>JAYESD010000010.1:83505812-84705812 GCA_036927565.1 Tuctoria greenei
ATGGTCTTTATATGCCTCTTCTTGTTCCTAGTGCACCTTGGGAGGATATTTCTATGGACTTTGTTTTAGGATTGTCTCGAACAACGAGGGGGAGGGATAGTGTCTTTGTGGTTGTTGATCATTTCTCTAAAATGGCTCATTTTATGCTTCACATGTTGCTAATTTGTTCTTTAATGAGGTTGTGCGTTTGCATGGTGTTCCCAATACTATTTTTTCTGATAGGGATGCTAAGTTTTTGAGTCACTTTTGGAGAACTTTATGGTATAAATTGGGAACAAAGTTGCTGTTTTCTACTACTTGTCATCCACAAACTGATGGCCAAATGGAGGTAGTTAATCGTACCTTATCTACTATGTTGCGGGCTGTTTTGAAAGACAATTTGAGGTTTTGGGAGGAGTGTTTGCCACATATTGAGTTTGCTTATAACAGGTCTATTCACTCCACAACCAAGTTAAATCCTCGTGCTCCAATTGATTTGCTACCTTTACCACATACTGAAATTGTGAACTTAGGTGCTACAAAACGTTCTGAATTTATTCTTAAGTTGCATGATACTACTAAGTTACAAATTGAAAAAATGAATGAAAAGTAACACATTGCTGCTAGTAAAGGTAGGAAGGAGGTAAAATTGGAACCCGGAGATTTGGTGTGGGTTCATTTGAGAAAATATAGGTTCCCGGATTTGAGGAAGTCCAAACTCATGCCACGTGCTGCTAGACCTTTTAAGGTTCTTGACAAGATAAATGACAATGCATATAAACTTGAGTTGGCTCCCGAGTTTGGAGTTAGTTCCACATTTAACATTTCAGATTTGAAGCCATACCTGGGTGAGGAAGATGTGCTTGAGTCGAGGACGACTCCAATTCAAGAGGGGGAGGATGATGATGACATCTCTCCTTTGCATACAATGCAAGGACCAATCACTAGAGCACGTGCACGACAATTGGATCTCCGGGTACGTTCTAACCTTGTCAATTGTTTTTCAGAACTTACGCTTATTTTCATGCATGCTTTATTGATTAGGAACAATGGACAGGACCAGCAAGGGCTTGGAGGAGTCCTGAGTCAAGGAGGACGAGATAGGACGTGCACACCAAGGAGGAGCCCATGTCCAACTCGAGTTCGAGTCCACCTCGGGTTCCAGGAGCTGCCTTCACCAAAATTGACGCCCCGGAAACATACAGAGTCGGATTTGGACGTTCTATATATGGTTGGAACCATGATTTCATGAAGCTTCAAATGCAACCATCCCCACCTCAAAATTACTTCTAAGTTGACGGGAATCAGCAAAACAAGTGGGCATTCAGAATCTGTCCGGTGCTGTGCCACCGTCTTTTGGGCTGCTGGCCCATGTATCGTGTGGAAGCCCATTAGGGTTACGTCCAGGGGTCTTGCACACCCCTAAACTCCTATTTATACAGCAGCTGTCACCACAATAGGGTTGGTTTTTGCTTAGATACAATCTGTCATTGAACAGTGTCGCCGATCATCGGTTGTGAGACCCCAATTTTGTAACCAATTCAGGTTTGATTGCAACTTCTCTGTTCTTGCTTGTGTTCTTGATTGCGCTTGCAGGAATAAGCCTTCATGGCGAGGTCACTCGTGTGACACAGGTGATAACCAAGGGAGCAGTGGTGTAGTGATTGTGGGTTTTGTTCGTTCGGAGCCTTGGATCATCAACGTCGAGATCTCCACCCAATCAAGTTTACCATACCGCTCGGAAGATTGGGACCAATCCTCCTATCATGTTCATCACCTCAAACCCTAACTAGACGATCAATGGTGATTCCCAAAGCATAGATAGCTTAAGATAGATGTAATACAGCAGGGATGCATGTATTAGCTGGAAGAAACTAAGCTATTTGATCCAAAGCGAAAGAAATCAAAGTTTCTAGGGTTTGGGAGAAAATTTACCGAGATTCTTCAATTCTTGAAGATAGAGCAGTTGGGGTGCGGACAAGTCCGTGGACTTCAATCCCCTAGCAATGGAGATCGATTTCCACCCAAACTTGAATGGATTTGATGGAGAAACCGCCAAATCGCCTTGGGGGACCTCGAGTGAAGAGAGAGAGTGTGAGGTGAGTTGTGAGCATGACGTAGATTAGGTTTTGGCGGCACCTAGGGTTATGGAGTCGAAAAATCGGACTAGTCCATGGTCGGCCGGACTAGTCCGGATTGCCGGACACTCTGCGGACTACTCTGTAGTGTGCAGGCTAGTCCGGATAACCACGGACTAGTCTGTGGTCACCAGAACAGATTTAATTAGCCCATTCATATATATTCGAAGGTTCTTATAGAGAAAAATAGGTGGCAAAACACTCAAATAATCTTGATGAATATGATCAGAAAACATCCAACAATCAAGCTATGACCATAATTCACCAATATCAAGTAATTGAAATAGTTTTTCGGGTAAAATAGAGAGATGATTTTCATAACACAATCAATGGATTTTGAATAAGCCATACAGGTATGCAAGTTTTCAAGCCACGTTCCGAGCATCTACGATATTTATTTCATTTCGAAGCTCGCAAAAACGTTTTTCATGAAGTGGCTTGGTAAAGATATCGGCTACTTTTTTTTCAGTGTTGACATGGGAAATGGCTATGTCTCCTTTCATTGAGTGGTCTCTCTAAAAGTAATGTCGGATGTCTATGTGTTTGTTCCTAGAGTGCTCAACGGGATTATGCAATTTTAATGGCACTCTCATTATAACAAAGAAGTGGAATGCGGTTCATATTATAACCGTAATCCCTTAGAGTTTGTCACATCCAAAGGAGTTGTGCACAACAACTCCCGGCTGCAACATACTCCGCTTCGGCTGTGGATAAGGCAATGGAGTTTTATTTCTTCGAGGACCATGAAACAAGGGATCTACCTAAGAATGGGCATGTACCTGAGGTACCCATTCTATTTACTTTGCATCCAGCATAATCTGCATTGGAGTATCCAATGAGACTGAATTTGGAACCTTTAGGATACCAAAGGCCTAGGTTGGGTGTATGGACTAAATATCGCAAGATTCTCTTGATGGCTGTCAAATGACATTCCTTAGGATTGGCTTGAAATCTTGCACACAAGCGTACTCAACATAATATCAGGCCTAGATGCACATAAGTAAAGTAGGGATCCAATCATGGAGTGATATACCTTTTGCTCCACGCTAGGTCTCTCTTCATTGAGATCCAAGTGTCCATTTTGTTGTCATTGGAGTCTTTGTGGGCTTTGCTTTATCGATTGCAAACTTTTTGAGTATGTCTTGAGTATAGTTTGTTTGGCTTATGAACGTCCCTTTCTTTTGTTGCCTCACATGGAATCCCAAGCAGTATTTTAGCTCTCCCATCATGGACATCTCGAACCTATCTGTCATAATCTTACTAAATTCTTCACAAAAGGATTTGTTAGTTGAACTAAAGATAATGTCATCATAATGAATTTGACAAATAAAAAGATCATTGTCAAAGTGCTTTGTAAACAACGTATAATTTGCTTTACCAATTTTAAATCCGTTCTCAATTAAAAAATCTCTAAGGCACTCATACCAAGCTCTAGGAGCTTGTTTGATGCCATAGAGAGCCTTACACAGTTTGAACACGTGGTCGGGGAACTCTTGATCTTCGAATCCAGGAGGTTGCTCCACGTACACCTCCTCCTTGATTGGTCCGTTGAGGAATGCACTTTTCACATCCATTTGATAGAGCTTGAAATCATGGTGAGTAGCATATGCAAGTAGTTTTCTAATACATTCAAGCCTAGCTACGGGACCAAAGGTTTTTTCGAAATTCAAACCTTCGACTTGTGAATACCCTTTGGCCACAAGTCGTGCCTTGTTCCTTGTCACCACCCCGTATTCGTCTTGCTTGTCGCGGAAGACCCATTTGGTGTCGACGACGTTGAACTTGGGTCTTTCGACTAGTTCCCACACTTCATTCCATTTGAAGTTGTTCAATTCATCTTGCAATGCCACCACCCAATTCGGATCTTTGAATGCACCCTCAATCCTGCGCAGTTCCAAAAAGGATACAAAAGAGTAATGTTCACAAAAATTAGCAATTTGAGATCTAGTAGTTATTCCCTTTTGGATGTCACCGATTATGTTGTCGACGGGGTGATCTCTTTGGACTCATTGGTGTACTCTTGGGTGTGTCACTTGTGGTCTTGTATCTTCGTGATCATCTTCTTCTCCACCTGGATGGTTGCCTTCATTGGTGTGTTCATCATCTTCGTCTTATTGAGGTTGACCTTGTGTATAAGCTCCCCCTTGATCCATTACTTCCGCTTGTGGTTCATCTTCTTCATTTTCATTTGGAGATGGGGCTTGTGGTCGAACATCGCCCAACGCCATTCTTCTCAATGCTTGACATGGAGCTTCTTCTCTATCTAGCACACATTGATCAACATGCTCTTCTTGAGAGCCGTTAGTTTCATCGAACACTACGTCACGTGCTACTTCAAAAGGTTCGGAGACCTTGTTGAAGACACGATAGGCGTAAGAGTTCAAATCATAGCCAAGCAAGAAACCTTCATCGGACTTTGAAGCGATCTTTGAAGTCCTAGGCATCTTGTTCAAAATATAACATTTAGAACCATGAACTCAAAAATAGGAAATATTCGTCTTGATACCGATGAGTAGTTCATATGATGTTTTATTGAGTAGGCGATGAAGATACAGTCGATTTGCGGCGTGACAAGCGGTGTTGACCGCTTCAGTCCAAAACCGATCCGAAGTCTTGTACTCATCAAGCATTGTCCTCGCCATCTCAATGAGGGCTCAGTTCTTCTTTTCTGCTACTCCGTTTTGTTGAGGGGAATACGGTGTTGAGAATTCATGCTTTATCCCTTCTTCCTCTAGGTACTCCTCAACTTGGGTGTTCTTGAACTCCGTGCCATTGTCACTTCGTATGTTCTTGATCTTCAATGAGAACTCATTTTGGGCACGCTTGAGAAACTTCTTGAGGGTTCCTCGAGTTTCTGTATTATAATGCAAAAAGAAAGCCCACGTGAAGCGCGAAAAATCATCAACAATTACTAGACCGTATTTGTTACCACTGATGCTTATGTAAGCAAAAGGACCAAATAGGTCCATGTGAAGTAGCTCGAGCGGTCTTGTTGTTGTCATGATGTTCCTCGCGGGATGAGGTGATCTTACTTGCTTCCCGGCTTGTCATGCGCTACAAGGCCTGTCTTTCTCAAAAATGACATCCTTCAAACCTCAGATGTGATCGCCCTTAAGGAGTTTTTGAAGATTCCTCATACGAACATGTGCTAGCCATCTATGCCACGGCCAACCCATGTTGGTCTTTGCAATCAAACATGTGTCAAGTTCGGCTTTATCTTTGTTGAAGTCAACAAGATAAAATTTTCCCTTCAACACACCCTTGAATGCAACTGAGTTATCACTCCTTGTAGAGATGGTCACACCCTCATTACTAAACAAGCAATTATAACCCTTGTCACATAATTGAGATATGGATAGAAGGTTATAATCTAAGGAGGCAACATGCAAAACATGAGAAAGTGTGTGTTGAGATGATATTGCAATTTTACCGGTACCGAGCACCCTTCCTTCACTATTGTCTCCGAAATAGATGCCCTCTCTTGTATCTTCATTTACTTCATACTCAACGAACATTCTTCTTTCTCCGGTCATATGGTTGGTGCATCCACTGTCTAGCATCCATTTTGCTCTACCGGAGGAGTAAGCATGCAAAAACAAATTATGCCTTGGTTTTAGGTACCCAAGCTTGCTTGGGTCCTTTGAGGTTAGTTACAAGTGATTTGGGCACCCACACATGAGACTTGGTGTTCCCATGGCGTGGCCAAACATATTTGGCATAAACTTTACCAAAGTTGCTTTTCATAAGAACATAAGATGCATCAAAGGTTCTAAACAAAAGTTGTTGTTCATATGAATTAGCATGTTTGTACTTGTCAACGTTATTAGCCTTTCTAGCTTGAGGGGAGTTTCCCTTCATAAAGGCAATGCGCTCCTTGTTGTTCTTATGGCTTCTAGCATTTTTATTTTCACCATAAGAATACCCAATTCCATATTTGACATTAGGAGGCCTTGTGGTCAAGTATGCACTGTGTGCATACTTGATCTTCTTCTTGTCAAATATGCCACTACGGGAAGGATGCTTGTCTTTTGCCAAGTTTGACTTATCCTTCAAGTTAGTTTCAACTTTAGCACATGTACAAGTAGTAGCAGTTTCAGATTTTAGGTGTTGAGAAGGTGAGCTTGAAGAGGATGAAGGGTCACTTTGCTTCAGTGACTCAACTTGTACTTCAATGATCTTGTTACCTTTTTTAAAGTTACCAAGTTCATCCTTGATAATTACATTTGAGTCGCTTAACTTCAAGCAAGCTTCCTTGCTTGAAGCTAATTCAAGCTCTAGTGACTTGCATCGCTCCTTTTCAAGTTGAAGGAGCTTTTTGATCTTAAGATACTCCTCATTTTGAAGGATGATCATATCTTCTTGGCGATCAACAAGCTCCTCCTTATCAATAAGTTTATCCATTAAGAATTTCATTCTTGCGGCAGTTTTCTTATCAAGGCCAACAAGCGTATCTTCAATATCACTATTGGCATCACTATCGCTAGAGTAAGAATGCGAGGAGGAAGATTTAGATGTTACCTTTCTTTCACCTTCCCTCGCCATGAGACAGGTGTCGTTGTTCTTCCTTGCGCCAATAGTTGGGAAGAGGGTGGATTTCTTCGTTGTCTTATTGATGGCTATGCTAGCCATTTCCTCTTCCTCTCCGGACAAGGACTCATTTTTGAGTCCCACTCCTTTTCTAGGTGCGCCTGTCCAGTTGGCTTTTTTCTTCTTGAAGAACTTCTTGGGTTTAGGCATTGTTTCCTTGGTCTTATTCTTATTTTCTTCATATGGGAAACCAACTATAAGGTGGTCATATTCACCACAGTTATAGCATGCTCGCCTCATCTTTGGTCTTGATTTATCTTTATACTTCCCTTCATTTGATCTACCACCTTGTCGTCTTTTCATCATCTTCTTGAATTTCTTCATAAAGAGGATCATGTCTTCTTCATCTATGTTGCTGCTCTCATCATCGCTCTCGTCTTCTTTTTGGGCTTCTCGATCTTCTTTAGTCATGGGCTTGCAAGTGGATTTAAAGGCGACCCCCTTCTTCTTTGCCAAGGTGAGGTCGGAAATTTCCTTGACATGTTTTGCTTGCTTCTCCATCATCTCGAAATTGATGATATTCCCAAGCAATTCGTTCGGGGTCATTTTCTTGTACCCGGGGCTTTCTCTAATCATCAAGCACAAGGTAACATTGCAAGGCATGAAAGCTCTAAGAATGAGCTTCACCACCTCATGATCGTTCCACTTCTTGCTTCCACATGCCCCAACCTTGTTGATGAGAGTCTTCAACCGGTTATACATGTCTTGCGGTGACTCATCTTCTTCCATGGTGAATCTTCCCAATTCACTGTCGATCATCTCAATCTTAGATTCTCGCACATGACAATCACCTTCATGTGCTGTTTGTAGCGTATCCCATATTTTCTTAGCAATTTTGAGTCTATCACCCTTGGTGAACTCGTCTCGACTCAAAGATGATGTGATCACCGCTGCTGCATGAGCATTTCGATGAATCGCTTGCCTTGGCTTGGTCTTAACAATTCATCGTCGTCCGGATTATCTATACCTGTACAAACTATATGCCACAAGCTTGGGTTAAGCGAGATTAGATGCATTTTCATGTTTTGCCTCCACATAGAATAATCATTGCCGTCAAAGTGTGGGACTTTTCCTAGTGGGATTGATAGGTAATGATTGTTATTAGAAGACAAATGATCATAATTAAAAGGATATCAGGAGTAATTGGTGTGACTACTCCCTTTCTTCTTCTTCTCGTCCTCGATCTTCATCTTGCCTTTGGAGAGAGCTTTATTCCTTAGGAGCGCCTAGATTTCAGCGTCTCCTCATCATCATCCTCGAAATCCTGAATGGTGTCGAGGAGCTTCTCCAATTTCTGAGCCTTTTCATCTTCAACCTTTCTTGGTTGAGGCTCTTGTGCACGTCCTTCAGGTCCGACATTTTCTCTTCGAGCGATTATTCTCCTTTTGAGGTGTCCTGCTCTGATACCAATTGAATGTGGCCTAGAGGGGGGTGAATAGGCCTTTTTGAATTTTAGTCGGAACCTACAACACTCAACAACTTGATCAAATACAGATAAATTAGACTAGTCCGATAGAGTGCGGACTAGTCCGGTTCGTGTGCGCCAGATCGATCAAGTTTGATCGATAATCTCGATCCAAGTACTCTACGCAGCAGAAATTAAGATATAACTAGAGTATGTTGCTTTAATTAAACTGAATGTAGTACAAGGTAACCTTAGTTTCAATTTTTGACGTAATTTGACTAAGATCAATTAAACCCTGCAATGAACAATAAACACAAAGTGAAGACACAAGATTTTTATCTCGTGGTTCGGTTCCCACAAAGTCAACCTACACCCACCTTGAGGAGCCCACGAAAGGACGGGGTCGTCACCAACCCAAACCCTCATCGAATCTCCAGGGAGGCCGATTCTCTACCACTAATCACAAATGGATAAGAATAACCGTGTTCAAGGGGCCTTGTCACAAGTTGAGGGCTCCCTAGGATTACATATCGAAACACCACCAAGACACACTCGTAAGATCTGCAATGAAAAAACAAGAGTGTGCGAGAGAATAAAACCCAAGAGCTCAAGACTTGAAGAATCGTGTCTCTCCTTTGATCTAATGTTAATCCTAAAGGATTTGATCTTTCTTGTGTTGGATTGTGTGGAGAGACGTGTTTTCTAGGCTCTTGGAGGGTGTGACAGCACTGGCAGTCAAGAGAATTCATAGATGGGCCGTGCACCTCTATTTATACTAGGGTTTCCAAGGGTTACCGTTAGGGTTTTCAAAGTCCGTACTAGTCCGTGGTGGACTCCAGACTAGTCTGGTGTGCGGTGTGTGGGAAACCCTAAGTGCCCCGAATTATCGGACTTGTCTGGCCAGGGGCGGACTAGTCCGTTTTTGTCTCTAGAAATGTTCGGACTAGTCCGACACATATCAGACTAGTGCGGTGGTGGTGAAACCATTAGTGAATTGGGGACAAGACCGCGCTTTGAGGACTTGTCCGGTTTTAGTCAGAAGGTTTTTCGGACTAATCTGGGCAGATATCGAACTTGTCCAATTCGGGTCAGAAGGGTATCAAACTAGTCCATGGGGTTATCGGACTTGTCCGATTTCGTGCAAAGCTGTGAAGTATTGAGGACTAGTCCGCGCTGGGGAGGACTAGTTCGATCTTAGTTAGAAAGATATCGGACTAGTCCGTGGTGATATCGGACTAGTCCGATCTGTGTAAACCTGGACTGTGCAGACAAGTCTGCACTGGGAGGACATATCCGATTTTGAACTGAGAGATATCGTACTAGTCCGGGGTATATCGGACTAGTCCGGACCTGTATGAATTTGTGCAGTGAGAGTGATTAAAATTAGCTTGAGCTCTTGGGGTGTGTTTCTCCAACACACTCCATACACAAAGATTATTCTATTCATCTATTGAGCTCTTTCCACCTTAATTTCTCACTCTCCTTTCTTTTTGCGCTTTCTCCACATTTTCATTAAAACATGCGCTCATATCAACAAGTTGGTTAGGATATCATTTGTTTGTCATATATCAACCAAAATCCACAAGGGATCCCTAGATGCACTTTGAATATATATATATATATATATATATAAATATATATATATATATATATATATATATATATATATATATATATATAGTTTGAGGCTCGTTGATCATGTGCTGATTATTAGTTGCCGCATCAGAAGAGCTTGTTTATTGGCTCATGGACAAGGAAAATTCCTTGTACGTAGTACAAAAAGTATAAGTTGGTCGGCGTTGCCGTTCGTACGCGAATAATGCGGCCAGGTAGTTGCTCTTGCAGGTGTATGCTAATTACGTGAGTGTTTCGGCGGGTCATGTGGTTAGTCCACGATGCAACCTAAACCTGGTGTTGAGGCCGTGTATTTGTGCGTACACTCTAGTGAGACGTGACAAAGTGCTCAGTCATCACTTGTGTTTGGTTTGACGTCGAAGTTGGATTGGAGATATAGGATCATCCATTTCTGTATGTCTTTGATCATCTTAAAGGCAGGCCTGGCTCTCGGCCTAGGTGGGAGGGGCTACTGCCTAGGGCCAGGCTGGTTGGGGGGGGGGGGTGCACCATGACAGCTGGTAAAGAGAAAAGAAATAAAATTAATTAGTATTTGCATCATCCAAATGTGATGTACAGTTACACGGTCTATCTTTTTATTTTCGTATTTTTTTGAAATATAATACTACTATGCACATCCTAATGTGTTTAATAGTTATTAGATATGATATTACTAATGTGTTAATTTTCCATATGCGATGTTTTTCGATAAAAGGAGGAGTTTTTCGTTAATGCATATACTAAAGGACACATTGTTCACAAACATAAAAGACATTTATCATTAACATAAAAACAACACATATATTACAAATGAGAAAAAAAACACATAGAAAACAAAAGAAAAAACTACTACTAATCCTACTCTACTCGAAGGAGGACTTGTCCACCTCCTCTGACGCCGCCTCCGCATCCGCCGGCGGTGTCGTCGCCTCCACCGCAACCGCCTACGGAGCAACCTCCAACACCAGATCGAACTTCTTCCGGCCGACGGCGTTCAGCAGTTGCTTGTGAAACTCCACCCCAGCCTGCTCACCGATCGTCTCGTAGAGGCAGTCAAGACGAGCGGCCACAAAGCCTAACCTGAAGATGTAGTAGCCGGCAGAGTCCATGCCTGTGTGGTGGGGAAGGGTCCAAAGTCCCAGTCGGCGACAGGAGTGAGATGTATTGTCAAATACATATTGCGCCATTTTGTTGAGCGCTTTTGCTTGCACATCAGCGGTGAATTGCCAGTGACCTCCTTAAGCTTGCCGTCGAGTTTGTCGATGTGTTTCTTGATGAGGCAGACAGTATCATCATAGTCGGACGGAAGAGGTGTGGGCGCCGCACGCAGAGATGGGGGTGGAAGAGGTGCGAGCGTTGCCTCCAGTTCCACCGGCATCGGCAGAGATGGAAACAGAGAAGGAGATTTGGAGGACGTCGATGACCTGGAGCGCTTCTGAAAGTGCATCTAGGACTCCCTTGTGGGTTTTGGATGATTTATGACAAGCAATTGGTATCCTAATCCTTTTGTTGAGATGAATGCAGGCAAATGATGCAAAATGAGCAAAATGCCAAAAAGAAGGGAAATGAGAAGCAAAGTAAATTTGAGCTCAAGGAGAAGAAAATAGTAGTTTATTATGTATGGAGTGTGTTAAGTAAACACATCCAAAAGCTCAATCACTTTCAAGCACACACACACAATGCACAAAGTTATACAGGACCGGACTAGTCCGAAAATAGCCGGACTAGTCCGATATCACATTCTGCACTAGATCGGACAAGTCCGGTCCCCACCGGACTAGTCCGATATCTTTCTGATTCACTTCGGACTAGTCCTCCCCAATGCGGACTAGTCCTCAACACAATGCACAAGTCACACAAAATCGGACAAGTCCGTTGTAATCTGGACTAGTCCGATATTCATTCTGATTCACTTCGGACAAGTCCGGTGTCTACACGGACTAGTCCGATATACACACTGATCTAAATCGGACAAGTCCTCCAAGTGCGGACTTGTCATTCCAAACACTTAGGATTTCATGTGTCCGGACAAGCCCGATGGCAATCGGACTAGTCCGAAGATTTCCAGTAGCGAAATCGGACAAGTCCGTTTTCAAACGGACTAGTCCGATATTCCTGGACACTTAGGGTTTGCTACTCACAGCACACCGGACTAGTCCGGTGACCACCACGGACTAGTCCGATCTTTCTAAACCCTAACGGTCACTTTTAGAAACCCCATATGAATAGAGGTGCACGGCCCACTTTCACAAACTCTCGAACCCTAGCGCCGTCACACCTCCCAAGAGACTCCAAAACCACCTCTCTCCACGAAATTAAGTGCAAAATCGATCAATCTATTGAAGATCACTTCTATATCATTGGAGAGACACTTGGCACACATCTTTGAGCTCTTGGTTTGATTCTCTAACACACTCTTGCATTTCAATTTGTAATTTTCGAGTGTGTTATTGGTGGCTTTGTAAGTTGTAATCAAGGGAGCTCTCAACGTGTGAGAACGCCCCTTCAACTTGGTTATTTACCTCTTTGTGATTAGTGGAAGAGGATTGGCCTTCGTGGCGATCCGACGAGGGAAGGGTTGGAGAAGACCCGGTCCTTTTGTGGGCTCCTCAACGTGGATGTAGGTTGCCTTCATGGTAGCCGAACCACAGGATAAATCTTGTGTCTTGTCCTTTTGTGTTCTTCATCTTAATTGATCAACTTAATCTAGGGTTTGATACATTTTGTTCAATTTGAGTTAATTTGTTAAACAAGAGCCTTAATTGTTATAGAAGTTGACATACAACTATTAAACTATCATTTAAGTCTATATTTCCGCTGCCTACATTAACGAATCAATCAAATTGACTGAACTTGATCAACTTAGCCCGTGAAAACCGGACTAGTCCGCACTTTACTGGACTAGTCCGATATCTCTGGTATTGACTGTGTTGTTCAGTGTTACAGGAACCGAGAAAAATTCAAAAAGGCCTATTCACCCCCCTCTAGGCCTACATTCAATTGGTATCAAAGCAGGTTCTTCAAGAAAGAGTGCAACCACTCGAAGAGATCATGTCGGACATGAAGGAAGTTCAGAAAATCAACAACCAGGAAGAAGTGAACAACGACAAGAATCAAAAGCTGGAAAAGTATCTTGAAGCAATTCAAGACTTCGATGATGATGATGAGGAGACGCTGGAGCTGAAAGCACTCCTCAGGAAGAAAGCACTTTCCAAAGGGAAAGCCAAAGTTGAAGAAAAGAAGAAGGGGAGTAGTCACACCGACTACTCCCAATATCCTTTTAACTATGATCGTTTAAATTCAAATAACAGCCATTATCTATCTATTCCTCTTGGAAAAGCCCCACACTTCGATGGGAGTGATTACTCCATGTGGAGGCAAAATATGAAGATGCACTTGATTTCCCTTAACCCAAGTTTATGGCATATTGTGTGCACAGGAATAGACATCCCAGATGATGACGAAGAGCTCACCCCAAGTCAAGAGCAAGCCATCCACAGAAACGCTCAAGCCATAGCCGTAATCACCTCCTCTCTAAGTCGAGATGAATTCACAAAGGTGGACGGACTGGAGATTGCCAAGGAAATATGGGACACGCTACAAACAGCTCATGAAGGTGACCGGCATGTGCGGGAGGCAAAAATTGAAATGATCGAAGGCGAACTTGGAAGGTTCGCAATTGAGGAAGACGAGTCTCCCCAGGACATGTACAACCGATTGAAGACACTTGTAAACAAGGTTCGATCATATGGGAGCAAGAAGTGGAATGACCACGAGGTTGTAAAGCTCATCCTTAGAGCCTTTATGCCTCGCAATGTCACACTATGCTCTATGATCATAGAGAGTCCCGGGTACAAGAGGATGATTCCAGATGAGCTGCTTGGCAAAATCATCAACTTTGAAATGATGGAGAAACAAGCCAAGCACGTCAAAGAAATAGCCGACCTCACATCGGCCAAGAAGAAGGGAGTTGCCTTAAAGTCCACACTCAAGCCACTATCCAAGGAAGCAAGAGAAGCACAGCTTGAGGAGGACAGCGATGATGAAAGCAGTGAGCTGGATGAAGAGGATATGATTTTGTTCATGAAAAAGTTCAAAAGAATATTGAAGAAAAGACAGGGAACAAAATCAAGTGAAGGCAAGTACAAAGAGAGGACAAAGCCGAAGATGAGGCGGGCGTGCTATAACTGTGGTGAGTATAACCACTTTATAGTCGATTGTCCGTATGAGGACAACAAGAAGAAGAATAAAGAAGTCAAGCCTCAACCGAAGAAATTCTTCAAGAAGAAGAAACAAGCTGAACAAGCAAACATTGGAAAGGAGTGGGACTCAAACGATGAGTCTTCATCATCCGATGAAGAAGAGATGGCAAACATAGCCATTGAAAGCACGTCCAAGAAACCCACACTCTTCACCACGCTCGGTACAAAGAAGGGACATGGCACTTGCCTCATGGCAAAGGAAGGTAAACGCAAGGTAAACATCAAAACTCCTTCCATGCATTCCTACTCAAGTAATGATGAACTAGATAGTGATGATGAAGATATGTTAATGGGATTAGACAGAAAAACTGCTGCTAAAATGAAATTTTTACTTGACCAACTTGTTGAGAAGGAACAACTAATTGATCGTCAAGAGGACATGATTATCTCCCAAAAGGAGAAGTATGTCAAACTTGACAATCTTCTAGTTCTTGAAAAGGAGAAAAACAGCTCACTAGAGCTTGAGCTAGCTTCAAGCAAGAAAACTTGCTTGGATTTAACCAACTCAAACGTTGCAATCAAGGATCAACTTGATGACCTGATCAAGGTTAACAAGATCCTTGAAGTGCAAGTTGAGTCACTCAAGCTAAGTGAATCTTCCTCCTCTTCAAGTCTACCTTCTCAACCCACTTCAACTAATCTTGTTCATATGCGCAAATGTAGTAAAATCAACACCAGTTTCAAGGAAAAGTCTACCTCCACAAAGGATAAAAATCCTACCCAATGTTGAATATTTGACAAGGAGAGGATCAACTATGCACGTAGTGCATACTTGGTCCAAAGACCTCCAAATGTCAAGTATGGCATTGGTTACTCTTATGATGGAAAGCAAAATGCTGGAAGTCATAAGAATAACAAGGGAAAGATTACCTTTGTGAAGGGAGGACCCTCACAATCTGGTAACTCGAAAGTTAAAAACCTGAACTCTCATGAACACCGGACTAGTACGGTTGTGGTCCGGACAAGTCCGGTCATACGGACAAGTCCGATCACCCAGACTAGTCCGATCAACAAACAACAACAACTTTTGTTCAAAACCTTTGATGCCTCTTATGTATTAATGAGAAACAATCTTGGTAAAGTTTATGCTTATTATGCTGGGCCACGCCATGGGAACACAAAATCCCATGTGTGGGTGCCCAAATGTATTGTAACTAACCTCCAAGGACCCAAGCAAGCTTGGGTACCTAAAACCAAGACATAATTTGTTTCTACAGGCCTACTCCTCCGGTGGATCCAAATGGGTGCTAGACAGTGGATGCACCAACCACATGACCGGAGAAAGGAGGATGTTCGTGGAATATGAAGAAAACGAGGACCCAAACGAAGGCATCTACTTCGGAGATAATAGTCAAGGAAGGATCCTCGGTACCGGTAAAATAGCAATATCCTCTGAACACACTCTTTCTCATGTTTTACATGTTGAATCTTTAGATTATAACCTGCTGTCCATATCTCAATTATGTGACAAAGGTTATAATTTCCTGTTCACTAACGAGGGTGTGACCGTCTCAAGGAGGAGTGATGGTTCCGTTGCATTCAAGGGTATGTTGAAGGGAAAGCTTTACCTTGTTGACTTCAACAAGGATAAAGCCGAACTCGACACATGCTTGATTGCAAAAACCAACATGGGTTGGCTGTGGCATAGACGGCTAGCACATGTTGGTATGAGGAATCTTCAAAAACTCCTCAAGGGCGATCACATCCGAGGTTTGAAAGATGTTGTTTTTGAGAAAGACAGGCCTTGTAGCGCTTGCCAAGCCGGGAAGCAAGTTGGAGCACATCATCCCGCAAAGAGCATCATGACTACGACAAGACCGCTCGAACTACTTCATATGGACTTGTTTGGTCCAATTGCTTACATAAGCATCGGCGGTAATAAATACAGTTTAGTCATTATTGATGATTTTTCCCGCTTCACCTGGGTGTTCTTTCTGCATGACAAGTCAGAAACACAAGGGACACTCAAGAAATTCGTCAAGAGAGCGCAAAATGAGTTCTCACTATCGATCAAGAGTATTCGGAGCGACAACGGCATGGAATTCAAGAACATACAAGTGGAGGAGTACCTTGATGAGGAGGAAATCAAACATGAATTTTCAGCACCATACTCTCCACAACAAAATGGAGTTGCCGAAAGGAAGAACCGAACGCTCATAGAGATGGCAAGAACAATGCTCGATGAATACAAGATTTCGGATCGATTTTGGGCGGAAGCAATTAACACCGCTTGCCACGCCGCAAATCGACTCTACCTTCATCGACTACTCAAGAAGACTCCTTATGAGCTACTCACCGGTAACAAACCAAACATTTCATATTTTAGAGTTTTCGGTTCTCGATGTTATATTTTGAACAAGAAGCCCAGGACTTCAAAGTTCGCTTCGAAGTTCGATGAAGGTTTCTTGCTTGGTTATGATTCGAACACTTACGCCTATCGTGTTTTCAACAAGACCTCCGGACTTGTTGAAGTGGCACGTGACGTAGTGTTCGATGAAACTAATGGCTCCCAAAAGGAGCAAGTTGATCAATGTGAATTAGGTAAAGAAGAAGCTCCTTATCAAGCGTTGAAGAGAATGGCTCTAGGCGAAGTTCGACCGCAAGAGTCATCGTCACAAATACAAGAGGAAAGTGAACCACGAGAGGAGATCAACAATCAAGGGGGAGCTTCTATACAAGATCAATCACAAGTATATGAAGATGATCAACAAATCATCGAGGGCAACCACTCAGGGGGAGAAGAAAATGATCACCAACACACAACTCTCCAAGTGCCACATCCAAAAGTACACCAATGCATTCAAAGGGATCACCCAATCGACAACATCATCGGTGACATCCAAAAGGGAGTAACCACTAGATCTCGTATAGCTAATTTTTGTGAGCATTACTCGTTTGTCTCCTTTTTGGAACCACGCAGGACTGAGGATGCATTGAAGAATCTGGAATGGGTGGTGGCAATGCAAGAAGAGTTGAACCACTTCAAGAGAAACGAGGTTTGGGAACTTGTGGCAAGACCCAATGCAAATATAGTGGGCACCAAGTGGGTCTTCCGCAACAAGCAAGACGAACACGGAGTGGTGACAAGAAACAAGGCATGACTTGTGGCCAAAGGTTACTCACAAGTCGAAGGTTTGGATTTCGATGAGACTTTTGCTACAGTAGCTAGGCTTGAATCAATTAGAATATTACTTGCATATGCTACTCACCATGATATCAAGCTGTATCAAATGGACGTAAAAAGTGCCTTCCTCAACGGACCGATCAAGGAAGAGGTGTACGTGGAGCAACCACCCGGGTTTGAAGACGAAGAGTTCCCCGACCACGTATATAAACTATGTAAGGCTCTCTATGGCCTTAAACAAGCTCCTAGAGCTTGGTATGAGTGTCTTAGAGATTTCTTAATTGATAATGGTTTTCAAATTGGCAAAGTAGACTATACATTATTCACTAAGAATCTAGATAATGTTCTTTTTATTTGCCAAATCTATGTTGATGATATAATTTTTGGGTCAACTAACTAATCCTTCTGTGAAGAATTTAGTAGAATTATGACAGACAGGTTTGAAATGTCAATGATGGGAGAATTGAAGTACTTCTTGGGATTCCAAGTGCGGCAACAAAGGGAAGGAACATTCATAAGCCAAACCAAGTACACGCAGGACATACTCAAGAAGTTTGGCATGGACAAGGCAAAGCCCATAAAGACTCCCATGGCTACGAATGGCCACTTGGATCTCAATGAAGATGGACCAAGCGTCGACCAAAAGGTATATCACTCCATGATTGGATCTTTACTCTACTTATGTGCATCTAGGCCAGACATTATGTTAAGTGTATGTTTGTGTGCAAGATTTCAATCCAACCCCAAGGAATGTCATTTGACAGCCGTAAAAAGAATCTTGAGATATTTAGTTCATACACCCAACCTTGGTTTTGGTACCCAAAAGGCTCCAAATTCAATCTCATTGGTTACTCCGATGCAGATTATGCCGGGTGCAAAGTTGATAGAAAAAGCACCTCTGGCACATGCCAATTCCTAGGAAGATCTTTAGTTTCTTGGTCATCTAAGAAACAAAATTCCATTGCATTATCCACAGCCGAAGCGGAGTATGTTGCAGCCGGGAGTTGTTGTGCACAACTCCTTTGGATGCGACAAACTCTAAGGGATTACGGTTACAATATGAACCGTATTTCTCTT
Source organism: Tuctoria greenei (assembly GCA_036927565.1). Lineage (NCBI taxonomy): Eukaryota > Viridiplantae > Streptophyta > Magnoliopsida > Poales > Poaceae > Tuctoria > Tuctoria greenei. The sequence continues at coordinate 83,523,999 of JAYESD010000010.1, forward strand.
CTTTGTGATAATGAGAGTGCCATTAAAATAGACCTCAATCCAGTTGAGCACTCTAGGACTAAACACATAGACATAAGATATCATTTCTTGAGAGACCATTCCATGAAAGGAGACATAACCATCTCACATGTCAACACCCAAAAACAATTGGCCGACATATTCACCAAGTCACTTGATGAAAAGCGTTTTTGCGAACTCCGAAATGAGCTAAATATTCTTGATTCTCGGAGTGTGGCTTGAAAAGTTGCATACCTGTATGATTGCTTCAAAATGTTGATTGAATTGTGAAAATCATCCCTCTCCATTTTTCTCTCGAAAAACTATGTCAATTATTAGATCTTGATAGATTTTGATCATTGTATGATTGTTGTATGCTTACTGGTCAAATTCATCAAGATTACTTGATTTGTTTTGCCCCTCTATTCTCTATTATTGAACCTTCAAATATATATGAATGGGCTATGCAATTCTTTCCTGGTGACCACGGACTAGTCCGTGGTTACCCGGACTAGTCCGCCCATGCAGACTAGTCCGCAGAGTGCTGGTTAGGCCGGACTAGTCCGATATACCACAGACTAGTCCGATATAGGTCTCTGGATGACTTCGGACTGGTCCGGTCATGTCCGGACTTGTCCGATTTTTCGTGTCCATAACCCTAGCCGCCACCAAACCCTAATCTCCTCATCCCCACTTTTGCTCACGCCTCCTCTCTCTTGCGCTCGAGCAAAATTTTCCAGAGAGCACTAAGAAGTTTGATCTGTGTAGTGCAGAAGAGAAGGAGAAGTATTGGAAGCTGGGGCAGGAGCTCTCGAAAAGAGAGGTTGATATTGCCACGAGAGAAAGGAAAGTGGCGGGCAGGGAGAAGGACCTGGCCGAAGGACGGAACCGCATCCACCTCCAAGAGATGGAGCTAACCAACCGCGAAAAGCATGCTGCTGAGAATATGAAGCAACATGCCAAAGTGGTGGAACGCCTCGCTCGTGAATGTTCGGAGCTAGAGGCCGCCCGGAGGTCACTGGAGGAGCTGCGAAGCTCAAAGGCAACTGAATCCTTGATGGTATGGGATTTTATGGTACGTGCGGACAGGGCCCTTGTGCCTCTTGGTTTTAGTCCAGTACGCCCGAAGGACCCAGCGCAGGAGCTGGACTACACGCTGGTGGCGCTTGGCCCTGCCGGCAGTAAACTCGACGCAATGGGCAATGTCATCGTTGATCAGCTGGAGACACAGGAGAAATCTCTCGCTAAAGCTGTCGCCGAGTATATCTTGGCATGTTACAGAAGCCGAGACTCCCAGTTCTCTCTCGATCAAGTCTTTGAAGGGCTTATTGTCGAAGAAGAGGATGTTGCCAGAGCTAGTGTCCAGGAGGCTGCTGAGAAGGTTGCTTCGTTTTTCCGCAGAACTTAGATCCTCCAGTAGGTAGGACCTTTTCCTTTTGCCCCTTGCTGTAATCCCAATTTTGTAATCCAGTACATTGAATTAATGAAATCCACTCTTTTTCCCATGAATTTCACTTTGTCTTCAATATATTGTGCTCTATTTTGATGGCCCTCTGGTATATATGCACAATTCGAATGTGTACATGAACCAAAAGAATTTGACAGTATGTTGATGACTTGAACGCTTCGAACTTGTAGATTTTAGGTCTGAAGTCGTTATCTTTGATACGTCAACGGCTGGCCCCCTAGGGCTGTCGGAGCTTGATAGCTCCGACGGTAACCACCATCGACCAATAACACGTCATCGGCGGGCCCCCTTAGATTTACCAGAGCTCGATAGATCCGGTAGCTCCCAATGTCAACTAACGAATCATCGATAGCAGACCCCCAGGTGTTGTCGGAGCTTTGTAGCTCCGACAGCACCCCTTGTCAACGTATTAAACGTCGACGACGCACCCCCTTGAAGGATGTCAGAGCTTAGTAGCTCCGATGTTGTCCACCATCGCTATGAGTTTCCGTTTTTTCTGCACGTTAGAGACAAGAAAAGAGTAAAATTTGTCCTCTTGTCTATAAATTGTTTGTGACTTAACGTTCTTATTTGAGTTTTAAATCCGAAAAACCTCGATATGATAACAAGCATATTGATGTAATCTTTTCAGATCCGCATGCTTTTTTTATACTCACCCTACTGAAGCCTGCCGAGATGTAGGTAGAGTGGCGTACTTAGGGTGCAGGACCAGGCTAATTCGATAGCACACTCTGGAGCTATGTTGGCTTGGTGTTCAGGCAAGTTGACTATGCAGCAATGTTAAGGTCCAAAAAGACCATTAATATAACTTGTGACACATATGAATAACTTGGAGTAAAACATAAAAAGAATTGCACAACTTCATTATGGACAAGAGGGATAAAAATAATAATTCGATATACCGAGCCTTGTACAAAAAAACTAAATGCACGTGGAGTATGTTTTCACACAATAATGTCTTTCATTATAGGTATGGATTACAGGGGAGACAAGGACACACTTGGGGTACAGGACCAAGCTAAGTGCGCTATACTTCTTGTACTAGCCCAGGGCAGGTAGTTACACTTCTAGTGTTGTGACTGTATCAAGTGTTACTTGAACTTATCGGACACTCCCGGAGGGGTTCAGATGCTCTCCCGGAGGACCTACCCGATTCTTTATATTGACTCTATAACATACATTGTGTGTAATTAAAGACTCACCTCCGTGATTCTAAGTATAAAACTTACAGAGGTGCTCGATGTTCCAAGGATTAGGAAGCGGAGTCCCATCCTCAGTTGCCAACCAAACGCATCCGGGAAGGGATACATTGATCACTCGGAAGGGACCTTCCCAGCTGGGGGATAGTTTATTCATTCCTTCACGAGTTAGTATTTTCCGCAGCACCAGATCAGCTTCCTCGAGCTGTCGGTTGTGCACATGCCTTTGATGATAGCGCCAGAGCGTATGGCGATAGCGTGCATTCCGAACAGCTGGTTGGCACCTTCCCTTGTCGACGAGGTCAAGGTCTTCATGCCGGAGCTGGTCATGAGTGGCTTCATTGAAGGTCCGGACCCGGAGCGACCGCAGGGTGATCTTCGGAGGAAGGACTGCTTCAGCTCCGTACACAAGGAAAAAGGGGGTCTCCACAGTTGAGCGGTTAGGTGTTGTCCTATTCGCCCACAATGTAGACGAAAGCTCTTCAATCCAGTTGGCTCCATGCTTTTTTAGGCGCTCATATGTTCGTTTCTTGAGTCCTTTTAGGATTTCTGCATTTGCTCTCTTGGCTTGGCCATTGCTTGCTGGTTAGGCTACTGAGGCGTAGCTGACTTGAATGCTGAGGTCTTCGCAATATTCTTGAAATGCAACACTTGTAAATTGAGTTCCATTGTCAGTTATGACTTTGTTTGGAACTCTGAATATGCATATTATGGAATTCAAGAACTTGATTGCTGATTGCTTGTTGATTGTCACAACTAGAGTTGCTTTTGGCCACTTGGTGAACTTGTCGATGGCGACATACAGGAAACTGTAACCTCCGACGGCTTTTGGGAATGGTCCCAATATCTCCATGCCCCACACAGCGAATGGCCATGTAGGAGGTATCATTTGTAGTGATTGAGCTGGTGTGTGAATCTGTTTTGCGTGGAACTGGCATGCATCACATTTTCTCACTAGCTCAGCTGCATCCTGGAGTGCTGTAGGCCAGTAAAGCCATGTCGGAAGGCTTTACCAACCAACGTGCGGGAAGGTGCGTGGTTCCCACACTCGCCTCCATGGATTTCCGCGAGAATCTCACGTCCTTCTTCCCTTGTAATGCACCGCATTAGAAAGCCGTTGGCACCATGCCGGTAGTGATCCCTATCTACCAGTGTGTATCTTTTGGCCAACCTGATGATTCGGTCAGCGGGTACACCGTCTTCAGGAAGGATGTTGTCTTTCAAGTAGCTCCGGATCTCCGAGATCCATGCATCGGAGCTAACTTGAGCTTCTGAGTCTCGCGTGCTGGGTTGCTCGGAGCTTCCAACAACACCTATGACCCTTGGTGGGTGCCATGGTAACAGGGCCACCAGGACCGCCAGCTTCGAGGTGCTGGTCTCGCCCCCTTCACTCAGTCCGACAGACCGAGCTGTTGGTCTTGATAACCTCCAGACGAAGATTTCGTTGGGAGCTAGAGCTCCGGTTGAAGCCTTCGTCGAGAGTTCGTCTGCTTTAGTGGTGTGAAGATGCTGAACATGGTGGAGACCCAGGACTTTGATGTCTTTATGTAGCCTCTGTACTTCAAGGAGATAAGCAGCTAGTTGGGCATTGTTACAGCAGCATTCACCTTTGACTTGTTTGATGACAAGCTGTGAATCACTCTTCACCCACTACTGTTTGACACCATAGGATAGTGCCACCTTGAGCCCATAGATGAGAGCTTCATACTCCGCCTTGTTGTTCGTTGCCTTGAAGTCAAGGTGAACCATGTACTTGAACTTCTCCCCCAGGTCCGGCCAACTACTTTTGTAGAGAGCCACCGAAGTAGAGAGTCCAGTGAGGCTCGGTGAATACCGGAACCTTGGGTTCCAGTTTCTGCTCACTAGGGCCCCCAGGATTGATGGAGAGAGAGTCCATTCCACCACGAAATAAGACAAAGCTTGACCCTTGATTGCTTGTCGTGGAATGAATTTGAGATTGAACTCAGCCAGCTCTGCTGCCCACTTTGCGATGTTCCCAGTAGAGTTATGGTTATGAAAAATAAAGCGCAGTGGATAAGAAGTCACCACTGATATTTTGTGGGCTTGGAAGTAGTGACATAGCTTCCTTGAGGCAATAAGAACTACATAAAGCATCTTACGCACCTCAATGTATCTTGTCTTTGCGTCATGGAGTACTTCACTGATGAAGTACACTGGGCACTGGACGGTCCGGACACTCTTGGAGGAGCCTGTAGCTTCCTCTTCATTGACCCGAACCATCCGGGAGGGGTCCGAGCCTTCTTGTTGAGATTCTCGGACCCTGCCTAAGGGGTCCAGAACTTCTTCTTGTTCGACCCAGACCTTCCCTAATGGGTCCGAATCTTCTTGAACAGCCGTTAAATCTCCTTTAGATGAGAGAGGTCGATCTTCTGACACTCTGTCTTGAAGATCCGTGTCTGAGGGCTAAGACCCAGACTCGCCTTCAGGTAGCTCTGGACCCTCCTAAAGGGGTCTAGGCTCCTGAACTGGATGTGGCTCCGGTCTTTCCACGACCAGGACCATGATGACAACTTCGGTAAGTTCAGAAATGTAAAGTAGTAAAGGCTCACCAGGATTCGGAGCTACCAAAATTGGTAGTGTGGTGAGGAGCTGTTTGAACTCTTGAAACGCCTTTTCTGCTTCTTCGGACCAATGAAAGGGTCCAAACTTTCTCAAGAGTTTGAAGAAGGGTAGTGCCCGCTCTGCTAGTCTTGTGATGAACCGGCTGCATGCAGCTAGACACCTAGTTAACTTATGGACATCTTTTATGCGAGCTGGGGGCCGCATATCTTCAATGGATTTAATCTTCGCCGGGTTTGCTTCAATTCTTCGGTGAGTCACCATGAAACCAATGAGTTTACCGGAGCTAACCCCGAAGACACATTTGTCCGGGTTTAGCTTGGTGCGCGTGATGCGCAGCTTGGCGAAGACAGCTTGTAAATTATCAAGGAGTGACTCCTTGTTATTGATCTTCACAACGATGTCATTGACATACACCTCCACTATGTCTCTAATTAGCTATCCAAATGTTTTGTACATATCTCGCACAAAGGATGGAAAAGCATTTTTAAGACCAGGGGGCATGGCAGTATAACAATACAATCCATCTACTGCTATGAAGGTAGTATGCTCTTCATCTTCCACAGACATTTGGAATTGATGATATCTAGGATATGCATCTAAGAAACACAATAGCTTGCACCCGGAGGTGGAGTCCACTATCTGATCTATTCTAGGTAGTGGAAATGGATCCTTTGGACATGCCTTATTTAAGGTGGTGTGGTCCATACACATCCGAAGCTTCCTGCCATCCTTGGGCACCACGACTGGGTTTGCCAACCATTTTGGGTGAAACACCTCCTGAATGAAACCAGCTTCAAGCAGCTTCTTGATCTCCCTTTAGATGAAGTTTTGCCACTCGATTCATTGTTTCTATTGTTTTTGTTGTACAGGCCGTGCATCGGGATAGATCTTCAGGTTGTGCTCAATCACCTCTGTGGGGATCCCAGGCATTTAGGACGGTTGCCAAGCAAACACATCAACGTTTGCCTGGAGGAAAGTGATGAACGTGAGTTCCTATTTGTTGTTCAGACCTCCAAATATACGAGTGGTCTGAGCAGCATCGGAACCAATTGGTGCGGAGGATGAGCCTCGATGACGAGAGCTCAAAGGTTTTGGAGCTAGTTCCTTACCGGATATTTCCTCTTGCGCTGTAGCAAGCGCGTGGAGTTCTTCCAATGCAGTAATTCCTGCAGTGCAATCCCCATGAATCCGGAGAACGCCCAAAGGTGTTGGCATCTTCAACACCATGTAGCCATAGTGGGTGATGGCCATGAACTTGTACAATGTAGGCCTGCCCAGTATGGCATTGAATGGCAAACTTATCTGCGTGTTGAAGACGAGTTTCTCGGTTCTGTAATTCTCCCGAGTCCCGAAGGTCACAAGGAGTGTGATGGAGCCGAGTGGGTAATGACCCCCGGACCTACCCCAGAAAAAGATCGAGAGGGGCGAAGGTCCAAAATTTGGAGCTAGAGCTTGACGAAGGCTTCAAAGCTTATGAGGTTCAGCCCTGCACGTCCGTCCACCATTACATGGTGGAGTTGGACATTGTTAATGGTCAGAGACACCATGAATGGGAGTTGGCCAGCTTTTATCATGTTACGAGGGTAGTCCGAAGCATCAAAAACGATGGGAGTGTCCATCCAATTCTAACGAGGCTCCGCCCTGGTGGTGGGAGCTGCAGCGGCCATGTCTCACAGCATTGTCTTGAGGATGCGGCGAGAGGTGATGTCCCAGGAACCACCATAAATGGTGTTCAGGGTTTTTTGACGCTCATCGTCTCATACGTGGGAGTCGTCGTCAATGCTGTTGTAGACAGCCTTCAGGACCTTCTTGGGGTCCTAAAAGCCTAGCTCCTCTTCAGCCGGAGCTTCATCAACTTTTTGTTTTTCTTCCAACTGGCAGAATGGAGCTTCTTCTCGGCGCTTGTTGTAGCGCTCAACAAGGTTCCAAACCTCTTGGCATTCTTCCAGGCTGTGATTGTCCGTCTTGTGGATCGGACACCACACTTTGGAGCTGCTGCCGTCTTCTGATGAAGGACGAGGTCATTTTTTGGGGTATGGCCCCCGACCACCTGGAGCTGCAGCAGTCGCAGCAGTAGGTGCTCCGACCGACGGCTTCTTTTTGCCGTTGGACTTCTTTTTCTTTTTGCCACCTACGGAAGTAGTGGCTTCATTCTTGGAGGATTTTTTGTTTGCCTCCGGAAGTGGTTTGGAGTCCATCTCACGTCCCTCCGCGGCTTTAGCATATTTATCTGCTAAGCTGAAGAGTTCCGTGACGTTGGTGAATTCTTTGGTCGCCAGCTTCACTAGCATCTTCTTGTCCCGAACACCCTGTCTGAATGCAACGATAACAGAAGCGCTTGAGATTGAGGGGATGGTATTGCGTACCTGAGAAAACCGCTGGATAAAAGATCGCAGCGATTCCCCCGTCGTTTGCTACACAGCAAACAAATCCAGTTCAGTGCTGGGTTGGGTATAAGAACTCCCAAAATTGGCAGTGAACTGTTGGCATATTTCCGCCCAACTATTGATGGAGTCGGGTGAAAGACTCATGAACCAAGACCTTGCAGTCCCAGCCAGAGCCACTGGGAAGTAGTTGGCCATCATAGCCTCATCGCCCCCCGCAGCCAGTACAGCATTGGAGTAGATTTGAAGAAACTCAGTGGGGTTGACGGTCCCATCGAATTTCTCTGGCAAATGAGGCCAGAACTTTTGTGGCCATCTGACCATGCGTAAGTGCATGACCAGGGTAGAACAACCTCCCTCTACTCCTTGAGGAGCAGGATTGTCCTGTGCCTCTCGTCTCTCACAGGCACGCTCGATATGGACAAGGCCATCCTGCTGCTGATAACGGTGGTCAAGTTCCGACCGTAGGTCATGAGTCGGAATCCTAGTGATTGTGTGGGTGCCTCGTGCCCCGAAAGGCAGCAAAGTCACCTGCTGGGATGCAGCATGCCGTCGGTGCTGTGACACGTGAGGACCAAGTCTTCCAGATAAGGTCCTACGTTGAGCTGTTGCGTGCCCCGAAGGGGGAGGACCTTGGTTGCTGATGGCATCGGCTGCGGCTGCAACCAGATGTTGTACATCATCGCGCCACTGCTCCATCGCACCTAGAGGTGCTCCGGGTGCTGGTTGGCGCTCCAATAGAGTTTGCTCAACAATTAGCACGTTCTCTGGGTTGTTGTATGTCGATGCTGTGACCGACACAAGTACCCCATCTTGCTATCCAGCATTGTTTGTTGGGGCAGATGGTGGTGGTGGTGGTGGCATGACACCCACCGGGACAACGGCGCCCGCTGGCTGCTGCATGTTAGAGGGATTGCCTCTAGCATGCTGTTCAACATGATTGCCATTAGAGGATCCTGCAGTGGACTTCACCATCTTGAGATCTCGGGTGCTCCCCTACCTGGCACGCCAAATGTCAAAATGGTTAAACGACACTTCCTGCAGTACTACTAAATGTAGCCTGCAAAGGTTCTTGTATTGGTTTGGGCACGCAGAGATCGGGAACAAGATGATGACACAAGTGATTTACGTGGTTCGGGCCGCCTGAGCATAATACCCTACTCCACGGGGTGTGTGTTGTTGTATTGAGTAAGTCTGTAACACTCGTATGCGTATGAGCTTGGATCAGATCCCCTTCCCCCTGTATCGTGCGGCGCAATCCTTTATAGTCCAAGGACTGACCGTTACAACATTTTCCTGACCCGACATGTGGCCTTGGTGTATTCAATAACCTAATACACGGTCTATGAGTATTAAGCATGATTAATAGGGTTATAACGTGCCTTAATGGCTGCATTACCCCTATTAACAGTCCACTGATCGTGTGTCATTAATATAGCATTATTGACACATAATCAGGTCTTGTAACTGCAGCTTTATGTAGACCTTTAATGTCCGTGTTGTTGGTGTTGTAGGTCTAGAAGCTCCACACGTGGTAGTTTCAGAGCTTCCCCTCGTGGGGAGATAGGTCCGGAACTAACATACACGTGGCGGCACCGGAGCTTCCCTCAACGAGGGTTTAGGTCCAGGGTCATTATTCATGTGTAAACGTCGGGGCTTCCCTGTGTCAGGAGTCCAGCTCCGGTCTTATACTACACGTGGCAGTCCTGGAGCTACCCATATGAGGGAGGCGGGTCCAATGCCATGTGACACGTGGGGCTTGAGGAAATCTTCAGCTCGGACCGGTGGAATTCTCTTGCACTTCTTGCGGTATCTTGGGATACCCGGAACGCATGGTACCGACAGCCGTAGAGCAGCTTGCGGCCGACCTCGAAGGAGACGAAGGCGTCGATGCACGCATAGCTGATCGGCTGGCCACAAAGATTGTACGCGTCCTAGTTGCCTGTCCTCACCTGGTAAGGCTTCTCCATGTCATCACCCATTATGGCGCTCGCAATGTCCTTCATCCCCGCGCAGCGGAGGCTCGGGCGATCCATCTCCGCCGCCACGATGTCGGCCAGGTCCACCATTTTGGCCACCTTCAACTGCGACTCCTTCCAAAGTCTATCGACGTCACCCTCCACTCCCACGCTGACGAAGCAGTAATCGGAATCACCGAGGAAACGCTCCAGCGCATCGTGGAAGTAGTCAGCATGAATGACCTCGAAGATGAGGCAGTGGCGGCCGACGCAGAGCTGCAGAACGGTGATGGGGTCTTGGTCGGTGGAGTAGCTGGGGCGCCACTCGACGTCAAGCCTGACGACGAGCTTGTGAAGGCACCGAGGGTGGACGGAGAGGACCTCGTCGAGCCTGTCCTCCATGGCCTCGCCAGAGAACGTCACGGTGATGGTGATCACGTCTTCCTCGAACGACACGTTGTACACCTGAGTCCCCGCCATTGGGTCCTCTCTCCTTGTCGTCCCTACAATTCTCGTCTGCGACGGTGCGGCACAACTTCTCTCTTGTGCAAAACCTTTGTCTACATCTTTAGTTTAAATTTTAATTGGAAACGGGCCTGGATATATAACTGACACAGTTATGATAGGAGCGGAGGAGTTTCTGAATTTGACGGGACCGAGCCAGGAGTAAACAGAGCAATGAAGATTTTTGAATCTGATATACTCTTTCTAATTTTTAATTTTTATAGTTATGACCACAAGTTGCATTGTCTCAACCTAACACCACGTACAACGACAACAACATTTCTTAGGAGCCCACCCACTGGGTATGCCAGGTGGGCCACAGGATAGCCTGGGTCCAGCCACCAGAGATTAGTTGGTGTTAATGCATGCTGGAGAGATTAGCGGAATCGAAAACTGGCCTATGAAGATGGATGTTAGCAGTCTCATAGTTCATGTATCAAAACACGCACCATCCTTTTTTCTTATTCTCATTTTTCTTATACTGTACGTATTATTTTCCACCATTCTTCTAGCCCTCCTTTATTTGAAGTTGTACGGATGGATCAGGATACGTGGCCGGTGTGAGGCGTGAGCTGTGTGTGCAACACCAGGCGGAACGTCGTGTTGAGACGTTGCTCCCCTTGTTGAATTTGATGACGTTGAGGATCGGATGTGGCATACGTGTTTTGACAAGTGTGTTCTTTTGTTCCTAAAATCTAAACACGTAGCGGCTAGCGCCTACGACTGTTGTTTCTTCGAAAGGACGAGTACAACATGGTTGGAAATTATATTGTAGTAAGGGATGCGATTAATTTGATGAAACGCGTACGTAGTGAGCTATTCCTAGGAGGTATTCTATCCTCGAACCCTCGAGAGAACATTCCTCATGTCAAACATGCACGACGAGAGTGAGGACGTCACTTTGTTAATCTGGGCTAAAGTTTTTTTAGATAATAGATAATTGCATGCTTGCACAGAAGTTCCGATTGCATAGCAGTCGTTGCCATTAAATTGACCTTTTCCTCAGTACAGAGTACGACCACACCAATACAACAAGTTGTGAAGATCAACAAAGAAAGACTCAACCTGACACACTAGTGAAAGTAAAACACCCGATAAATTTTATTAGTATGTAAGCCTATAACTAAGACTCGATCCAAATCGGGCAAAAACTTTGATGACCCTGACATCTAGTACTATGTCTTTGCAAGCCATCCAAGTCAAGTCTTTTTTGTCTTCACCCTTTTGCAATGACGCCCACAAAGCATTTAATCTGGGCTAAAGTTGATACTGCGGAAACTGTTATAGCGTCTTTTGTGATTTACTTCGTACTTTGCTATTTGATTTCTCATTTTGTTGGATTCGTGTTGGGTTTGATCATAGATAGAGGGCACAAGGTGAGGGGGAAGGTTCTCCCTACTGGTGCTGTAAGATAAACTTGGTGGTAGTCACTTTCTGGATCTCCAGCTCAGTAGAGTTGGAAGCGGAAATAAATTCCATTCTAAGAAATAAAAGAGATAAATAGTCCACTAGTTTATCGTTAGAACAACAACATTAGAGCTATTTTTGCGCACCAATGAACAGCAAAACAAAGTTCATTACCTTAAGATGATACATTACAAACAAGAAAAAAGATAAACACAAACTAGACACGAGAAAAGAAAACAACACAACTAAGAATAAGAAAAAAATTACTTCTCCTCCACCTACACCTACTTCTCCTCCTCCTCCTTCTCCTCCTCCTCCTTCATGGGCTCCTGGCAGGGCAGGGGCGCCTCCCGCAACGGAGGTGGGAAGCCCAGTTTCCTGGACATCGCCTCCAGCAGGTTGTCGCGGCCGGTGACGCCGAGCTCGTCCGCTATCGTGTCCCAGAGGACGTCGAGGCGACCGGCCAAGTGCGTCATGTCGAATACGTAGTGGCCCGTGGTCCCCATTGCAGTATACAATGGAAGGGGACCAAGCCCAAGGTGACATATGGGGCGCGATGTATTGTCAAATACATCGCGCGCCATCTTCTGGAGAGCCAACTCTTTGTTCGGGGGGGGGGGGGGGGGGGGGTGGGAGTCCAGTCGGGGACGGTTCTCCTTGCCATCCTTCGGCGGGCTTGGCGGCGGCGTTTTCTTGTCAGCCATGGCATTCTTGGCGCGGTTTTGGGAAGAGACGAAAGAGTGGCTGTGCGGAGAAGATGATGGCCTGTTCGGATGATCTTTTAGCGTAGTAGCAGCCTGGCTGTTCGTCTCTCGACGCGGGCAGTAGTGGTGATGGGATGCGGAGCGGTTCCAATTGAATTCAAAGATGCGCATGCGCTCTGCGCATTTAAGGCGCCTCGGTAACTAGCGCACACGTAAGCTCGGTGCGCCCGTTCGCATCAGCCGCCTGTACAAATAGCTACGGCTTCAAGGACCAAACCTTATGCGGCAAACGGCAACATATATACTTCCTCCGCCCCAACTCAACTCTATTTTTGTTTTGGTCAAACTTACCTTTGACCAATGATTTATATGGAATTTATTAACTTCAATAACATGTACAGTACTAGATTGTATATTATGGAAATTTTTTCATGGTGATTCTCAAAGTACAATTCATGTATTGTTAAGATGGATCAAAATTACATAAATCATTGGTCCAATATAGATTTTACGAAACCTAAGGCTCCCTTTGGATTAGGAATTGAAAAGCACAGGAATAGGAAAAACATAGGAATTGAAATTGTATGTTTTTGCAATCCTATAGGAATTGAAAATATAGAAATTGAGATGGGAAGCCCTTTGGCAGCATCATAGGAAAAACAAAGGAACCTGCAACATGAGCCACGAAAGAAAAAGAGGTCCAAGCTCATGTTATGTTTCCCATAAAATTTATCAAAGGAATCCATTCCTATAGAAACTACCCTTTGTTTTTCCCGTGAGCCAAATGGTCATGTAGGAAAAAAATCCTTTACAAATCCTATCCTTCAAAATTCATTTTTCATTCCTTCAATCCAAAGGGAGCCTAAAAATAGAGTTGACATGGGACGCACAACGGAGGTTATGGTGCACCGGCCATCGTCTTCTCCGCGCGTACTAACAAAGACACACCATCCTCTTCTCCGCAACACACACAGGCCATCCTCTTCTCCACGCGTACTCTTCCTCTTCGTCTCCATCGCGCAAACCCTCATTGGTTCCCTTTGAAGCCCATGGAGTTATCCTTGCCGCACGATATTGCAGTCCTGATCGCGTGGTGGGTCGCCGCAACCTCACCGCAGCCCATGGACGACATCTCTAGTCTGCGCGCCACCTGGAAGGCCATGCAAGTGCCATGTCGGGATCACGCCGTGGGCAGGCGTGTGGCGCTGGAGCGGGAGAGCATCTGTAAGCTTAACGGGAGCTACGACACCCTCGTGGAGCCTGGCAATCGTCGGCAACCCTCATGCGTGCTATGTCACCAGGTTCAAACTTGTCTTCCTGAACGGTCGCGCGCAGCCGAGCACCCAGTTCCTTGCCCGGGTGGTAGCAAACGGCCACTTGGTGGCAGCCTACGTCCTCACAATTCTCTGCTACGACGCTGACCACAGGGCCCGCGACGCCCTTGAGTATATCCGGCAGGTCGAATGTGAGGCCCACGTCGGCTACAATGCGGCTGGGTCCGCCGTGTTGAAGTGGATCAACAAGGAGTGCTGCTGGTGTTGGCATGAAGCCATGAAGAGTGTCTATGGTGTCGTCCGGAGGTTCCTAGGCAGGCCTCGTCCGGGAGCGCTGCTGGTGGCGGTGCCAAACATTGACGACGACTCTTGGGGATGCCCAACAGGGGGGAACTAGGGAACTGTCCGCTGTGGAAGGCAATGGTGGGACGAGTGTAGTGTCTTTTGTACTAAGAACTGTAGGATTAAGAACGAGCATGATCGATTCTCCCATGAGGAGTTGTATTCTATGGGTTATACTCCCTCCATTCCCTTTTGGATGCATCCCTAGTTCTCCCAACGCCAATTAAAAGAGGACAAAGGAGTACATAAAATAGACTTGTATGTGTTTCCCCTATGTGCGCTCGTCTCTGATGAATGTTGCACTTGTTGTGTTATCCCGTATACGCTCTCGTCTTTTGTTTAGCCCCGTTTACATTAAAGGAAACTCACGGGACAGTTTAAAGAAATGGATTATTCTGGAAATAACATACATTTAATCATACAGTAGTTTGGAACAAATGAAATCAGTGTTCCCTTCTGAAGGAAATACATTCAACGTGGGGATTTGCTCAGACTAAAGCATCTCTCTCCAGTTTATTTCTTAACTCATACTACATGCCAATCCCATAGGGATGTGCACCGTAAGTAACTTGTACGTGCATTCTTGCCTAATCTTGGATGTACACTACTATCCGGTCCATAAATTCATTGGAGTTAGTACCTCATTTGTGACCGCAACCGCATATTCCACATTTTTCTTTGCGATTTCCCTAGATATGTGGCACAATGGACCACCAACTTCCAGGATCATCAGCTGTGGACAAAACTGACAGGGGTCGATGGAGAAGTTTGCCATTAATGAGCGACGAGCCGCGAAGAAACAAATCTGCCTGAGAGGAACAAAGGGTGTACTACTTTTGTATTTGGAGGTTCCGGTTTCTTGGGAGTCTCCAGAGTATTAGATGGGGGTCGTGCGTAGTGATGGTTTGGCTTCCGGCGGTGGCGGATTCCACATCCTCTGCAGTACTGTAGGTGCATTAAGGGTGGCTGACATGTGAAACCACAACCTATGGGACCCACGCCTCTCGCATGCACTGATGGGACGCGCAAAGTAATGGAACCGCTCTATTTTTAACATCAACAAAAGAATAATATCTTGACATCAATAGAGATAACATACTATGTTTGATCGTAATCTGCGCCAAACATTTCTTAATTTACAGTACTACCTATATTTTTTAACATTTTTCTCGTCCTTTCTTTTCTTTTCTCTCTGTCCATTGTCTCCACTTTTCATTCCAGTCATTGCTAATCGACAGAACTAGTTGTTACATAATTCCTAATAAACACAAAATAAACTAATCGACACATCTAGTCCGCAACACTTCCCTTCAAGCAGTGGTAATGACTTATGGCCGTGTATAGGAGTAGTGGTAATGATTACACAGCATATAGTGGCATAGGGCCAGTGGTACGTTGGAGTTCTACCTATCTTTTTCTAACATTTTCTCGTCCTTTCTTTTCTTTTCTCTCTGTTGATTGTCTCCACTTTTCTTTCCAGTTGTCGCTACCTGTTAGTACTGTATACTACTTTAGAGACCGCTTTGCAGGCCTCGCTATGGGCGATCTCCTGGCATCTCCAGCGGCTAAAGTATCGTACAGGCCACTTTAGAGGCCACCGGCGGTGTGGAGGGTCGTTCATTAACAGAGAATACAGATAGAGTAGATAGTTTACTAAACAACAGATAGAAAATAAAATAACAGATGGAACAGACGAACAACACTTAGTTCATCATAAAACATTCCTCCCTCCTTCCTATATTACTTGTCGTTAGAACAAGTTTTTTAGTTCGTATTTGAACTAGAAAACTTGTCCTAATTATTAATGTCAAGTAATATGGGAAGGAGGAAGTATAAAACATGAAAAACAGCATCACAAAACAAGAAAAAATAAAACATCACAAAAACAAGAAGAGAAAAACATTACGACAGGATTAATCTGTGTCAAAAGATTTCTTGTTTGAAAGTTGGGTTCAACTAGAATGTAATCAGATATTTGGTTCAATCATGCAATCAACCATCTTCAACCGTTGGATCGATCTATATTACGATCGTTGAATATTTTTATTTAACCCCCTCCACCAGGTGGAGGGGTGGTGTTGGTGGTGGAAGGGGTCAAATAAAAAGATGTAATAACTATAAGATGTAGATCCAACGGATGAAAATCTTTGATTACACTTGTCGGTACCCTCAAGATAGGGTACCCCCCAATACACGAAGAAGCTATGGACCCGGCCTCCCCACTGAGGCGGACTACAGAGCTACCACACGTCCTCCGGCACCGGGCCCTTGCTCCCACCGAGGAGGGCTGCGGAGCTGCCACGCATCCTCCGGCTTCGGGCTCTTGCTCCCACCGAGGAGGGCTTCAGAGCTGCCACGTGTCCTGACCCTTGCCTTGGGCGCTAGGTTGCGGGAGTAAAGTGTGGCGCGTCCTGTCCAGTCGCGCATTGAAAGCACGCACCTTCCCCAAGAGTACAAGTGCGACGCATGCCTCTTGTCAGATACCGCTGCGTTCAATCACATCATAGTGAAGGCGCCGCAGACCTACCCCACACCGCCAAGTGGGTAGCTTACGGCGACAAGACGGATGAGATGTTTCATGCCATCATCAACGACTACGCCTAGCCACTGGCGATTGACGCGACAAGACAGCAAGTCTTCGAGGTGCGTTCAGAGGCAGCGTACACAAGAATCCTTAGATATTGTACATGATAAGATCACCCCGGGACCACCTGTCGGTCCCTGGGCCCCACTTGTATGCTGGCCGACCTTGGACTATAAAAGGAATGGGCAGCTAACGACTTAGACATCTTTTCTGGTCCACTCGGACTAGGGGACCAGACTCAGAATCCCCAATACACACACACACATGCGCATACACACTCACCAAATCAATACAATCCACCGTGGAGTAGGGTGTTATGCTCCTTGCGGCTGGAACCACGTAAAAACCACCACGTCACATACTCTTCCTCTAGAACACTAGTTTGAGGCCTAAGCACCACCGAACAAGAACCTCCGCGGGCTGCTCCTTAGCAGATTCGGGGGAAGTGTTGCATTAACACTTCGACATTTGGCACGCCAGGTAGGGGCTTTTTCCCTCAAAGAAGTGGCAGCGCTTTCACCGCAATGGTGTTCATCATGCCTGCAGGGGGCCTACTGTTGATGTTTCTTAGAGTTGATGGTGGGCGCCGCCGGAGCATCCAGCTCTGGCACTTCCTAGGAGGCCCGCTGTCGACGTTTCTTAGCATTGATGGTGGGCGCCGCCAGAGCATCCAGCTCCGACACCACCAAGGGGCCCTGCCATCGACGTTTCTACACCCACGATGGGCGACGTCAGAGTAGCTAGCTCCGGTACCACCCAAGGGGTCTGCCGCCGACGCTTCGACAGCGACGATGGGTGATGCGGAGCAGCCAGCTCCGGCACCACCCAAGGGCCCTGTCGTCGATGATTCGTCAGCGACGATGGGCGACGCTGTAGCAGCCAGCTCCGGCACCATACAAGGGGCCTGTCGTCGATTGTTCTACAGCGATGATGGGCGACGCTAGAGCATCCATCTCCGGCACCACCCATAGGGCCTACCGTCGGCATTTCTACAGCGATGGTGGGTGACGCTAGAGCAGCCAGCTTCAGTACAATCTAGGGAGACCGCCGTCGATGTTTCTTAGCGTCGATGGTGGGCGCCATCGGAGCATCCAGCTCTGGCACCTCCCAGGGGGCCCGCTGTTGATGTTCTGCACGTTGAGGGTGGGCACCGCCTCGGTTCGGTGGCCACCTCGTTGCCATCGCCGCAGGAGACTTCTCCATTGATGACCACACATCTCAATTCAGGTCAGGCTCTCCCCCGGGGGTCTACTTGCGTCAACTATTCAAGCTCCCGCTCTCCGTCGGGGGCCAACCAACGACATCCTATGACTAAATTGTAGGCGTGCCCAACCAGTTGGCCCCACCTACTAGGGGCCTCTAAGAGGTCTCATGGGCAGGATGTAAAGGGGTTTCCCGCCACCACGGCGACAACAACGTCACCAACGCATTACAATAAGTTCGAACTGATGATCTGCTGTAAGTTTTACTTTCGACACAATGAGAGGTCAAGAGTATGCAGCCTGCTTAGTCTGGTTCTGCACCCTAAGCATGGACACTTTGCCT
Organism: Tuctoria greenei; assembly: GCA_036927565.1. Lineage (NCBI taxonomy): Eukaryota > Viridiplantae > Streptophyta > Magnoliopsida > Poales > Poaceae > Tuctoria > Tuctoria greenei. The sequence goes on from JAYESD010000010.1 coordinate 83,541,948, forward strand.
TCCCAACGCCACTTCGGTAAAGCTTCACCCTAGGCGTAGTGGTAGGATAGTTTTTTTTCTCAAAAGTGTGTCATGGCGTCTAGAAGCATCGCTCGAAGCAACTAAGCTCTGGTGGGTCCGGTCCAGGGTGTTCAGCCTGCATAGCACGATTCCATACCCTAGGCCTTTACATTTTACCTCCCTTGTCATCCGAAGCGGGTCGTTGCCTTCTTGTAAAGTCTGCATCCACCTATGACTACCAAGTTAGAAGAAACACTGTCTTTCCCTATGCTTCATTTATGTTCATTTAATTACGCATTAATTTTATGATCACCAAATTATGCTCGTTCTCACACATTCTCTGTCATATGCATGGGAACTATCTCCTTGCGCCTAGTGGAGTTATGCAATCCTGCTGCTGGCGGGTCTACTTGATGTTCCTGTGATGTATTTCGGTTCTTTGGTTGTTTCCTTACTCGGGAGCCTGTGGCGCCGAATGGTCACTCCACTGAAAAGCTAATGCATGTGGGAGGTCCAGAGTGTACAGCCTACTTAGCCTGGTCCTGCACCCTAAGCGTGTACACTTTGCCTCTTCAGCGCTAACGGCTGAGTACAGGGGGCCGGACGACACACACTCCTGAGCAGGGCGACAACCATAACCCGGATACCGACACACTGAATTACCCATGCACCGTAAGTTCGGCTCGGGACCGTAAGACATAACAAGACTAAAAGAAGGAAGGGAGTAACCGACAAGCAAAATTATTTACATTATGCTTTAATTTTTTGCTTAATTTCACATATCGTATGCCATATGCTCGATTACATTTTTCCTATCTCATCCTAGTTGAAGTTGTGCTATCCTCCTAAAGGCGGATCCGCATGAGGTACCTGCAATGTGTTTGGGGTCTGATGATCATTTTCTCTGTCGAGGTTCATAGTGTCGAATGATTCTAACTCCTGAAAGGCTAACGTCGAGCTGGAGATCTAGAGTGTGCAACCAGCTTAGCCTGGATCCATATCCTAAGCATGCGCACCTTGCTTCCTAGTGCTAACAGCTGAGTAAAGGGGGCCGGACGGCTCATGCCCTAAGCAAGGCAGCGACCATACCCTGAATGTTGTCGGACCAAATTACTGATGCCCCACATCTTAGTTCGTGACTGTAAGAAATAACGAAACTAAAGAGCAAGGAAGTGGTGACCGACGAGCAAAACTTTTTTTGTCTACCGTGTGTGCAAGGCATACAGGGAACCTGCCGCCGACATTCTACACGTTCGTGATAGGCGCCGGCGATGCTTCTCCGAGCTCCAGCACCTACGAAGGAGGCCGCCAGTGTCACTTCTTCAAGCTCCAACACTCCCAAAGGGGCCGCCGACGATGCTTCTCCAAGCTCCGGTGCCCCCCCCCCCCAAGTGTGCTGCCGGCGTCACTTCTCTGAGCTCCGGTGCCCCCAATGGGGCCACTGGCGTCATTTCTCCGAGCTCCGGTGCCCCCAAGGGGGCCGCCGACAACACTTCTTCGAGCTCCGATGCCTCCCACGGGCACCGCTGGCGTTAATTTTGCGAGCTCCGGCGCCCCCATAGGGGCCGTCGGCGTCACTTCTCCGAGCACCAACGCCTCCCACGGGGACCGCTGGCGTTACTTCTGCGAGCTCTAGTGCCGCCCGAGGTGGCCGATGGTGTCTCTTCTACAGGCTTCAATGCCGCCAAGGGGGCCGCTGGCGTCACTTCTTCGAGCTCCGGCGCCTCCCACGGGGACCGCCAGCGTTACATCTACGAGCTTCGGCACCCCCCAAGGGGACTGTCGGGTCACCTATCCTAGCTCCGGCGCCCCCAGTGGGGCCATTGGCATCACTTCTCCAAGCTCCAGTGCCCCTAAGAGGGCCACTAGCGTCACTTCTTCGAGCTCTGGCACCTTCCGCAGGGACTGCTGGCGTTACTCGGCGTCACTTCTCTGTGCTCCGATGCCCCTAAGGGGGCCGCTGGCGTTTCTTCTCCAAGCTCCAGCGTCCCCAAAAGGGTCGTTGGAGACACTTCTCCAATCTCCAGTGCCCCTCGAGGGGGACCGCCACCGTCAATTTTACAAGACAAGATAAAGGCCCCACCTACAGGATCGTCATATCTCTCGATGTGGGCCCAGGGACCACAGTTGGTACCCTCAAGACAAGGTATCCCCGCATACAAGAAGAAGCTTCAGACCCGGCCTCCCTGCTGAGGCGTACTTTGGAGCTACCACGCGTACTCTGGCTTCGGGCCCTTGCTCCCACCGAGGAGGCCTCCGGAGCTGCCACTCGTGCTTCGGCTCCAGGCCCCTGCTCCCATTGAGGAGGGCTCTGGAGCTGCCACGTGTCCTGCAGCTTGTCCTGGGCGGTAGGTTGGAGGTGTAAAGGGTGGTGCATCCTGTCCAGTCGCGCATTGAAGGCACGTGCCTTCCCCATGCGTACAGGTGCGGCGCACGTGTCTCGTCAGGTTCCACTGCGTCCAATCACATCACATTGAAGGCGCCACAGGCCTACCCCACACCACCAAGTGGGTAGCTTACAGCGACAAGACTGATGGGACGTTCCCTGCCATCATCAACGACTACGCCTAGCCACTAGCGACCGACGCGGCAAGATAGCAAGTCTTTGAGGCACTGTTAGAGGCAGTGTACGCAAGAGGCCTTATATATTGTACAGGATAAGATCACCACCGGACCACCTGTTGGGCACTGGGCCCCACTTGTAAGCTGGTTGTCATTGGACTATACAAGGATTGGGCAGCTACCGACTTAGAGATCTTCTCTAGTCCACTCGGACTAGAGGACCAAACTCAAAATATCCAATACACACACACACACACATGCATAGACAAACACCAAAGAAATACAATCCACCGTGGAGTAGGGTGTTACGCTCCTTGCGGCCCGAACCACGTAAAAACCACCGTGTCACATACTCTTCTGCTAGAACACTAGTTTGAGGCCTAAGCCCTGTCGAACAAGGACCTCCAGCGGCTGCTCCTTAGCAGATCCGACAGAAGTGTTGCATTAACACTTCGACAACACGATTGCACCAAAACTTTAATTGCATGTAGGGATGTCAACGAGTCGAACTTGAGCGAGTTTGTTTCTATCATATATAAAAATTGTGTCCCATAGAACCCTTTTAATATAATTATATTGTTTAGTTAATCATACGTACTTATCATAGATGACAACAACAAATGAGCTTACTCAAAGTTTTCGAGCTTGAGCTCATCAAGCTGGCAATACTCAACTTCATCCTCAAACTTTCAGTCAAAACTATGTTTGGTCCATGAACTTTCAAATGGGTCAATTATTTAGTCCATCAACTTCAAAAAGTTGTTTCGCTTTCATCCTTAGTCTGAGGTGGATATTAACATTGGCATGCCACATAAGCTATTATGCCATGCACATCATCTACCCCGGCCACCTCACATAGAAAAAGATAATAATTCTTTTACCATCTTAAAAAATAACTAGCTAATAAATTGGGGTGGATTTACGTAGTTGCATGGGTTATACATATTTCTCCTCCATTGTTTTTCAAAACCATCAAGTGATATATCCTATGTCATATTACATATGTAAAACTATTGTACAATATAAAACTTTAAAGACTAGGAAAGAGCAAACAGAGCAAAAACGGAGAGGAAGAGCAAACTTTTAAGCCTAGGGAATAAAATATAAAACAAAGCTACGCAGCTGGCTGGGTACATGTACAGTCTGGGCTGGTGTGCCGACGCACCTTAACCCCCGTCATGCGTCCCCGATGGTTGTTGGGAAGACCCTTGCAGGCAGACCAGGATCGCCTGACGTAGTGAATTTTACTGCATCCTATTTTCCAGAGTCTTTTTAAATATGGTATTTTCTCATTAATTATTACGGTCGATCTATAAGACACTTCATGCTCTAGGCAAAAAGGAAAAAAGATTGTACTTCATGCTGATGCAAACAAGAGTAAATTAAAATAAAAACTCTTTTGTCAAGCTTACAAAATGAAAGCATCGGAACCCTCCCTAATGTCCTCAATAGTTAATGCATTTTTAATCCTATTAATTTGTTGTAGAAGTTTGTTTTATTTAGAGGTTTGACGTATACATCATAATATGCATGTAAACTCTTTCTCATGTTGAAGCAAGCAGGCAAGAGTTTAAGAAATGATTTGAATGGACCTCTTAGTTGGATAGCTGGGAAGTACAACCGTAGGATAAAAACAAACGGTGCATGCAGTCTTTACTGCACGCATGCAGTAAAATGTCGCTATGTCAAGTGATCCTGGTCCAGGCTGGTATGCTGTGATTCCTGTCCTCCAACTCCATCTGGGCTTCTGATGACACAAGCGGTTCACCACCAGAATGTAGAAAGGATAAGCACACACACATGTAATAGTCACTGTTGACTGTGTTGGTCTAACGTCATTGTTTGACTGTGTTGGCCTACGTTTAGTCATTAATGCTAGCCTTTGAATCTGTGTAGTGCGAAAGGGTTTAGTTTTGGTTTCACACTACACCACGTAGCCTATATAAATTGTATCTGTGTTCCCTGATGAATACACAACAAACATTCTCCACACAGAATAGTCTCGAGACCAGTAATCTTTCCCTGCATGCTTTCGCTTTCTTCTGCCATCACGTCGAGTCCAAAACTAGCAAAGCCTCAGTGATGAGCGGCATGCAAGTTTCTTTATGAGAAACTGACTGCGGGGGCGGCCTCAGCCATGCATGTTTCACAGGAAGGATGTTCCCTCGAGGGTTTGAGGATAAAAGGTACTCCTCCATTCCACAATAACTGTCATTTTGGACAAGATTTTTAGTTCATTTTGAACTAAAAATCTTGTCCAAAACGACAATGTTATGGGAAGGAGGGAGTATACCATCTAGGCAGCAAGCCGGAGGTTCGAGGAAACTAGTACACGGCTGGCTGGGTACACGTACGGTACAGGTGTGTCGATGTACCTTAACCCCCCGTCGTCTGTCCCCAGTGGTTGTTGGGAAGAGCCTTGCAGGTATGCTCTAATTCCTGTCCTCCAACTCCATCTCTAGGTTTCCGATGACGCAGGCGGTTCACCACCAGACAAACCAACAAAGCCTCAGTGTTGAGCGACATGCATGTTTTTTGATGAAAAACTGATTGCGGCCCCCGTAGTCAATTTTTCAACAAAAAACTTGCATGCCGCCCGCTTGCCTCCTCCCATTTGTACTCCCATGCGTACTCCTGCTGACGTGTCATCATCTTTTTTGTTATGAAGGTCTGGTAGTTAAACTAAGCATTAATAAAGGGACCAATAACATTTTGACACATCAGCGGGAGGGCGCATCGGAGGACAGAACGGGAGGAGGGAAGCCGCATCCATCACCGCCCCCACCTCCGCAGTCAGTTTTTGATAAAGAAACTTGCATGCCGCTCATCATCGAGGCTTTTCTGGTTTGTCTCGTGGTGAACCGCATGTGTCATCAGAAACCTAGATGGAGTTGGCGGACAGGAACCAGAACATACCTGCAGGGGTTTTCCAACCACCACCGGGGACGAACGACGGGGGTTAAGGTACACCGGCACACCCGGACCGTACATGTGCCAGTGAAGATGGAACTCAACGGTCTAATGGTTATGGATAGAAGAAAAGGAAGAAGAAAAAGGATGGTGCGCGTTTTGATCCATGAACTGTGAGACTGCTGATTTCCATTTTTATTGGCTAGTACCCGATTCAACTGAGTCATTGTTGTTGTACGTGGTGTTTGGTCGAGATAATGCAACTTGTGGTCATCCCCTCCTACCCAAATGAGGAATTTTTTTTTATGGATACCGTATGCATATCCAAGGTCGTGCATACCATTCCAGATTTGTGACATGTGTCCACATGAAGGGACGGATGAAGCAGTTGCATGACTGTGACATGTGTCCACATGAACGAACGAGGTCATATGATGGCCGGATATGACATGGATAATGCCAGGATTAATTCCAAAAATTGTATCCTCGTCACTTGCAATCTATGCACCACCTGGGCCTAGGTTGTGCACTGGTCACCTGGCATATTCCATACGTCTGTCCCCGTGCTCGGTGTGCGTAATGTATTCGTGCGAGAGATTTTGACAAGGTGTGAACGATTTGTCCCACCACGGAAAGTTGAGCTCGTTGCAACGAGAATATAAAGCAATGTGCGCTATTGTCGTTACATATCCGATTGAAAAAAGATGTCATGAAAGACTAGGCCCCGTTCCGTCTGATATCGTCCGCTCGCCCAGTCGAAATCGAACGGGATGTGTATGAGGCGTGTATGGGCAGATGTTTTTTATATAAGCCATGGGCCCTTTTCGTGTCAAATTAAAAAACATCATTGAAGCCGATGGGACACGTCGAGCCATTGCAATAACTGAGAGGGATGCAAACCGCAATTTTTATAAGCATAATTTTTCCCCACGTACGTTGGGCCCTTTGCGTGTCAAATTATAAATTCCTCTTTTTATCGAAAAACATCTCCTTTAACAACACACTGTAGAGCAAGTGCATACTGTTCTCAGATGGTGCCACGTACTTCCTTCGTGTCTTCAATCGTTGTTCCCTGATCGTGGCACCATCTATATACCACTGGCCCCAATGTAACACTGGCCCAATGCCCCTATACGCAGTGTAATCATTACCACTACTCCTATACGCGGCCAGAAGTTATTACCACTACTTGAAGGGAAGTGTTGCGGACTAGATGTGCCGATTAGTTTATTTTGTGTTTATCGGTGATTATGTAACACCTAGTTCTGTCGATTAGCTTGTTGCCTGGAATAGTATGTTGAACACTACTAGGCCCAGCAGTCTCACGGTTATGGATAGAAAAAAGGAAAAATAAAAAGGATGGCGCGCGTTTCGATCCATGAACTGTGAGACTGCTGACTTCCATTATAATTGGCCAGTTCCCGATTCCGCCGAGTCGTTTTTGTTGTACGTGGTGTTTGGTTGAGACAATGCAACTTGTGGTCATAACGATAAGAACTAAAAAACAGGAGTATATCAGATTCAAAAATCTTTAATACGCTAGGTCGTGATGGCCGGATACTCTCCAGTCCACTTAGATTGAAGTGGATCCACTCCTACCTAAACGAGGTCATATGATGGCCAGACATGACAAGGATAATGCCAGGATTAATTCCAGGAACCGTATCCTCGTCACTTACAATCTATGCACCACCTGGGCCAAGGTTGTGCGCTGATCACCTGGCATATTCCCTACGTCTGCCCCTACGCGCGGTGTGCATACCGAATTCGTGCGAGCAATTTAACAAGGTGTGAACGATTTGTCCCACCTCGGAATGTTGAGCTCGTTGCAACAAGAATATAAGGCAAAGCACGCTATTGTAGTTACACATCCGATTGAAAAAAGATGTCGTACAATACTTGACCATGGTCCGTTTGACATCGCCCGCTCCCCCGGTCGAAGTCGAACAAAACATGTATGAGGCGTGTATGGGGTGGATGTTTTATATAAGCCCTGGGCCCATTCTGTATCAAATTAAAAAACTGCCAGTGAAGCCGATGGGACACGTCGAGCTGTTGCGATAACCGAGAGGGATGCAAACCAAAGTTTTTTTATAAGCATAATTTTTCCCTACATACGCTGGGACCTTTGTGTGTCATATTAAAAATTTTTCCTTTTATCAAAAAACATCTCCTTTAATGACTCACTTGAGAACAAGTGCATACCGTTCTCAGATGGTGCCACGTACTTTCATAGTGTCTTCAATCGCCATTCCCTGATCGTGGCAGCATCTATACCACTGGCCCCAATGTACCACTGGCCCAATGCCCCTATACGCAGTGTAATCATTACAACTACTCCTATACGTGGCCAGAAGTTATTACAACTGCTTGACGGGAAGTGCTGCGGACTAGATGTACTGATTAGTTTATTTTGTGTTTATTGGGGATTATGTAATAGCTAGTTCTGTCGATTAGTTTGTTGCCTGGAATGATACATTGAACACTTTTCAGCCCAGCAGTCTCACGGTTATGGATAGAAAAAAGGAAGAAGAAAAAGGATGGCGCGCATTTCGATCCATGAACTGTGAGACTGCTGACTTCCATTTTAATTGGCCAGTTCCCGATTCTGTTGAGTCGTTGTTGTTGTACGTGGTGTTTGGTTGAGACAATGCAACTTGTGGTCATAACGATAAGAATTAAAAAAGAGGAGTATATCGGATTCAAAAATCATCATTATGCCAGGTCGTATGATGGTCCGACACTCTCCAATCCACTTAGATTGAACTGGATCCACTCTTACCCAAACGAGGTCGTATGATGGCCGGACATGATAGGGATAACGCCAAGATTAATTTTAGGAATCGTATCCTCGTCACTTGCAATCTATTCACCACCTAGGCCCAGGTTGTGCACTAGTCACATGGAATATTCCCTACATATGCCCCTGCGCGTGGTGTCCGTAACGAATTCATGCGAGCGATTTTGACAAGGTGTGAACGATTTGTCCCACCTCGGAAAGTTGAGCTTGTTGCAATGAGAATATAAGCCAACACGCGCTATTATTGTTACACATCCGATTGAAAAAAGATGTCGTACAAGACTCGACCCCGTTCCGTTCGATATAGTCCGCTCGCCCGATCGAAATCGTATGGGACGTGTATGAGGCGTGCATGTGTTGGATGTTTTTTATATAAGCCAGGGCCCTTTCCATGTCAAATTAAAAAACTGCCAGTGAAGCCGATGGGACACGTCAAGCAGTTGCAATAACTGAGAGGGATGCAAATCGCAGTTTTTTATAAGCATAATTGCTAGAGCCAAACACAACTTTTATAAGCATAATTTTTCCCCGCATACGCTAGGCCCTTTGCGTGTCAAATTAAACATTTATCCTTTTATCGAAAAACATCTCCTTTAAAGACGCCAAATTTTCCCCTTTAACCCACTTCGTACGTGAATCGAATTGTGTGACCCTCCACACCGGGAGCCTCTAGAGAGGAGATAATGAACTCCAGAAAAGAAAAGAAAAGAAAAGAAAAGAAAAGAAAAGAAAAGTAGAGACAATGGACTCCATAAAAAACAGAAAAGAAAGGAAGAGAAAAATGTTAGAAAAAAATAGGTACTAAGTGCGAGATTTAAGGTGAAAGAGTCTGGAGAACAAAACTGTAAAACAGGCAATCGATTGATGCAGATTAATCCAAGTCGTGATGTTGTGCTTCTGTTCTTGTTTTTTTGATGTTTTTTTTGATCGGAATACCACCCCCATTGCTACATTAACTTATTTAGATAACAAATTGCCAGAGCTAGACGCGCGTCCGTAGATGGACTCACGTGTCATGGGGACGAACACCAAGCGTCCCAGCACAGTTTTGGCCCAGGAATAGACTCAGCGCAGTTTCAGCCCACGAATAACAAGCGGCCCAGCACAATGTTGGGCCTACTCTGATATCTTCACGTACACTCTGTCCTTGTTGCCTCCTCGCCAGACCCTTCAAACCACAACGACCAATCTCCCGATTGCACAAAACGCGCCTGGAGGAGCATCTGCCAGCCGCCACACTCTTGGAGGAGCATCCGCCAGCCACCACGATCTTGGAGGAGCATCCGCCGACCTCCACGCTTTTGGAAGAGCGTCCTCCGTCCACCGGCGTGGAGGAGCATCTGTCCACCACCGCACGTGGAGGGGCAACAGTGCTAAGTACAATTGCTCATATAATGTTATTGTAGTTTTATCCTCTTACGGATACGCTGATTGAATTGTAGGAAGCGATGTCAGAAGATAAGAGTCGTATGAAGGAGTGGCGGGATGGAATGAAGTCTTTTATATTTAGCATTACAGGGCACTCGTGAAGAAGAAACTAAGCCTTGTCCTTGCACGAAATGTCATAATATTTGCCACGGGAGACGCAAGGAAGTTCATCTTCACTTGCCTCATAATGGGATATCATTTGATTATACTTGTTGGGTACACCATGGAGAAAAACGAGTTGACAAAAATATTGTTGAGCAATCAGCAAATAATAAGGAGATAATTTTTGATGATGCTGCTATAGAAAGTATGTTGTCTAGCCTACTTAGAGGCAGTTATCATGGTGGCACTTCGGCGGATGTTAATGATCTAGAGAATGCTCTAAACTAGTAGGAGCCATCTGGGTGTGCAAAGGCATTCTATGACTTATTAAATGATGCCAAAAAGTACTTGTATCCAGGTTGTGAGAATGTGACCCAATTATCCTTCATTGTCAGGTTGTATCAGATAAAGTGTTTAACTGGTTTGAGCAAAAAAGCGTGTGAGTTGATCCTTGAACTATTCTCATATGTGCTTCCACAGAGCCATTGCATTCCTAATACACTTGATAAAGTTCAGAAGGTTGTTCGTGACCTCGGACTGAGCTACGAAAAGATCGATGCATGTGTCAATGACTATGTGTTATTCTGGAAGGACTATTCTCTACTGGATCAATGCCCAAAATATGGTGAATAAAGATGGAAAAATAGTACTGGTGGCGATGCAAGAGAGGCTTTAAATTGTGGAAAATCCATGAAGCTTTTAGAACGCAAGATTCTACGATACTTCCCTCTCATTCCCCGTCTTCCAAGGTTTTATATGGCAAATTCAACAGCATCAAACATGCGCTGGCACAAAGAAGAACGTATTGATGATGGAATATTACGCCATCCTGCAGATTTGAAAGCATGGAAGCATTTTGATAGCATTCACCAAAATTTCTCATTTGACCCACGCAAGATAAGACTTGCGCTAGCATCTGATGGTTTCAATCCTTTTGGAGTAATGAATGTTTCTAACAGTACATGGCCTGTGATTCTAATCCCTTATAATCTACCACCTTGGTTGTGTATGAAGCAACCTTATTGGTTGATGTCAATGATAATTCCTGGGCCAAAGTCACCTGGAAACAACATTGATGTGTATCTGTAGCCTTTGATTGACGAGCTACTGAAATTATGGTCTAATGGTGTTGAAACATACGACAGTTCAAAGAAAGAGACACTTCTCATGCGAGCTTCTATATTGTGGACAATAAATGATTTTCAAGCATATGCAATGCTATGTGGATGGAGCACAAAAGGTAAACTAGCATGTCCATACTGCCATGTAAACACTGACGCCTTGTGGTTCAAACATGGATGAAAGTATTGCTACCTGGGTCATTTTTGCCATTTTTTGCCATGCCCCCCAGAGACAGTGAAAATAATGCCACTGAGACGATGGAGGTTGGGACATTTGATGATCAACGATTTACTAATATAAATGATGATAGGACCGCATGGGATATGAATGACATTGAGGGAGCAACCAGTGATGCTTTCGCTCTTCAAATGAGAACGTGTGATCAGTTTGACACACATAGAGTTCCATCAGAAAATGAAGATGACGACAACGACGACGACGACGATGATACATATATAAATGATGGTATTGTACCTCCAATATTGGGGGGGGGGGGCAACGAAGATGATGATTTTATTATATAAGTAATGTGTGAGATAGCCGTACGTGAACTATTTGATTTTTTTGAAAAGATAGAAACCACTATTCCATTTAGTAGCAAGCTTAGATGCAAGCCGGTATTGAATCATGGTGAATCGCGCCAAAAGTTCATAATGCAATGGTTGTGTTCCGTGGTGATAGATCCTAACACCACGCACTGGTGAATCATGGTGAAAGTTCCAAATGCAACGATTGTGTTCCGTGACGATAGATACTAATGCCACAAACTGGTGAATCATGGCAAAAGTTCATAATTCAACGATTGTGTTCCGTGGCGATAGATCCTAAAGCCACGAGCTGTTCAATCATGGTGAAAGTTCCTAATGCAACGAATGTATTTCGTGATGATAGACCCTATCGCCACGAGCTGGTGAATCATGGCAAAAGTTCCGAATACAACGATTGTGTTTTCGTGGCGATAGATCCTAACGCCATGAACTGGTGAATCGTGGCAAAAGTTCCTAATGCAACATTTCTGTTTCATTGCTATAGATCCTATCACCACGAACCGGTGATTCATGGCAACAAATCCCAATACAACTATTGTGTTTCATGGCAATAGATCCTATCGCCACGAACTGGTGAATCATGGAAAATTTTCCTAATGCAACATTTGTGTTTCGTGGTGATAGATCCTAACACCAAGAACTGGTGAATCGTGACAAAAATTCCTAATGCAACGATTCTATTCCGTGGCGACAGATCCTAACGCCACAAACCGGTATTTCATGGCAACTGATCCTAATGCAACGATTGTGTTTCGTGGCGATAGATCCTATCGCCATGAACTGGTGAAGCGTGGCAAAAGTTCCTAATGCAACGATTGTGTTCTGTGGCGATAGATGCTAATGCCACAAACTAGTGAATCGTGGCAACAGATCCTAATGTAACGATCGTGTTCTGTGGCGATAGATGCTAACGCCACGAACTAGTGAATCGTGGCAATAGATCCTAATGCAACAATCATGTTCTGTGGCAATAGATGATAATGCCACGAACTAGTGAATCGTGGCAACAGATTCATGGTGATAGATTCTAATGCCACAAACTATTGAATCGTAGCAACAGATCCTAATGTAACAATCATGTACCATGGTGATACATTCTAATGCCACGAACTAGTGATTTGTGGCAACAGATTCATGGCGATAGATCCTAATGCCACGAACTAGTGAATCGTAGCAACAGATCCTAATGCAACGATCGTGTTCCGTGGTGATAGATGCTAATGCCACGAACTAGTGAATCATGGAAAAAGGCCAAGCATACTGCAATGATTTAGTATTCATTGCAGTACAATCGTTGCAACAGGGTGGAATCCTTGTAGTGAATGTTTCACATGAATCATGGGAATTACTGCATGTTGTTGGTATGTCATTTTTATGGGATTACAATCTTAATCTTTTGATTATGGGCTGAAAACATGTTATTCCCCATGAAATTCGTATGAATGATATAATGATGAAACATGTGCTAAAACTCTTGCTTAGGGTTAGATAATGTGCCTACAAAGTTTCAGCCTTATCCATGGAGCATAAACATCCTTTCCACATTTATCTTGCTTATGTTAATGAAACTTGCAAAAATTCTAATTAATTAATTAAATCTCAAACAAAGGTGAGACCAAAGCCAAACATCAACTTTTAACATCCATTATCATGTACAAATGTCATGTTGTCATGCAAGGCCTTGGCAAAATTTGAGTTTCACATAATTGTACGAAAGCATCCGATTGGCCGGATTTCATACAGAGCGGCAATGTTTTGTTAATAACCTGAGCTAGGAATGTCCAAATTTAGTGATTCTTTTTCGATTGTCTTCATGACTGTATGTTCTATCATACTCAAGGTATCATACAAGCTGCATTATGCATCGCATCATGGCACTCATTCTCATACAATGCATTATTTCTTGTTTAGCAAATGAACCATTGGAGAGTGACACGAGTGCAGCTTGGGAGAACAATTGTGTGAGCTCTAATCCGGCAAAGTATTCTCCATATATTGAAGGCAAGCATCTATGCATCTTGAACCTATTATTTTGATACAATTGTGAATGAATTTTGTATTATTGTATATTCATTGTCGGGCACTAGGTGTAAGGTATGATGAGTCTTGTTCAAATCTACTCCTTGCTAAGTCTGTTGAGACATATTTGGGTTGGTTTTTAATTTCCGAATTGTCACGCTTATCAATGCTTAGAGTGGTAGAAGTTGAATCGGTGTCAAGGTCACCACCATTCGCAAATTAGGATTTAATGTACTTGGATATGGGATAAAATAATAAAGATGATGAACTTGTGGACTGAGAGGGGCTAGGATGTAGCCCCACTTCGTCAGTTAAGGACCGTGTGTTGTTCTCGTTGTCCTAAGCACTTTTTGTTCTAACCACATGCCAAAAATAATGGTATCGTAAGCTGAATATCTCACTTTGTACCAGTGTTTGGGCCATGACTTCAGTACTTGTTTGACACGCACGAGTGACTATTGGTCTGTAGGACCATAATACTCCTTGTGGTGAAGATTGTCCAACCATGCAGGAACGGGTGTGAGAAAGGTCGACATGAGTACCCGCTTATGTGGCTTAAGCGGGTCGCATGAGTTGTACGGTCCTCAAGTCATGTGGGTACATTGGGACTCCCTGCAAGGGTGTATAATCAGTTCGAATCACCGCGATCTCGGTCATGATCAAGCTTAGTGTTCATTGAGCTTCGTCGTAGCGATTGGAATATCATAATCAATGGAAATGGGAGTGTATGGCTGCTGTTATTGAGCTTGAATGTGTGTGTTCTTTCACACATGGTTTCAAATGTTTACTTGCTGCACTGAGTTGGGATGTATATGTGAGTCTGCCAAGAGTCTTTTTGCTTAATGCTTATATGTTTATCACATTAATAATTTCTGCTTTTTGCAGAATATGTCTTTGACTATGCATTACAGCCTTGCCACTGCCATATTCATACTCCTTGGAGTCGGGCTATATACCATATGTGTAAGTCTTGAGAGTACCTTCGTACTCATGTTTGTTATGTTGGAGTTTTGCAGGTGAGAATCCTGTGGTGTTTGGTTACCTCTTTCATGCTGAGTCCGGCGATTGGGAGGAGTAAAATGCTGATTTTTACTTGACGTCGCCGGTGGTGTTGTGGGCAGGTACCGCTGGACTTTTGTTGTTCTAAAACATCGACTTCTGCTATGTAGGGCTTGTTTATTTTGTTGTCTCGAATCTCAATCTGAACGTTTTATGGACAATGTTATCCAAAAAAGCTCAGGAAACTTCAATGCAACATTGCTCACTGTTTTGTATAAAATTTTAGGAACTTGTCACTACACACTTTAAACCTGTAATGTTCCTGAATTTGTGGTTTATTTGTGTGCTTGTGACGTGTGCAATGTTGTGGACCAATATGCTGTCATCTTGGGATGGTTAAGAGCACATCAGAGGACTATCGGAGTTGATTTTTTTTGCTGGTTGCAATTGTAGCTCGCGTGCCATTGATGGACAGTGAGCTAATGTGTCTAACATTGATTCAACTTGGACGGTTCCTCACAGCATGGCATCAAAGCGAGGTTACACAAATATACCTGTTAAAACTTGCTTAGCAACATGGGGTGTTAAAACTTGGTACCTCACAAATGCAACGAAAATTTGAAATTAAGTTGTTCCTGAATTTACTTTCTTAGCCAGTCCTAGAGAATTTATTTTCTTGCTCACTTTACTATATCTTAATCTTTTGTGTTACTCTCACCTTAATGGGGTTATTGAACTTAACTCTTAGCAGCCACCCAACTCCTTGGAATAGGACACCAAACTTGTTTCTTAGGTTGTAGACGTTGTTTTTCAAAATTGCCCATGTTTGCTGATTTACTTAAATTCTGTTGTTTATTTTGTTGAGCTGATTGGATGGGTGAGAGTTATTCGTGTGAACAACGATAGTTCGAATCATGTGCATGTCATTCATACATGTTTGTATTCTTGCATAGCTGCTCATAAACAAGAAAATGTTTCTGTGAATTGAGGAACATTATTGTCGCGTGCTGTATCTTAAGATCTGTTCTACGAATGCAGCTTAGAACATATTATGTTCAGCTGTAATTTCGACAGATTCCAACTACGTATATCGCTAAGAAACCTATGAATTATATCATAGTGATTTCCTAGCATGTCATTATATCCTCAAGGTGGTTTATGATCTTTTCTTCTTTCCCATAACAGCCATTTCAAATCATGTACTTGCTGTCCCATTTTGCAAGTTACATTATTGTTACCTATTTGAGTTAACCGATAGGAGAAAACCGAGTTTCTAAACATGATAGCTCAGCACCTTGCTCCCCGTGGTGAAGGAGGAGGAGCTCGCGGGGATGACTTTTTAGATTTTCTCCGTACCCAGCGACCCGTGTTCACCTGAGCAATGGATCCTCTTGATGCCGACCATTGGCTTCACACTATTGAGCAAAAGTTTGATCTTGTGAGGTGTGATCAGCATGAGCAGGTGATCTTTGTAGCTCATCAATTGCAAGGAGAGGCTGGTGCATGGTGGCAAAGTGAATGTGGCCTAGAGGGGAGTGAATAGTCTTTGAATATTTCCTGCACACTTAATCAAATGGTCAACAACTTGATTGACCGGACTTGTCCGGTTGCGTGGGCGGACTAGTCCGGTGTGCCTCGTGTGTTCCGATTTGATTAAGTATCTACACACGATTTAAATTCTTTTAAGCAGCAGAAATGTGAACGACAGATAAGATTACTTGAATTTGCAATTGATGTCGTGAAGTTGCATGTGAAAAACAATTAGCAATTTGAATTATTATATTGATCAACAATGTGCCCTAATCAAGACGCAAAAGTAAAGAAGCACACGAGACCCCGATTTTACCGAGGTTTGATCTCACCAAAGAGATCTACTCCTCATTGAGGAAGCCCACACAGAGCTGGGTCTCTTCAAACCTTTTCCCTCTTCAAGTCACCACAAAAGGCCTACTTGATCCACTATCATGGGCAATCACTGAGTTTATGGGGCAACCTCACACGTTGAGGACTCCCACAAATATTACAACGAAAATATGATCAAATACACTAGAAAAGATTACAAGATAGAGTACGAGGGTCAAGAGATCAAACCCCAAGAGCTCACAACATGTAGACGACAATCTCCCAATCCCAAATCTAAGTGTTCAATTGGTTTTAACCTTTTTGGACTTTAGATGCGTAGGGAGATGTGTTTTTGGCTCTTGGGACAGATGGCGGCGCTAGGGTCTATGATTTTGACGGTAGGAATCAAAAGTCGTGTTTGTGGGGTCGTGGATCTGCTATTTATAGGGTTTCCAAGAAGTTACCGTTAGAAATCCCGTGGGTCGGACTAGCCCCTACTGGGTACTGGACTTGTCCGGTGTGCTATGTAAAAGTCGGCGTGGAATGCATCACACTAGAAACCCTAATTGTGTGAGGTATACCGGACTAATCCGATGTCAGTGTAATTCAACTCCAGGGAGTTGAACAGACTAGTCTGATCCTAGAACGGACTTTTTCGGTACTATGTGTAATTGGACTCCAGAGAGTTCAACAGACTAGTCTTGTATCATGGACGGACTTGTCCGGAGTGCACTGAACAAGATTTACAGGGACTTGAACGAACTAGTTCGGTCCATGATCGGACAAGTCTAGTGCACTGTGTTATTGGGTTCAAAAAAGGTTAACGGACTAGTCCGGTCCGTAGACGGACTAGTCCGGTGCACAGTGTATTTGGACAACAGAGAGTTAAACGGACTAGTTCGTTGCTCTGTGAGTTTTTAGATGTTTTTAAGCCCTTACCCCTACACAAGGACTTGAGCCCTTTGGATGTGTCTCTCACACACATTCTATACATTTAAATCTACTTTGTGCTTCAGTTGACAGTTGGGCTTTTCTCTTTCGTATACCACTTCATTTTTCACCTTTTTGAGTCCACCAAATTATCTCATTTTGCTTATCCTGTAGTCATCTCAATAAATTCATTAGGATCTCATTTGCTTGCCATCAATCATCCAAAACCCACAAGGGATTGCCTAGATGCACTTTCAATCTCCCCCTTTTTGGTGATTCATGACAACCAATTGAGATTTCACAATTAAGAGTAAAATTTGATTTTCATAAAGTGTGCATATATGAGAATAATGAATAACAACAAAAAGCTTCTCAAATATATGCACTCTTTATGGTGGGGTGCCTAACATGTGTGTGGTCAACAGAGTGATGGGCAATAGATAAGCATTTGGCAGTCATTGCAATAATCATAACATTAACATCAACTAAGCATCACACATTGAGTAAATTTAGCACATTCAAAATAAATTACAATAATTTGAAAATGAGTACACGTCCTTGATCACAAGTCCTTAATGGCTTATACTAGACAACTAGTCTCGATATCTCCCCCTTTGGCATGAAGGCACCAAAAAGGGAAAAATTTAGTGAAATCACTCATCGTCAGTGCCTCTCTCACTCTTAGTCCTCTCTTCATATTCAGGTGCTTGAGGAGTAGGAGGAGGAGGAGGAGGAGGAGGAGGAGGAGCAGAAGTACCAGCCAGTCCAAATGATGCCAATTCTTCCTGAGTTAGAGGAGGCATTTTAGTGAAATCTTCTTCTGAGTCCTCTGAAATCTTAAGTGACCCCACTGGCTCCATCTCTAGTTTGTCACAAATGGCTTTGATGTTGGCCTTTACATATCTTTGATGCTTCTTTCTGACCAAACTCTCCTTGTGCTAGTTGATTTCCACTTTGCGACAAGAGGCAAAGATGGATGATAGCATCTTCAGCACTCCTCTAGGAGGTGGAGGAGAAGGAGCAGCAGTCTCAGATCTTGTTCCCTCTTGAGTCCCCTTGGATCTTCTTTCCTCTCCGGGTGAGCTGGAAGCAAAAGGAACAGTGTAGATGGTAGGCTTTTGGGGCCTAAGTACGGTATGAGGCACATCCTTCACAAATTCCAGTCCTGTCACGTTCTCAATCATATACATGATGCAAGGTGCATAGCCACAGGACCTGTTAGTAGTGATGGAGATATTGAAAATGTCATTGTATATGTACTCAAAGACATTGAAGCTCCTTTTCCTGCTTATGACTTTCATCAATGTTCTGAGGGTGCCCTGAATGGTCCCTGCATATCCCTCTTTGGGAGCAATGGTCTTCCTCAGGATCCTGTTGAGAACAGCAAAGAAGGGCTTCAAGTACTTCGTAGTTGGAGGCTTGAATGGCATCTTTGTATCATAGAGGAAGTCAAGCTGATCTTTCTCCAGAGGTTTCAGATTGTGGATAATGATGTCATTCTCCAAAGAATCTTCCAGGTGAAGAATTCTTGCAAACTCCTCATTGGTGACACTATACTGTACTCCACAGGTCATCCAAAACATCCTGTCACTGTCGTCACGAGCAAAATATAGAGTAGAGTAGAATTGAGTGATGACCTCAATGTTCCAGTCCCACTGAAAAGAGATTAGGTCCTTTAGTCCATGCAGCTCCAAGGCTTCAAGAACCTCTTAATAGGCTTGACATCTCTTGGACTGAAGGTGAGTGATATCTACCCATTGGCTTTTGATAACTAAGGTCTTCATCTTCAGATACACATGCTCATAGTAGTCAGCATGCAAATTGCTCCAGAATCTGGGATCAACTGACTGTTTGGGCTAACTATAGACTTCTACCTTCCTGAATTTGTCAGCTAGCTCACTACCTTTGCCAGCAAAATCAGCACTAGAGGGCTGCCTGTTGCGATGAGTAGGAGCATTCATCTTCAAGTGGCCAATGGGGCCACTAGCAAGTCCTTTGCCCTTGTTCAGAGTTCTCTTGGGCCCCAATGAGCTCTCAGCAACATTTTTGCCCTGAGCCTTTTTCATTACCACTCTCCTTCTCATAGGAAGAGAGTCGTCGGAAGGAGGAGAATGGACATTGACATCATGTCTTTTCTTCATCACCCTCTCCTTGGCTCTTTGCACTCGAGTACTTTGTACCTCTTTATCGTAGTGAAATGAACTGTCCTCAGAACTTGAGGACATCGTGCCTGACAAGGAGATTCAAGGTTTAGATAAGAATGGACTGAAGACTTAGTGCAAATAGGAATTTAGAAGTTCAAATGTCAGATGTCGGTCTTGTCTGTTTCCAGAGTGCGGACTTGTCCGGTGAACCGGACTTGTCCGCACAAAGACACCAAACTAGTCCGGTCTGGCACAAGAACCCTAAATTTTCCTATTTGAATAGAATCTACCTCGTATTGATACACAAGGACTAGGAAACGGTAGGAGTACATCTAGAGAAGTAATGTATGCCCTAGGAATTGAAGGAAACAAGCTAGAATCAAGAAAAGTTGAGAGCTAGGGTTTGAAGGGAATTTTAACGAAACGTTGAAGATTCGCGTCGAAAGAGCGGACTACGTGGCGGATTAGTCCATTGTGGACAGACTCTGCGCTAAGGAGGGGATTTCCTTTGAGAGAACCGCGTTTTTGGTGGCTAGATGTGGAAATCGCCATTGGAGCTCGAGGGGGAGGAGAGAGAATGCAAAGGGCGTTATGTAAGGTGGAAGATGAGCTCCTGGCGGCAGATTAGGGTTAACCCTGACAAAACCGGACTAGTCTAGTAGACCACGGACATGTCCTATGCAATGGACAAGGTCCAGACTAGTCTGTATCAAAGGACTAGTCCGGTGCTGACCCCGTACAAGTCCGGTGTCAGTACGACAGAACTGAGCTAAAACAACTGGATTTTGGTTGTTTGACCTAATATGGATCTAAGGAACAATATTTCACAAATAATCTTGATGAACATGACCAGTAAGCACTCAACAACCATACTATGGCCAAAGTTGACCATAATTTAATCATTTAAATAGTTTTCTAGAGAAAATTGAGATAAGGGGGAAATTTTGGCAAAAAATGATTGAACACTGAAATCACAACCAGATGTGCAGTGTTTCAAGCCATTTTTCGAGAGTCAAGTATATTTAGCTCATTTCTTAGCTCACAAAACCTTTTCTCATCTAATGGCTTGGTGAAAATATCTTCAAGTTGTTTTTCTGTCCTAATATGTGAAATTTCAATATCACCTTTTAATGAATGATCTCTTAGGAAATGGTGACGAATATCTATGTGCTTAGTTCTTGAGTGCTCTACTGGGTAGTGTGCAATTTTTATAGCACTCTCATTATCACATAGGATCAGAATATGGTTCATGTTGTAATCATAGTCCCTTAGAGTTTCTCGCATCCAAAGTAGTTGTGCGCAACAACTATCGGCTGCAGCATACTACGCTTTGACTGTGGAAAGAGCAATGGAGTTTTGCTTTTTAGATGACCATGAAACTAGGGATGCTGCATAGTCGGTATCGGAATATCCTATCAAGTTAAACATAGATCCTTTGGGATACCAAAGGCCCAAGTTGGGTGTGTGCACAAGGTACCTTAAGATTCTTTTTGCAGCTAGTAAGTGGCACTTTTTAGGTGCGGCCTGAAAGCTTGCACACATGCATATACTAAGCATAATATATGTCCTAGATGCACATAAATAAAATAATGAGACAATCATAGACCGATATAACTTTTGATCCACATTTGGACCATCTTCATTAAGGTCAAGATGTTTGTTAGTCGCCATGGGTGTCTTGATGTGCTTGGCCTTGTCCATATTGAACTTCATGAGGATGTCCTGCGTGTACTTGGTTTGACTTACAAACGTGCGCTCTCTTAATTGCTTCACTTGGAATTCCAAGAAGAACTTCAATTCGCCCATCATCGACATCTCGAACCTATTTGTCATAATCTTGCTCAATTCTTCACAAAAAGACTTATTAGTAGATCCAAAGATAATATCATCAACATATATTTGACATACAAATAAATGATCATCAATGTGTTTTTTGAACAGTGTATAGTAAACTTTTCCAATTTCAAAGCACTTTTGCGTCATAAAATCTCTAAGGCACTCAAACCAAGCTCGAGGAGCTTGTTTGAGGCCATAGAGAGCCTTACGCAATTTATAGACATGGTTTGGGTACTCTTGAATTTCAAATCCTGGTGGCTGCTCCACGTACACTTCCTCCTTGATCGGACCATTGAGGAAGGCACTTTTGACGTCCATTTTATACAACTTGAAATTATGGTGAGTAGCATATGCCAATAAAATACGAATGGACTCAAGTCTAGCTACGGGGCAAAGGTTTCGATGAAGTCCAAACCTTTGACTTGTGAGTAACACTTAGCCACAAGTCTCGCTTTATTCTCATTACCACTCTATGTTCATCTTGTTTGTTTCGAAACACCCAATTGGTTCCAACGATGTTCGCCTTTGGTACTTCTACCAGTTATCACACTTCATTTCTCTTGAAGTTGTTCAACTCCTCTTGCATTGCCATAACCCAATCTGGATCTTTTAAGGCTTCTTCTACCCTGTATGGTTCCATAGAAGATACAAAGGAGTAATATTCACAAAAATTTGCAATGTGAGGTCTATTAGTTACTCCGTTAGCAATATCTCCAATGATGTTGTTGACGGGATGATCTCTTTGCACTCTCTGATGTACTCTTGGGTGAGGGACTTGTGAAGTTACTAGATCCTCATTGTCCTCATTGTCATTGTCTCACCCTAAATCATTGCTTTCGTGGTTATATGGATCTTCTTGATATTCCTGATTTTTATCTTGTGCATGAGCTCCCCCTTGATCTTCGCTTCCTTGTTGAGGATCATCCTGTGCACTTGAGTCTTGTGGTTGCTCTTGAGGTATAATATCACCAAGTGCCATTCTTCGTAATGCTTCACATGGGGCTTCTTCTTCATCTAGCAAACATTTTATCAACTTGCTCCACTTGAAAGTCTTTAGTCTCATCGAACACTACGTCATGTGCTACTTCAACAAGGCCAGAGACTTTGTTGAAGACATGATAGGTGTAGTTGTTCGAATCATAACCGAGCAAGAACTCTTCATCAGATTTCGAAGCGAACTTCGAAGTCCTAGTTTCTTGTTCAGAATAAAACACTTACAACCAAAAACATTGAAATATGAAACATTTGGCGTGTTACTGGTAAGAAGCTCATATGGCGTTTTCTTCAAGAGTCAGTGAAGATACAACCAATTTGTGGCATGACAAGCAGTGTTCACCGCTTCAGCCCAAAACCGGTCTGATGTCTTGTATTCATCCCACATTGTCGTCGCCATTTCAATCAGCGTTCTAATTTTTCTTTCGGCCACCCCATTTTCTTGAGGGAAGTAGGATGCCGAAAACTCGTGCTTTATCCCTTCTACATCAAGGTATTCCTCAACTTGCGCATTTTTGAATTATGTTCCGTTGTCACTTCTAATATTCTTCACAGTTGATGAGAATTTGTTTTGAGCTCTTTTCAGGAACTTCTTGAGGATTCCCCGAGTTTCGCCGATGCTTATTTAAGCAATTGGACTGAAAATGTCCATGTGAAGAAGTTCCAACGGTCTTGTAGTAGTCATCATGTTCTTGGTAGGGTGCGGTGCTCCAACATGTTTTCCCGCCTGGCAAGCGTTGCACAACCTTTATTTCTCAAAGACAACATCCTTTATGTGACCACCTTTTATAAGTTTCTGCATATTTCTCATCCCAACATGAGCTAGCCATCTATGCCACAACCATCCCATGTTAGTTTTAGCAACCAAGCAAGTGTTGAGTTCATCTTTATCTTTGTTGAAGTCAACAAGATAAAGCTTTCCCTTCAACATTCCCTTGAATGCAATCGAGCCATCACTTCTTCTAAAAATGGTCACACCCTCATTAGTGAAGAAAAAATTATAACCTTTGTCGCATAGTTGAGATATTGGCAGAAGGTTATAATCTAAAGAATCTACATGTAAAACATTCGGGAGAGTATGTTGAGAAGTTATTTCAATTTTACCGCTACCAAGGACCTTTCCTTGGCTCTTGTCTCCAATGTATATGCCCTCACTTGGATCTGCATTATGCTCATACTCTACGAACATATTCCTCTCTCCGGTCATGTGATTGGTGCATCCGCTGTCTAGCATCCATTTTGATCCACCGGAGGAGTAGGCCTGCAAAATAGAATCATTCCTTGGTTTTAGGTACCCAAGCTTGCTTGGGTCCTCTCAAGTTAGTTACAAGAGTCTTGGGCACCCACGCACAAGTTTTAGAATTCTTGTGGCGTGGCCCTGCATATTTGGCAAACACATTTCCAACTTTGTCTTTCATAAGAACATAGGAAGCATCAAAGGTATGAAACAATATTTGCAGGTCAGATTCATGTGATTTTTCCTTAACAAGAGTGATTCGCTACTTAGCATGGACATTTGTAGACATGTGTTTGTTCTTGTCAAACCCAAGACCATCTTTGACGTTAGGAGGTCTAGTGACCATATATGCACTATGTGCATATTTGATCTTCTCCTTGTCAAAGATGCCAACTTTTGGAAGGATGCATTGCATGAGAAGTAGAAGAATCAGGTTTGATAGCATTTTTCTTAATAGAACATGTGCAAGTTGCAATAGATGTCGAACTTACACCTTTGGAAGGTGAGCTTTTGGAGTAAAAAGAGTGAATTTTCTTGAGTGACTCAACTTGCACCTCAAGAATCATGTTAACTTTTGACAAGTTAGCAAGTTCATCCTTGACTGCAACGTGTGAGTCTTCTAGCTTTGAGTAAGTTTCCTTACTTAAGGCTAGCTCATGCTCAAGCTGACTTGTTCTTCTCTCTTTCGAGCTTGAGGAGTTTCTCAACCTCTTGATATCTCTTCCTTTCACAGATGAGCATATCTTCTTGTCGGTTGCCAAGCTCCTCCTTCTCAAAGATTTCATCCGACAACATTTTCATTTTCTTTAGTGCAGTTTTACCTAATCCCCTAAACATCTCCTCATTTTCACTAGAGCTATCAAAACATCAATAGAGGAATTTAGTGAAGGGGGAGTAAGTCAAACCTTTTTCTTGCCCTCCTTGGCCATAAGGAAAGTGTGATTGTGTGTGTACCATCCTCCCATGTTTGGGAGGAGTGTAGATCTTTTGGTGGGTTTCTCGATGGCAATGGTGGCCATCTCCTCTTCTTCACGGAAGGATGACTCGTCGTTTGAGTCCCACTCCTTGCTGATGTGCGCTTGATGAGTTTGTCGCCTTTTTATGATAATATTCTTCTCTTGAGGCTTCATTTCTTTCTTCCACTTACTTTCTTCATAGGTGCAGTCAACCATGAAGTGATCGTACTCGCCACAGTTATAGCAGGTGCATTGAGCCTTGGATTTTCCTTTTTTCCTTGCTCTTCCCTTCATTTTAGTTGTTTCCATGTCTTCTTTTCATCATGCTCTTGAACTTCTTGATGAAGAGTACCATCTCTTCATCATCTAGGTCAGTGCTCATGTCACTTGTATCTTCTACGTCTTGAGCTTCACGGGTTTCTTTTCCTTTAGGCTTACAAGTTGCTTTGAGAGCAACTTCCTTCTTTTTGGGGGAGTTGAGCTCAGCTAGATCTTTGACGTATTGGGCTTCGTTCTCCATCATCTCATGGTTTATGATATTGCACAATAGCTCATCCGGGGTCGTTTTGTGGAACCCGGGGCTTTCTCGGAACATTGAGCATAATGTGATTTTTCTTGGCATAAAGGATCCAATGACCCTTTTAACCACCTCATTGTCAGTCCATTTCTTGCTTCCATAGGCGCGGATCTTGTTGATAAGCGCCTTCATCCGGTTGTACATGTCTTGAGGTGATTCACCTTCCTCGATAGCAAATCTCCCCAACTCTCCTTCAAGCATCTCAATTTTGGATTCTGGGACTGAATGATTTCCTTCATGGTCTGTTTTAAGTGTATCCCATATCTCTTTTGTGCTTTCCAATCCATCAATCTTGGTGAACTCCTCCCTGCTTAGTGATGACGTGATCACTGCAACGGCTTGTGCATTGCGCTGAATTTCTTGTTCTTGTTCTGGAGTGAGTTCTTCATCTGTGTCCGGGATATCTACACTTGTGCACACAATATGCCAAAGGCTAGGATTCAAAGATATTAGATGCATCTTCATATTGTATTTCCACATTGTGTAGTCGTTTCTGTCAAATCGCAGAGGCATTCCCATGGGAATAGAAAGATAGTGATTATTTGAGTTAAGAAAATTATAGCTGCAAGTATATCGGGAGCAGTCATGATGACCACTCCCCATCGTCTTCTCTTCTTCTTTCCCTTTTGTGCCAGCAATTTCTTCCTCAGAAGTGCCTTCAATTGACATACTTCTTCATCATCATGTGGATTTTCTCTTAGTACATCGAAGGCTTTACTTTCTTGCTCTTCCTCGGTATTGAGCATCTTCGGGATCTCATTGTTCTTCTCAGAGGCCATTGATCTCCCCGAGCGGTGAGTCTCATCGATGGAGAACCTGCTCTGATACCAATTGAATGTGGCCTAGAGGGGGGTGAGTATGCTTTGAATATTTCCTACACAATTAATCAAACAGTCAAAAACATGATTGACCGGACTTGTCCGGTTGCGTGGGCGGACTAGTCTGGTGTGACTGGTGTGTGCCGATTTGGTTAAGTATCTATACAGGATTTAAATCCTTTTAAGCAGCGGAAATGTGAATGACAGATAAGATTACATGAATTCGCAATTGATGTCGTGAAGTTGCACGTGAAAAACAATTAGCAATTCAAATTACCATACTAATCAACTATGTGCCCTAATCAAGATGCAAAATTAAAGAAGCACATGAGACACCGATTTTTACAGAGGTTCGACCTCACCAAAGAGATCTACTCCTCGTCGAGGAAGCCAACACAGAGCCGGATCTCATCAAACCCTTTCCCACTTCAAGTCACCACACAAGGCCGACTTGAATCCACTATCATGGGCAATCACCGAGTTTATGGGGCAACCTCACACATTGAGGGCTCCCACGAAAATTACAACTAAAGGATGATCAAATACACTTGAAAAGATTACAAGAGAGAGTACGAGTGTCAAGAGATCAAACCCCAAATCTAAGTGTTCAATTTGTTTTCACCTTTTTGGACTTTAGATGCGTGGGGAGATGTGTTTTTGGGCTCTTGGGACAGGTGGTGGCACTACGGTTTATGATTTTGACAGTAGGAATCAAAAGTTGTGTTTGTGGAGTCGGATCTCCTATTTATAGGTTTTCCAAAAAGTTATCATTAGAAATCCCGAGGGCCGGACTAGTCCGTACTGGGTACCGTACTTGTCCTGTGTGCTGTGTAAAAGTCGGCATGGAATGCAGCACACTAGAAACCCTAATTGTGTGAGGTATACAAGACTAATCCGGTGACAGTGTAATTAAACTCCTGAGAGTTGGACGGACTAGTCCAATCCTAGAACGGACTTTTCTGGTACTATGTGTAATTGGACTCCAAAGAGTTCAACGGACTAGTCCTGTCCCATGGACGGACTTGTCTGGATGCACTAAACAGGGTTTACAGAGACTTGAACGGACTAGTCCAGTGCACTGTGTTATTGGGTTCCAAAAAGGTTAACGGACTAGTCCGGTCCGTAGACGGACTAGTCCGGTGCACATTTTATTTTGACAACAAAGTATTAAACGGACTAGTCCGGTCCATGAACAGACTAGTCCGGTGCTCAGTGAGTTTTTATGTGTTTTTAAGCTCTTACCCCTACGCGAAGACTTGAGCTCTTGGGATGTGTCTCTCACACACATCCTATACATTTAAATCTACTTTGCGCTTCAGTTGACAGTTGGGCTTTTCTCATTTGTACACCACATAATTTTTCACCTTTTTGAGTGCACCAAATTATCTCATTTTGGTTATCCTGCAGTCATATCAATGAATTCATCAGGATCTCATTTTCTTGTCATCAATCGTCCAAAACCAACACGGGATTGCCTAGATGCACTTTCACAAAGTTTCTGTACCCCGCCAATCATTGCTTCACATGGGAAGAATTTCAGACTGCATTTCGTGCTTTTCACATCCCGAAAGGTGTTATAAATATCAAGAGGCTCAAGTTTCTAAAATTGAAGCAAGGCAACAAATCTTTTTTGGAGTATGTTCATTCATTTAACTATCTTGCTCAATATGCTCCCAATGATGTGAACACCGACGAGAAGAAGCGGGGATATTTCTACAATGACCTTTCAGAGGAGATGCAAGACAAGCTGTCCACTACGGAATGTCGATACTTCAATCACCTTGTGTACAGGGCTATATTTGCTGAAGACAAGATTAACAAGCTGGATGCAATGTGCCGCAAGCGTGCTGCCCCGCCTCCAATGGGTAGCAATGTGCAGCGCCCGCACATGGGACCGCCTCATCCCGTGTGTGCACCAGGTTTTGCGCCTCTGCAGACCATTTGGATGGTTCGCCAACCTGCTCCTGCAGGTACAAATAATCCAAGGCCTCCCCCAAATCAAGGCATGAGTCACGGTGGTTGCCCGTGCTTCACTTGTGGCGGTCACTTTTGGAAGGACTTTCCAAATCAAGGAGCCACTACTGCAATTCCAATCCAGCCCCCACGACCAACTATTCGACCTCCGCAGCCACCTACTCAGAAGACTCAAGTCCCCAAGCGTGGCCAAATTAATTACACCACAGCTGAAGAAGTACAAGGGGGTACCGAGGTCCTTGTCGGTACATTATCCGTCAATTTTTATCCCAGAAAATTTTATTTAATTCGGGTGCTTCTCGTTCTTTCATTAAGGGAAGTTATGCTAATAAACACAATCTGAACATAACATTCACCCAGACTCCATTCTTAATTGAAGCACATGGTTCTGAATTTTTTTAATCAATTGGCTCCAAGGGTGTCTCTTTTATTTGGTAGCACCAAGTTTCATTCAAATTTTCTAGTCCTTGATATGAAAGGCTTGGATATCATTCTTGGGATGAATTGGATGGCTGCTAATGTTGTTGTCATCCATGTTCTTCCCGGTTGATCTCTCTCAAAAATGCTTTCAGTGGGCGATTACTTTTCCATCTTGAAAAGGGTTGTGTCAGACTTCATCATTTGAAAGGTGCAGCCACTCCAGACGTATCCTCCATTCCAGTGGTGTGTGAACACCCACATGTTTTTCCTAATGAGTTACCCTGAATGCCACCTACACTGCAACAATAAGCCTCATCTCAGGCGTCTCCAAATGTATTATCACACGCGGTTTCTAAAACTGCTTGAAACGAAGAGCCTGTGATAATCTGCAATATCACAGGCGGAAATTGAAACCGCCTATGATAATGGTGTTACCACAGGTGGTTCTATTCTTACGAAGATGCTTGCCCCAACAAGGGTTATGCCCTCTCAATATACCTTGGTTGATGCAAGCATGACCTTAGCATCACTTTTCATGTTGTTGAAGGTTGCCATCATAGCTTCACGCCGTCTAACCTGGACATTGGCACTCATATGCAGGATCTCATTATCTTTAGTCCAATTCAGATTCCGTTAGCTTCAGCACACCTTTTGCTTATAACTGCCATTAACATGTGTGATAAGGAAGCTCCACTTTACTACAGGAAACGCGGTCATTTGCGACGGCTGGATTTATTTGCGATGGCCAACCATCGCAAATAGGTTAAATTGCGACGGCATGTCGGCGGCCATCGCAAATAATATGGCCGTCGCAAATAAGTACTCATTTGCGATGGCCAACACTAAGGCCGTCGCAAATAATCTCCTATTTGCGACGGCCAACCCTAGGGCCGTCACAAATAAGGAACACGTCGAAAATAAATACTTATTTGCAACGGCTGTGAAATAGACTGTTGCAAATAACTTTAATTGTGACGGCCATAAGTTAAGTCCATCGCAATTATGTATGTTGTCGCAAATAAGGGCTATTATCAGCTAACCCGACCCCGACGGTTCATTCGCATCCACACCGAGCCCCCGCCGCCTGCCGCGTCCTCGCCGCCCTACCGCGCCCCCGCCGCGGGCCCTCTGTCGCCGCCCTGCCGCCGCCCCCGCTCCCTCCGCCGGCCTGCAGCGGCCCCGCCCTCACGGCGTCGTCGCCTCCAGCTAGCCGAGCCCTCACCCCGGACGCGGCACCGTCCCCTTACGCCGCCGGCCCGCCGCGCCACCGGCCCCGCCCCCACAGCGCCACCCCTCCAGCCGCGCCCTCGCCCCGAGGCACCACCCCCTCTGGCCGCCGGCCCGCCGCACCTCTGGCCCCGCCCCTCTCAGCGGCGCCCTCGCCGCCGCCAGCCCCGACCCGAGTGGCCCTTCCCCTGCGGTGCCCCCGCCCCCGCGGCGACCTCGCCCACGCTGTTCCTACACGGAGAGCACCGCCCGGGCGCCCTCACCGCCCTCTGTGCCCTCGGCTCCGCCGCGCTCGACACCGCTGCGCCCCCCGCCGCCCCCAGCTCTGGACAGCAGCACCGCTGGTCTCGTCCAACACCTCCGTTGTCCGTCTAACGTCGTGTTGTACGTATGTTACTTGTTAATTGTTCTTATATTTAGTTCTTATGATTAGTTGTTATGTGAATTATTAATTTTTATACGAATTATTAGTTGTTAATTGTTCTTATGAGTAGTTGTTAATTGTTCTTATGATTAGTTGTTAATTTTTCTTGATGATTAATTGTTATGTGAATTATTAGTCATTAATTGTTCTTATGATTAGTTGTTAATTGTTCTTGATGATTGATTGTTATGCGAATTATTACTTAGTTGCAATGTTTTCAATATTTGTAACTCTATGGCTTTGTCTGTCGTCATGAATTTCTATTCTGTTTAGTGTATGTTTGGATTTTAGTGCATTTATATAATATTTGCGACACCCGTGCATTGATATTTAATGTTTTTGAGTGACTACTTAATATATTTAAATAAAGGGGTTTTGGGCCGGCTCGGACCAACCCAGAAGGGCACGACACGCAATAAGTGTGATCGTGCTGTGTAGACCATTGTAGTGGTACCGTATGCATCAAGTTGACACGGAAGCGAATGGGTTGGTAAGGGATTCAATGACCCGCGATTGCGTGGACGGTGAAAATGGATGTGGAATTGTCATCTAAGACAAACTTTCCTCTCACTCTTTCTCTAGTTCTTTCCTCTCTCTTAAATGTCTTCAAAATGAAAGTGAGCAACGTAACCTATAGTAATGTATTACCTATTTCGGATCAGCACGTCTCACATGTCATTGGCATGTGAGACGTGCAGGTTCGGAATTGTCCCTTTTTGGACAGCTTGAGAGTGACCGAAGGGGCGTGGCTTTTGACGAGACACGGGTCCGGATTTGGACGAGATTTCGGTGGCATAACCCTGTTGTTCTCTACTGCACCATTTTTGGGCGTGCAGTGGAGAACAGTGGGGTTATGCTGCCAAAATTTCGTTCGAATACAGATCACGCGTCTCGTCATGAGCACGCTCCGCTCGGTCACTCTTGGGTGGGTTTAGGGTCTATTTGCCTAGGTTGTAGATCCGTGACATAACATAACAATAAAACTAATAATGATTTGTCTGCTTTAAAGGTATACTCTGACACGTCTCGTCATGCTGTCAAAATTTTAGGACCTATACTGTATACATTAACGACAATTTCATTCGCGTTAAATTGCAGAGCCAAACATGGGTGAAGACCGCAGTTGGATGTATACTGGCTGGAAGAGCAGAACTGGTGGTCACTCGAATGAGTGGTTTATCAAGTTAGATAAATTTTTGGATCGAGCATTTTCATTGTCAACAGAAGATATGGTGCGGTGCCCATGTACAAAATGTCGAAACACCATGTTTTTTAGAAGATTGGAGCTTTTGTTTC
Organism: Tuctoria greenei; assembly: GCA_036927565.1. Classification (NCBI taxonomy): domain Eukaryota; kingdom Viridiplantae; phylum Streptophyta; class Magnoliopsida; order Poales; family Poaceae; genus Tuctoria; species Tuctoria greenei. The sequence continues at coordinate 83,573,112 of JAYESD010000010.1, forward strand.
ACTTATGTCGAAATGGTTTCACTCCACATTATGAAGTGTGGACCTTTCACGGTGAGACTAATTCTCGAGTAATAGAAGAAGTGGATGAGGACGATGATATAACACAGGTTGATAGGATGGATGAGATGCTAGAAGCTCTAGAAGCGGAGGATCCTCTTACGAATGAGGCAGAGATGTTCTTCGAGGAGTTGAAGAAATCACAAGAGCCGTTGCATGAACACACGGTTGTGATCGTACTTGCTTTCTTGACCAAATTTATGGCAATTAAGTCCAAATACTTTTTTTCCATCAATTGCTACAATGATTTCATGAAATTGATCTGCGATATCATTCCACAACCTCACAGTGCACCACCAGATATGTATCATTCAAAGATCAAGATATCTGGTCTCGGTATGAAGTATGAGAAAATCGATGTGTGCCCAAACAACTACATGCTATTCTGGAAAGAGCACGCCAATGAGAAGATGTGCTTGAAATGTGGTAATCGAGGTATGTCGAAGTCGTTAATGACGATGGCGAAGCAACTTCATTACTTGCCTGTGACACCCGGGTTGAAGCGGTTGTTTCTTTCAAAAAGAACCGCACACACATGAGATGTCACAAAGAAGGTAAACTTGAGAACAAAGAATTCTTGACGCATCCGTCTGACGGTGATGCATGGAAGGCGCTAGACCGTTTTGATCCAGACTTTTCTCGTGATGCGAGGAATGTTCGCATCGGATTAGCGACAGATGGATTCTCACTGTTCAGTACAAACGCCACGCCATACTCATGTTCGCCCGTCTTTGTCATTCCGTACAATCTGCCACCTGCTTTTTGTACGAAGAACGAGTTCATGTTTATCAGCCTCATTGTACCTGGACCTGATCATCCCGAGTCACGTCTCAACGTGATGTTAAAACCGCTGATCGAAGAATTGAAAGTCTTGTGGACAAGAGTCGAAGCGTACGACAGTTACAAGAAGCAGAAATTCAACCTTCGAGCTGCTTATTTGTGGTTTGTCCATGATTTGCCGGCATACGGCATGTTTTCTGGATGGAGCACTCACGGTTGTCTAACGTGTCCGATATGTGCGTTATACACGGATTGCTTTCCACTAACATATGGAGGCAAAATATCTTACTTCGATTGTCACAGACATTGGCTGTTCTCGAATCACATATCTAGGCAGCAGAGGCATGTCTTTCGAAAGAACACTGTTGTCACTAAAGGACCACCGAAGCGTCTCAACGGGTCAGAAATTTCTGATATGTTGGACAAACTAGTGCCTGATGAAGGTCGTCCTGGATATTTCGTAAGTTATGGAGAGGAACACAATTGGAGACACATATGTGGACTTTGGGAGCTATCGTTTGTGAAGTCGTTAATTCTAATGCACAACATTGATGTCATGCATCAGGAGCGTAACATGAGCGAAAGTATCATAAGCACTTGCATGGATATGCCTGGCAAAATGAAAGACAATTATTAAGCTAGACTAGATTTGGCAGACATTTGTCACCGTCCAACTCTTGAAATCTTTGAAAGTGGTGGAAAGCCATGTGCTTCTTTCTGTCTTCGATCGAAAGAAAAGAAAGAAGTTATGAAATGGATGAAAACTTTGAAATTCCCAGATGGTTACGCAGCTAGCCTAAAACGAGCCGTAAATATTAACACAGGAAACCTCACTGGGTTGAAGAGTCATGATTATCACATTATAATGGAAATACTCTTACCTGTTATATTTTGAGGCTATCTAGATGATGTGGTGTGGAAGGTTTTAGCTGAGCTTAGCTATTTCTATAGACAGCTTTGTGCCAAAGAAATCAAGATCGGGATGATGGATAAGTTAGAGAAGGAGATACCCATACTTTTATGTAAGATGGAAAAAAATTTCCACCAGGTCTCTTCAATCCAATGCAACATCTGCTTATCCATCTTCCATTCAAAGCTAAAGTTGGCAGTCCTATGCAATATAGGTGGATGTATCACATTGAAAGAGCGCTATGATATATGAAACCAATGGTGAATCCTCGTGAGCGGTTATATACTCCTGGGGATGATGGTTACCATGATAGCGAAGACGTTGAAGAAGTGTACCAAGAAGAAGAGTTGTCAGACACTTTTATCATCGAGCTTGGTGCAGGACTCGATCAATTAGTTGGAGATGTTGAAGATGTTGAAGATGTAGAGGCAGATGATATGCGAAAATGGAAGTTAGAATAGGTCACGATGTAAGATTGTTGGGCTGGTTTAAGGAGTAGGGCACAGACACATGATAATGATGTTGATTAATTTTGAAAGTGATTACAAGTAATGTTTTCTTAAAGATAGTAACATGAATTTTGTATATTTTATTTGCATATTTACTGATTATCTAATTAAAATAGGATGGCGTCAAAGAAGGGTAAGAAGGTACCGCCAACGAGGGGGTTCTACCCCTCTAGACCTGAGGACGCTTTCGCTGGTGCCTCGTCGACTGGGAGCAGACGCTCTCAGCTGCTGGGGCATGTTCTAAGCAGCTCTAGAGCTTTGTCACGGGTAAATTTCACTCGTTTGTGACAAATTCTTTAAATTAAATTTCACATTAAATTTACTTATGAATCATTTGAATGTTGTAGTCCTCACTGGCTGACTCAGAGGCTGCGGTGCCAGTTGACCTTGGCTACCTTTCGGTGAGCCAGCCCTCGGCCAGCCAGCCCTCGGCTGGCGATCCTTCTGTTCCTGAGGCCTTTGGCTCGGCTGGTGACGAGCCGTCTGGGTCACCTGACATGGCGCCCCAGCAGACACAGAGGACGAGGAGGACTCACTTTGTTAGTCCTCCTGCGGTCCCTTCACAGAGGATCGTGATTTGTCCAGTCGCAGACAGGTAACAGAAATTGTAGTGTTCAATTTTAGTTTCTTTTGGTTACTTATGTAATGAATCAATAAATATCTTGTAGGGTTTGGGACGACACGTCTTTCACCGGTGATAGACACCAAAGGCGGGTGAATGGTGTCCTCGGGTCCTTAGTGCGTTTGCACTATCCCGGGGTCATCGACGGGGTGCCTGCTCTTTCGTGGGAGAACTACGCACGCGTCCATCACCAGGAGCACGACAACCTTCAGGAGGCCATATGGGCCAATTTTATGGTAAGTATGTTAAAATAGTTTCTATGTTTTAACTCATAAACTCTTTTAATGAACATCTCTTCAATATATTCTTTATCATAGGCAAGATATACTTCAGAGGACCTGAACGACCCTCACCTGGTTGAGGATGCGAGGCAAGTGTTTCACTACAAAGCTGCCAAGGCACTTGGAAAAGCTTTGTCGAACGCCCGTGTTCAAATTATTAATAATCACTTGAAGGCGAACCAACACCACGTGCTACACTTCCGGCAAGAGAGCGAGAGGCACCTGACGGAGGAGGAGTACGCGCAGGTACATGGGGTGTAGTAAGTATTTTTTTCTGATAATTTCCTCGATGGTATTTTTAACGACTTCCAACTATGTGCAGGGCCACGTGAGCTGGTTGCAGGGTCGGACCGATGCATTTCGGGCCCTTTGTCGCTACTGGGCTAGCGATGAGTTTAAAGCTAAGTCTGGGAAGGCTCGAGAGTGCATAGGGGTCGAGGGGAAGGGCAAGCACGACCAAGATAACCACTTGCCTTTAGCTAAATGCATGGTAAGTGTATGTAACTTATGTTTATATATTCATAATATATTGTTCGTACTAACACGTATTGAAAATAGCGCGAGACGGGGGTGTCGTCGACCCTGCTGAGATTTGGAAGAGAGGTCACAGGGACCCTTCTCAGCCTCTGGGGTGCAGTCAGGCTGCAGCCGAGCGATTGGTAAGTTTAGAAATCATTCATATTAAATATAACTATATGTATTGTTGAACTTACACAGTTTCCTTGTTTTGCAGGCTATGTACGGGGAGGAGGCTAGGAAGATACACGGTGAAAATTTTGATTGGGAACGTGAACCAATCGATCCTCAAGCCGCGTATGCAAGCGGAGGTGGAAAAGCACACAAAAGGTGAGTTTATAAGTCATTTTATCATTTTCAATTGAAAGTATTCAAGATATTACAATTTGATATTACTGACTCTCTTTTTTATAGGCTCGCCATATTCGATGGAGTTGTTGACTCGAGGGCGGGGAGACCTGCGAGAGGCAGCTCGACACAGGCTTCTTCGGTGGGCACGGCAGGTCGTCGCGTCTCGCAGAGGGACATTGAAGTGCAGTCCCTCCGACAAACTGTAGAAGAGAACTTCAGGCAACAGGAGGAGGAAAGGAGGGAGGTGGAACGCCAAAGGATCACGATGGATGCCATGATCCAAACAAAGGCAGCAGCATTGGCGCAGATGCGGGAAGCAATAGAGGTAACAAAATAAAAACTAAAGTTCTCATTAATTCAGCGTAAATGATTTACTAGTATGTAACATTTAATGTTTGCAATGACAGGCCATGGCTCGGGCACAAGGTCTGGGGATCCAGCTACCACCGCTACCACCGGTCCTTCCATGCGATCCTTCTTCTGCGGGTCAGGTAATTTTCTATGTCAACTTAACAATTCTAGTTTTAACTCAACTTAACCAAAATAAAGCGAGGAAATGGAGTGACAGTGAAAGATAGATATAGTGAGAGATGAAGTTAGAAGAGGGAGGAATATAGAGAAAAAGGGATTGAAATAGAAGAGAGAGGAAATAGTTAGATGGAAGAAAAGAATTGAGATGGATGAAAGAGATATAGAAGAAGGAGTGAGAGATAGTTAGATAGAGTGGGAGAGGAATGACGAGAGAGAGGGAGATTGGAGATAGAAGGAGAGGGAGAGAGAGAGAAAAAGGGAGATGTAGATTGAGATAGAGGGGAGAAGATAGGGGGGGAAATGATAGCAATAGAGAGATAGAGAGAGAGGATTGAAAGAAGAGAGGAAGAGAGGGATCTAGAAGGAGATAGAGGGAGTATTTTTTGTTTTTTTTTTAAAAAATAAAAACCTTATTTGCGACAGATTTTTATACAGTACCATCGCAAATAAGGACCAAGGCCGTCGCAATTAAGCCTCTGCTATTTACGACGGCCTGGCCGTCACAATTAACGCTTATTTGAGACGGCCTAGCCGTCGCAAATAGCTGTGTGGGTCCCAAAGAAGGACATGTGGGCCCTGCCGGCTGAACTTATTTGCAACGGCCTAGCCGCCGCAAATAAGGCCGTCGCAAATAGGGTTTAAATTGCAACGGCCAGGCCGTCGCAAATACTGGTGCGGGGCCCACATGCCCCCGGGCAATAACTTGCGACGGTCGCTGTGAGCCATCGCAAATAGACTTATTTTCGATGGTGGCCGTCGCAAATAAGCTTAATTGCGACGAGTAATTTACGACAACTAGAAACCGTCGCAAATAGCTTATTTGCGATGGAATTTACCTTATTTGCGACGGTCCTGGCCGTCGCAAATCGTCGGGATTCCTGTAGTGCTTGTTGATCAATCTACACTTGAAATATTAAGGTCAATTCCTATGAAAGGGTAAAAACAAGATTTGTGATTGAATTTGTACGCTTCCTCGCTTGTGTGAAGCACTAAGAGAGAAGGTACTAATTTTTAGTCGATATATTTAGGCATTAAACTTGATAAAGGAGCATCTTCCTAGGTTTTCAAATGGACAGGAGAGAAAGAAATCCTTCAAATGGATGGGAAAATCCTTCCAAGAGATCGTCAGGCTTCAATAGAGGCTTTCAACAATCCAAATGATGAGTCACAGGTGTTACTTGCATCTACAAGAGCTTGTTGTGCAGGGAGTAGCTTGACAGAAGCTATTAGCATCACAGGCGGTTCTTAATTAACAAGCGGCATGTGGAAACAATGACTTTGCCCAGGTGGTAATTCAATAAAAAAATTTTGTAATATTTGAACCAGTACATACGATTCTTAAACAATGACTGCTCGTGAAAATCATGTATTTACCCAGGTGGTGGTTAATTAAAACCGACTGTTAAGTTTGTTAGAGTATAGTCGGTTCTTAATTAATGTCGTCTGAGAGAATTATTTATTTACCCAGGCGGTTGTTTTCTAAAATCCGCCTGTGATGTTCGGTCATCACAGGCAGTTATTGTATCATTCGCCATCACAGTCGCATTTTTTTATGGACCGCCTGTGTTTGAAAAATTGAGGTGCCTGTGAAAATGCTTTTTGTAGTAGTGCTGAAAGGGTCTTTGAAATCGCCGTTGAACTTGAGCACGAAGTAGCTCTTATCTCTAAACGACCATACCCAATGTCAAGCGAAAAGTTAGCTGAAATGAAGAAACAATTGAAGGAACTTCTTGACAATTGTTTCATACACCAAGCTCATCTCCTTGGGGCTGTCCTGCTCTCTTTGTCAAGAATAAAGATGACACTTTGCGAATGTGTGTTGATTATCATCCCTTGAATGCTGTCACCGTCAATAATAAGTATCCACTTCCAAGAATTGACAGTCTCTTTGGTGAACTTGCTGGTCCTCATTTCTTCTCTAAGATTGATTTAAGGTTGGGCTATCATTAAATTAAAATCAGAGAAGAGGACATCGCGAAAACTGCTTTCTCTACCCGCTATGGTCTCTATAAGTTTCTTGTAAATGCTCTGGCATACTTTATGTATTTGATGAATATCATTTTTATGGAGGAACTTGATGTCTTCGTTTTGGTTTCCGTTGATGACATTCTTGTTTACTCAAAGATAAAGGAAGAGCATGCATACCATCTTCGTGTTGTGCTCGAACGACTATGAGAACACAATCTTTATGCCTAGTTTAGTAAATGTGAGTTCTGGCTGCGTGAAGTGGCTTTTCTTTGGCATATCATTTCTAAGCATTGTATCGTGGTTGACCCTTACAAAGTTGAGCAAGTTCTCGGTTTGAAGCAACCCTCTAATATCCCTGAAATCCGGAGCTTCCTTGGACTTGCTGGTTATTACCATCATTTCATCAAGGACTTCTCTAGAATTGCAAAACCCATGACAAAGCTGCTGCAAAAGGGTGTTAAATTTGACTGGACACCAGATTGTGAGCAAGCTTTCCAGACCTTGAAAAGTCTTCTCACAACAGCCCCCGTTCTTGCCCAACCCGATGATGATAAGAGCTTTGATGTTTATTGTGATGCCTCACGTATTGGACTCGGTTGTGTTCTTATGCAAGAAGGGCGGGTTATTGCTTTTGTGTCCCGTCAACTAAAGTGTTATGAAGAGAATACCCATGATCATGAACTTTCTTCTGTTGTTCATGCTCCAAAAATTTGGCGTCATTATCTCCTTGGTAAAACTTGCAATATGTTCACTGATCACAAAAGTTTTAAATATATTTTCACCCAAGCTGACCTAAATCTGAGGCAAAGGAGATGGTTGGATCTGATCAAGGACTACAATTTGGAGGTACATTAACATCCCGGTAAGGCTAATGTGGTCGCCGATGCCTTCAGCCGTAAGAGCCATTGCAATTGCTTAACCGTTGAAGCTAGAATGAGCACACTTTGCGGTGAATTCTGGAAAATTAGTATTGAAATGGTTAAGGAAGGCTTTCTTGCTGCTCTTGAGATCAAATCTACTCTAATTTATCAGATCAAATTTGCTCTAAGAAGTGACAATGGCATGGCTCGAATCTGTGACAAATTATCCAAGGGCCAAGCCTCTTGTTTCTCATTGCATGAACAAGGTGTGCTTTGGTTCGGGATGAGCCTTGTAGTTCCTAAGGTGGGCAAATTGAGGGATAAAATCAATAATGAAGCCTGTGACTCCTTGTCCATTCACCCAGGAAGTTAAAGATGTATCAAGATCTCAAGCAACGCTTTTGGTGGACGCGCATAAAGAGAGAAATTGCCCGGTATGTCTCAGAATGCGACGTTTGCCAACGGGTGAAAGCAAGTCATCTTAAACCAGCGGGTAATCTGCAGCCATTGCCTGTATCTTCATGGAAATGGGAGGACATTGGAGTGGACCTCATTGTTGGTTTACCCAAAACTTCGCATGGTTATGATTCTACATGGGTGATAGTCGACTAGTTGACGAAATCCGCACATTTCCCTTCCATCATGACTTCGTACTCATTTAAGGATTATGCACAGCTCTATCTCACACGTCTCGTGTGTCTTCACGGTGTTCCTAAAACCATTGTTTCAGATCGTGGCTCGCAGTTTGTCTCTCATTTTTGCAAGAGCCTTGACAAGGCATTGGACACCAAACTTTTCATAGTTCAGCTTATCACCCTCAAACCAGTGGCCAAACCGAAAGGGTTTATCAAATTTTGGAGGACATATTAATATCTTGTGTGCTAACCTACAGGAAGAAGTGGGAAATTTGCTTGCATTTTGCTGAATTTTCTTATAACAATAGTTACCAAGCAAGTATCAAAATGTCTCCTTCTAAAGATCTTTATGGAAGAAGGTGTAGAACACCGCTTAATTGGTTTGAATCAGGAGATGAGGCTGAGGTTAATGTGTGACAAATTCAGGAGCACTTGCAGGCAGCTCAATCCCGACAAAAGATCTATGCTGATTGTCACCAAAGGACTCTTCGTTTTAAGGTTGGTGACTTCGTATATCTCAAAGTTTCTCCTCTTTGGGGTTCCAAAAGATTTCAAGTGACAGGAAAATTAGCTCATCGCTATATTGGTCCCTTAAAATATATTTACTACGCGTAGTGCCTTCATGTATGGTTGGATATCCCATCATCTCTTTCCAATGTCCATAATGTGTTCCATGTATTACAACTTAAAATTGTCTTCACATCCCATCTTAGGCTATTCCTATGGATCATGTGAACCTTCAACCGAATCTCTCATAAGAGGAATACCCCTTGCATACTATAGACAAAGCGGAGCGCAAGTTACAAAATTGCTTGATCAAGTTCGTCAAGGTTCAGTGGAACAATCATTAGGAAGATGAACACTACTACAATAAGCCTTCTCGCAGGCGGCTCCAAACCTATTATCACACGCGGTTTTTAAAACAGCCTGAAACGAAGAGCCTGTGATAATCCGCAACTTCACAGGCGGAGAAGTGGTACCGCCTGTGAAGAAACATTATCATAGGAGGTTTTTACCTATGCTAGCAGCCTGCGAATATAAGTTATCACAGGCGAGTGGTTCTACATATATATCCGCCTGTGATAATTGTCTTATCACAGGCGGGTCTTGCATCATAACTAACCGCATGTGATAATGGTGTTATCACAGGCGAATGTTGACCTACATCAAGCCGCTTGTGAAGACCTTTCACCGCAGTCGGTTGCTACCTTAACAGTAATCGCCTATGATAATTAGGTTATCACATATGGTTCTTTACTTGTATCTAGCCGCCTGTGATAATTGTTTTTCACAGGCATGCCTAGCCGTTTGTTAATAACCGCCTATAATAAGGTATAACCTATGCAGTACTATTGCTGTTATTTCTAATTTCCAGGTCAATTCAATATAATCACAGAACAAACATCAACAATATCATCACAGAACAAAAGTCAACAATATTATCATCACATAAGTCAATTTCACTAAAACAATATACATATGTACAAGTCACACATACAATTCATCTCATAGTTTACGAGTTTTCACTAAAAACTGTTTCTATTGGCATAGTAGCAGAGTTCTAGCACATCAACTGCTGCACCATTCTCATCAAAAAAATTCCCCTTTTTGTGCAAAATTTCGCGACGAATGAACTTACAGAGTTCAGAAGCAACCCTGTAGGCTCCTCCATCAGGAATAGTTCTACAAACCATCCATTCTTCATTCAGATTCTTCGTGTGCTGCAATATAACACATAACAAGGTTTAGAATGTGTTGGTTTGAACAATCTCAAAGTATAGATCAAAGTAAGAGTATACAGGAATTTAGTTGGTATTTTTGGAGCAGTTGTACTATGAGCAATTGAATTTTGAAGTTGGGATCAAAATATGAAAATAATGTTTCTTATAATATTGAACAGCAGACAATATAAGTATTAAACTATGCTAGTTACAATGAAAATGAAACTCAAAAGTAAGAAAATAAGATATCGACATTAAGGATATTTACATCCTCACGATTCACTCTATATACGCCAGCGGTCCGAAGATGCTCGCATACATAATACCCGCATAAGACACTCCCAGCAGGCTGCTTCGGACAAGCATAATACGTTTTAATGTCCAATGCATTCGTATTGGAAGGTCTCTCACCACCAAGCTATTCCGCGTAAAACCGCCAAGCGCCGTAATACAAGAAATGTCATATAAAACTTATCAACACATTATAAATGTGTGTAAATTTAAATTATTGAATAAACGTACAGTTTCAAAATGGAAAGGAAATCTTTGTAACGATCTGGTGAGAAATCGGCCGAGTCCAAGACTGTTGCCTTTCCCTACGTTGGCTTGATGAAGATCATTATGTAGTGATCACTGCAAACACACAAACACACGTGTTAACAATTACTAATAACTGCTATTTCAATGTCATGTGTCGAACTTAAGTTGTACGGAGCCTTTACGAGGTCCTTGTCGTCTCTGACAAAGTTAAACATTGCATGTCCTATATAAGCTGCAACTTCTGTCCTTTTATCCTTAAGTTTTGCGATTGCTTTTTCAAAATCTTTTTTTTTTCATGTGCTTGAACTATTCTGAGTTTTGATCCGCCTGGACATCGAATAGCGCCTTTGCAATCCTAGTAGGGTCATGGATACCTGTCTTGCGTGCCAACTTTTCATTATCCATGTATTGCATCCTATTGAAGAAGTCTTGAATTGTTATAATATCATGAAATGCGTATGCATGTTGTAAGAAAAGCAAATACAAAATATTAGAGCACTTACAAGCACCAGACGAGCAGCAGGTTGATTTCGAGCATGCCCCGATGCAAAAGGGGACGCAGCTCTTCAAATAAAATGACTCGTCTATATTCTCCAGTGCTCCAGAATGCTTGTTTTGGAATACGAAATATGACGCAATTAAGACCATATCTTGTGCTGGCAAGGATGTACCACTCATGCATTCTTCTGAGTGGGATGGGTTGTTTGCTAAGTTGTACGGATGTCATGAACGGCTTCTGATTCTCATATTTAGGAGAAACATTCTCAAGCTTGTATATTGGAACTCCTGGTTTAACTAAAGCCATCCGCCGATTATACATAACACCGGCTTCTTCCCACTCCTCGATATTTCCTAATTCTAGCTCATGAGAAGAACGAGATGCACTCGATTTTATAATATTTTCCTTCATAGTTTCCAAATACTTTGACACTTCTGATGAAGGTTTCTTGTTTTAGTATGGGCTAACTTTGATAGGCACTAATGATCGAGGAGTAGTCGTCCTAAGTTGAACACTGGCTTGTTGAACCTGTTGTTCAACTGATTGCTCTTTACTCCTAGCAGTTGGCTCTAGTACTACTTCAACCTGTTGCTCAACTGGTTGCTCATTACTAGCAACATCTTGCTCTAGTACTACTAGAAGTTGTTGTCCAACTTGTTGCTCTTGGATATCTTTACTAGCAAGGTTACTATCATCCTTGCTGAGACATAGGGGGAGTGGATCTTTCTGGACTGGGAGTGGATCTTCATGCACTTTCACCTTAGAAGATGGGGTTGCAGTATTTGGAGATGCGATGGGGCTAGAAATTGGCTCATCGTCCAACACGATATCGCGTCGGTGCCAAAGGATTAATTGGTTGATAGCCTGCCCCAGAGTCGCGATCCCCTCAGGTGTGACGTGGTCTATTTCATAATCTTCATAATCATTATCAATGATCTGAAGAACTTGTACCACAGCATAATACAACGGAAGTGGATTCCCGTTGAAATCACGATCAGGCTTTGCCGTAGCAGTGGCAACCTGTTTGGTTTTGTTCCCTGCTCTGCCTATCGGGACAAGAAGACGACAAGATTTGTCGTTAGCAATATTATCGACAGAGAACTTATGGGTTGACCTGACCCTGAGCCTGGCACAGAACCAACGCTGCTAGGGTAGGCAGTTGGAGATACTAATTGCTCCTTTTGCACCGGAACCATCATTGTACTCCGTGCCACTAATTGTCCCGATTGTCTAAGTTGTTCCATTATTTCTTGCATATTTTCTTTGACCTTTTGAGCAATCGTTTCATCAAGTGTTTTCTTAAACTTCTCACGTCTTCTATATGTGTCTTTATCTTTAGGGAAACCATCTAGCCAAGACATTTGAGAAGAGACCGCTCGAACACGTCCACTGTGTTCAGGGTTTCCTAAGATAGTGGTAAGTTGGTCATTCTCCCTCTTCGGCTTGAAGAGACCCTTCTTTTGATTTTCAATTACTTCTTTCATTTTATCCTCTACTTCATTCAAAGAGTCGGGCTTTTCAAGTTTGCCCTCGTCGGTCAAACCTGACCGAGCAAAGATCCACCGTTGAGTTTGCTCATCGCACCCTTCTAAACGGTGAGGATTGCCCTTACTGGTAATTTCGTCTAATATCTTATTCCATTTCTGGACTTTGGGGCCATATCCGGCAGACCCCAAGCGATGATGGTATTTGTTCTTTTTTGCAAGCTCTGACCTAGTTGCACTTAGAGCTTTAGCATCAGGTGTGCTCTTTTGACAAACAAACTCTTGCCACTGAGCTTGTGTGATTTTTCTCATCTTCCTCGGGCTAGGGACCTTATCGGCCTTAACATAAGCATTCATTTCACTCTTCCATCCACAAAACTTCTTGCCACAAGAGACCAATGTTGCTTTCTTTACAGCTTCTTATGTGCCTTTCGGGAACTTGAATTGTTTATTTATCCTTTCCCACAACTCATTCTTGGTCTGCTCGGGTAATTTCCTCCAATTCTCGGTTGTGATTGGCACAACCTCCCTAACAAGAAAACCGCATGCATTACGGTACTTGGTAACTGAATCCAGTGGTTCTTGGGGAAGCCCACCTGGGCCGACCCTTGTTATGTACATGATGTGGTCCAATGGACCCTTATTGGGACCTCATTGCCCTCGTTTCCGCTTGAGTGAAGCTGAGGATTCATCCATTAGGGAACCTTCTGCGGTTTTAGGAGCTGATGTCACCTCATTGTCTTTGCGATTAATCTAGGTAGAAAAAAATTATAAGACTTCGTATACTTGACAAACAACATTAACTTCAACTGTTGAAGTTAAGATTCGTGATCCATACCTCGTCGGCAGGATCATATTCCAGTTCTAGATCCACTGAAGTCTTTTTAATTTTTATATTCGAAAAAGGATCCGATGGACTGTGATAGGAGCCGGAACTGCTGAAGTCAGTAAACTCCATATTGTCTTCTTTATTGTTACTACCAGGACCAGTCTTCTTAGGGCTTTCCATGCTAGATCTAATAAGACAAAAAATCTAATAAATGGCATATTAACTCTACATGAAGTGTTGCATGAAGAAAAAAGATGGAAGCATTCTAGGATTTGATAAGGCATTCTAGGGTTTAAGGCGACTGACCAAAAGGTTCCTATACATTGCGAGGGTGACAAGCATGTTAAAGTTGCTCACCAGCAATGGCAATTTTATCTTCTTATTCTAAATAGGCTAGCTTCGTTAAGAGTGGCAACCACGTTCTTGAGGTTTACTAGGCGGCACCTAGCTCTGGACCTATAACTGATCAAGCAAGGGACAAAAAGCAAATCCCCACACAGCTCCTACCTAGCTTAGAGGGCATTATCGTCCCCGCTCTCAAGTTTCCTCTTATTCCCTATCACTGGTTTGGGCGGTGAGGGAGGCGGCACGGAATTAGTCAAAATTAGTCAAGTATAGCTATATCTAATGTAACATAGCCAAATTTGCTCAACTTAACCAAAATAACTAAATCTTGCCCCGCATAGTCAAACTTGCTTGATTATGATTCAGTTAGCTAAATTTGGTCATATTTAAAACAAATTTTCGCAATATTGACTCAATTAAGTAAATTTAGCCAAAACACATTTTTTATGTTATATAGGTCTAACTAAATTCTTGTATCATAGAGATCGGAAGCATATGCTCAGACTCCATCGCCACACCTAGTGGTACCTAGATACGGGCGTGAGGATGCTCCTGACATCACAAATGAGTTGGCCAGCAACTTGTTTGGCTTCAGAGCTAAATATAGCATAACTTTGGTAGCACAGATTAGCTACAATTGCTCAAATGAAGCTGCTAGAGCCACAAGTGCAGACATCTTTGGTAGCACAGATTAGCTACAATTGCTCAAATGAAGCTAACTTAGAGAAATAAAAGCAAACTTAGCCAAACTTAGTCTAACATGGCTAACTCTAAGCAAAAGTAGGCAAATATAGCTAAATATAGCATAACTTAGTCAAAATTAGTCAAGTATAACTATATCTAATGTAACTTAGCCAAAATTAGCCAAATTTGCTCAACTTAACCAAATATAGCTAAATCTTGCCCCTAATAGAGAATTATGTAGCATATGCAAGGCCGATGACAAAAATAGGGAATATACTGCTGTTACTAGAGTCTAGAATCATGTTTACCAGTAATGTGTCAGAACAGAATAGGATCATGCACAATGCGATGACAGAACGCGTAGACTGACGGTTTTTCTACATGATCCTACAGGCTTTGCTCCAATGAATATAACGAAGTGGAACTTCTTCAGCATATATTTGGTATACCTATTGATCCTAGGAGAAGAAAAACAACTACTATTCAGAATATTATCTCTGCAAACTACCAGAAGATGAAATGCTACTGATTTCACAGTTTCAGACACACAGAACCAACTACCAATCTATCGTATTATAACCATCCACGACGAAGGGAGTAACTCCTATTCATTTGAACTTGACAGTTTTATCTCTGCAAACTACGAGAAGATGAAATGCTACTGATTTCACAGTTTCAGACACACAGAACCAACTACCAATTTATCGTGATATAACCATCCACATAAATCTTGCCCCACCGAACCCTAACCAAAGATACCACCGAACTTGACAGTTTTTCGAATTCCACCGAACCCTAACCAAGGATGCCTACCATTTTCCAATTCTCAAACCCTAACCAAGAATATGCAAGGCGGCGGCGACGGCGGTGAGGGAGGCAGCACGGCGAAGGAGGATGGAAGGTCGAAGGGTTTAGAGTTTACCTTGAAGCTCGGCGGCGACGGCAATGGCTTCACTCGGCGTACCTGGAAGTGACGAGGGCAAAGCTCGGCGGCGACGGCGGCGAACACTTGGCGGCAAACGAAATTTTGGCAGCCTAACGGCGTCTAAGTGTTTCGCCCGGGTTAGGTTTTCCAAATGCTGTCAAGAGGTATATATAGACTCCCATTTTCTCAGGCGAATTTTAAGCACTGACCGCCTGAGAAGATGGTTACCTCAAGCGGGTTTTACTTACCAACCGCCTGAGAAGATAAAATTATCTCAGGCGGTTGGTAAGTAACACCCGCCTGAGATAAACTTCTTCTCAGGCAGTTATTAAGTACCAACCGCCTGTGAATATATTTACTTCTTCTTAAATAATATTCTTGATTAAATGTGGGACCTTTAAAAAGGCAAAATTCCACTTTCTTGTAATATTATTGATAAGTAAAGGTTACCATTAAATTTCACTACATAAATCCTTTGAAATTGGTCAGAACATAAAAAACATACAACAAATGATATTTTTCATTTTTTATCTTGATGAATATAATGCTTTTTTAAATCAATGTGTGTTCATAATTTGAGTGGACATTTTTACTCATCATGCCAACCTCTATGAATTTTTTCAGATTTTTTTGAATCAATGTGTGTTCATAATTTGATGAATGCCTCATATGTATATGAGCATTTAGTTAGAATGATGGATAATTTGAAGTTTGACATGTTGGAATGCTTTTAAAAAAATTAACAAAATTCATACATTTATAAATGATACAAATATGTTCATACAAACAAATTTGAGTGAAGGATCTTTTTTTATGAGATACACAAATGTGAATAATATGTGAGTAGAAATTAATTTAATATTTACCAAAACATTACAATGTCAGCTATACAAGTTTTAAAATATTTTGTTCAGGTGGTAGATGTTAATTTTATACAAATGTAGAAGAAAGAATCATCGAATTTGCACACAATTTGCAGAATCTAAACCTGTTTGAGTATTTATATTGGAATCTAAATAATAAAGAAGCAAGGGATAAGGAAATTGAAGAATAGTATCGGGCATTATTTCATACGGTTGGTAAGTAAAACCCGCCTGAGAAAAATTTAAACACCGCCTGTGAAAAACTGACACCTACATAAAGACCCCTCACCTACGGACGTGTTGACATCCATGCGCAACCTTTCTTTTCCCCGAGGCGCGACCTTTCAATGCGCGGTAAACTAACTGCTCCATCTTCCACTCCGCGCGACCTTTATTAAAGACGCGCCATCACCCTTTAGTTCTCCACAAGCACGTCCCTCACATTGAATCCTTTTTTTTTCGCCTTCCTCAGCTCCAACGACCCAACACCACTATGGCCGACCTTCCGCCGCCAAGCCCTCCGAGGGAGCCACCTTGCAAGAAAAAATGTTGCAGCTCCCCCGAGAGGATCAACACCCAGCAGCTCCTCCTCATGGCGCGAGAGGCGTACAACAATACGTCTCGCGCCATGAGTTCCTTGGGGCTGGGTACCCTTCTAGAGTATCCTGGAATGGGTACTACCATCGGCCACTACCTCTACACCCTAACGGTGGTGGCTGATCATCTCGACATTATGTTCGCGACGATGGCCTAGGTTCTTGGCCCCAAGGGCCGCATAATGCTGGTGGAGGCGACGGCTAGCAACCTCGTTCTCAGGGTTGCACCGCCGGTGCAGGCGGTGCAGCCGGTGCAACCGGTCCTGTCTTCTATTGCACCGGCGCCAGAGTCACCGCCGGAGGACGAGGAGGAGGAGGAGGAGGAAGAGGAGTAGGAGTAGGATTTAATTAGTTTTTCTTTGTTGTTTTTAGTTGCTTCTATTTTGTAAATATTGTTTATGAATGAAATCTATCTTTGTTCATCTATGTGATTGAATATTACTTGTGTATCTTGTGTGTTCTTGTGTGTTCTTGTGTAAATATTGTGTATCTTGTGTGTTATTGTGTGAGGTGTGTGATTGAATATTGTTAATGAATGAGTATCTTGTGTGTTCTTCAATTGTGTGAATGAATGAATGTGTAGTGTGTTCATCGTGTTCCTCAGACTCGGGTATCATAAAGTAATTATCTCAGGTGGTTGGTAATTAAAACACGCTTGAGAAGAAGATTATCTCAGGCGGTTGGTCAGTAACACCCGCCTGAGATAAACTTCTTCTCAGGCGGTTATTAAGTACCAACCGCCTGTGAATATATTTACTTCTTCTTAAATAATATTCTTGATTAAATGTGGGTCCTTAAAAAGGCAAAATTCCACTTTCTTGTAATATTATTGATAAGTAAAGGTTACCATTAAATTTCACTTCATAAATCCTTTGAAATTGGTCAGAACATAAAAAACATACAACAAATGCTATTTTCATTTTTCTATCTTGATGAATATAATGCATTTTTTCATTTATTTTTTAGTGGACATTTTTACTCATCATGCCAACCTCTATGAATGTTTTCAGATTTTTTTGAATCAATGTGTGTTCATAATTTTATGAATGCCTCATATGTATATGAGCATTTAGTTAGAATGATAGATAATTTGAAGTTTGACATGTTGGAATGCTTTTAAAAAAATTAACAAAATTCATACATGTATAAATGATACAAATATGTTCACACAAACAAATTTGAGTGAAGGATCTTTTTTTATGAGATACACAAATGTGAATAATATGTGAGTAGAAATTAATTTGATATTTACCAAAACATTACAATGTCAGCTATACAAGTTTTAAAATATTTTGTTCAGGTGGTAGATGTTAATTTTATACAAATGTAGAAGAAAGAATCATCGAATTTGGACACAATTTGCAGAATCTAAACATGTTAGAGTATTTATATTGGAATCTAAATAAAAAGAAGCAAGGGATAAGGAAATTGAAGAACAGTATCAGGCATTATCTCAGGCGGTTGGTAAGTAACACCCGCCTGAGATAAACTTCTTCTCGGGCGGTTATTAAGTACCAACCGCCTGTGAAGATATTTACTTCTTCCTAATTAATATTCTTGATTAAATATCTTCTCAGGCGGTTGGTAAGTAAAACCCGTCTGAGAAATAGTTGAAAACCGCCTATGGAAAACCGATGCCTATATAAGGACCCCTCACCACAGTCAAAACGTAACACTGGGGAATTTATATCGACGTGGCAAGGCTGCCAAATTTCTCCTGCGCCGCGCCGCCGCTCCGCCGCCCAGCCCATACTGCCGCACCGCCACTCAACCCCGCACCGCCACTTCTCCACCCAGCCGGCCCACCGTACTAACGCCTCTGCAAAGTAAATGTAGTTTCCTTAATTTTTCTTTGTATATTTTCATTAGCTGATAAGCTATCAGTTTTGTGTGTTCTGGTATATGGATTTTGTCCTTTTGCATGTGTAAGAACTGTATGGATTGTGTTCTGGTATATTGATATATGGACTATATGGATTGTTTCCTTTTTGTGTGTTCTGCTAGTTTGGTCTTTTATATATTGATGTATGGAATATATTGTAATAAGCTTATTGTAGTTTGTACCTATTACGTGACATGAATATGATGTTTAATTAACAGATGCTATTGTAATATATATAAGATGCATGAAATTTACCCGAACTTGTAATTTTAGTTTTATGTGTTTTCCTTTTCAATATGCTACTTGTGTGTGTGTACCTCCTGTTTGTATATATTTCGAAGGAGTGATCAGGGTTAGCTTTCTAGGGAGATGGTTTTATAACTCACCCATTTAGTTACCATCGTTGGATGGGATCCAACGTAAAGATATAACGGACCGGATCCCACCCAGACCTAGCCCATGCTGCTGGGCCTGTTTGCCCCACGACTTCAATCCTTCACCCCCGATTGCTGCTCCCGATGCCTTCGACTCTGTCCACCTAGAGCTGCAATAGGGTTGGGAGTTGGCGACCATACCTCCTCGTTGCTAGGTGACATCAATGGTGGCAGGGTGCAGAAGCCAGCAACAGGGCCATCTGCAAGCGGCAGCGAGGTCGGGAAATGGCACCGGGGGTGGAAGGTGACACTGGGGCCAGCTGCAGGTGGCGACAATGACGGAGACAGTGTTGGAGGCACCGGGGCCAGCTACCGACGGCTGCGAGACCGAAAGATGGAGGTGATGGCCGGAGCCGCGGGTGATGACGCGCGGTGGTCGGTGGAAAGTCAGCGGCAGTCACCGAAGTGGAGAAGTAGAGCCGTGCCACACTCCAGTAGCGCGCCTCTCCATCTCGTCATGTCGGGGGAGGCGACAAAAATCCACCCATACCAGCACCCGTCGGGTGCAATACCCATGGGTACCCGTACCCGCGGGTATAATTGCCATCCATAGATCCCACCTAGACCTAGCCCATGCCACTGGGCCTGTTTGCCCCACGACTTCAATCCTTCACCCCCGCTTGCTGCTCCCGACGCCTTCGACTCCATCTGCCTCAAGACGTCGCCCATCTCCTACATTAGTTGCCCTAATCATACTTGTTATGTCTTTGTAAATTCATTTTATAGAAGACCTTTAGAGAATATTTGTGGCCAAATTTTGTAAATCTATCAAAAATTCTATTATTGAAGCATGGACCGTCGAGCATGGATGTATAACATGATAAGATCCGATCCTATGTACATTCATAATGTTGCA
Organism: Tuctoria greenei; assembly: GCA_036927565.1. NCBI lineage: Eukaryota > Viridiplantae > Streptophyta > Magnoliopsida > Poales > Poaceae > Tuctoria > Tuctoria greenei. Next base: position 83,592,790 of record JAYESD010000010.1, read on the forward strand.
AATTTTATTGAAGCATCCAAGAGACATGCGAAGTTGCAAAAGATAGATGGCATATTATGTCCATGTATCGACTGCAAAAATAAGATTGCTTGGACGGATACTATAGTAATCCAATCTCATTTGGTGAAAAGGGGTTTAAAAAAAACTACACAATATGGACAGAGCATGGTGAGTTAGAGACACATGATGTGGATAAAGATGATGAGAGAGGTTCAGATGATGATCATGTTGATATCGAAGATGGTAGTGACAAACAAGCTGGTGATGATGATGATGAGTTCAATTGTGAGGAGATGTTGCGTCACATTGAACCATATGTATTGACTTCTATGGGAGCAAGCAAAGGTTTAAGTAAAATGGAGACATTGCAGAATGCGGCGACAGAGCTTTTATATGATGAATCAAACGGTTGTGATAAAGAGTTTACTACATTGTGTGCAGTACTACTAAAGTTGAAAGCTACGCACGGATGGTCCGATTGTAGTTTCTCTGATCTTTTGAATCTTCTGGCAGAAATTTTTCCAAATCCAAATAAACTGCCCAGGAGCACTTATAGAGCAAAGAAACTTCTTTGCCCGATGGCACTAGGTGTGAAAAATACACGCTTGTGTGAACCATTGTATTCTGTATCACAAAGAGCATGAGCTCGCAACTAGATGCCCCATTTGTTGTGTCAGTAGATATAAGAAGGACTACAATCACCAGTATGTTACCAACATGAAAAAGACTTAGAAGAATAAGAAGTTTATTATTGGTCCTGAAGGTGACGATGACGATACTTCTAGCGATGCAGACGGAAATAATAAGAGAAAAAATTCCTGCCTTGGTGATGTGGTACCTTCCGGTAATTGATCGCTTGAAGCGTTTGTTCTCAAACCCTAGGGAGGCTGAACTTATGAATTGGCATTCCGAGCAACGCAAGAAGAATAAAAACATATACGACACCCTGGTGATGCAACGCAGTGGAAAAATTTTGATATTCAGTATCCAGAATTTGCGAAGGAAATCAGAAATGTGAGATTTGCCTTAGGTACAGACGGAATGAATCCGTTTGGTGAAAAAAGGAGCATACACAACACATGGCCCGTGGTCTTAACAATGTACAACCTACCGATGGGGTTGTGTCACAAAAGGAAATATATCTTGTTATCTGTTCTTATCTCAGGTCCGAAACAACCCGACATCAAAATTGATGTGTTCTTGGAACCTTTAATGGAAGATATGGCAAAATTGTGGAATGAAGGGGTACGTACATGGGATGAGTACAAGCAGGAGTATTTCACGCTAAGAGCAATGATATTCGTTACTGTGCATGATTATCCCGGACTATTTACATTATCGGGACAAATGAAAGGGAAGAAAGGTTGTGTTAGGTGCATGGATAGAACTGGATTTCTATACCTCACTTCATCCAGAAAGATGGTGTACATGAGACACCGACGGTTCTTGACAGATACACACAAGTATAGGAAGATGAAAGAACAATTTGATTACAAAATCGAAAAAGATACTGCACCAAAACCTCACAGTGGAAAACTTGTGTTTGAAATGGTGAAGAACATTCATATTTCTTTCGGTAAGGGCAAAAATAGTAAAGGAATTAAGAGAAATAAAAGTACATCTTCGGATGATACAACTGACATGTCTTTCAAGAAACGATCAATTTTTTTCAAGTATCTTCCGTATTGGAAGAATCTGGAATTTTGCCATAGTATTGATTTGATGCACGTTACAAAGAATGTATTTGACAGCGTCATTGGGACCTTGTTGGACATGCCGAGGAAAACAAAGGACGGATTAAATTCACGTATGGACCTAGTAAATATTGATTTGAGACCAGAGCTTCATCCAGTAGAAAAAGCGAACGGGAAGCATTACCTTCCCCCAACCAGCTACAACTTGATGCTAGAAGAGAAAAAAGCAAGTTGCGAATGCTTGCGTGGGATCAAAGTGCCCACGAGTTTCTCATCCAATATCCGCAAACTAGTCTGGATGAAAGACTTGTCTTTATTCGGTTATAATTCTCATGACTGTCACATGATGATGACAATTTTCCTTGCCATTGCAATAAGAGTCATCAAACCTGAGCATATAAAAGTTGTCATCACACGTTTGTGTTACTTCTTCGATGTAGTATCGCAAAAGGTGATAGCACGTGAAGATTTAGACTATCTGAAAACATACATCGTCGAGACAATGTGCAAGCTTGGGATGTGTTTCCCACCATCCTTTTTGATATGCAAGTACACCTAATCATACATCCTGTTGATCAGATAAAAGCATTGGGGCCACTATATTTGCATCATATGTTTTCGTTGGAGAGATATTTAGGAGTATTAAAAGGTTATGTGCGGAACCGTGCTCACCCAGAGGGTTCAATTATGGAAGGATACACCACTGAAGAAGTGATTGAGGGTTGCGCTGATTACATCAAAGATGGAAAATCGATAGGTGTGCCTATACCGGTACATGAGGGTAGACTACGTGGGAGAGGCAAAGTGGGTAAGAAAACTTTTATCTTTCAAGATTACAAGAATGTACACCGTACACATTTTGGTGTACTACAACAGCTCACAATAGCTGAGTTATACATCGAGGTACAGCAAATTGAGCTTTGTGATAAAAACAAAGACCGCACAGAGGACAGGATCATGAAAGAGCACAAAAGATCTTTCACTGAATGGTTAATGGACAAAAATATACCATACGGAAACACTATAGAAGAGGCAACAATGAAGAAGTTAGCTTCTGGCCCGTCTGCTTTGGTGACATCATGGCAAGCATATGACATCAATGGTTACACATTTTACACTAATGAAAAAGACGGTAAGAGTGTTGCACAAAATAGTGGTGTTCGTATTGAGGCTTATGATTCACAAGGCAGAAGACCACATACTTCAGGTTCATAGAGGAAATATGGGAACTCGATTATGGGGAAAGAATGGTAATGCCTGTATTTATGTGCCAATGGGTCAAACATCCTGATGGTGTGAAAGTGGACAATTACGAGCTGACACTAGTAGACTTGAATAAAGTGGGTTATAAAGATGACCTATGGGTTCTCGCCGATAATGTTGCACAAGTTTTTTATGTTCAAGACCCAGAAACTGAGAAGATGCACGTAGTTGTTTCTGGAAAGCAAAATATTGTTGGGGTTGAGAATGTGGGAGATAATGAAGAGGAATATAATCAGTATGAAGAGATGTACCTATTCACCGAACCAGAAAACATCAAGCGCGTAGAGAGAAGCATTAAAAAGAATTTGAAACCCTATATGCCAGAAGATGTCAATGATGGAAAAAAATGTATATAGCAATGCGAGATGATATATATTGTATATATTTGTATCTTCTGAAATCAACTTAGAACAATGTTCTATTTCAGCTTTAGATAGCATGTTTCGAACATTGTTAAATTCAGCTTCTAGTTCGAGCTCCTATCAAGCTAATCCCTTCACAGCAAGCTCTTGTAGATGCAAGTAACACCCAAGACTCATCATTTGGATTGTTAAATGCTTCAATTGAAGTCTGACGATACTTCCCATCCATTTGAGGGCTTGTTTGGATAGGAGTACACTCAAACAAGCCCTGCAAGATTTCTTTTTCTTCTCTCCATTTTGATAACTTATGAAGATGCTACTTTATCAGTTCTAATGGCTGAATATATTGACTACAAATCAGTACCATGTCTCTTTGTGCTTTACACAAGCGACGAAACGTACAACTTCAATCACAAATCTTGTTTTTACCATTTTCATAGGAATTTGACCTTAATCTTTCAAGCATAGATTTATTAATAATTGAAGCTTCTTCATCAGACATGTTAATAGCAGTTACAAGGGAAGGGTGTGTCGAAGCTAACGAAATCTCAATGGGACTGAAGACAAAGAGATGTTGCATATGAGTGATAATGTCCAGGTTAGACAGCATGAAGCTATGATGACAGCCTCCACACTGTTTAACCTGGATATTACCACTCATATGCAGGATCTCTTTATCTTCAGTCCGATTCAGATTTCGTTAGCTTCGACACATCCTTCACTTATAACTGCCATTAACATGTGTGATAAGGAAGCTTCACTTATTTGATAAATCTATGCTTGAAAGATTAAGGTTAAATCCCTATGAAAGTGTAAAAACAACATTTGTGATTGATGTTGTTCGCTTACTCGCTTGTGTGAAGCACTAAGAAAGTGAGTACTGATTTTTAGTCAATATAGTTAGGCATTAAAACTGAGAAAGGAGGATCTTCCTAAGTTTTCAAATGGACAGGAGGGAAAGAAATCGTTCAAATGGATGGGAAAATCCTTCCAAGGATCGTCATGCTTCAAATTGATGCTTTCAACAATTCAAATGATGAGCAATGGGTGTTACTTGCATCAACAATAGCTTGCTGTGCAGGGATAGCTTGACAGGAGCTTAGCAGCATCAGAGGCGATTGGTAAGTAAAACCCGCCTGAGATAAAAATCTTCTCAGGCGGTTATTAAGTACCAACTGCCTGTGAAAAATTTAAAAACCACCTATGAAAAACTGACGTCTATATAAAGACCCCGCGGAGGCACGCCTCTGCCCAGTCCCACATCGTGCCATGAGGTACCTATGTAAATTCGCATAGTTTCCTTACTATGCATTGCATGCTACCTATTTCTTTGTATATTTGCATAAGCTGCCAGTTTTGTGTGTTGGTATATGGATTGTGTCCCTTTGCATTTGTGTACATATGCGTTTGGACTCAATAATTTGAAAGTTTGGTCTTTCAGATAATGATGTCTCGGGCGTGTAGCCGATTGAAGGAGGAGTGCTTGGCGTGGCGCAAGAACCATCCCCATGTATGTACATATGGCACACCGGTCGCATGGTTGTATATACATATGTATCTGTAATGGACTGACGAACTCAACTGTAGTTTGTTTTTCCGTCTTGTTTGTTTTTGGTATTTTCAATTTCTCGGCGTAGGGTTTCTCTGCGAAGCCTGAATCGGGAGATTTATTGAAGTGGCAGTGCATCATCCCCGGTAAAGAAGGGGTAAGTCATGAAGAACAAGCACAATATGAGTTTAATCATCGTCCTCCTATTAATAAATTCTTTTGCATACTGAATGGGAAGATGGTTACTACCCCCTGACGATCTTCTTCTCTAAGGACTATCCCTTGGTGCCTCCAAGATGCGCCTTTCTAAGGGGGCTCTTCCACCCCAATGTCCATCGTTCAGGAGCACTCTGCATCGGGATTCTTGATCAAGAGACTGTAAGATAGAACTATTTTGCTCATGTAATTATTACTTAATTGTTGTCGAACTTATTTGAACTGGTTTCTTATATTGCATAAATTATATTTCGTAGGGGTGGTGTAGTGCTTTTACAATCAAAACTATACTACTTGAAGTTCAACGTTTGTTGCATCAGCCAAATGTGCCCGATGTTGAAAATGATTGCTATAATCTACTTATCAAGGTTAGATGACACTTTGACATAGTGACCAATGTAGGTTATTCATTCCTCCTTCGACATTTGTTAATTTAAATAATGTCAATATTTTCAGGATCCAGCGGAATATAAGAGACGTGTTCAGGGGCAAGCAGGACGGTACAATTTAGATTGATTGATGGGAGCTTCATCGTCGATCTACAATGAATGTAGCATGATTTTTGTTTTCTACTTGATAGGGCGCTTCATCGTCATTGTTTGCAGCTGTAACGGAGAGAAGCTCACTTAAACTTGTGCTCAGTGTGTAAAGATGTTATCTTTGAACAATTGTAAAGTCTCTTATGGTGTATCATCACAATTAAGCTAGCCTCACCGGTGATCGAGCATTTCCTATAATATATTACTGTACTAGTATCCGCTCATATGTGTCTTTTTCCTGATACAATTTTCCCTGCAACATCTACATACGGTTGTGATAATTGCAACGACTACATCACTATAATTTCAATGAAAACCGCTTGTGATAATTGAACAACTACATACGGTTCTTACACAATGACCGTCGGTGAAAATCATGATCTTCTCAGGCCGTTGTTAATTAAGAACCGTCTGTGAAGTTCATTACATTACAGGCGGTTCTTAATTAATAACCGCCTGTGAAGATCATGTTTTTACCCAGGCGGTTGTTTCTTAAAATCCGCCTGTGATGTTAATTTATTGCAGGCGGTTCTTAAGTAATAACCGCCTGAGAAGATCGAGTATTTACCCAGGCGGTTGTTTTTTAAAATCCGCCTGTGTTGTTCTTTCATCACAGACAGTTATTATATCATTCGTCATCACAGTCGCATATTTTTAAGGACTGCCTGTGTTTGAAAAATTGAGGCGCCTGTAAAAATGCTTTTTGTAGTAGTGGAAGCAACTTGGGAACGTGAGGATCATGTAGAATATCCTTATCTTTTCTCTGGAATGTAAGTGAATGATGATCCACTCACTTGCTGCTCTCTGGCTAATATCTTTGAAACTGCAATTATCATCTTGTTGGCGGTCTTTTCTTTCCCCTCGTCGCTGAATCTCGAGACGAGATTCTTTGAAGTGGGAGGCTTGTCACAGCCCAATTTGTTAAATCATTCCGCAGCTCGATCTTAGAATAAAAGAGCATCAATATCAATTTTTAATAAGCAACTGGATGGAGTTCAAATTCAGATTTATAGAAAAGTATTTGACATATCAAGCCTTATGAAGAAACCCAAATTATTTCCACTGAAGTATGTATGGGCACCGGGGTCCAGCTGTTCCAGGATCACATTGGATGGTGTTGTGCGTTGCGACACCAAACAGCACACATGAAAAGCATATCAAAATAATCAACACAACTTTTTTGTTTCACAAGATTGTTTTTTACACTATAAGATACTAGGCAGGGGAATATACATACTCATACTCTCAACTAGCTATGCACAAGAGAAGTTGTCCACGCCCTCGGACGCCTCTCACTAGCAACACAAAACAGATCATTAGTGTGACACCCGGTTCCGAAAATGAACCAAGTGTGACGCATATGTGTGCCCAAGATGTTTAACACACATACACAAGAGCATCACAAACGATATTCAGATTACAACCATGTCTCAAATAATAATAATAGTACAATATCCAATAGTATTGAATACAAGCTCTAATAAATCTGCAGTGCAAAAACTAAGCACTAACATACTCCATCTCCACAGACAGTTCGACAATAACACGCACGCCTAGTAGTCCTCATAGTCCTTTGGATACTCCAAATTGTCGCCTGTTGCTGAAATAATGTGGGAATAGCAAAGGTGAGTACATGTCATACTCAGCAAGTGTGGGAAAGTTGACAATAATGGTTTATTATTGAAAATTACATTTCATTCATAAAAGTAAGAAAATGCGACTTATCATTACACTGTGAGGTCAAATCCCATCATAACCCAAATACCATCGGTACCATATCCAATACCATCAATTCGAAATACTGAGCCATATTCCTTTATAATTATCCATAACCATCCATATCCAACTCATCATAACCAAACCCATATCTCGAACCCAATTCCAATTCCAATTCAAACCATTATTCAATACTCAGGTCCATAACTTGTGGATGTGCCGCACCGAAAGGGGAGTTTTCAACGGTTCTATCAATATCGGTCTTAATCTCAGCTGAGCCCATGGGCACCAAGCCAGCCGCACCACCTCCCCCTAATATACCTTAGGAATACCTACCCCCCCCCCCACCAGGACTATGGGGGATTTTTGGGACTGCTGGGGGCACAATTTGGGGTTTGCCCACAGAAGTGGTTTTTTCTCTTTTTCAATGTGAAATCATGTGAGGGTCCAGGTCGATCGTAACCCAGAGCATGATTATCATGATAGTTTTACACTCTGAAGAGGTTGTACCACTTTACTCACAAGTTCGAGATTTCATTACCTTTTGATGACTAAGAACCTCTATTATGTCGTCTCACACTTCCATCGGTGTGTTGCCACGAGATCACAAAATAGCTTTTACAAAGTGACGACCAGTATGTTGTTGACCCACTAAGATTTCACCGGAGGTGATGTCTCCAACTGAGCACATCCATCCAAGGCCCCCCTCTTGTGCCGTTTGGATCCTAGTGCAGTCTCGCCATTACTACAAACCCAACTGACTCCCATTCCCCAAGCCTTCCGTATGATCTGAATGATACTGTCAATACACTAATTAATCAGCCAAGCCTCACCCATACTTGGCCCTGTGCTGGCACTGTAATCTTAGGTGGTCGCTCCACAAATCGGTCCTTAGATCTAAAGCAAGCAAAACCACCAAAACGTTCCAACTCATTCCACATAGCCGGCTTGCTTAGATCCCTAGGTTCCATGTTGCTAAAGGGTCATTACAATCAATTCACATAGTTCATGTGTTCATCAATCCATAATTAAGCCATTTGGCTAGTCCAAACCCCAATTAAGTAAAGCGGAGCAAAATTGTAAGTGCCCTTCCCGACTCTATACAATATATCCCGAGCGACAAGAATGGGCATACAAGTCTATTAAAGATTTCATGGTTTTTCCCATTAATTTGACATAAGCATGCAATTTTTGAAATAAAACATTTAAAGCAGGATCAAGATGTTCAACAAAACTCGCCTTGCTCCAGTGGTTGGTTTGGATCAAGAGCTTCAAAGTTCATGTGCTGAAGGTCCTTGAAAGCACCTTCTCGAGCGTTACCTTTTATTTTGCGCAACAAACATGTGAAACAAGCATTTCAATCTATAAATGCTCATATAGTACTCAATATGCCATGATATGCATGAATGATGCAATTATGAGATAACACATGTTATTAGGTTACCACTATTGCTTACTAACTAGTTACAATTGAATTTTACATGTTTGAGCAAGTTTCGAGTCATCTCGAGAAAAACTGCAAAAGTTGCAGGAATTTCATAATTTATAGGCTGGACCAGTCCGCACAATTGGTCGGACGTGTCCGCTCTGGACCGAACTAGTCCGCTCTGGACTGGAAAAGTCCGCTATGTCCAGGGTTTTGCGAACTTCCCAACTAGGGCATGGATTGAATCAAGAGTGGGATCGAAATTGACGTGGAAAGTTGGATCTAGGGAAATTACTGTGAATCCAATGGTTCAATGGTCGAGGTTTAGGTGCAACGCTTGAAAATTGATTTCTAGATCCGATGAAGACAAAGAATTGGTGAAGAAGAACATTGACATTGAAGAGTTGACGAAGAAGATTGCAGCAGCGACGATGATCTTGCTTGGTCCTCCTTCTTATCTTCTTCTCCATCCCCCTCCTTCCCCCTTTCCCTTTCGGTGAGGCTTCTTGCGATGAGGGTCTCTCCCTTCGAGAGTGGTGGCTATGAAGAATGCAGGCGCCGGGGTTTTCTAACGTGGGGCAAGGTGAGAGTTGGGTTGTGGGTTGTTTATATAGGCGAAGGAGTGGTAGCGTTGGGGTGAAATCCAAGTAGGAAGCGACAAGTACAATAGGGGCCTTGGTGCGGTTACACTTAGGCTCCTCAGAGGTGGGGCACGACGATCTTGGGCCCATATAGGTCAATTACCCAATAACTCATCGTGGAGGAAAAATAGAATAGGAGTCAAAATCCTAAATACTGGACTAGTCTGTAGGTTGACCGAACAAGTCCGTTCTCGGAACAAAAAGGTACATTGGACAAGTCCGATGCGGGGCATGACAAGTTCGGGGTGGGTACAGTTCCAAAAACAGACTAAGTTTCGTGATTTACCAGAAAACTACGAATGGTTCCAGTAGCATTTACCGGACTAGTACGTAGATGTAACGGACAAGTCAGTGGGACAACATAAATGAAACTGGAATAGTCCGTAGTTTATCGGACAGGTCCAGGTGACAACTGAAATGAATGCAGACTAGTCCGTACCATGTGTCGGCAAGTACGTTGCTCTGAAGAGAATTGAATTTACTGTATCAGAAGGGTACACCACACTAGGTCGGGGTGGGGTCCAGATAAGTTCGTACCCAAGGCTGTTTTTAAATGTTGTTTTGCCTCAAATTCATTTTAATCTTGTTCCTTTTTGTGTTGCATTATGTTAAACATGTATGGCAATGAATGCATTGTATGATGAACGATAATGAGGGCTATACAAATGTAAGAGCCCTAATTTCAATATTTCAAAGTTCAGTTAGGACAAAAATTATTGAATGATAAAAAGCAATAAAAAGGAAATGAGCAAAACAAATAAATTCAAACTCCAAATGAGGGAATCCAAAAAAAAAACTTAGCTACTGTTCAAATGAAGTTAACACAACGATTTGAGTTGACCAATGGGTTCCAAATATTTCAATTAGCCCCCCCTACAAACTTTCATAATTTTTTATGAGAGTTTGCTCTTTAATTCAATGGCTACATTGAATTCAACTCAAATTCAAATTCAGGTTTGAATTTAAATAAAACTTTTTGAAATCAACTATGGGAATTCAAAATCAAAGTCTATATCATTAATCCAGCCATCCCACAAATATCTAGCAAATTTTGGAATGAATTAGGTGGTAGAATTGATGGGTAAAGGATGAGGATGAGGTGGGACCCACTTGTCAACCAAAGCAAAGTGTTGTTTTCGCTCTCCAAGTGACACCATATGCCATGCAAAGTCCAGCAGCTGCTTGCACTGTTGAGGTCGCCTCCAGCTGCCCCCAGCACGACCTGGCCTCCTCCATATCTCCCCTCCATGGCCCTAAGCTGACCATTTCTTCACCTTCAAGTTTTCAGCGCCATATTTGCTTCTCTCCTGATTCCTCCTCCGTCCAGCCGATTTGCAGCAAAGATACTCTGTGTTGAGCACTTTTCTTTGCCTCTATTCACTCCCCAATCTCTTGCGCAGCTTTGTGATCAAGTTCTTACACAGCTAGACCATCCCCGAAACTGTTAACTTCGGAACCGAGGCCGCCGGGAATCTCCCCTGTTTTGCCGTGCCTCTGCTCATCGTCGACCTGAGGGTACAGCCATCATCTCGCATCGGTCCTAGTTGCAAAAAGGTTCGCCTACTCATGTTCTACCTGCTCGTAAAATTTGAGCACATGCCATGCCTCCTAGCCCCCGTATTTCCTTTTCTTCCGACAAACTTTGGTTATGAGTAGAGTTGCTTTGTGCGCGAAATTCCTTTTATACTGTTGATTATTCCTTGTGCACTTGTGCTATGTTGTTCTATATGACCAGGCGTATCACCTCGAAGAAGATTCATCGAGTTTCATCGAGTATTCACGCCAGAATACCCTTTTCCCCATGCCGGTCTTCCCCTCCTTGGTCCATCGTTCCTACCGTTTTTCAAGCCATTTCTCTCCTTCTTATTGCCGGATTCTTGTTCCCCATGCTTCCATGAAGCTTCCCGAAGTCTTTCCGATCGATTTAGCTTATCGTAGAGCTCGGTCGACATGGCTAAAACCCTAATCTCCGCCGTCGCCGTCGCGCAAGCTTTTCCGGCCATCGCCGGTGTGCACTGACCCCACCGACGTGCTTAGAACCTCTGAATATGGCTAGGCGGTGAGTTTTGGGAGGAACCGTGTTGTGGATCGACGGGCGGCGAGAGGTCAGGCGAGGCGCCGCCGCGGTCGCGCGCGCGGCTGGATGTAGAAGACGACCGGGCGGCTCCGGTCATCAGTGAGAGATCGGCGTGCCCTGGATCTGTTGCGGCCCGTGGATCACATGTGGCTACGCCCTTTAATTCTGCAGCCCCGTGTGGCTTCAACACGATTGGCCCATTTTAAACCTGTAGGCTCAGCCCTTTATTCAAATGTTTCCAATTGGAAATTTATTCCAGAAATTGCTCCAACATGGAAAATCCATATCTCCTAAAATACTTGTCCAAAAATTTCCAAAAAAATTTTGTTAGAACCACGATGATCTGTACTTTCAAGTGGTGCACTTGTATCTGTATAAAAGTCCATAGGAATTTCTCCATAAAATGCTTATAGAATTAATTCCTATTGTTCTGCTCTTTTGAAAATTATTAATTTTTTTCATAACCTTCATTTGAATATCTCTGAACTCCAGTAAAAACTTCAGGGTCATTAGACTTCATTTACATGGTCTGATCACCTGTGTATGCTCTATGCACATAAAAATAGCCAAATTCATTTAGAATTTGTACAGAAAGTTGTGCAAGCTTCTAAATTGAATATCTCTCAGTAGAAAGCTTCAAAATTTGTCAAACTAACTTTGTTGGTTTGCTCTTTATTCACACTGACCAGAACTACAACCCAATCTTCATGAGAACCTCTAGATTTTCCTGTAGAGCCCTTTAAAGCAAAATCATGTTTGATTTTTATCTGATGATTAACTTCATAGAAAAATCTAAAATTTTGCCAAAATATTGTTCAGTAATTTTCTGAATTCCTATAAAAAATTCAGCTTCAGTTGATTTTATTAACCTAGTTAAATATGGAGATTTTCCTAACTGGTCATAGAATGCCTAAAAACAACAGAAACATTTCAGAAATTTGTCCAAATTTCTAAATTCAACATCTCATAGCAGAATATTTAGAAATTGTGAAACAATTTTTTTGAGACTCTCTTGACCTCCTCTAAACAGAAAACCAACTTTTAGCCATGTTAAGGTCCCAGGGTGCCTATGAAAATTCTGGGAAAGGTTTTTATACATTGAATTTCATACAACAGATAATTCCATGAACTTAGCCCAAATTTGGCCAGAACCTCACCCCTAGTGCCTAGTGTCCTCTATAAAATTTCCAGAACCACGGGACATTATTTAATATACTTAACTGTCTTTCACTTAATCTTTGCAATAATCACGATATTGAATTACTTGCATTTTTCTTTGCATATCGAATATTTCCCGAGCTCGAGGAGACCCCGGAGCCACTGGAAGTCATCATCCCGGAAACTAACTATAATCCCGTCTCACAGACAGGCAATCCCCGGTTTGTATTTAACAACGTTTTAAATTTTATTTGTATCACACTTTATGGGTTAGGATGTATGTGCATTAAGTCTAGGGTTTTTCTTGGAGTTTTCCTCGTGCATGACCAGAGAACCCATGAGAGAAGGGTAGATGGTTAAGTCCTTAGTGTCTCCATGCTATGCTTAATGTTATAGTTGCTTCGGTAGAAGCCGAGTAGTTGGAATCTACTCGCAAGTTCATGAATTGGGTTCACACGGAATTGGTCGAGCAAAGATTCACCATTTGATTAAATATGAGACCGGGCATTGATTAAGAGCAGCAAGACATGGGGGCCTATGAGCTGTAGCTTTGCCTGTGTCAGTCAAGAACCGATCCTTGTGCGGCCCTGTTGAGCAAGTTTGAATGTACCGAAGGCGTACTGGATATATGGGACCCAGTGATGTAACTTGTCCACCTTAGCGTCGAGGCATACCCTACCGCCTTATAGGTGTGGGTTGAGAGCATCAAGGTGTAAACCTCCCAGCGGGTACGTCGTACTCCGTGTGGGGGCCTCCTGCTCGTAGTGGTGGGACCGGTTTGGCGTGAAGGTAGTGTTTGAAAGGTTGCTGCATACAACATGTGTGGAGTGTGCCGTCGCAGCTCCGAGTGTGGGTGTATCTGTTGTGCTATTTGGGTATCCCTGCAGGTGTATATCGATTCGTGTCGCCATCCCTCGCGGTTATTGAGTACCGCTTGTTCACTGAGTCATGACATAGTTAATTATTGGGAGCTGAATATTATTGAATCAGGCTTTATGGAATAATCATGTATTGATGCTTGTATGTTTACATCAGATTGTTCACTAAATTTCAGATTCATGAAGCTTTAATTTTCTGCTAAAAGCTGAAAGTAAGTACCAACATTTAGGCGAGTCTTTTATTGCAAACTGCCGTCCTATATTACGTTTATCCTGCATATAGAGTTCCATGCTTAGTGGAGACGGTTAAGTCTTGCTGAGCCTTCGTGCTCATGGTTGCTATTTTAAGTTTTTGCTGCAGATGATGACGTTTATGATGAAGGGTTCGCAGGTGAGGCGTTGCCCCCATCAGGGTACATGACCGAGTGGGAACCCTGCATGCCGCCGTGATGTTTTCTTTGTACTGCCAGTGTGATTCTGTTCTAGGGCTGAACGGAATGACTTTGGCAGAGCTTAGGGTTGAGTGTCAAGAGCTATGAACTTATCTTCCGCTGTAGTGTATGTAAATGTATATTATTTGTAAAAGACAAAGCTTGTATGATACTATATTGTTTTATGTAATATGATGTATCTTTTTATGTGTGCTGTTGGGTGCCGCATTGCACGGCACCACCCAATTGCGATTACTGGAATGTGTGGACTCCAGTCCTCACAACCTAGTATCAGAGCTGCATTGGGAATAGCACACTTAAAAAGGATTGTATTACGAAAAAAAATTAGGTTTACGGTGAGGAAACTATAGTAGCCCACATAAGCATTATTAGTAGCATAGTTACTCAAGGTGGCAAAGCTAACTTATGTGTTATTATATTTTGTAATGATGCTCCATCATCAAGTAAGAGGTAAGGTACGCCACCGCAAGCGGATCGATTGTGGTAAGCTCATCATGCGAGAGGTAGCATGTGATTGTTTTTGTGGCTTGGCATAGAAATGTCAATATGAGTCTCTGAAACTTTTCATGTTTCTAAGAACATATGACACGCGGTACTCCAGCGTGCTTCAAAATTAGTTGGAGACCCCGTCGAGTGGGACATAACCCGATGCGCCTCCTACTCGTGCAGCACTATTTAAAGACGTGGGACCCCATCGGGTGGTAGAAAACCCGATCATGTACCTCGAGACATGGCTTAACTCGGGGCAGCCCGTATGGAATGATACGGGACGAATGTTTTTACTTTCATATATATTATTGTGAATTGTTCTCCTGTGAGGGCTGTGTCATACGACACCATATGATTGATCTATAGTTTGTGTGTAGTGACAGATAGACTGACCACGTTATCGTATTGCGTTTAGAAATTGTTTGCGAGTGAACATCATTAAGGCCACCATTGAGACATATGCCGGAATACCGTCTTAGAATTTGTACGTTGTGAGGCACGTAGTACCGACATATACTCCATTGATGCATTACCAAATTTTCTGTAAAATGGAACTGAGAAGATTTAAAACTACATATATTGTCTATCGAGCTCTGAGTTTGAACTAAGTTTTCAAATTTGGAGTAGGCTTTGAAGTCACAAAATCAAAAACAGAGTGTTCTGTTTTCTGCAAGAACAAGAACTGACTTTGAGAAACCATATCTCTCTGTATAAAACTCCAATGAAGGTTTACCATACATTGATGGAAATTTTAGGAAGTCATTTAAAACTTTTGTGTTCAACTCCAGAACTGAATTCCCCTATAACCTGTTCAAAATTTCAATGTTCCAAAACCTGCCAAACTGGACAGAAACTGGAACCCTCTCTGGACTCCATACTGTTTTGACCATATCTCACTCTAGAAAAATCGAACAGGGCCATGCAAGAGATTTATGGAATACTTGTAGCATTTATTACAAATTTGTAAACTGTGGCTTTTGTAAATTCTTCTATTTTATATCTGGAAATTGTGGCCCAAAATCAGCATAAACAAAGGAGATGCTGTCAAAATTTCTAGAAAAACTGTCAGGTTTACAATTACATATCTTCTCAACTAGATAAGATATGAAGTCAAACCAATACTTTTTGGAAAGTACGTGAAGTGTACTTCCACTTTGTAGTTCACCTCAAGATCTAATTCTGCCATTTACTGGGATAAATTTGTGTTTGAGTACAAACTGGTCAGGTTTCAACAGAAACTTCATCGGTTTGGCATAATTTGGTCTTGTTATGAATCTGGTCCTCGATTTCACTTTGAGAAGTGTCGTAACGGACCAGTTGTCGATACTCAACCATTTACCAGTGGAATTGAGGGTTTGACCCACTCGAACCTCTTTTCTTTATTGACCATGTTTGTGTCATATCGAAGATAAGAACGTGTATTCGCACAATAATGTGCATAACGTCCCTTCGCGATCAACGATAGTTGAAATAAACTTCAATCCATGAAGTTCATTATTTTGTAACTCGCTATTGTAACATTGGTCCAGGGATGATGTATTTTTGTACAAAGTTTATACTTTATCAATAAATGTCACCGTTATGCAAGTTTTGTTTTTAATACGCACACTATTGTTTTGATCTTAAGTGATCTCACAATATGACGTCTCATGTTGGATTCATGGTTCTGACTGCAGAATGGTGCGCACCCGTAACACACTCGAAATCGGTGGCACGAGCCAGGGAGGTGATGACTCCCAGCAGCAGAGAACATAAGATCAGCAACAGCCAACACCGCCACCTCCACCTCCTCCTCCGCTTACGTTGGCGGATGTGATTGCAGCTATGGTGGGTTCGCGCGGCGAGCAGACCGAGCTGCTGCAGACCCTCATGCAGAATACGTCCCGTCAGCAGGGTCGTCCAGACGGAGGCAATCATCAGCCTCAACACTCCACCTACTCGGATTTCTCGGTGACTCATCCACTGGTCTTCACGGAGGCCGACGAACCTCTTGAGGCGGACAACTGGCTCCGCACTATTGAAGCAAAGTTTGGGTTGCTGCAATGCACCGAACAACAGAAGGCGCTCTTTGTGGCGCAGCAGCTTCACGGCTCTGCCAGCGCTTGGCGGTCGAATTACATCGCCTCTTTGCCGGCTGATCACGCCGTGACTTGGATGGAGTTCCGGGAGGCGTTCCGCGCCTATCACATACCTCCCGGTATTATGAAACGCAAGCTTCAAGAATTCCTTGAACTCACAATATGCGCCAGATCATGTGAACATGGAGGAAAAGAAATGGGACTGTTTCTATCGAGGTTTGAATGCAAAGATGAAGGACAAGCTTGCTTTGTTCAATTGTGACACGTTCAATGATTTTGTCAATGCGGCGATTGTACAAGAAGATGCAACACGCGAGTTGGTAACGGAGAAGAAGAGGAGTGCTCCACAGGGCAGCAGTCGTGGAGCTCCACAAAAATACTGAATGGTGTACCGAGCACCGTCTGGTCAAATGTGGCAGCCACCGGCACGACCGCCGATGTTCCGTGGTCGCCCGTTCAACGCATTAAATTTCCAACCACTCCTGCCACAGCAGCCACATCAGCAGCTACAGAGGATGATACCTCGTGCACCACCACAGCAGCAGCGTGCACTGGGTTTCCGTCCTCCAGTCTATCGTGGTCCGACACAATACATGTGCTACAACTGTGAACGTGTCAGACATCTCTCCTACAACTGTCCGGAAAAGCAAGGCAGCGGACAAGCATCGTATCAGGGTGCAAATCAACCCCGCAACCAGCCAAAGAAACCAAATACCAAACCCGGAAATGTCCACCACATCGCCATTGAGGACGTACCGGAAGGCAAACCCGTACTCGCGGGTACGTTCACCCTCATCGATCACCCCATTATCATACTTTATGATTCTGGAGCCACCCACAATCTCATTAGTAGTTCATATGTTGTCAAGCACCAACTACAAATATTTCCTACTAAATGTCCATACATGATTTGTTCCCCGGGTGAGAAAATATCAGCTCATAGTATGATTCCTAAAGCACCACTGTGCATCGGTGGAAAAATATATCCAACCACTCTCATAATCTTAGGTGGCCAAATGATCGATGTCATATTAGGTATGTCGTGGTTACATCACCACGGTGCTGTTTTGTACATTGTTCCTCGAACCGTTCATTTGGATTCTCCACTACACAGTCCACATACTCTCATTCTTGATCGACCCGTTCAAGAAATTGCAGCAGCATACCACTCTGAATCCATGAAGTTAGAAGACATTCCAGTGGTCCGTGAATACCCCGATGTGTTTCCTGATGATCTGCCGGGCATGCCGCAAGAATGTGACGTTGAGTTCAAGATTGAACTTGCGCCAGGAACCACACCGATCTCTCGAAGACCTTATCGAATGGCGCCCAATGAGCTAGCTGAATTAAAAGAACATCTCAAGGACCTGCTGGATACAAGATTTGTATGCCCAAGGTCGTCACTTTGGGGCTGCTCCGCGCTGTTCGCTAAGAAGAAGGATGAAACGTTGAGGTTATGTGTGGACTATCGTCCGCTAAATGCCGTGACTATCAAGAACAAGTATCCACTACCTCGCATCGACATTCTCTTCGATCAATTAGTGGGGGCTAAGCTATTTTCCAAGATGGATCTTCGGTCCGGATATCAACAAATCAAAATTCGGATAGAAGATATACCAAAGACAGCATTCTCAACACGATATGGACTATATGAATATCTCGTCATGTCATTTGGTCTCACCAACACTCTGGCCCACTTTATGTACCTTATGAACTCGGTGTTGATGCCAAAGTTGGACAAGTTCGTCGTGGTCTTCACCGATGACATTTTGGTTTATTCAAAATCGGAGGAAGAACACGCCGAACACTTGCATATTGTACTTCAACGATTGCGAGACCATAAATTCTATGCAAAATTCAGCAAGTGTGAATTTTGGATCAGTCAAGTGCCATTCTTGGGACACATTATTTCAGCTTAGGGCATTGCTGTGGACCAAAGTAAAATTGTTCAAGTGCTGAAATGGCAATCTCCATAGTCCGTACATGAAGTACGAAGCTTCATTGGTTTAGCGGGATATTATCGGAGGTTCATCCCGAGCTTCTCGAAAATTGCTAAACCAATGAAAGAGCTGCTGAAGAAAGGTACCAAATATATTTGGAGTGAAGCATGCTAGAAGGCATTTCAAACATTGGTGAAGCATCTCACAGCAGCCCCAGTTTTAGCTCAACCGGATACGACGAAACCGTTCGACGTTTATTGTGATGCATCCGGCATCAGTCTTGGCTGCGTTCTTATGCAAGAAGGACATGTGGTCGCATATGGATCACGGCAGCTCCGCAATCATGAACAGCACTATCTGACTCATGACTTGGAGCTCGCTGCTGTGGTGCTTGCTCTAAAAATGTGGAGACATTATCTGCTTGGAAATTTGGTTCACCTCTACACCGACCACAAATGTTTGAAATATATCTTCACTCAGAAGGAACTGAACATGAGGCAACAAAGGTGGCTTGAGTTGATCAAGGATTATGAGATTGAGATTCATTATCATCCCGGCAAAGCTAATGTGGTTGCCGATGCGCTTAGTCACAAATCTCGTATCAATAACGTGACCATCACACCTATGGAAGAGGATGAACTGAGTCTATACTTGGTTCCATATGGAGATTTATACAATATTGCTCTCATTCCCACGATCCAAGATGATATTATTGAAGCTCAAAAGAAGGACAAGGGTAGGTCTCACATACTCAGGAGGATGGACAGCGGTGAGATGAAGTGCTTTATAAAAGATGAGCAGGGTCATCTATGGTTCAAGAATCGGATTGTAGTGCCCCGTGATATGGAACTTCGAAAGAAAATTTTGGACGAAGCTCATTTGTCCAAAAATTCCGTTCATCCAGGCATTGTAAAATGTATCAAGACGTGAAGATTAAGTTTTGGTGGACACGGATGAAGTGTGA
The DNA here is from genome assembly GCA_036927565.1 of Tuctoria greenei. Taxonomy (NCBI): domain Eukaryota; kingdom Viridiplantae; phylum Streptophyta; class Magnoliopsida; order Poales; family Poaceae; genus Tuctoria; species Tuctoria greenei. Next base: position 83,612,232 of record JAYESD010000010.1, read on the forward strand.
GATTGCTAAGTACATATCCGAGTGTGATACATGTCGGCGAGTGAAGGCCACCCATATGAAGAAAGCGGGACAGCTGCAACAACTTAATATTCCGGCATGGAAATGGGAGGATGTGAGTATGGATTTTATCGTTGGATTGCCACTCACATTCCGGAAGCATGATTCGATTTGGGTTATAGTCGATCGACTAATCAAATCAGCACATTTCATTCCGGTAAATGTCGGATTCAATGCCAAGAAATATGCGGAGTTGTACATATCAAGAATCGTGTGCCTACACGGCATTCCTCGCACGATTATTTCAGATCGAGGCTCTCTTTTTGTTGCTCGTTTCTGGGAGCAGCTGCATGCCTCATTGGGTACTAAACTGATTAGAAGCTCCGCCTATCACCCGCCGACCGATGGACAAACTGAGCAGGTGAATCAAGTACTTGAAGACATGTTGCGAGCGTGTGCCATCCACCACGGTAAAAATTGGGATGATCATTTGCCATTGGCGGAATTCTCGTACAACAATGGTTATCAATCATTTATCAAGATGTCACCATATGAAGCTCTCTATGGCCGAAAATTTCGCACCCCACTAAATTGGTGCGAGTCCGGTGAAAGAGTGACCTTCGGGATTGATCTAGTCAATGACGCCGAGGAACAAGTTCGGATCATTCAAGCGAACTTGAGAGCGGCTCAATCTCGACAGAAGAATTATGAGGACAAGCGGCGTCGCCCGTTGCACTTTGATGTCCGGGATCACGTGTACCTCCGTGTGTCTCCGATGAAAGAAATTCACTAGTTCAGAGTAAAAGGAAAGCTAGCTCCCCGGTTTATTGGTCCGTTTGCTATTACGGAGAAGTGCGGACCTGTGTCTTATAGATTGGAATTTCCGGCATCTCTCGCGGGTATCCACGACATTTTCCACATATCTTAGCTCCAGAAATGTCTCGAGTTCACACCTGCAGTCCACATGGATGAAATCGGCGAGTTGCAACCGGATCTCACATACTCTGAACATCCAGTTCAGATTCTCGACGAGAATGCTCAAACAACACGAAACCGCATGTTGTGGTTCTATAAAGTTTTATGGAGCAACCATACTGTTGAAGAAGCGACTTGGGAATCCAAAGAATATCTCCGCTCTAACTATCCGGAATTCTTATCGTCTCATATCCGGTAATTTCTCTCCTACTTTCATCTCTTCATTGTAATGTCGGGACGGGATTCTTTTAATGGGGGAGGAATGTAAGAGCCCTAATTTCAATAATTCAAAGTTCAGTTAGGACAAAAATTTTTGAATGATAAAAAGCAATAAAAAGGAAATGAGCAAAACAAATAAATTCAAACTCCAAATGAGGGAATTCAAAACAATAAACTTAGCTACTGTTCAAATGAAGTTAACATGATGATTTGAGTTGACCAATGGGTTCCAAATATTTCAATTAGCCTCCCTGCAAACTTTCATAATTTTTTATGGAAGTTTGCTATTTAATTCAATGGCTACATTGAATTCAACTCAAATTCAAATTCAGGTTTGAATTTAAATGAAACTTTGTCAAATCAACTATGGGAATTCAAAATCAAATTCTATATGATTCATCCAGCCATACCACAAATATGTAGCAAATTTTGGAATGAATTAGGTGGTAGAATTGATGGGGAAAGGATGAGGATGAGGTGGGACCCACTTGTCATCCAAAGCAAAGTGCTGTTTTGCTCTCCAAGTGACACAGCATGCCATGGAAAGTCCAGGCAGCTGCTTGCACTGTTGATGTCACCTCCAGCTGCCCCCAGAACGACCTGTCCTCCTCCTTATCTCCCCTCCATGGCCCTGAGCTGACCATTTCTTCACCTTCAAGTTTCCAGCGCCATATTTGCTTCTCTCCCGATTCCTCGTCTGTCCAGCCGATTTGCAGCAAAGGTACTCCGTGTTGAGCACTTTTTTGCCTCTATTCACTCCCCAATCTCTTGCGCAGCTTTGTGATCAAGTTCTTGGACAGCTAGGCCATCCCCGAAGCTGTTAACTTCGAAACCGAGGCCGCCGGGAATCTCCCCTGTTTTTCTGCGCCTCTGCTCATCGTCGACCCGACGATACAGACATCATCACGCCTTGGTCCTAGAAGCAAAAAGGTTCGCCTACTCATGTTCTAGCTGCTCGTAAAATTTGAGCCCGTGCCATGCCTCCTAGCCCCCGTATTTCCTTTTCTTCCGACGAACTTCGGTTATGAGTGGAGTTGCTTCGTGTGTGAAATTCCTTTTATACAGTTGATTATTCCTTGTGCACTTGTGCTACATTGTTCTATATGACAAGGCATATCACCTAGAAGAAGATTCATCGAGTTTCATCGAGTATTCATGCTGGAATACCCTTTTTCCCCAACCGCCGGTCTTCCCTCCTCGGTACATCATCGCTATCATTTTCCAATCCATTTCACTCCTTCTTATTGCCAGATTCTTGTTCCCCATGCTTCCATGAAGCTTGCCAAAGTATTTCCAATCGATTTAGCCCACCTTAGAGCTCGGCCGACATGGCCCAAACCCTAATCGTCGCCGTCGCCGTCGCGCAAGCTTTTCCGGCAATCGCCGGCGTGCGCTGACCCCACCGACGTGCTCAGCACCTCAGAATATGGCTAGGCAGCTAGTTTTGGGAGGAACCATGCCGTGGATCAATGGGCGGTGAGAGGTCCGGCGACGCACCGCCGCGGTCGCGCGCACGGCTGGAGGTAGAAGACGATCGGGCGAGGCACCGGTTGTCAGTGAGACATCGGTGCGCCCCGGATCTGGTGCGGCCCGTGGATCTCGTTTGGCTACGCCCTTTAATTCCGCAGCCCCGTGTTGCTTCAATCCGATTGGCCCATTTCTGACCTGTGGGCCCAGCCCTTTATTAAAATGTTTCCAATTGGAAATTTATTCCATAAATTGCTCCAACTTGGAAAATCCATATCTCCTAAAATACTTATCCAAAAGTTTCCAAATGAATTTGTTTAGAACCAGGATGATTTGTACTTTCAAGTGGTGTACCTGGATCTGTATGAGAGTCAAAGGAATTTCTCCATAATTCAAATAAGAAAAATGCTAATAGAATTAATTCCTATAGTTCTGCTCTTTTGAAAATTACCAAATTTTTCCAGAACCTTCATTTGAATATCCCTGAACCCCAGTAACAATTTCAGGGCCATTATAATTTATTTACATGGTCTGATCACCTGTGTATCCTCTATGCACATAAAAATAGCCAAATTCATTTAGAATTTGTACAGAAAGTTGTGCAAGCTGCTAAATTGAATATCTCTCAGTGGAAAGCTTCACAATTTGTCAAACTAACTTTGTTGGTTTGCTATTCATTCACACTGACCGGAATAACAACCCAATCGGCATGTAAACCCCTAGATTTTCCTGTAGAGCCCTTTAAAGTAAAATCATGTTTGCTTTTTATCTGATGATTCACTTCATACAAAAATCTATAATTTTTCCAAAATGTTCTTTAGTAAGTTTCTGAATTCCTGTAAAAATTTCAGCTTCATTGGACTTTATTAACCTAGTTAAATCTGGAGATTTTCCTAATTGGTCATAGAATGCCTAAAAACAACAGAAACATTTCAGAAATTTGTCCAAACTTCTAAATTCAATATCTCACAGTAGAATGTTTAGAAAATTGTGAAACCAATTCAATAAATGTCTTTCCTTTAAGCTATGCAATAATCCCAATATTGAATCACTTGCATTTTTCTTTGCATATTGAATAGTTGCTGAGCTCGAGGAGACCCCGGAGCCACTGGAAGTCATCATCCTGGAGACTAACTTTAATCCCTTCTCGCAGCCAGGCAAGCCCCGGTTTGCATTTAACAAAGTTTTAAATTTTATTCGTGTCACACTTTATGGGTTAGGATGTATGTGCATAAAGTCTAGGGTTTTTCTTGTTGTTTTCCACATGCATCACCAGAGAATCCATGAGAGAAGGGTAGATGGTTGTGTCCTCAATGTGTCCATGCTATGCTTAATGTTATAGTTGCTTCGGTAGAAGCCGAGTAGTTGGAATCTACTCGCGAGTTCAGGAATTCGGTTCACACGAGATTGGTCGAGCGAGAGAATCACCATTTGATTAAATATGAGACCGGGCATGGATTAACAGCAGCAGGGCATTGGGGCCTGTGAGATGTAGCTTTGCCTGTGTCAGTCAAGGACCTATCCTTGTGCGGCCCTGTTGAGCAAGTTTGAATGTATCGAATGTCTTCTATGATGTTTTCTGTGTGCTCCCAGTGTGATTCCATTCTAGGGATGAACGGAATGACTTTTGCATAGCTTAGGCCTGAGTGTCAAGATCTATGAACCTATCTTCTGTTGTAGTCTATTTAGATGTATATTATTTGTAACAGACAAAGCTTGTATAATACTATGTTGTTTTATGTAATACGATGTATCTTTTTCTGTGTGCTGTTGGGTGCCGCATCGCACGACACCACCCAATTGGGATTCCTGGAATGTGTGGACTCCGGTCCTCACAACAAACCTACCCCCTTAAAATGGATCTCGCCCTCGAGATTCGACATCGAAGGAAAAAGATAGGGAAATTCTTTCTTGAGATATTCTTCCCGCTCCCAAGGTTCTTCAGATCCAGTATGATGTTTCCATTGTACTTTGCACCATCAAATCACCTTGCTTCTTGTGACTCTCTCCCTTTTTTCCGAGATTTTGATAGGTTGCTCGGCATAAGTCAAATCTTCCTCCAACTCCAATTCCTCTATTGGTACTTGTTCTTCTGGTACCCTCAAGCACTTCTTGAGTCGAGAAACATGAAATACATCATGAGCATCTGAAAGATGTGCTGGCATCTGCAAGTGATATGCAACTTCTCCACATTTGTCCAAAATCTTGAATGGTCCGATGCAGTGAGGTGCCAACTTGCCTTTAACATTGAATGACTTATGACCTCGCATAGGCGACACTTTGAGATACATGAAGTCTCTAAGTCTGAAAGCTAAGTCTCTTCGCCTATTATCTGCATAGCCCTTTTGTCGTGACTGAGCAGCCATCAAGTTCTCTCGGATAATTTGAACTTGCTTTTTGGAGTTCTGTATCACATCAGTTCCAAATGCTTGGATTTCTCCTGTCTCATTCCAAAACAAGGGTGTCCTACATCTTCTCCCATACAATGCCTCATACGGTGACATCTTCAAACTTGTTTAGTAATTGTTGTTGTAGGAGAATTCTGCATATGGTAGACTTTTGTCCCAACTCCCTCCATATTTAGCGCACATGCTCTTAGCATCTTTTCCAAGATCTAATTCGTCCTATCAGTCCGTTCATCCATTTGTGGATGAAATGCGGAATTAAAATTCAGATGTGTTCCCATAGACTCGTGCAATTTTAGCCAAAACCTAGAGGTAAATTGAGAACCTCCACCGAAACTATTTTCTTAGGTACTCCGTGTAAACACACTATTCTCCCCATATAAAGTTCTGTCAGCTTCACACAACTATAAATAGTCTTGACAGGGATAAAATGCGCATACTTGGTCAACCGTTCCACAATAACCCATATTGAGTCATATCCTGACGGGGTGCGCGGTAAACCAGCTATGAAATTCATACCAACTTCTTCCCACTTCCATTCTGGAATCTTCAACAGCTGCAATAATCTAGCTGGCCTTTAGTGTTTAGCATTCATTCATTGGCACACATCACATAATGAAACATATTCAACTATGTCCTTCTTCATTCCATCCCACCAGTAGCACGTCTTCAAGTCCTTGTACATTTGTGTACAACACGGATGAATTGAATAAGGCGAGTAATGTGCCACCTTAAATATCGTCTCCCGAAGATGCTTCAAATTAGGCACAAAAATTCATTTCCCAAGCCATAGCATGCCAGTGTCATCTTCATCAAACCTCCATTCTTTCTCCTCTTGGATCCTTTCCTTAATCTCTTGGATCTCCTCATCCTTTGTTTGACCTTCTTGTATTTCCTGTTCTAGTGCCGGGTTTATTTCCATTGATCCCATTTCATTCACGAATGTGAGGCACAATTCTTCAAGCTCCCTACATAGCTCGGTTGGCAACTCCTGAACCGTTAGTTGGTGGCTTCCTCCTTTTCGACTCAAAGTGTCTGCCACTACATTGGCCTTTCTTGGGTGATAGTTGATCCCAATGTAGTAATCTTTAATGAGTTCCAACCATCGTCATTGCCTCAAACCCAGGTCCATTTGCATGAATATGTACTTGAGACTTTTATGGTCCATGTAAATATCACACATATGACCGAGAATGTAGTGCCTCCATATCGTCAAAGAATGTAGCATGGTTGCAAGTTTGAGATCATATGTTGGATAATTCAGCTCATGTTTCTTCAATTGTCTGGATGCATAGCTACTACTCGACCTTCTCGCAACAATACATAGCCAAGTCTTTGCCTCAATGCATCACAGTATACATCAAAGCTTTTGCTCACGTCTGGCAGTGTCAACACTTGTGTAGTGGTTAATCTCCTCTTTAACTCCTTAAAGCTGTCCTGACAAAGCCTGAGTCCATTTGAATTGTTTCTCCTTCATTAGTAATTCAGTCATGCGCTTTACTATCTTTCAGAAGTCCTTGATGAAATGGCGATAATATCCAGCCATTCCCAAAAAATTTCGAATATCCTTCATATTCCGTGGTGGGTTCCACTTTAACACATCACTTACTTTTTTCTGGATCGACAGATACTCCTCCTTCGGAGATGATATGGCCTAAAAATGATATCCCCCTCAACCATAATTCGCACTTATTGAACTTGGCATACAACTGGTGCTCTCGCAATTTCTGCAATGTTAGCCTTATATGCTCTTCATGCTCTTCTTCCCTTTTCGAGTATACCATGATATCATAGATGAAAACTACAACAAACTTATCCAAATACTCCATGAAGACCTTATTCATGAGGTAAATGAAGTATGCATGTGCATTGGTCAAACCGAATGACATAACCGTATACTCATATGATCCATACCAAGTTCGAAAGGCTGTTTTGGGTATACTAATCTTCATTTGGAAGTATCATGACCGAAGATCGATCTTATAGAATATTTGTACTCCATTTTGTCGAACAAATTTTCAATGCGGGCAGCAAATACTTATTCTTGATTGTCACCTCGTTGAGAGACTGGTAATCCACACACATCCTTTGGGATCCGTCCTTCTTATCCATGAAGAACAACGGGGCTCCCCACAGTGAGGAACTCAAGCATATAAAACCCTTTTCCAGCTGCTATTGAATCTGCTTCTTGAGCTCCACTAATTCATTAGCAGGCATCGTATATGGCCTTTTAGCAATAGGTGCAGTTCCAGGTATTAAATCAATGACAAACTCGATGTCATGATTGGGTGGCATACCTGGTAATTCTCCCGGAAACACCTCTGGATACTAGCTAACAATTAGAATTTCCTCCAGTGTCACACCTTCCACATGATTTAGTATCGACTTTACTGTTGTTGGCTGAACTGCCTTGAACTCTATCCTGACCCATTCGTCATTTGTCAACTGCACTGTCCATGTGGCACACTAGATCACTCCCTTATGCTTATGTAGACAATCAATTCCATGTATTATGTGCAATCCTTGCGAATTTACAACTATAAGGTTGGCAAGGAAATCCACCCTACATATTTTAAGTCTTACTTTTGGACATATTACATTTGTCCTCATCTCCCCTATAGGAGAATTAACCAACATTGTATACTTCATGTGTGATTTAGGAGTGCTATGCTCTGCGACATACTTTGATGAGATGAATGAATGAGATGCTCCATAATCAAATAATATAGTAGCAAGGTTGAAGTTTGCAAGGAACATACAATTCACGACATCATCAGCTTGCTGAGCTTCTTCTGCTGATACATGGTTCACCTTGCCATGAGCGAAATTATGTGGTCCATGGTTTCCTTGAGTTGCTCCTCCATTTGGCCTATGATTTTGCCTTGGAGCATTGTTCATCTGTCCCTGTCCACACTTTGGGCATTGGCTACCAAAATGTCCCACTTGACCACAAGTATAGCACGTCGTGTTACTAGTGGCGCTAGAGAAATTACGTAGAGGCTGATTCTGAATATAGGCACCCATATTAGGATTTGGTGCAAGCAACATGGGTAAGTGAGGTGCATGCATGAGAGGGTGTTCCTGCAGTGGCTGATTTAGGCATGGTGGATAAGCAGGGTGATACGCATAAGTCGATGGGTTGTAGTATGGTGCGGTAGGTGGTGCATATCGAGGGTCAACACTGCTTCCTTGTGGTTGTCCCTGATATGGCATTTTCCTCTTTTTGTCCTGTTCCATCTCACAGACCTTGTTCTCAACCACAATGGCCTTGTCAACAAGCTTCTAGAAGTTTGCATAGTCAATGTTGAGCAATTGAACTTGAATTTCATTATTCAGACCCCTCATAAATAAGTATTGTTTCTTGCTATCTGTATTGATGTCCTTTAGAGCATACCTTCATATTGAGTGAATTTGTTAAGATACTCACTCACACTCATCCTACCTTGCCTGAGGCTCTCAAATTCTTGCCTTTTAGTATCATGACTCCCTAAGGAACATAGTGCGAGCAGAAACTCTCCTTGAATTCAGCCCAAGTGATTCTCTCTTGATCAGCATGGGCATTACAAAGAGCTTCTCACCAATTAGCAGCGGCTCCAACTAGCTGGTGTGATGCAAAAAGAACCTTCACCCAGTAACTGCATTGACCAATAGCAAGCTTCTTCTCAATAGATTTCAGCTAATCATCAGCTTCCATAGAATAATTGGCTTGAGCAAAAGTAGGCGTCCTGGTCCTCATAAATTCTCTCAGCCGGTTGTGGGGCGGCAGGTGTGGCGGTGGCGGTGGTGGCGCAGGCCTGTGGTTTTGGTTGTTGTTGTTAGCTGGCAGCTGTCCCAAGGTTTGCATCATGATCTACATGAGCTGGTTTTGCATAGCTATGGGGCGCTCCATGTTGTTGGCTTCATGTCCAAGGTTGACATTCATAGGAACCTCAATGTTGTCATCATCACCATCGGCGTTCCTTTGGTTATGGGTTACTCTTGGCATCTGTTGGTGTAAAAGAGTACGAGATGGTAGAATTTAGAATTTGAGAGAAAACGTCCCCAACTATATGTAAAATCCCACTTAATCCTAAATATGAAATTCAGTTGTCAGTTAAATTTAAATTTCATTGGGTTCAAGATATGGTCATGTACATAAACTTGAACCTATTCAATTCCTTCTTCTTCTCACGTTTTAAATGTTATTAACATGAGAATCATACTTCACCAATAATCTTAAAATAATTCAAATATCATCTCTGCATTATTTTGGAATATTTGAATGGGGTTCGCTTGGGCAAATTAATTTATAGTACCTCATATGCTCAAATAAACAAATAAGCATATAAGTACTGTATACACATGCCCTGTCAAGAACATTCAAAACTGAGGCTATAAATTTTTCTATAGTCTTCTAAAAATTGCAAATAGGCTCCTTGAAAAGTTTCATGAATTTTGGAGTCCATTTTCTATTTTATTTGAGACGCTCAGAGAATTTGAATCAAGTTTAAATTAAGATTCAAAATCTGGTCAAATATACTTGAACATAAAGATTTAAACACACCATTGTGTTCATCACATTTTTCTTGACTTAGCCATGAAGTTTCATGATTTTTGGAGTTCATTTACTATTTCTAAATGAATTTCTAAAAAGGCAGTAGCTGTAAGACTGACTGGCGGGGCCCACCAGTCAGCAGAGCCACGTGCGCCGCAAACCAGCGCGCGCTGCTCGCGCCACCGCGACGGCGTGCATGTCCAGCACGACAGCGGCGGTCTACCGCCGTTTGAGCTCTATAAATAGCGCCCCTGGCTCCTCCTTATCACTCCACGGTCGACCTTATCGTCTTCCCTTGCACTGAGCCGAAGGTCTGCTCCATTTTTGCCCCGCACACAGGATCCCGACCGCCGGCGCCGCGCGCCCGTTGCCGGCCAGCCGAAGGCCTCTCGCGCCAAGCCTCCAACAGCTAGGTTGTTCCTCTCTCCCTCCTCTGTCCTCTGGATCAATCCTTTCGTTGCTTAGTTGACGGTTTGGACGATATTTTGAAGCTACACCGAAGCTCGCCGTCGTGTCCACCGCGCACCGTCTCTGCTCCACGGTGCCAGACCACTACACGCAGTTCCGTGCTTCGACTCCTATAGAGAACTGGTGCGCCTGGTCACCCTCTGCACAATGGTGAAAGCCACTCCTTGTTTACGTGAGTATCGCGCAAGTTAGCTAAGTTTTACTCTCGGCCGGAGCTTATGAACTTGCTCGGTTTTTCTTTCAATTCAAGTTCCACACTTGATCACTCTCCACAATTACTAGCAAATAGCTTCTACACTCCTTTGCGCACCTTCTCGAACTGGAATCACCCAAAATAATCGACCGTAGCTCGGGAATCACAAGTTCTCCCCTACGCCGTTAAGAAGTTGCCTCGGTCATCGTCGATGATGGTTTTGCCGATCTTTACACGACGTTATCACCTTCCCATCACGTTCCTCATAATTCTAGAAGAATTTCCCCACCTTTTTCGAGAAGTTTTAACCACGTATCGACGGTTCCGACATGGCCGGAACCCTAGCTGTCGCCGCCGCTGATGCGTCACTGATTCCGATCCTCGACGAGCCTCCCCGACCCTACCATCGTGCTCAGCGCGTGAAATTAAGGTTGGGCACCAAAATTTAGTTGCTGCGGTGGACGGGAATACAGATCCGGCGAGGCTCGCCGGAGTGCGCCGCCGCGGGAGCCCCGCGCGCCGCCCGCGTCGGGAGGTGGAAGACGACGCGGTGGGCCCCGCGTGTCAGTGTCTTGTAAACCGTCGGATCAGGTGTGGACCGGGATCTGTTGTGGCTACGCGCTGTATCTCTGTGGTCTCCGTGTGGTGTGATTGCCATTGGTCCGTTTTAAAATAGTGGGACCCACAGTTTAATTCAAATTAGGATTCAATTCCAGATTTGACTCCAACTTAGAAAATCCATAACTTTCTATAGAGTGCTCCAAAAATCTTCAAACATATTTTGTTTGAAACCCTTGAGCTCTAGGTTCCGTTAGTACCAATTAAGTTTTGTGAAACTTAATTTTTAATCCTGTAGAAAACAATCTTTCCAAATACAAATACAATTTTTCCAAATGAACTGTCCACTGGAAAAATCCCCAAAATTCACATAAAATACATTCTCCTATTCTTGACTGCCAGAAATAATTTTGGGAGCCATTGCACCTGTATAACCCTCTGTATAATTCAATTACCTTTTTCAGTCATTGAATTAGTACAGTTATTCAGTTGATTTGTTATGACCCAAATTTGAACTAGATGCTCCTTTAGTCATATACTAACACCTGTAAAAAATTGAGATTTAATTGACTTAGTCTCCTAGTTCTAATTCAGTTGCCAACTGAATGTTAATTGAAAAACTAAAAATTCAGTTATAAAATAATTCAAGAAATCCCTAGCAACTTGCAATTTAATATCTCCTTCACAAATCCTTATAAATTTATTGAACCAATCCAGGGTAACCCTTTCTATCATAATCATCAACTAGTAGCTATGTCAAAGCTACAGTTTCTTCTCTAAAGTTCTTGGAAGTGTATTGCTTGCCATAATTTTAGAGACAACAAACTACTTTGATCATCTCCTGTTCTTTGCAAGAGTATTCCTTGTAGTCCCTAACATCTACCATAAAAATCCCAAAGCCATAGAAGATCATTCACTCACTATAACCATAGTTAGAAACTTATGAACTATATGTACATTATAATTTACTAGCATTCATATATGCATGTCGTGTAGTGATCGATATTGACGAGAAGTGTCGCTTGGAGGAGAAGGCCAGGGTGTCCACTTGAAGTCCTTGGAGGAGTCTTCAGAGAAGGACCCTTAACAATTGACATTTAATCGAGTCGCAAACTAAGGCAAGCCCCGGTTTGCATTTAAGAGCTTTTCAAAGTTTTCCAGTTTATTCACTTACGTCTTCAATTGATATTGTGCATTTACATATAAGGTGATTGATACTCCACTTGCATGACCACAAATCCCAGACGTTGGTTGGAACGGGTTACAGTTTGACCTGTAGTAACTGCTTTGCTAATGTATAGGAAATCCGCTAGAAGTCGAGTAGTTGGAATCTACTCGCGAGATAGGAATAACAGTTCACATGAGGGTTGATCATTAAAAATGGCTTATGAAATGAACAAGAGACCGGGAAGGGGGAATAGGAGTCGACGAGATGGAGTCTCGGTCGCATAGCCCTGCCTGTGTCGCTTGAGGACCATGCCGTATGCGGCACCATTGGGCAAGCTTGAACTGTACTGGTTGCATAATGGTATATAGACCCATTAAACTGATGTAACTCCAGACTGTAGTGTGGAGACTCCTCGGTTGTCCTTGAATGGAGATGCGAAGGCAGAAAGGTGTAAATCTCCTAGCGGAACGTATTGACGTGTCCGTGTAGGGGACCTTTTGCTCGAGATGAAGGGGTTTGTCGACATTGGGGTCTTGGGTGAAAAGTGGCCACGTATGACGCGGGGAGGAGAGCACGTATGTGTCTCCCACGCGGGTGTGCGTGTCGTGCAGTCCGGGTGTGTCCTGATTGCAATCACCTTCCCTCGCGGTAATAGAGTACCACTTGTCCGCCGCTGTCATGACGTAGTAAATACTAAAGAAGCCAGAAAAATATATTGTATTGAATTATAATTTCTTTGCAACCTTGTATGACTTAGAGATAGAAAAACTAAAGTTTACAGTTTCCCCATACTTTTGCTGTAATAGCATTATGTGCTTTAAGCATGTCATATCATCGGCAAAGCATTTCTTGTTCGATTGTGGAGTCTATGATGTGCCGTGCTCGAAGAATGTCATTTGCTACTTAAAACATGATTATAAGGATTTACTTGTAGGCGAGTCTATTTATGCTATTCCTTACCTATGTTTAGTACTCACCCTTGCATATGTCTAGTGAGACAGGTTAGTCTTGCTGAGCCTTATGCTCACGTTTGCGCTTTAACGATTTTTGTAGGTATTAGGTTCATTTCTGCTATTCAGGTTGTACATGAGATCTTGAGGTATCGAGATAAATCTCATGTGAACCACGTCGCTGCTGATTGATCGTCATGTTGCTAGTGAGAAGTGTCCTAGGGCATGGACGTCTTCTCTTATGCTTAGATTGGTGAGAATATGAGTATGTAGTTCCCCTGTGTGTGTACTTCTATTGTACACTTTTTTGTAAACTCTGATTATTCTGAAATGAAAGCTTTGTACGTCTTGGTATCCTTTTCGTGTGTGCTGTTAGGTGCCACATCGCACGGCACCACCCAATGAGATCCTCGGATGTGTGGACTTCGGTCCCCACACTATATGCATCAAGGTATATGAAACTAAGAAACTCTCTCTTATTATATAATAAAACCTTATATGAGGATGTGGACAAGTGCCAAAGCTTCCCACATCTATCTACTATGTGCGGATGTGGACAAATTGCTAAAGCGTTCCACAACTCGCACCAAGCACGCAAGCACAAGCAATCACCAGAAAAATTCATCACACCACACTAACTATAGCTATTACAATCTAAACATCTGTAACAGGAGACCTAGACATAATTGTGAGAGCCATGGCTATTCTGGTCATGAGGATGTGAAGGCGACGATAGCGGTGAGTCATACATGGGCGCACGCCAAGTTGAATTGGCCGTCTATGTAGGTGCTTGTGAGCTCGCTACACCATTGATCTCGACAGTGGTACGGACCTCCTCTTTCTTTTCCATGATGTACAATCTCTTGCGGAGGTAGTGTATCTCTTCCATGGCATCGGTATAACGATTTCCCAGATTCACATGTATCCTCTAAGACTTGTCAATAGCATAACGACCGGACCGAGCTCATTCTTGTGGTCCCATGATTTCCCTTGTTCCACTTTTGCGATGCGGGTGTAGCGCAAAGGTTGTACCTCCAAGCTACTCACGATAGGAATAACACAACCCGATGAGTGCTTCCCAAGCAACATCATCAACAGCTTGCTCCCTGGTGGACCTCAATGTCGGTGCAATGTGTCGGGTGATCACATCCTTAGCGAGAATTGTAACTTGATCCTTACATTATCACTTCCATAGTGTGGAATCCTCTTAACATAGTACTCTGGTTGCATATTATATTGGTCAACTCCTTCAGTTGCTTAGCTGCAAATCCCCCCATCGGTCCCATCGGTACAGAATTCTTGAGCGAAATGGAAAATTGGACCTTTATCCCCCCTTTTAGTTCCAACATGCGCCGGTGCACTTCCTTGTGCTACAGGTACATCCTCTAATATCCAAATAGTCTTGAATACGAGCTCTAATAACACTGCAGCGGAGAATCTAAACACTAATATACTCCATATCCACGGGCAAATCGATGGTAACACGCACGCCTATTACTCCTCATAGTCTTTAGGATACTCCAAATTATTGCTTGTTCCTGAATTAATGTAGGAATAGCAAGGGTGAGTACATGTCGTACTAAGCAACTGTGAGAAAGTATGACATGTAGCTTAAACAAGGTCGACAGTAATGGTTTATTGTGAATAAGTACATTTCATTCATAAAAGTAAGGAAATGCGACTTATGATTACTATGTGAGGTCAAATCCCATCGTAACCCAAATACAATCGGTACCATATCCAATACCATCCATTCGACATACTTAACCATAGTCATGCATAAATATCCATGACCATCCATATATAACTCATCATTACCAAACCCAAATCCTGAACCCAATTCCAATTCCAACCATTATTCAATACTCCGGCCCATAACTCCAATCATGTGAAGGTCCAGGTATCTCCTAACCGGGAGCATGGCTATCATGAAAGGTTTACACTCTGCAGAGGTTGCTCCACTTTACCCACGAGTTTGTGTTTTCATTACCTTTTGATGACTATGAAAGTCTATTGTGCTGCCTCATACTTCCATCGGTGTATGGCCAAGAGATCACAAAATAGCCTTTACAAAGTGACTACCAGCATGTTGCGGACCCATCAAGGTTTCACTGGAGGTGATGTCTCCAATTGAGCACATCCATCCAAGGGCCCCCACTTGTGCCGTTCGGGTCCCAGGGTAGTCATGCCATTACTGCAAAACCAACGGACTCCCATTCCTCGAGCCTTCAATATAATACGAGTGATACTCGCAATACACTAATTAATGAGCTAAGCCGCACCCATACTTGGCCCTATTGTGGCACTGTAATCTTGGGTGGTCACTGCATGAACCGGTCCTTAGATCTAAAGCAAGCAAAACAACCTAAACGTTCCAACCCAGTCCACATAACAGGCTTGCTTAGATCCCTAGATTCCATGTTGCTAAAGGGTCATTACCATCAATTCGCATAGTTCATATGTTCATTAGTTCATAATTAAGCCATTTGGTTATTCCCAATCCCAATTAAATAAACGGAGCAAAGGTGTAAGATACCATTCCCGACTCACTACTATGTATCCTGAGCGACAAGGATGGGCATACAAGTATAGTAAACACCTCTTCATGGGTTTTCCAATCAATTTAACACGAGAATGCAATTTTCAAAATAAAACATTTGAAACAGGATCATGATGTTCAAAGACACTTGCCTTGCTTTGGTCCGGTTTGGATCAAGGGCTTCAAAGTTCTGGTGCTAAAGGTCCTCGAAAGCACCTTCCAAAGCGTTATCTTCTATTCCACGCAACAAACATGTGAAACAAGAATTTCAATCAATAAATGCTCATATAGTACTCAATATGCCATGATATGCATGAATGATGCAATTATGAGATAATACAAGTTATTACATTACTACTATTGCTTACTAGCTAGTTACAATTCAATTTTACATGTTTGAGCAAGTTTGTAGTCATCTCAGGAAAAACTGGGAAGTTGCAGGAATTTCGGAATTCAGAGGTTGGACTAGTCCGCACAATTAGTCGGACATGTCCGCTCTGGACCGGAATAGTCTGCTTTGGACTAGACAAGTCTGCTATGTACAGGGTTTTGCAAACTTCCCAACTAGGGCATGGTTTGAATCAAGAGTAGAATCAAAATTGACGTGGAGAGTTGGATCTTGGGCAATTACCGTGAATCCAATGGTTCAATGGTCCAGGTTTAGGTGGAACGCTTGAAAAAATTGGTGAAGAAGAACATTGACGTTAAAGAGTCGATGAAGAAGATCGCAGCAGGGTGGTGGGTTGTTTATATATGAGGAGAAGTGGTGGGGTTGTGGTGGAATCCAAGTAGGAAGCGGTGGGGACAAGTAGGGGCCTTGGTGGGGTTACAATTGGACTCCTCCGGGGTGGGGCACGACATTCTTGTGCCCATATAGCTCAATTACCCAATAACTCATTGTGGAGGGAAAATAGAATCTGAGTCGAAACCCTAAATACCGAACTAGTCTGTAGGTTAGTCGGACAAGTCCATTCTCGGTACAAAAAAGTACACCGGACAAGTCCGGTTGGGTCTGGACAAGTCAGGGGTGGGTACAGATTCAAAATTGGACTAAGTTTTGCGATTTACCAGACAACTCTAAAAGGTTCCAATAACATTCATTGGACTAGTCCGTAGATGTAACGGACAAGTCCGTGGGAGAACAAAAACAAAACTGGAATAGTCCGTAATTAATCGGACAGGTCTAGATGAGAACAGAAATGAATGCAAGCTAGTCCATACAATTTGTCGGATGAGTCCGTAGCTCTGAAGAGAATTGAATTAACTGGATTAGAAGAGTATACCGGACTAGGCCGGGGTGGTGACTAGAAAATTTCGTACCCAAGGCTGATTTTAATTGTTGTTTTGCCTCAAATTCATTTTTATCTTGTTTCTTTTTGTGTTGTATTATGTAAAACATGTATGTGAATGAATGCATTGTATGATAAATGAAAATGAGGGTGTTACAAGCAGCGGCAAGTTTATCCTGTGAGAGATACACTCAACAACTCGAGGTCGAACGGACAATCGTCAACATAAGCATAAGCTATTTATACCTGCTAAAACCACAATATAGCAACCATGAGCTCAAGGCTCAGTAAGACTTAACTGTCTCACCTAAACCATGAGACTCTACATGCTGGAAACCTTAAAGACCGGAAAGCTGAATTTAAAGAAATTAACTCGCCGAAAGTAAATCCTTAGTGGTCAGTTTGAAAGTAGCATACGCGATCCATGGGCACAGCATCATTGTGAATTCCACAATCAAACAAAAAACGCTTCACCCACGATGATACTCGCCCAAAGTTGCAGAAGCTTCATTCAATTTAAAGGTTTGGAAATGATAACTTTAATTTTGCTATTTCTAAGTCAGCCAAGGTTGCAATACAAGATATTTATTCATAGCAGCATATTCATAATCTTCCCACTAGTATTTATTACTACGTCAAGACTCAATGACCAAGTATGCTCAATCCATTACCGCGAGCGACAATAATTCGAATCAAAACACCCGGACTGTATGACACGTATGCCCATACTCGTAGTTACGTTGGCACACTCCACCGATGTCGCACACAACCACCTTCCCCAAGATTGAATCACATCGAAATAGTTCGATCGACCCGAACAGTGAGCTCCCCTCAAGGTGCACCTCCGTTGTGAGATGTTCATGAGTGAGTTGACTCCCACTGTACTAACAGCAGACACCTTAAGCTGATTGAAAAGGTTCCAATAGAGGATCCTCAAGGTACATCGGTTTCCTGGGTCCCATATAGCCAGTATGCTTTCCATACAATTCAAACTTGCTCAATAGGGCCAAACACGAGACGGGTCTTAACCAACACATACGGGTCCTAACACCTGCCTCGCCATTTCCGACCCTGGCACAAACCAATCTACACAAATACCTGTCCACGTCTCATATTAAAGAGTGACCATTATAGTAGCATCTCGCGAGTAGGTTTCCCTCACTCGACTTCTCTTGCAAGTAGAATTCAACTACTTGACTTGTGATCAATAAAATGTGACCAATCTTGCGAGTAGTATCCAACATACTCTACTTTTACTGACCTTCTAACTAAACATTAAGCATAGCAATAATAATACGATGGTGTCTTATTCTACCCATCCACTGCAAGGATTATTGAGTCATGCATGTGGAGTATTCAATCAACATAGACCTAATGCACATATCAAGTCTATTCAATACAATGTGTATAAAGCAAAACATTAAAAAGGGATTTAAATGCAAACTGGGGCTTGCCTTGGGTTGCAACTAGTCAGTGGCTTTATCATCTGGATGCATCTTCTCATCACTTTCCTCCTTTTCTTGTCATTACTTTTTCTTGGGCCATTCTTGCTCTCATTGAAGTCCTACTTGTGCCTCTTCCTCCAAGTGGTACTTCTTGTCCATCTCCACTCGTCGAATGCCTTCGTCGTGATCACTATCGATATGAGAATGCATATAAGAAAATAATGAAATTAAGCAATTATAAATGGAACTGTTATAACTTGAGAAGAAGTAACAGGATGGAAGAAAAATTATGCTGTTGTGATGTATAGAATCTGGTAAAACAAAGTTGAAGCATAGAGGGAGCAATGTATGAAGTGGATTATGCACCGAGAAGATTCAACTTAGCTAAATAAGAAGAAATGAAGGTGCACAACTTAAGCATGAGGAAACCAGATAAAAGTGAGAGGTTTCTGCATCTTGATGTACAACAGCGGAGAACAACAAAGTGAACATATGCAATGTGTATATGAAATGATATAGGTAATGTTTTGGACATAATGAGTTCTTCATTTCGTTACTCGAGTTAAAGAGTTCCACTGGGCCTGGGAATTTTACAGTGACGTCATGAGGTCATGGAGGGACAACCAAAAAAGTTTCAGCCATAGAAAAGGAATATCTTGGTCTACATATATCCCACAAGCTTTAAGCTTCTCTGAATTTTAGTTGAAAACTGTAGATTTTTCATAAGTTAAACTAGGATTTATGGACAGTGGAGTTCATGTGGAGTCCAAAAAAATTGGTTTGAAGTTTTTCTAAGCATTCTAGAGGCAGATATTGATTTTACAAGATTCTGTCATTTTCTGAAAATGCTAATGGTATTTTCTACTAACCTGGGCAAAATTGATCAATTTACCTAACTTCCAGGTTAATGGATCCAAACTTTTTACTGGGATTCAAGGATACTATCAAGCTTATTCTTGTAAAATTTGGAAATTTTCAAATTACATTTGCTTTTGGATTGAATTCTCAAGTTATTTAGAGAAAATGAATTAATAAGAACAAGACAAAGAGTTTCATACTGATTGAGTGGCTCCAGTGCAAAGTATATGAAATGCAGAATCCAAGAAAATTTATTTGAGCATTTTTGGAGTTGTTTATTAAGAGATATGATTTTCCAGTGTTTGGTCCTTTTTTTCTGAAATAATTTGTTCAAAGGAAATTACTGATTGGCTGACCTGTGGGTCCACTGTTTAAATTGGGCCATTAGGATTGAAGCAACACCGAGGGCTACAAACTCATCCTGCAGCCACACGAAATCTTGGCCACAAGCTTATCCAAGGGTTTAATTAGACTGACTGGTGGGCCAGGGGCGGGGCTTCTTCCCCAACCCGACGGGGCGGCGCCCACGCCGGAACCCTAGCCTTCTTCTCCTCCTTAGCCTAAAATGGCCGCCAGAGCTTATTTTGGGATGGCAACCACATGGGTGAGGTCGGAAATGGCCGGTGGTGGCCGGAGCATGGACAGCAGCGATGGCGGCGGAAGATTCTACAACGGTGAGGTTGTACAGGCGATGATAGGGGTTGATAGGCTCGGGAATTGATCAAGGAGTAGCAGGGGATCAAGGAGATCAAGATTATGAGTTAAATTACTGAGGGAATTGGCTCGAATTAGATGATCACCCGTGACCTAGGTATAACAGAGCCGCTGTGGCGAGATTTGGTTATTCGACGCGGTTCCTTGATCAATCTTCAATATTTTTGCTCAGAGTTGTACGCAAACCTGTATATAGTATGTGCATGTATTGTGAAGGAGTATAATTAATTGGACACAAAGAGTTTTACCGGAATTTGTGCTTGGCTTTGATGAACATTATGTGGAAAAACTGAGCAATCACGTGACTGGTATTGGGACTGGCCGAGATAAGTAGATATAATCAAAGGAGACGCTCGTGCAAACCTTTTGGCGCACTGGTGGAGTTGGGGACGAGCTAGAAGCAGTGGTGCGCCGGGGAGCAGATGGGGGCGGCTCCCACCAAAGAGGAAATTGGTTCACCCGCCTCGGTGCAGCACCACAGGGAAGAAGGCAGCGTCCTGGAGCGTGGGGAACTACGATACCACGCACATGTCCACGAGCTCCAACAGCGGCAGAATCGACGGCAAGCATGGGGCAACGCAACTGCGTGGCGGTGAACAAAGCAGCGGAGGGTGAGCAAACGGCGAGCTGAAACTGTGAGCGTGTATGAGAAGCAAAGTGAGGACGACTCTTCGGAGGAAGGGATGTGCATGAGCGACGATAGGGACGCTGGAAACCTATTATGGGAGGAAGCAGCTCGGTGGCAAGCATGGCCTCAGTGGCGCGCGCACAGAGCAAAGGCAAAAACGGAGCACTCTTCTCACACTTACATGTGGGGCCCACAAACCTTCTCCCTCTTATCGACAATGTCAAGTGCAAATATCTCTAGCTCATTTTCTTAATCTTTGATTAGATTAACTGGAACACTAATCTAATTAGCAGGAAAGTGATTATACACTACAGTATGGAACTTGACAAGTTGAAAATTTTGATTGAGCATCTTACATGTGGGGGCCAACTTTCCCCATTTTCCTCTTTCTTAAAATTCATTTTCAGCAGACAATTAAGCTCTAAAAATTCTAAATTTTTTCT
The DNA here is from genome assembly GCA_036927565.1 of Tuctoria greenei. Lineage (NCBI taxonomy): Eukaryota > Viridiplantae > Streptophyta > Magnoliopsida > Poales > Poaceae > Tuctoria > Tuctoria greenei. The sequence continues at coordinate 83,633,082 of JAYESD010000010.1, forward strand.
GGGTTACTGATTCAAATATTGAGAATCCATTTGTGAAATCAATTTAAGAATTGATATAATTAAGTTTGAATTCAAGTTTGAATTTGAATTCACCTTTTGATTTTTGCTCTAAATGATTATCTATTTTCTTTCCAAAAATAAGTTTTACTACTAAATTATTATTTTAAATAATTGCTGGTTTTAAATTCTTACATTTTGCTGTTTTGAACTTTGAAATTTCTTTGAGTTTAAATTTTTAGGTCCATGTGTTTGAATCCTTTTGAATCCTCACAACTTAGATTCTATGTTCTTTCCCCCTCTAGCCATCACTATAACTAAATTGCACATTATGACTGTTGGCCTTTTACATCGCTTCCCCCATAAAAGAATTTTGTCTCGAGATTCCGTTGGAAAAGAGAGAGGGTAAAGTAAGTTACTGGTGATACGACGCTAACAACTCCAAGTAAATGGATCAGCGAAACTTATCACCTTCTGATGGATTTTTCCTTGATGGTGTGGTTAGTCCATGTTATGTTACGAAACCACATTGTCCAGCTTTCGTGACTTAGGGTCTTCTTATTACAACTCTAATTCATATGCTCGGCGTGAATGAGATCACACTGTAATGTTTGCTTCTTTCTATTGCGAAGTACGTTGGCGTCTTGAGATCTTCTTCTTGATGTTGAAACAATGTAACCTTTTTCATGGTAGAGGCACATAGGATTCTATTATCTTTGGATTTCTTAATTCTTGACGTTCTGCTCATGGAGACTTTACTAGACTAGTCTTGTACTCGGAAACCAATGCTTGTTCTTCAACTTTCTTGAGCATCTCGATTGTCTTAAATAATAGTGATGTTGTCTTCAACTCTGGCTTTTGGTATCCGAGTCCTTAAGGCCTAATGTAGTATTTTCTAACCTTGAATCAAGGTAGTTCGCAAGATAAAACAATGAATCATTAACTTCATCCTGGTCATGTTTCTGAATTATGTAGTCAATGATCGGATCAGTTTGCTGGGACACAAGAGTAGTAAAGATTTCATCTCTCTTATGTGATCAAAACAGCAAAGTCACTAAATGTATGGCAACTACAAGGTTACTGGATATGTCAATGTCACCATACAATACGAGTCAAGGAGTTTCCCAAGCTTAAATTAAAATGATAATCTTGCGAACATAGAGAATCAAGGTTCTTCTAGAGGTTCATCAATCAATGGAGAACCTCACGAATCAAGAGTGCTATTGGGTCCACGACCAAGATATTTGAATCTATACGAGCCAAGGATGAAGGTTCAACTTTTGGTCGGACTACAAAGAGGATTGAGTAATCGGTTTCACCGGTATTACTCAACCAACATAAAATCAATTATTTTGTGATCACAAGAGTTGGAAACGTAATCATGACCAATAGATAATACTCAAGTATTTGAATGGACGTATACATTCTTGCTCAAAATTAATTATGACTCATTTATCATGATGCATTACAAATTGAATGATGTTATGCGGACATAATGCAATCCTGCGGGAAACTATGCATAAGGTATGGTGCATTCATTTTGTGCTTTGAGCAAAAGTATGTATAATTATTCAAACACGGTAATCATTTTCTCAATTTCACGATGCTTGAATCAACTTGATCATGAGAAGTGCTGAAAAATGGAATGCCCTTCTCATATCTTGACCAAGGTTGCAGAATTCAAGTTTAGCCAAGAAAACGAGGAACAATGAGCAATATACTATACAATCTTACTTTTGCAAACTTGTACCCTTCTAATAGATCCATCTAATTCTGAATGTAAGTCTCCGCTGCACTTGCTGAACCATGGAATCGTTTCTATGTGACAACTCAACTAAGTTACCTCCATATTGTAGTATCTCTAGGTATAGGTTCGAGACTACTTGAGTCGTCCTTAAGTGTGCCTCACTTAATCTTTGCTTCAATCAGGTAGTGGTGCTTGATGTGTTCCTTGATAGCAATATTGGAGTTAAAGTTGCACTGCCTCGATAATGTTTCTTCCTTGTGCTTGGAGTTGAATTCTCTCGAAGATATAGTCCCACTTGATCACTTGGTTGTTGACACATTACAATGTCCAAGAGGTTGATGATTGAAAATTTAAGTTGCTTGAGCGCACTGCTTGCCCTTTAAGTTTTGAATTAGGAGACCGAGAAACTTACTCCAAATAATCTTCGTGAGAAGGTGAGGTGCAACTCATCTCTAGACCAACTTCACAATAGCGAGATCCAAAATAATGAACTCCACGGATGGAAGTTCGTTTCAGCTATTGTGGCCCATGAAAAGACTTCATGCGCATTATCGTGCATACATGTCCACTATTCTTCAATACGACACAAACATGATCATCGAAAGAAAAGAGGTTTGATTCGGTCGAACACTAAATCCACTGGTCAATTGATGAGTCACAACACCTGGGATGTTACAGGACTTCTCTAGTTGAAATCGAGAACCAAATCCATAAAACACCAAAATGTCTAAAACTGACAAGTTTCTGTTGAAAATTGACCAGTCTGGACTCAACTTCAAATGTGACCCAGTTAACGGCAGAATAAGATATTAAGGTGAATAGAAAAGTTTTAGTATATTTCGTTAAATTTCCATAATGTATTTATTTGTTTCAAGATTAGTTGTGGTTACAGAGATATGAATTTTGAAATTTTCACAATGTTCCCAGATTTTCTGAGAAATTTTGACAGCACCTCCTTTGTATATGGCTGTTTTGTCCACAGTTTTTCATATACATAATATAGAAATTTTACAAAACTGTAAATTACAATATTTTCTCACATCTCATGTAGTTTCCATAAGTATATCACATGCCTCCATTCGATTTTTCTACTGAGTGTTATGATAGAATTAGTGAGCAGTCCAGAAACTGTTCCAGGTCCTGTACAGATTTGACAGATTTTGGAATTTGGAATTTTTAGTCGGTTATAGATTAATTATGTCCTGGATGTGAACAAAAAGTTTTACAGGACTTCCTATACTTTCCAACAATATAAAGTACACCTTCATTGGATTAATAAACTGGGAGATATGGCTTTTCAAATTTGGGCTAAGTTTCTGCCAGAAAACAGAAACACTGGGTTTTGAAACTTTTGAGTTTAATACCTACTCCAATTTGAAACCTAGTTAAAATCAGAGCTCGATAGTTAGTACTTTATTTTTTATATCATATTTAGTCCATTTTACTTGTTGGTCGAGTTTCACCTCCGGCACGGATATTGTCGTCCACGTGTCCGATGAAACTCGAATGCATTGCCGGTACTACATCCTCACCAAAGAAAATTCTAAGCCGGTATTCCGGCATATGTCTTGACGGTGGCACTCATGACGTTCACTAGCAAACTTTATCTACACGAGCTACAGATAACTCGGTTAGTTTAACTGCAGAAGACACACAATTTACACAATACTCATATGGTGTCGTACGGCACGGCCCGCTTGGGCCATCATTTGAGACAGTCACAATAATATTTTCCAAAACTAACACCTTGTATCATTTCATACAGGCCGTCCTCGAGGAGTCACGTCTCGAGATCTGTGGTCGTCTTTCAACACCTTATGACGGGGGACCCAAGTAAAGCGCGAACGAGTCGTCACAAACAGGAATTTTATCAACCCGACATATACCACCTACTGCCTCTACCTAACAGAGGCACGCCGATGGCGAGCGCTGCGTATGGCTCATTGAACATGAATTGACGAAGTGTTGCATATTATCGTGTTTTTGACCACTTGATGGGGTGTCCTCTCTTATGCCTGAAGCATGCCGAGGAGTAGCGTTTTCATATGTTCCTGGAACCATGAGAAGGTTCAGATACTCATATTAACTCCTGTGCCAAGCCACGGGGGACAATCATCGTACTACCTCTTGAATGGTGAGCTTACCACAATTGTTCCGCTTGCGGTGGCGTACCTTACCTCTTACATGATGTCGGAGCATCATTATAGAATATAATAACAAATATCTTAGCATTGTCACCTTAATAACTATGCTATTATAGAACTTATGTGGGCCTACTCACTAATCCTCACTCGACTACTTTGAAGTTTTCAAAAATAGGTGCTTTTCAAGCGTGCTATTCCCAATGTAGCTCATGATACCAGACTCTGGGGAATGGGGTCCCGTCATTCTAGGATCACATTGGATGGTGTCGTGCGATGGGACACCAAATAGCACACATGAAAAGCATATCAAAATAATCAACAAATTTTTTTTCACAAGATTCTCTTTTACACTGTAAGATACAACGCAGCGGAATATACATATTCCTACTATCAACTAGCTATGCACAAGAGAAGTCATTCATGCCCGCGGACGCCTCACACTAGCAACACAAAACAGATCAGCATCGGCAAGGTTATCCCATGAGAGATAAACTTGACAACTCAAGGTCTAAGGGACAACCGTCAACATAAGCATAAGATATTAATAACTTCAAAAACCACAATATAACAACTGTGAGCACAAGGCTCAGTAAGACTTAACCATTTTACCTAAAGCATGAAACTCTACAAGCTAGAAACTTTAAAAACCGGAAAGCTGAATTTGCAGAAATGAACTCACCGAAAGTAAATCCTTAGTGGTCAGTGTTAAAGTGGCATACACGATCCATGAGCATAACATCATTGTGAATTCCATAATCAAACAAGAAACGCTTCATCCATGATGATACTCGCCCAAAGCTGCATAAGTTTCATTCAATTTCAAGGTTTGGAAATGATAACTTTAATTGGGCTATTTCTAATTCAGCCAGGTTGCAATACAAGATTTTTTTCATAGCAGCATATTCATAATCTTCCTACTACTCATTATTACTATGTCAATACTCAGTGACCAAGTATGCTCAATCCATAACCGCGAGCGACAGTGGTTCGAATCAAAACACCCGAATTGTACGACACGTACGCCCATACTCGGAGTTGGGAGAACACACTTCACCGATGTCGCACACAGCCACTTTTCCCAAGATACAACCACATCGAAATAGTTCGATCGACCCGAACAGTGAGCTCCCCTGAAGGTGCACCTCCACTGTGAGATGTTCATGAGTGTGTTGACTCTCACTGTACTAACAGCCGATAGTTTAAGCCGATTGAAAAGGTTCCAATAGAGGACCCTCAAGGTACATCAGTTTCCTGGGTCCCATATAGCCAGTATGCTTTCCCTTACAGTTCAAACTTGCTCAACAGGGCCAAGCACGAGACAGGCCCTAACCGACACAGACGGGGTTACCACTCCAGCTCCCAACACCTGTCTCACCATTACCGATCCAGGCACGATGTGGGCAAACCAACCTACACAAATACCCGTCCACATCTCAAATTAAAGAGTGATTATTATAGTAGCATCTCACGAGTAGGTTTCCCTCACTTGACTTCTCTCGCAAGTAGAACTAAACTACTTGACTTGTGATCAATAAAATGTGACCAATCTCGCGAGTAGTATCCAACATACTCGACTTTCACCGACCTTCTTACTAAACATTAAGAATAGCAACAATAATACGTATTGTACGCATCCACTCCAAGGATTACATGGTCATGCATGTAGAGTATTCAATCAACATAGACCCAATGCACACATCAAGTCTATTCAATATAGTGTTTATAAACAAAACTTTAAAAAAGCACTTAAATGCAAACCGGGGCTTACCTTGGGTTGTAACTAGGGTAAATGTCAATATAGTCAGTGGCTTTTATCATCTGGATGCAACTTCTCATAGCTTTCCTCCTTTTCTTGTTGTTACTGTTGCTTGGGCCATTCTTGCTCTCGCAGCGAAGTCCTACTTGTGCTACTTCCTCCAAGTGGTACTCCTCGTCCATCTCCACCCTTCGAATGCATTCGCCGTGATCACTATTGATATGAGAATGCATATTAGAAAATAATGCAATTAAGCAATTATAAATGGAATTGTTATAATTTGAGAAGAAGTGGCGGGATGGAAGAAAAAGTATGCTGTTGGGATGTTTAGAATCTGGGAAAACAAAGTGGAAGCATAGAGGGAGCAATGTATGAAGTGGATTATGCACTGAGAAGATTCAACTTATCAAAATAAGATAAAATGAAGGTGCACAACTTAAGTATGAGGAAACCAGATAAGACTGAGATGTTCTGCAGCTTGGATGTCAACAGCAGAGAACAACAAAGTGAACATAGGAAATGTGTATATGAAATGATATAGGCAGTGTTTTGGACATAATGAGTTCTTCATTCAATTACTGTAGTTAAAGAGTTCCAATGGGCCTTGGAATTTTACAGTGACGTCATGAGGTCATGGAGGGACAACGAGAATAGTTTCAGCCATAGAAAAGGAATACCTTGGTCTACATAAATCCCACAAGCTTTAAGCTTATCTGAATTTTAATAGAAAACCAGTAGTTTTGTCATAAGTCAAACTATGATTTATGGATAGTAGAGTTCATGTGGAGTCCCAAAAAAATTGGTTTGACATTTTTCTAAGCATTCTAGAGGCATATATTTATTTTACAAGATTTTGTCATTTTCTGAAACTGCTACTGTTATTTTCTACTAAGCTGAGCAAAATTGATCAATTTACCCAAATTAATCAAAGTTGATGGATCCAAAAATTTTACTGGGATTCAAGGATACTATGAAGCTTATTCTAGTAAAATTTTGAAATTTTTAAATGACATATGCTTTTGGAATAAATTCCCAACTTATTTAGGGAAAATGAATGAATAAGAACAAAACAAGGAAAATCATACTGATTGAGTGGTTTCAGTGAAAAGTGCAGGAAATGCGCAATCGAACAAAATTTCATTGGGCATTTTTGGAGTTTTTTATCAAGAGATATGATTTTCCAAAGTTTGAACCTTTTTTCTGAATTAATTTGTTTAAAGGAAATACTAATTTGCTGACCTGTGGGTCCACTATTTAAATTGAGCCATTTAGATTGAAGCAACACCGAGGGCTACAAACTCATCCCACAGCCACACAAAATCTTGGCCACAAGCTGATCCTAGGGTTCAATTAGACTGACTGGTGGGCTAGGGGCAGGGCTTCCTCCCCAACCCGACAGGGGTGGCGCGGGTGGTGCACGGCCACCGGAGTGCGGCAGCGCCCACGCCGGAACCCTAGCTTTCTACTCCTCCGTAGCCTAAAACGGCCGCCAGATCTTATTTTGGGATGGCCAACGCATGGGTAAGGTCGGGGAAGGCCGGCGGCAATGGCGGCGGAAGATTCTACAACGGTGAGGTTGTACGGGCGATGATAGGGGTTGATAGGCTCAGGAATTGATCAAGGAGTAGCAGGGGATCAAAAAGATCACGACTATGGGTTAAATTATTGAGGGAATCGGCTCGAATTAGATGATCACCCATGACCTAGGTAGAATAGAGCCGCGGTGGGGAGATTGGGTTATTCGACGCGCTTCCTTGATCAATCTACAATATTTTTGCTCATAGTTGTGCAAAACCTGTATAGAGTATGTGCGTGTATTGTGAAGGAGTATAATTAACTGTAAACGAAGAATTTTACGGGAATCCATTTTTGGTTTTGATGAACATTATGGGGAAAAACCGAGCAATCACGTGACTGGGATTGGGACTGGCCGAGATAAGTAGAGATAATCAATGGTGACGCTCATGCAAACCCTTTGGCACGCTGGTGGAGTTGGGAACGAGCTAGAAGCGGTGGTGCGCCGGGGAGCGGATGGGGGCAGCTCCAACTGAAGAGGAAACTGGTTCACCCGCCTCGGTGCAGCACCACAGGGAAGAAGGCAGCTCCTGCAGCATGGGGAAGAAGGTGTACTATGGCATGCACACATCCGCGAGCTCCAACAGCCTCAGAACCGACGGCAACCATTGGGCGAGGCAACTGCGCGGTGGTGAACAGAGCAGCCGAGGGTGAGAAAACGGCGAGTTGAAACTGTGAGCATGTATGAGAAGCAAAGTGAGGCTAACTTTTCGGACGAAGGGATGTACGTGAGCGATGATAAGGGCGCTGGAAACCGATTCTGGCAGGAAGCGACTCAGTGGAAATCAAGGCCTCGGTGGCGCGCGCACGGAGAAAGCCAAAAACAGAGCACTCTTCTCACAATTACATGTGGGGCCCACAAACCTTCTCCCTCTTATCCACGATGTCCAGTGCCAATATCTCTAGCTCATTTTCTTAATATTTGATTAGATTAACTCGAACACTAATCTAATTAGCTGGAAGGTGATTATACACTACAGTATGGAACTTGACAAGTTGACAAATTTGATTGAGCATCTTACAGGTGGGGGCCACCTTTCCCTATTTTCCTCTCTTTTATAAATTCATTTTCAGCTGACAATTAAGCTCTAAAAAGTCTAAATTCTGGCGGGGTTACGGATTCAAATATTGAGAATTCATTTGTGAATCCAAATTAAAGAATTGATGGAATTAAATTTTAATTCCAGTTTGAATTTGAATTCACCTTATGATTTTTGCTCTAAACTTTTCTCTATGTTCCTTCCAAAAATCAGTTGTACTACTAAATCATTATTTTAAATAATTGCTGGTTTTAAATTCTTACATTTTGCTGTTTTGAACTTTGAAATTTTGTTGAGTTTGAATTTTTAGCTCCATGTGTTTGAATCCTTTTAAATCCTCACAACTTAGGTTCTATGTTCTTTGTCCCTCTAGCCATCACTATAACTAAATTGCACATTATGACTGTTGGGCTTTTACAGTCTGACCAAACAAAATTTTGTTTTTGTTCTACATCATGAAAGAGAATCTTGGAAATTTTCCCAATATTTTATAGATGACTTCGCAACACATAAAAATCCATCAATGTTTCAAAACTATTGGTCTTGCTTGATGTTTAGTTTCAATTCTACCAAGAATATGAAGATGTCACAATAACAATTGTTGTTCCATGTGACATTATCTAGGCCCATACAAACTTTCATAATTTTCTGAGCAGGAGAACTTCAGTTATTGAAGAAATACAGAAGCAATGTAGAGAAAATTTTGAAAATCTAGAAATAGAAAGCAAGCTTGACCCACCTGTCAGCTTGGCTGACGTGAATGCCAGGCTGGTCAGTTATCCCACCTTAAAACCTGTATCTAAGAGCAGTATTGAGAACACTCCATTCTTCCTTCTCTCCTCACCTGAGCTCTCTTCTCTACCTTGCTCTGTTCAGCACCCAAAAAAGTCTTGCAGCTCACCATTGCTCCACTAATCCAAGCTTTTCATGTAAATCTAAGTTGGTGGTAAGTTTCCCCTTGCAAAGATGATTACTCTCTATGTTTTCCTCTGGTTTCCCCACTATTTTCTCTATTGTCATGGCTGTTCTTGCTGACCAATGGTTGAAGATGCTGCTGTTCCTGAGATTTGTGATCTGAAAATTCGTTTTCATGCATCAAATATTGCTCCAAAAAATATGAAACAAATTTTGTTAGAACACTAATCACCATATCTATGCATATAAACATCATGCATGTCATGTTTTGGCTCAGATTTGCCACGAAAAATACTTTTGCTCATATATTCTTCATGCATTTCACCTATTATTTCAAATCCAGTGGCATTGAGATCTTGCATGTTGATTCTAGCCACTGCATGTGATGTATATGACATTATTTCAACTCATGTCATGTGTAAAAATTACAAGATATGAATATTCTAATGTATTTTATTATTAAAATCATAAATCAAGTAAGGGTTTAAAGATAGTAAAACTTTTTCTGAGAGCCTCCTCATGTTTCACATGAATCATGAGAACTACTGCATGATGTTGGTATGTCATTTTTATGGGATTACCACCTTAATCCTTTTATTATGGGCTGAAAACTTGTTATTTTTCTCATGAAAGTTTTACGAATGATAAAATGATGAAACATGGGCTAAAACTCCTTCTTATGGTTAGATAATGTGTATGCAAAGTTTCAGCCTTATCCATGGAGCCTAAACACCATTTTTTATCTTGTTTATGTTAATGAAACTTGGAAAAATTATTATTAATTAATTGAAGCCCAAACCAAGGTGAGACTACAGCCAAGCATCAAATTTTAACATCCATTATCAAGTGAAAATGACCTCTAGTCCAGCAAGGCCTTGGAAAAATCCGAGCTACACATAATGGTACAAATGCACCCGATTTGCCAGATTTCAGACAGAGCGACAATGTTTTGTTAATAACCTAAGCTAGGAATGTCCAAATTTAGTGATTCTTTTTGGATTGTCTTCACGACTCTATGGTATATCATACTTCAATGTTTCATACAAGCTGCACTATGCATCACATCGTGGCACTCATTCTCATACAGTTCATATTTCCTTGTTTAGCGAAAGAATCGTTGGAGAGTGACACGGGTGCAGCTTGGGAGAACAGTTGTGTGAGCTCTAATCTAGAAGAGTATTCTCTAGAGATTGAAGGCAAGCATCTATGCATCCTGAACCTGTTATTTTTATACAATGGTGAATGAATTTAGTATTATTGTTTATGCATTATCAGGCAGTAGGTGTAGGGTACGATGAGTCTTGTTCAAATCCACTCCTTGTTGAGTCCGTTGAGACGGATTTGGGTTGGTTTTTAATTTGCAAAGTGTCACTCTTAGCCATGCTTAGAGTGGTAGAAGTCAAATCGGTGGGAAGGTTGATTGTGGCCTAGAGGGAGGGTGAATAGGCTTTGAAAATTTCCTGCACACTTAATCAAATGGTCAAATGCTTGATGGACCGGACTTGTCTGGTTGGTGGTGCGGACTAGTCCAGTGTGCTAAATGTGTGTCGAGTTGATTAAGTGTTTGTTCAGGAATTAAACTTTATGAGAACAGAAATTTGAACAATTGATGAAATCACTTGAATTATCAATATTGTACAGTTACACGTGAAAAGCAATTGCAATTCAAGTTACAAGATTGATCAATTATGTGCCCTAATTAATGAAGATGCAAAAACAAAGAAGGACATGGGACACCGATTTTTACCGAGGTTCGATCCCACCAAAGAGATTTACTCCTCGTTGAGGAAGCCCACAAACAGCCGGTTCTCTTCAAACCCTTTTCCTCGTCAAGTCACCACACAAGGCCGATTTGATTCCATTATCACGGGTAATCACTGAGTTTATGGGGCAACATCACATGTTGAGGGCTCCCATGTAAAAGCCTGCATTTGAGAAGAACAAAAACATAAAAATGCGAACTTAAATTTTTTTTATAGTGGAATCAAAATTCAAATTTACAGGAATAATGTTAGTTAACCAATGATCATGAAAATAAGAAATTGTTAAAACTTTAAGTTGTAATTGGAAGATGTCACATGAACTGTTAAAGATTCGTGTGATCATTCAAATTCCTGTTTAACCTCCTCTTAAGTAACGAGATGGAGTTCCCGACTACATGAAGGAAGTGTAGTAATTCGAGAGCGTATGTCATACTCGTTCAGATAGACTTGAGTCAATAATATCTTGCATGGGACCCACTTGTCGAGTGGCCCACCGGTCAACCTTCATCAAACGATATTTGATTTCTGCCTCCGTGTGTGCTTATCGAGAGCCAGCGTCACCCATGACATGTCGCTCTTATCCTAAGAATGACATGGTCTCTGTCGGCCTCGACGCCAGATCTTTTCTGCGCCAGGCCTCCACGTCGCTGCTCGCCACGCGCTGACGCGTCGGCTGCACATAAATCAAAGGAGCTCAAAGCCAAATATTAAATGGGAGCAATTAATTAATTAATACATTTTTTATTTAAGGTCCATATCACGTTTGGAAGTTTGGGAGAAGTAATGAAAGCAAAAACGTTAAAGATGTAATTCAAATTTGAATTTAAATAAAATGCACATCCAACTATGTCCCATGGTCAATTGAAATATCCCATTTTGCTCCTCACATTTGAATCTACCGCCTTGTAAAGTTTCCTAAATTTTGGATCCCTTATACTATTTAATTGGGACCTCAGAAATTGGCAGAAATATTCTTTTAGATGGGACCATTAATCAGCTGAGAATGAATTATTTTGAAAAGAAAAGTGGAAGGGATAAGAGGGAACAGTTTTATGGGCCCACATGTCATGTTTATCTTCAGGGGCAGAAAATCAAGTTTGCTTCTTCCTGCTCCCGATCCCTGCTCTGCTCCAAAGCGTCGCTGACCCGCCCTCCTGCGTCCCACGCTCGGCCGCCCACGACGTCCCGCGCCTGCTCGCCGCTGGCCCTTGGTTGCACCTCTTCCCGGCTTCTGCTCGCCACCCGCCTGGCCCCTCACCGACGCACCCTGCCGCCCACCGGCTCGCGTTCCACCGTAGCACGCGTCGCGCACCACCGTCCAAGCTTCCCCCTGTCGTGCCCCCCCTCTGCGCCACGTCCACTGCCGCCAGCCTGCTCCTCCCTCTCTCCCAGCCACGGCGATGCTCTGCTCCCGCTCGCGCACTGCCCCGCCACGCTGTGTCCCCTCGCCTCACCAATGCCGAGTGCCGTCCTCGCCTCCGCGCGCTCTGACGCTGCGCCTCACCGCGCCGTGGCGCTAATTCCATTGTGAGCATGCCTACTGCGCATAACTCCTCCGCGGGTAGCCGCTGCTCCTCCATTCCCTTGCTCCACGGTGCTCCTGGCCGAGCCTCCTGCCGCCCGCTCCAACGAGCGCCCTGCTGCCCGTTGCCACTCCTGTCGCGGGGCTGGTCGCGCACCGTCTTGCGTTGCCGTGCCATGACCATGCCTTAACCGAGTGCCATGGCTGACATGCCTGCTGTTGTCGGACCACTTCTGCTGCTAGCCGTTCCTCGCCCACACCATCGTCCGCTGAGCCTTTTTGCGCCTCGCCACATCCGCAGCAGCACTGGCCGCATGCGCCGTGTCCACAACCACGCCAGCCGCGGCGAACGCCATGCACGTTCCCCTGTCGGCGCCATGGCTGCACCCAACCAGCGAAGCGAGTGATGTCTGTGATGTATGAGATGCAAGAACACGTCGATGACACAATGGAGGCGTCAATTGGTTCCAGGTTAGCTCTGATTTGTGCAAAGAATAGTTGGGACAGTGCTGCAACCAATGTGTTCGATGAAATGTTTACAAGGCGAACCTAAGTGTGTCGTCGTTCAATGCTGGTCTATGGATGCAGGTCTATTGTGGGGTGGCAACCGACCAAGGTATGTGCCAAGATGCTCCTTGAATGGTGATGAAGTATGGAATCAAGAACACACCCAAGATATTAGGCGAAATGCCTACAAGGTGAGCCTTGCCCTGAAATGCCTTGGTTGACGCCGCCGAAGTACGTTCGTGGTGACCGCTAAGGGTACTCATGTGTCATCAAGCCGTGCGTCCATGTTCCGCATTGATATCATTCCTATAGAAATCCCCATGTTGACCTTCTTTGTCTTATTATCGTGTTGGTTTGTCTGTGCATTCTCGTGATGCTCCACCATGAGCCGCATCGACGTCATTGACCACATTTGTCGTTGTGACGTTCCGAGTCGTCATCGTGCCCTGGCACCAAGGTGAAGGATGCCTGTGATGTGTGTGGTGCTGGAACACAAGCATGACTCGTTGGACAATGGTTGTCAAGCCAAATTAGGTTTTAGTCGATGTGAGGGTGATCAAGTCCTAGGTGTAGCCAAGGTGCTCGCTAAAATGTCTTCTAGGTCAAACCATGGATGTTGGTGATCACCGATGACCTGTGGTGGAGCAATGCAAGAACATTGCAAACGACAAGGAAAACTAGACCAAGGGGAACCTTGGATAAGAGTTTCTTGATCGTGCCGACGATGTTTCCTAACCGTCCGCAAAATTGCTTAACTAGGTGTACCGTTTCATTGATGATAGCTTCGTCGAGTCGCTTGCCGACGATCGAGTCGACATCACTAACCTTGAGACTCCTAAGGTGGTGTTCGGAATTCCCCTCATCACCATGGACGAGTCCGGGTCAATTTGAACGACGATGAGATGATCTTCCCGAGATGACAAAGCACGTCGTCGCGACATAGTAATGCCTTATGTTCAAGTTCCAGGAGTTCACCGAGCTCATCTGGACAATCTTGCAAAGGACACTACAATAGTGTCATGTAAAACTTGGACGATGCTTGCGAAGATAGTCGTAGTGACTGATTTACCTAAAGGTCTTTTGAACGTTGTCTTGGTACTCATGTTAGGTTAGTAGTGCTTGTGATGATGTCTTAAGTCCAAGCAATGTTGATCTCACTTCGCTCCCAAGTGTCACTAGGGTTTCACTTTGATTCATCCTGATCAGAACCTTGCGACCACACTTATCACTTAACTAGGTTTACTCCTTTATGAGTTTAAACAACTTCTCTGGTCGACTTTCAGTCACAACCTCTGGTTGCACAGATCACTCATGCCTTAAGCTTTCAATGCTCCACCTTGATCGATTAGTCCTCCTTACATCACTCAGTCCGATACTTCTTCATCCTTCAATCTTATACCTCTTAAGTGGCATAGCTTCCAGTGTTGTCTACTAAGTTGCAATGTAGCCTTACATTGTACCTTTCCGTTCCTACCGACACTACTATGTCCACCATGACTCATCCTCTGATTACCCACACAACAGAGGCATAACTATCCTTCCCAGTCAAACTCCTTGTTCTTAAAGTTTACACCACCTCTTAGAGTCTATTATTAAGTTACCTTAATTACTTATATGCATTTCATGTTGATAGGAAAGTGAAAATAGGTGATCAACGAGGAGCTTCGCTTAGAGGAGAAGGCTAGGGTGCCCGTCGTGAAGTTACTTAGCGGAGTCCTAGAAGAAGACCATTCACCCTTGACATTTAATCGAGTCGCAAACTAAGGCAAGCTCCAATTTGCATTTAAGTTCCTTACAGAGTCTTTGCAGTTTTCATTCACCCTACGTCTTCAGATGTTTGTGCATTACGTTTAAGGTGTTTGACACCCACAAGCATGACCAAATAACCCAGGGACTGGTTAAACTAGCTCATAAACTCGTGTATTAACTTCCATGCTTATATTCATAGGGATCCAGTAGAAGTGGAGTAGTTGGAATCTGCTCGTGAGATAAGATTTTATCACATGACATGAATTGGATCAAGAAACGGTTTATGAATATCAAATTGAGACCGAGCAGCGGGTAGGATGCAACAAGACATGGTCTCATGTGTGTAGACCTGCTTGCGTTGATTGAGAACCGGTTCGTGTGCGGCCCTGCTGGACAAGCTTGAATTGTACCGGTGACATACTGGAGAAATGGGCTCCAGTAAACTAACGTAGCTTGATACTCGTTTGTTGAGGCATTCCATTCCGTTTTATAGGCGTGGGTTGAGGGCAGCAAGGTGTAAATTAGCTGGTGGGCACGTCAGAGTATGCCCCACGTAGTGACCTCCTGCTCGTGACGGATCGACCGGTTCGACATTCAAGTGTTGGATGAAAGGTGGTCATATACAACTAGTATTGAACTGCTATGTAGGTATTGCTATAAGTACTCGCTCGCACTTCCGAAAGTGCGTATGTGTCGTGTTGACCGGGTGTGTCCTGATTGCAATCATCATCCCTCGCGGTAATAGAGTACCACTTGTTCACCGTGTCGTGATGTAGTAAATACTGAAGAAGCCAAGGAAGCCAGGAAAATATGATGTATTAAATTATAATTGTTTTGCAACCTTGTATGGCTTAGAGCTAGCACAATTAAAAGTTTACAGTTTCCCCATACTTTACCTGTAATAGCATTATGTGCTTTGGGCATGTCATATCATCGGCAAAGCGTTTCTTGTTTGATTGTGGAGTCTATGATGTGATGTTCCTGGAGAATGTCATTTTCTACTTAAAACATGATTATAAGGATCCACTTGTAGGCGAGCCTATTTATGCTATTCCTTATCTATGGTTAGACTTTACCTTGCATATCTCTAGTGAGACGGGTCAGTCTTGCTGAGCCTTAGGCTCACGTTTGCGCTTTAACGATTTTTGCGGATATTAGGTTTATTTCTACTGTTCAAGTTGTACATGACACCTCGAGGTGTCGAGATGAATCTCATGTAAACCACGCCACTGCTGAATGTTCTTCATGTTGCTAGGGAGAAGCGTCCTAAGGCATGGACGTCTTCTCTCCTGCTTGGTTAAGTGAGATTATGAGTATGTATTTTCCGCTACGTGTGTACCTCTGTTCTACACAATTTTGTAAACTCTTCTTATTGTGAAATAAAAACTTTATTTGTTTTGCATTCTTATCATGTGTGCTATTAGGTGTCGCATCGCATGACACCACCCAATGAGATCCTTGGATTTTGGGACTCTGGTCCCCACATCCCACAAGAATAACAACAAAAAGATGATCAAATACACTTGAAAAGATTAAAATGTAGAGCATTAGTGTGAAGAGATCAAACCCCAAGAGCTCAATGCCGTGTAGACAATGATCTCCCAACCCAAAATCTGAATACTCAACTGATTTTCACCTTTGAGGACTTTAGATGCACGGGGAGATGTGTTTTTGTGCTCTTGGGACAGGTGGTGGCGCTAGGGTTTCTGAGTTTGAAAGTAGGAATCAAAAGTTGTGATCGTGGGGTCGTGGATCTCCTATTTATAGTGTTTCTAAAATTGTTACCGTTAGGGATACCGATGACCAGACTAGTCTGTAGTGGGGACCGAACTTGTCTTGTGTGCTTTGTACAAGTCAGCGTGAAATGTGTAGCACACTAGAAACCCTAATTGCGTGAGGTATACCAGACTAGTATGGTATGTGTCTGGACTTGTCCAGTGCCCTGTGTAATTGAACTCCAGAGAGTTGAACGGAATGGACTTGTCCAGTGCTATGTGTTATAGAACATTAGAGAGTTCAACGGACTAGTCCGGTCCTATGGATGGACTTGTCCGAAGTGTTGTGTAATGGGTTTATGGAGACTTGAACGGACAAGATCGGTCGAAGATCGTACTAGTCCGGTGCACTATGAAATGTGGTTCCATAAAGTTTATCGGACTAGTCCGATCCATGGTCTGACTAGTCTGGTGCATAGTGTATTTGGACAACAGGGAGTTGAACGGACTAGTCCGATCCAAGAACGGACTAGTTCGGTGCTCGGTGAATTTTTAGGTGATTTTAATACCTTACCCCTACGGAAAGATTTGAGCTATTGGGATGTGTCTCTCACACACATCCTAAACATTTAAATCTTCTTTGCACTTCAATCGTAAGTAGGGCTTTTCTCTTTTTCTACACCACATCATTTTTCACTTTTTGAGTGCACCAAACTATGTCATTTTAATTGACATGCAGTCATCTCAACAAGTTCATTAGGATATCATTTGTTTGTCATCAATCATCCAAAACCCACAAGGGATTGCCTAGATGCACTTTCCATATTCCTCTTTTTGGTGTTTGATGAAAACCAATTGAGATTTCACAATTAAGAGTAAAAATTGATTTTCATAAAGTGTGCATATATGAGAATAATAAATGAGTAACAAATACTTCTCACATATATGCACTCTTTATGGTGGGTGCCTAGCAAGTGTGTGATCGAAAAGATGTGATGAGCAATTCATAGGAACTTAACAGTTATACCAACAATCGTCATATTACCATTAACTAAGCATCACACATTAAGTAAACTAAGAACATCCAAAATAAGTTACAATATTTTGAATACGAGTACATGTCCTTGATCACAAGTCCTTAATGGCTTAATGACTACAAAATAGATAGCTAGTCTCAATATCTCCCCCTTTGGCATCAAGGCACAAAAAAAAATTGAGTGGAATCACTCATCATCATTGCCTCCCTCACTTTCGGTCCTCTCTTCAAGGAGGAGGAGCAGATATGCCAGCAAGTCCGAATGAAGCAATCTCTTGCTCAGTTAGAGGTGCCATCTCTGTGGTGTCTTCTTCAGAGTCTTCTGAGATCTGAGGTGACACCACTGGCTCTATTTCAACCTTCTCACAGATTTCTTTGATATTAGCCTTCACATATCACTGATGCTTCTTCCTAGCCAGACTCTCCTTGTGCTGCTTGATTTCCACATTGCGACAGGAAGCAAAGATGGATGAGAGCATCTTTAGTATTCTACTGGAGGACTTTTTAGGAGGTGGAGGAGTAGGAGCAGCAGCCTGAAATCTTGTGCCTTCTTGAGCCCTCATAGATCTTTGTTCCTCTGCAGGTGAGGTAGGAGCAGATGGGACAAGGTACATAGTAGGCTTCTGGGGCCACAGTCCAGTATGAGGAACATCCTTGACAAATTCAAGTCATGTCACCTTCTCAATCATATACATGATGTATGGTGCATAGCCACATGACCTGTTAGGGGTGATCGAGATGTTCACAATGACATTGTACATGTATTAAAAGAAATTTAAGGGCCTTCTCATGCTGATCACCTTCATCAATGTCCTGAGTGTCCCCTAGATAGTCCCTGCATCTCCCACCTTGGGAGCTATGGTCTTCCTCATGATCCTGTTTAGCACAGCAAAGAAGGGATTCAAGTACTTTGTAGTTGGAGATTTGAATGGCATCCTTGTATCATAGAGAAAGTCTGGCTGATCTTTCTACAGAGGCTTCAAGTTGTGAATGATGATGTCATTCTCCAAAGAATCTTCAAGGTGAAGAATCCTGGCAATTTCTTCATAGGTGACACTGTACTTCGCCCCATGTGTCATCCATGTCATTTTGTCTCCTCCATCACGAGAAAAGTAATGAGTGGAGTAGAATTGAGTGATGACCTCAATGTTCCAGCCCAACTGGAAAGAGACAAGATCCTTTAGTCTATGTCGCTCCAATGCATCTAGGACCTCTTGATAGGCTTGACATCTCTTGGACTGAAGATAGGTGATGTCAACCCATTGACTTCTAATGAATGGGTTTCTCATCTTCAGATAGACATGCTCGTAGTAATCAACATGGAAGTTGCTCCAGAATCTTGGATCAGCTGATTCTTTGGGCTGATCATAGACTTCTACCTTCCTGAACTTGTCAGCTAGCTCTCCCCCTTTGCCAGTGAAATGAGCACTAGATGGTTGTCTGTTGCGGTGAGTAAGAGCCTTCATCTTCGAAGGGCCAATAGGACCACTAGCGAGTCCATTGCCCTTGTTGAGAGTTCTCTTGGGCCCCGATGAACTCCCAGCAGCATCCTTGCCCTGCGCTTTTTTCACTACCACTCTCCTTCTCTTAGGAAAGGGTGTCGTCAGAAGGAGGGGAGTGAACATTGGTATTATGCCTTTTCTTCATCACCCTCTCTTTGGCTCGTTGCACTCGAGCATGTTCTCGCTCTTCATCATAGTTAAAAGAACTATCCTTTAAGTTTGAAGACATCGTGCCCGACAAGGAAGTTCAAGGATTTGATAAGAATTTATTTGAGACTATGTGCAAATAATAAATTAGAGGTTCACATTGTCAGGCACCAGACTTGTCCATTTTATAGTGCGGACTTGTCCGGAGTGTCGGACTTGTCCGCACATGAACATCGGACAAGTCCGGTCTGGCATAAGAACCCTAATTTCCTATTTTCAACAAATCTAGCTCGAATCGATTCTCAATGACTAGGAAATAGTAGGAGTACATCTAGAAGAGTAATGTATGTCCTAGGAATTAATTAAAATAAGCAAGAATCAAGGAAAGTTGAGAGCTAGGGTTTGAGAGATATTTTACCGAAAAGTTGAAGATTTGCGCTTAAGGAGAAGTGTAGGGGCCGGACTAGTCTGGGGTGGCCAAGCTTCACACCGAGGGGAAGATTTCCCTTGGAGAAATCTGCGTTTTTGATGGCTGGAAGTGGAGATCGCCTTTGGAGCTCACGGTGGAGGAGAGAGAGTGCAAAGAAGATTGTGGAAGATGGAAGATAAGCTCCTGGCGGTGGATTAGGGTTAACCCCGACAAATCTGAACTAGTCCGATCCACATCGAACAAGTCTGGTATGCCAGACCAGGGCCGGACTAGTCTGTTGCAACGTAATAGTCCGGTGCTTACGCCGGACAAGTCCGGTGTCAGCAGGACATAACTGAATTGAATCAACTAGATTTTGGTTTTTTGATCTAATAGTGATCTTAAGGACATTATTTCACAAATAATCTTGATGAACATGACTAGTAAGCAATCAACAATCATATAATGGCCATACTTTACCAAGATTCAATAATTTAAATAGCTTTTAAGAGAAAATCGAGATAAGGAACTAATTTTTGCAAAAATGAGTAAACTTTGAAATCACAATCAGGTATGCAATGTTTCAAGCCACTTTTCTATAATCAAGTATATTTAGCTCGTTTCTTAGCTCGCAAAACCTCTTTTCATCAAGTGGCTCAGTGAAAATGTCTTCATGTTGTTTTTCGGTCCTAACATGTGAGATTACTATGTCACCTTTTAATGAATGATCTCTTAGAAAATTGTGAAGAATATCTATGTGCTTAGTTCTTTAGTGCTCTACTAGGTTGTGTGCAATTTTTATAGCACTCTCATTATCACATAGGAGTGGAATATGGTTCAGATTGTAACCATAGTCCCTTAGAGTTTGTCGCATCCAAAGTAGTTGTGCACAGCAACTACCAGTTGAAACATACTCCGCTTCTGCTATGGAAAGAGCAATGGAGTTTTGCTTGTTAGATGACCATGAGACTAGGGATCTGCCAAGGAATTGACAAGCCCCCGATGTGCTCTTTCTATCAACTTTGCATCCTGCATAGTCAGCATCGAATAACCTATCAAGTTAAACTTGGATCCTTTGGGATACCAAAAGCCACAGTTGGGTGTGTGCATAAGGTATCTTAAGATTCTTTTTATAGCTATTAAATCACTCTATAGGTGCGGCTTGAAACCTTGCACACATACACACACTAAGCATAATATCTGGCCTAGATGCAAATAAATAGAGTAATGAGTCAGTCATAGACCGATATATCTTTTGATCCACATTGGTACCATCTTTGTTAAGATCGAGATGTCCATTAGTTGCCATGGGTGTCTTGATGGGCTTGGCCTTGTCCATGTTGAACTTCTTGAGGATGTCCTGTGTGTACTTGGTTTTGCTTATGAACGTGCCCTCTCTTAATTGCTTCACTTAGAATCCAAAGAAAACTTCAATTCGCCCATCATCGACATCTCGAACCTGTCTTTCATAATCTTGCTAAACTCTTCACAAAATGACTTATTACTCGAACCAAAGATGATATCATCAACATAGATTTGACATACATATAGATGATCATCAAAGTGTTTTGTGAACAAAGTATAATCAACTTTTCCAATTTTAAAACAATTTTGAGTCATAAAATCTCTAAGGCACTCATAACAAGCTAGAGGAGCTTGTTTGAGGCCATAGAGAGACTTACGTAGTTTATAAACATGGTTAGGGTACTCTTGATCTTCAAATCATGGTGGCTGCTCCACGTACACTTCCTCCTTAATTGAACCGTTGAGGAAGGAACTTTTGTCGCCCATTCGATACAACTTGAAATTATGGTGAGTAGCATAGGCCAATAAAATACGAATAGACTAATGTCCAGCTACAAGAGCGAAAGTTTCGTTGAAGTCCAAACCTTCGACTTGTGAGTAACCTTTAGCTACAAGTCTCCCATTATTTCTCGTTACCACTCCATGTTCATCTTGTTTGTTCCGAAAGACCCATTTGGTTCTAACAATGTTCGCCTTTGGTCTTTCTACAGGCTCCCATACTTCATTTCTCTTGAAGTTGTTTAGCTCCTCCTGCATTGCAATCACCCAATCTGGATCATTTAGTGCTTCCTCTACCCTGTATGGTTCTAGGAAAGAGACAAAAGAGTAGTGTTCACAAAAATTTGCTATGTGATATCTAGTAGTTACTCCCTTAGCAATGTCTCCAATGATGTTGTTGACAGGATGATCTCTTTGTGCACTCAGATGTACTCTCAGGTGAGGGACTTGTGAAGTTGCTTGTTCTTCATTGTCTTCATATTCATCGTCTCCCTCTAGATCATTGCTTTCTTGGTTATGTTGATCTTCTTGATCTTCCTGATCTTGATCTTGTCCATGAGCTCCCCCTTGATTATTGCTTTCCTATTGAGGTTCATTTTGTGGTTCCTCATGAGGTCGAATATCACCAAGTGCCATCCTCCTCAACGCTTGCCATGGGGCTTCTTCTTGATCTAGCACACACTTATCATCTTGCTCCACATGGGAGCCGTTAGTTTCATCGAACACTATGTCACGTGCTATTTCAACAAGGCTAGAGACTTTGTTGGAGACACGATAGGCGTAGGCGTTCGAACCATAACCGAGCAAGAACCCTTCATCAGATTTCAAAGCAAACTTTGAAGTCCTCAGTTTATTATTCAGAATAAAACATTTGCAACCAAATACTTTAAAATATGAAACATTTGCTTTGTTATCGGTGAGAAGCTCATATGGCATTTTATTCAAGAGTCAGTGAAGATACAACCGGTTTGTGGCATGACAAGCAGTATTCACCGCTTCAGCCAGAACCGATCGGATGTCTTGTATTCAACTAGCATTGTCCTTGCTATCTCAATTAGTGTTCTGTTTTTCCTTTCGGCCACCCGTTTTGTTGAGGGGACTAGGGTGCCAAAAGTTTTTGCTTTATTCCTTCTTCATCTAGGTACTCCTCAACTTGTGTATTCTTGAATTTGTCCCGTTGTCACTTCTAATGTTCTTCACAGTTGAGGATAATTCGTTCTGAGCTCTTTTCGGGAATTTCTTGACGATTCCCTGAGTTTTTAATTTATCATACAAGAAAAATAGCCAGGTAAATCTTGAAAATTCATCAACAATAACTAAACCATATTTTTTTTACCGTCGATGCTTATATAAGCAATTGGACCAAAAAGGTCCATGTGAAGAAGTTCCAGCGGTCTTGTAGTAGTCATCACGTTCTTGGCGGGGTGCGGTGCTCCAACTTGTTTTCCCGCGTGGCAAGCGCTGCACGACCTGTCTTTCTCAAAAATGACATCCTTTAAACCTCAGATGTGACCACCTTTTATAAGTTTCTGCAGATTTCTCATACCAACATGGGCTAGCCGTCTATGCCACAACCATCCCATGTTATTTTTAGCGACCAAGCAAGTGTTGAGTTCATCTTTATCTTTATTGAAGTCAACAAGATAAAGCTTTACCTTCAACATTCCCTTGAATGCAATCGAGCCATCGATTCTTCTGAAAACGCTCACAACCTCATTAGTGAATAAATAGTTATAACCTTTTTCGCATAGCTAAGATATGGACAGAAGGTTATAATCAAAAGAATCTACATGTAAAACATTCGAAAGAGGATGTTGATAAGAGATTTCAATTTTACCGCTACCGAGAACATTTCCTTGGTTGTTGTCTCCAAAGTATATCCCTTCTCATGGATCTACATTGCGCTCATACTCCACGAACATATTCCTCTCTCCGGTCATGTGATTGGTGTATCCACTGTCGAGCACCCATTTTGATCCACCGGAGGAGTAGTCCTGCAGAACAGAAGTATTCCTTGATTTTAGGTACCTAAGCTTGCTTGAGTCCTCTCAGGTTAGTCACAAGAGTCTTGGGCACCCACACACAAGTTTTTTAGTTCTTGTGGCGTGGCCCTGCATATTTAGCAAATACATGTCCAAACTTGTTCTTCATAAGTACATAGGAAGCATCAAAAGTGCGAAATAGTATTTGCAAGTAAGATTCACGTGATGTTTCCTTAACAAAAGTGATTTTCTACTTAGCATGAACATTTGTGGACATGTGTTTGATCTTGTCAAACAAGACCATCTTTGATGTTAGGAGGTCTAGTGACCATATATCCACTACGTGCATATTTGATCTTCTCATTGTCAAGGATGCCACTTTGGGAAGGATGCATAGCATGAGAAGTATAAGAATCACATTTGACAATATTTTTCTCAATGGTACATGTGTAGGTTGTAATTTTTGTCAGACATACAACTGTGGAAGGTGAGAATTTTGGAGGAGAAGGAGTCACTTTGCTTGAGTGACTCAACCTGCACTTCAAGAATCTTGTTAGATTTTAACAAGTTAACAATTTAATCCTTGATTGCAACGTGTGAGTCTCCTAGCTTTGAGTAAGTTTCCTTACTCAAGGCTAGCTCATGCTCAAGTGTCTTGCTCTTCTTTCTTTCAAGCTCAAGGAGTTTCTCAACCTCTTGATACCTCTTCCTTTCACGAATGAGCATATCTTCTTATCGGTTGACAAGCTCCTTCTTCTCATAGATTTCATCCAACAACATTTTCATTTTCTTTGATGCAGTTTTACCTAATCCCCTAAACATCTCCTCATTTTCACCAGAGCTGTCAAAATCATCAATAGAGGAATTTAGCGAGGGGGGAGTAAGTCGAACCTTTTTCTTGCCTTCTTTAGCCATAAGGCAAGTGTGATTGTGTGTCTCCCATCCTCCCATGTTCGGGAAGAGTGTAGACCTCTTGGTGGGCTTCTTGATGGCAATGGTTGCCATCTCCTCTTCTTCATTGGAGGAGTACTCGTCGTTTGAATCCCACTCCTTGCCAATATGCACTTGATGAGGGTGACTTCTTTTTCTAAATATTTTCTTTTCTTGAGGCTTCGTTTCCTTTGTCCTCTTATTCTCTTGATAAGTGCAGTCAACAATGAAGTGACCGTACTCGCCACAGTTATAGCAGGTACGTCAGGCCTTGGATTTTCCCTTTCTTTGCTATTCCCTTCATTCGAGCTGCTGCCGATTCTTCTGTAAAATCCCACTTAATTCTAAATATGAATTTCAGTGGTCAGTTAAATTCAAATTTAATTGGGTTCAAGATATGGTCATGTACATAAACTTGAACCTATTCAATTCTTTTTTTCTTCTTCTCATGTTTTAAATTTTATTAACATGAGAAACATACTTCACCAATAATCTTAAAATAATTCAAATATCATCTCTGCAAAACTTTGGAGTATTTGAATGGGGTTTGCTTGGGCAAATCAATTTATAGTACCTCATATACTCAAATAAACAAATAGGCTTATAGCTACTGTATATACATGCCCTGTCAAGAACATTCAAATATGAGGCTATAAATTTTTATATAGTCTTCTAAAATAGCAAATAAGCTCCTTGAAAAGTTTCATGAATTTTGGAGTCCTTTTGCTATTTTATTTGAGACGATCAGCAAATTTGAATCATGTTTAAATTCAGATTCAAAACCTGGTCAAGCATACTTTAACATAAAGATCTAAACACACCTTTGTGTTCATCACATTTTTCTTGACTTAGCCATGAAGTTTCATGATTTTTGGAGTTTATTTTCTATTTCTAAATGAATTACTAAAATGGCAGTAGCTGTAAGGCTGACTGGCAGGGCCCACCAGTCAGCAACACCATGTGTGCCGCAATCCAGCGCGCGCTGCACGCGCCACTGCGACGGCGTCATGCCCAGCACGACAGTGGTGGGCTGCTCCCGTTTGAGCTCTATAAATCTCGCCTCTGGCTCCTCCTTATCACTCCACGATCGATCTTATCGTCTTCCCTCCCGCTGAGCCGACGGGCTGCACTGTTTTCACCCCGCACGCAAGATTCCGACCGCCGGCGCCGCGCGCCCATTGCCGGCCAGCCGGAAGCCTCTCGCGCCAAGCCCTCAACGGCAAGGTTATTCCCCACTCTCTCGTCTAGCCTCTGGTTCACTCCTGTTGTTCTTTCGTTAAGGTTTTGGCCGGTATTTTGAAGCTAAGCCGGAGCTCGCCGTCATGTTCACCGTGCACCGTCTCTGCTCCACGGTGCCAGTCTGGTGCAAGCAGTTTCGTGCTTTGACTCCAATAGCAAAAGGATGCACCTGGACACGATCTGCACGACGGTGAAAGCCCGTCCTTGTTTATGTGAGTATCGAGCAAGTTAGCTAAGTTTTACTCTCGGCCGAAGCTTATGAACTCGCTCAGTTTTTCATTCAATTCGAGTTCCAAACTAAATCACTCTCCACAATTGCTAACAAATAGTTTCTACACTTCTTTGCGCACCATCTCGAACTGGAATCACCAAAAATGATCGATAGTAGCTCGAGAATCACAAATTCTCCCCTCTGCCTTTAAGAAGTTGCCTCTGTCGCCGTCGATGATGGTTTTGCCGACCGTTGCACCATGATCTCACCTTCCCATCACCTTCCTCGTGGTTCCAGGAGACTTCCCCAGCATTTTTAGAAGAGTTTAGCCACGGGGAGATGGTTCCGACATGGCCGAAAACCTAGCCGCCGCCGCCGCCGGTGCGCCGCCGTTTCCGACCGTCGGCAAGCCTCACCGACCCCACCATCGTGCTCAGCGAAGGATTTTAAGGTTGCGCGCCCAAAATTAGGTGCTGCGGTGGCCGGAAACTCAGATCCGGCGAGGCTCGCCGGAACGCACCGTCGCGGGAGCCCCGCGCGCCGCCCGCCTCGGGAGATTGAAGACGACGCAGCGGGCCCTGCGTGTCAGCGTCTTTTAACCCCGTCGGATCAGGTGTGGCCCGGGATCTGTTGTGGCTACGCGGTGTTTCTCTGTGGTCCCCGTGTGGTTTGAATGCCATTGGTCCATTTGAAAACGGTGGGGCCCACAGTTTAATTCAAGTTAGGATTTAATTCCAGATTTGACTCCAACTTAGAAAATCCATAACTGTCTGTAGAATGCTCCAAAAATCTTCAAACAAATTTTGTATGAAAGCACTTGAGCTCTAGTTTGTGTTAATACCAAATAGATTTTGTGAAACTTAATTTTCAATTCTGTAGGAAACAATCTTTCCAAATAAAAATACAATTTTTCCAGATGAACTGTCAACTGGAAAAATCCCGAAAATGCATATAAAATACAATATCCTATTATTGATTCCCAGAAAAAGTTTGGGAGCCATTACACCTGTATAACCCTCTGTATAGTTCAATAACCTTTTTCAGTCATTGAATTATTACAGATGTTCAGTTGCTTTATTGTGTCCCAAATTTGGACTGAACTTTCCCTTAGTCATTCACTAGTCCCTGTAAAACTTTGGGATTTAATTGAATTAGTCTCCTAGTCCTAATTCAGTTGCCAACTGAATATTAATTGAAAAGCAAAAAAAATCAGTTATAAAATAATTCCAGAAATTCTTGCCAGCTTTGAAATTCAATATCTCCTTGACCAAGGATTAGAAATTTATGAAACCAATTTTGATAGAACGAGAACAACATCCTCTATCATGATCATCAACAGGCAGCTATATTCAAGCTACAGTTTCTTCTCTAAAATTCTTGGGATTTTACTGCTTGCCATAATTTTAGAGACAACAAACTACTTTGATCATCTCCTGTTCTTTGCAAGAGTATTCCTTGTAGTGCCTAACATCTACCATAAAAATCCCAAAGCCAAAGAAGATCATTCACTCACTATAACCATAGTTAGAAGCTTATAAACTATATGTACATTATAATTTATTAGCATTCATACATGCATGTCGTGTAGTGATCGATATTGACGAGAAGTGTCGCTTGGAGGAGAAGGCCAGGGTGTCCACATGAAGTCCTTGGCGGAGCCTTCCGAGAAGGACCCTTAAAAATTGACATTTAATCGAGCCGCAACCTAAAGCAAGCCCCGATTTGCATTTAAGAGCTTTTCAAAGTTTTTCCCAGTTTATTGACTTACAACTTCAGTTGATATTGTGCATTTACGTATAAGGTGTTTGATACTCCACTTGCATGACCACAAATCCCAGGGTTTGGTTGGAACGGGTTACTATTTGACCTGTAGTAACTGCTTTGCTAATGTATAGGAAATCCGGTAGAAGTCGAGTAGTTGGAATCTACTCGCGAGATAGGAATAACGGTTCACATAAGGGTGGAAGATTAAAAATGGCTTATGAAATGAATACGAGACCGGGCAGGGGGAATAGTAGTCGGGATGGAGTCTCGGGCGCATAGCCCTGCCTATGTCGCTTGAGGACCGTGCCGTATGCGACACCGTTGGACAAGCTTGAACTGTACCGGTTGCATAATGGTATATGGGCCCATTAAACTGATGTCACTCTAGACTGTAGTGTGGAGACTCCTCGGTTGTCGTTGAATGGAGATGCGAAGGCAGAAAGGTGTAAATCTCCTAGCAGAACGTTTTGACGTGTCCGTGTAGGGGACCTTTTGCTCGGGATGAAGAGGTTTGTTGACAATGGGGTCTTGGGTAAAAGGTGGCCACGTATGACGTGGGGAGGAGAGTACGTATGTGTCTCCCACACGGGTGTGCATGTCGTGCAGTCCGGGTGTGTCCTGATTGCAATCACCGTCCCTCGCGGTAATAGAGTACCACTTGTCCGTCGCTGTCGTGATGTAGTAAATACTAAAGAAGCCAGAAAAATATATTGTATTGAATTATAATTTCTTTGCAACCTTGTATGACTTAGAGATAGCAAAATTAAAGTTTACATTTTCCCCATACTTTAGCTGTAATAGCATTATGTGCTTTGAGCATGTCATATCATCGGCAAAGCGTTTCTTGTTTGATTGTGGAGTCCATGATGTGCCGTGCTTGAAGAATGTCATTTTCTACTTAAAACATTATTACAAGGATCCACTTGTAGGCGAGTCTATTTATGTTATTCCTTACCTATGCTTAGTATTTACCCTTGCATATGTTTAGTGAGACGGGTTAGTCTTGCTGAGCCTTACGCTCACGTTTGTGCTTAACGTTTTTTTTCAGGTATTAGTTTTATTTCTGCTGTTCAGGTTGTACATGAGATCTCGAGGTATCCAGATAAATCTCATGTGAAGCACGCCGTTGCTGATTGTTCTTCATGTTGCTAGTGAGAAGCGTCCTAGGGCATGGACATCTTCTCTCCTGCTTAGTTAGGTGAGATTATGAGTATGTATTTTCCGCTACGTGTGTACTTCTAATGTACACTCTTTTGTAAAATCTTCTTATTATGAAATGAAAACTTTATATGTTTTGGTATCCTTTTTGTGTGTGCTGTTAGGTGCCGCATCGCACGGCACCACCCAATGAGATCCTCGGATGTGTGGACTCCGGTCCCCACAGACATGGTATCAGAGCTTCATTGGTAATAGCCACTCGAAAAGAGCCTATTTTCAAAAACCCCAAAGTAGTCGAGTGAGGACTACCTATATGCCCATTAAGGACTATTACTAGTATAGGTTATAAAGGTGGTAAACTAACTTATATGTTATTAACTTTGTAACGACGCTTGGACGTCAGGTAAGAGGTAAGGTACGCCACCGTAAGCGTATCAATTGCGGTAAGCTCACCATGCGAGGAGTAGCATGGAAGTTTTCCGTGGCTTGTCACGGAAAAGTTAATAGGAGTATCTAAAACTTTCCATGTTTTTAGAACTATGACACGCGGTACCCCAGCGTGCCTCAAAGTTAGTGGGAGCCCCAATCGGGTGGTGTATAACCCGATAGTATGCCTCTCTAGGATCATTCATATTATATGGAGCATGCGAAACACGTATGCCCGAGCGTGCATAAGCCGGTTCGTACGGGAGTCTTTGCTGTACAGACGTATTTACAGCCATGTACCTCGAGACATGACATCGCTCGAGGGCGACTCAAACCAAAGTCGTATGCATTTACTTTTGTATATATTATTATGACTGCATGTCGTGTTTCCCAGTGCCGCCCTTGAGGTGTGATGGTGTGAAACGGGAATGGTTTGTCTTTTGCAGCATTGACTACGGTAGCGACCCGTGTAGCACAAGTTTGCGAGTGAACGATATTAGGACCACCTATAAATGTATTCGGATATACCGGTTAGAATTTTCTTTGGTGAGGCACGTAGTACCGTCAGTATTGACTTTGATACTTGACCATCCCCAACATCAGAATGGTTGCATTACTTTTTTGGAAAGTACGACTACCAGTTGCTGGTAAGTTTTGGACATTGCAAGGTGAATATCACTCATAACTCGTGAAGAATCAAGGTTCTTTATTTCTGGCAGAGGTTTGCTCAACTTCGCCAGGTCGTAACCTTAGTTAGTTGAAAAATAACATAAGGATATGCTATATGGATAGAAAGATCATCAAGTCCACTACAAAGTTGATTTTGGTCTTTAGGACTGAAAATGATCCTACCTTGGCGAAATCTGAACTCCACAAAAACTACTACAAATGTCATACCCAGTTACACAGTCTCTGTATTTTCACCATAAATTCTTGTAGAAAAATCTTCTGTCCTATTGTGATACATATCTGGAGAGGGCAGAAGCATCGCTACAACTTTGTAAATTGAAGTGTTTTCTAATTCGACACTGAACCAATCCAAATCCCAGGTTGAAACTGGTACACTGCAAATCTGCTGGCAGAAAACCAGTCAACTCATCTGTCGACTTTAGACAGTCATATTTCCTAATATTAGAAAATAACGAAGTCATATATATACATTTTCGGAAATCTTAGGAAGTCCTCTATCAACTTTCTATTCAACTCCTGGTCTGAATCTTTGATTACCAGAGTCCAATTCCAATTGTCGCAAACGCTGTTCTGGCAGTCCAGGACCAGAAATCAATTGTGCATAGTTGGAATTTGCGAGCTTTGACCTGTATAACGACTTTGTAAGCCTGAACCAAATCTGTTTCTGGAATATTAACATGATTTGGTACCATGTTTATTTTTTTCATTACCTCAAGATATTGTTTTGATATACCTGTATAAACTGTGGACAAAACCCACATATACAGGGGAGGTTCTGTCAAAATTTCCAGAAAATTTTAGTCAACTTCAGACCTGTATAACTTTTAATCCAGAGCTCACCTGGAGGTGTTCAAGTACAATATGGAAATGTTATGAAGTGCTATAGAACTTTTGTATGTAACTCAAATCCTATTCCTGCCATTTACTGGGAGCAAATTTCGAATTTATACGGGATGGTCTGCTGGAACAGACTGAAGTTCATATTCCAGATTTGAACTGTCTTGTAACCATTAATCAAGCTTCTATAGCTTCCATTCCAGAATTGCTATGGGGACAAAGTAATACATTCTGGAATGGTTTTTGAGTTTACTATAAATTTGTAGTTGAACTCCAGGCCAAATTCTGCATTTAACCATGAGAAATAATTACATTTCTACAGACTGGTCTGATGGACCAGAAAACTGGACGGCATATCAGTATGCGATGTTATGAACTCAAATCGTTTTAGTTTCACCTTCTTATGTCACTCATCATGTCTAGTGGTGATTACTTTACATGATTGATT
Source organism: Tuctoria greenei (assembly GCA_036927565.1). NCBI lineage: Eukaryota > Viridiplantae > Streptophyta > Magnoliopsida > Poales > Poaceae > Tuctoria > Tuctoria greenei. Next base: position 83,664,094 of record JAYESD010000010.1, read on the forward strand.
AACGTAAAGTTGAAACACCATGTTAAGTGATTAGTGGGCAGTATCACTTATTTGGTTCTAGTTCAATGTTCAAGTTTTTATTTACACCTTGCCTACTGCATTGTAACGTGATGCATATTACGGTCTTTTTCACGATTCCAGTTGGTATTGCAACTTTGGATCTTAACCGTAATGCTCGCTCTTGCAGCATGGATCACACTCATGTTGAGGGTCAGCCGGGTATTTCTGCTCATGGTGGAGATGACTCAACTCTACCACAGTGCCATCATCAACCGGACTGGCAGAAGTCTTAGCAAGGATGGCTGAGTCTCTACAGACGTTGGTACAACGGAGTTTACAACCTGAGGCTCGACCACTTGATCAACCTAAAGTCACATATCTGGATTTCTTGGCAACTCAACCACCAGTTTTCACAGAAGCTTGGGAACCATTGGAGTCGGAACAATGGCTCCGGGTGATTGAAGCCAAGTTTGAGTTACTCCAGTGTGATGAGTATCAGAAGGTTCTATTTGCTGCTCAACAACTTCACGGATTCTGGTCTGAATATCTCACCACTCTCCCTAATGGTCATCGTGTGACCTGGGCGGAGTTCCGTGATGCTTTTCGTGCACGCCACATTTCTAAAGGGATGATTAAAACCAAATTGGAGGAGTTTGGGGAGTTAAAGCAAGGAGAAATGAGTGCTTATGAATACTCCAAGGCGTTCAATCGTTTGGCTGAATATGTGCCTGAGTATGTGAATACCGAGGCGTTGAAGTGCAATTGTTTCTTTCAAGGACTGAACGTCGAACTTAGAGCTCCACTGGTGTTATTCAATAACGGCAACTACAATGACTTGGTTGGTGCCACTATTGTTCAGGAGGATGCAACTCTTCGATATCAGGCGGAGAAGAGGAAGAGGAAGACATCACTGAAGATTATCAGTGATATTCCTCAGGAGGATCGAGCGGTATATTGCTTACCGTCCTGTCGACAGCTTGGGTCGAATGAGCAACCACAACAGGTTCGGTATCACTCCTATCCAGTGGAGACCTTACTTGCACCTCAGCAAAGCGTGCAAGTGTGTCCTGATTCTCCACCACAACAGTATGATCTCACTCTTGAAGCCCAATCTCTGCAAGATGTGCATGTTGTTAGTCCACCCCAATTCAGTGGAAAGCACATAATGCATTTAGCACGGAAACATCGCAAGACGGAACATGACCGTGTCCAATTGTCCTTTTCCAAGAATTCTGATCAGCACCATAAATTTAAAAAGAAGACCTCATCGAAGTCTGCCAGTGTTAATTATGTTGCGATTGAGGACATTCCAGAAGGAGAACCTGTTTTAGCAGGCATGTTTACTTTACATGATCAACCAGTAGTCGTTCTGTTTGACTCTTGAGCTACTCATAACTTTGTGAGCATGTCTTTTGTGTTGAAACATCAAGTGCCAATTGTGACTGTCTCACATCCTTTTCGTGTCAGTTCATCTGGAGGCAATATTTCAGCAAAAGAGGTTGTTTCTCGAGCACCTTTGTGCATGGGTGGAAGTATCTATCCGGTGAACCTCATCATTTTGGAAGGTCAGCAGATTGACCTCATCCTGGGAATGTCATGGTTGACACATCATGGAGCTATCTTTGATATCAGCTCGCGGACTGTCCAACTGAATTCTCAATTCCATGGTAGCAACACTTTAAATCTTTTGAATAGATCACCAAGAGTCTAAATGGTGCATCACACCAGTGCCAAGAAGCTTGAGGATATCCCCGTAGTATGTGAATATCCAGACGTGTTTCCTAACAATCTCCTGGGCATGCCACCAGAACGTGACGTGGAGTTCAAGATTGAACTAGCGCCAGGAACCATGCCAATCTCAAGGAAGCCATATAGGTTGGCACCGAAGGAACTTGCGGAATTGAAGGAGCAGCTGAATGACTTATTGAGCAAGGGTTTAATTCGTCCAAGTTCATTACCTTGGGGTTGTTCCACGTTGTTTGTGAAGAAGAAGGATGAGACTTTGAGGTTGTGTGTGGACTATCGTCCACTGAATATGGCCACCATCAAGAACAAGTATCCACTACCACGCATTGATATTTTATTCGACCAACTAGTGGGTGCTAAGGTATTCTCAAAGATGGACCTTCGTTCAGGTTATCATCAGATTAAGATTCGACCTGAGGACATTCCAAAAACCGCATTTTCAACGAGGTATGGGCTGTATAAGTATCTCGTCATATCCTTTGGGTTGACCAACGCACCAGCTCACTTCATGTATATCATGAATCCGGTGTTTATGCCGAAGTTGGAAAAGTTTGTCGTGGTATTCATTGACGACATCTTGGTGTATTCTAAATCTGAAGAAGAACACGCTAAACACTTGCATATTGTGTTGCAACGTTTAAGAGATCACCAACTGTATGCAAAGTTCAGCAAGTGTGAGTTTTGGATCTGCCAAGTGCCATTTCTAGGGCACATCATCTTGGCTGATGGTATTGCCGTTGATCCAAGAAAAATTGTACAAGTCCTGAAGTGAAAATCTCCCAAGTCCGTACATGAAGTTCGTAGTTTCCTTGGCTTGGCTGGTTATTATCGGAGGTTCATTCCGAGTTTCTCAAAGATAGCTAAACCAATGACGGAACTACTGAAGAAGGGAACAAGATATGTATGGACTAAAGAATGTGAAGAAGAATTTCAAGCTTTGGTGAAACACCTCACAACAGCACCGGTGTTGGCTCAGCCGGACAAAACCAAACCGTTTGATGTATATTGCGATGCATCTGGCATTGGTCTTGGTTGTGTTCTCATGCAAGATAGAAGGGTGATCGCGTATGGATCCCGGCAGCTTCGGAATCAACATTATCCGACTCATGATCTTGAGCTCGCTGTCGTGGTGCTCGCATTGAAGTTGTGGAGACACTATTTATTAGGCAATCTAGTGCATCTCTACACTGATCACAAGAGTTTAAAGTACATTTTCACCCAGAAAGACTTGAATATGCGACAGCGAAGATGGTTGGAACTGATCAAAAACTATGAGATTGAGATCCACTACCATCATGGCAAAGCAAATGTGGATGCAGATGCACTGAGCCGCAAGTCTCATGTCAATCATTTGTCGATCATTTCAATGGAAGAGGATGAGCTGAGTTTATACTTCATTCCATATAGAGCTCTCTACAATCTAGCCCTCATCCCTACCATCAGGGAGGATATCATAGAGGCTCAGAAAGAAGACAAGGGAATGTCACACATTCGACTAAGAATGAAGAAGGGAGAGATGAAATGTTTTCGATGTGATGATCATGGTACTATTTGGTTTAAAGACCGTATAGTCGTACCCCATGACATGGGGCTCTGAAAGAAGATCATGGATGAAGCACACTTATCCATATACTCTATTCATTCGGTAGCACCAAGATGTACCAAGATCTGAAGAAGAAATTCTGGTTGCCACGGATGAAGCGAGAGATAGCAAAGTATGTATTCGAATGTGATACGTGTTGGCGAGCAAAAGCCGACCATTTGAGGCAAGCCAGACAGTTACAACCCTTGAACATACCGGCATGGAAGTGGGAAGATATCAGCATGGATTTCATCGTTGGGTTACCTCTCACTTTCCGTAAGCATGATTCAATTTGGGTGATAGTTGATCGGTTGACCAAGTCAGTGCATTTTATCGCTGTCAACACCAACTATCGAGGTCCCAAGTATGCAGAGTTGTATATCACAAGGATCATGTGCCTACATGGAGTTCCCCGCACTATCATTTCAGATCGTGGAGCCTTATTTGTTGCTCGCTTTTGGGAGCAGCTCCACGCATCATTGGGTACCAAGTTGATTCGAAGCTCTGCTTATCATCCGCAGACTGGTGGTCAGACGGAGCGAGTAAATCAAGTCCTTGAGGACATGCTACGAGCTTGTGCCGTACACCATGGTAAAAATTGGGATGATCATCTACCATTGGCAGAGTTTTCATATAACAATGGCTATCAAGCTAGTATCCAGATGGCGCCATATGAAGCTCTCTATGGCAGGAAGTGCCGCACACCATTGAATTGGTGTGAGTCTGGTGAAAGAGTGACATATGGTATTGATCTGGTCAATGAAGTAGAGGAATGTGTGCGATAATCCAAGCCAATCTCAAGGTTGCTCAATCTCGACAGAAGAGTTATGCAGACAAGCGACGTCGACCTCTTCACTTCGACATTGGGGATCACGTTTACCTTCGTGTATCTCCAATGAAAGGGATTCATCGTTTTGGGGTGAAGGGAAAGCTGGCTCCACGATTCAACGGGCCGTTCACTATCATGAAGAAATGCGGACCTATGGCCTATCGTCTGGAGTTACCGGCGTCTCTCTCTGTAATTCATAATGTATTCCACATCTCTCAGTTGCGGAAGTGTCTTAAACCCCCAGATGAAGTCCGCATGCAAGATCTTGAAGCTCTACAACCTGATCTCACTTATTCTGAGCATCCGGTCAAGATCATCGATGAGAAGACTCATACAACAAGAAGCCGCACATTGCACTTTTACAAAGTCTTGTGGAATAACCATACCGCTGAAGAAGCAACTTGGGAAAGCGAGGATTTTCTTAAATCGAACTATCCGGACTTGTTAGCGGCATATGTTCATTAGATCTTTTTCTTTTATCCTTCCTATTATAATCTCGGGGCGAGATTCTTTTAAGGGGGGAGGAATGTAAAATCGCACTTAAGTCTAAATATGAATTTCAGTGGTCAGTTAAATTCAAATTTAATTGGGTTCAAGATATGGTCATGTAAATAACTTGAACCTATTCAATTTTCTTTCTTCTTCTCATGTTTTAAATTTTATTAACATGAGAAACATACTTCACCAATAATCTTAAAATAATTCAAATATCATCTCTGCAAAATTTTGGAGTATTTGAATGGGGTTTGCTTGGGCAAATCAATTTATAGTACCTCATATACTCAAATAAACAAATAGGCTTATAGCTACTGTATATACATGCCCTGTCAAGAACATTCAAATCTGAGGCTATAAATTTTTCTATAGTCTTCTAAAGTTGCAAATAAGCTCCTTGAAAAGTTTCATGAATTTTGGAGTCCATTTGCTATTTTATTTGAGACGATCAGCAAATTTGAATCATGTTTAAATTCAAATTCAAAACCTGGTCAAATATACTTGAACATAAAGATCTAAACATACCTTTGTGTTCATAACATTTTTCTTGACTTAGCCACGAAGTTTCATGATTTTTGGAGTTCATTTACTATTTCTAAATGAATTACTAAAATGGCAGTAGCTGTAAGGCTGACTGGCGGGGCCCACCAGTCAGCAACCCCACGTGCGCCGCAATCCAGCGCGCGCTGCACGCGCCACCGCAACGTCGTGCATGCCCAGCGCGACAGCGGCGGGCTTTTCCCATTTGAGCTCTATAAATCTCGCCTCTGGCTCCTCCTTATCTCTCCACGGTCGATCTTATCGTCTTCCCTCCCGCTGAGCCGACGGGCTGCGCCGTTTTCACCCCGCACGCAAGATTCCGACCGCCGGCGCCGCGCGCCCGTTGCCGGCCAGCCGGAAGCCTCTCGCGCCAAGCTCTCAATGGCAAGGTTGTTCCCCACTCTCTCGTCTAGCCTCTGGGTCACTCCTGTCGTTCTTTTGTTAAGGTTTTGGCCGGTATTTTGAAGCTAACCCGGAGCTCGCCGTCGTGTTCACCGCGCGCTGTCTCTGCTCCACGGTGCTAGGCTTGTGCAAGCAGTTTCGTGCTTCGACTCCAATAGAAAAATGATGCGCCTAGACATGCTCTGCACGACGGTGAAAGTCGTTCCTTGTTTACGTGAGTATCGAGAAAGTTAGCTAAGTTTTACTCTCAGCCGAAGCTTATGAACTCACTCGGTTTTTTATTCAATTTGAGTTTCACAATTAATCACTCTCCACAATTGCTAGAAAATATTTCTACACTTTTTTGCGCACCCTATCGAACTGGAATCACCAAAAATGCTTGACCGTAGCTCAAGAATCACAAGTTCTCCCCTCCGCCGTTAAGAAGTTGCCTCTGTCGCCGTCGATGATGGTTTTGCCGACCGTTGCACGACGATCTCACCTTCCCATCATCTTCCTCGTGGTTCCAGGAGACTTCCCCAACATTTTTAGAAGAGTTTTAACCACGGAGCGACGGTTCCGACATGGCCAGAACCCTAGCTGCCGCTGCCGCCGCCGCCGGTGCGCCACCGTTTCCGACCGGCGGCAAGCCTCACCGACCCCACCATCGTGCTCAGCGCAGGATTTTAAGGTTGGGCGACAAAAATTAGGTGCTGCGGTGGCCGGAAACTCAGATCCGGCGAGGCTCGCCGGAACGCGCCGCCGCGGGACCCCCGCGCGCCGCCCGCGTCGGGAGATTGAAGACGACGCAGCGGCCCCGCGTGTCAGTGTTTTTAACCCCGTCGGATCAGGTTTGGCCCGGGATCTGTTGTGGCTACGCGGTGTTTCTCTGTGGTGCCCATGTGGTTTGAATGCCATTGGTCCATTTTAAAATGGTGGGGCCCACGGTTTAATTCCAGTTAGGATTTGATTCCAGATTTGACTCCAAATTCTATAGAAAACAATCATTCCTAATACAAATACAATTTTTCCAGATGAACTATCCACTGAAAAATCCCCAAAATTCACAAAAATACATTATACTATTCTTGATTTCCAGAACAATTTTGGGAGCCATTGCACCTGTATAACCCTCTGTATAACTCAATTACCTTTTTCAGTCATTGAATTATTACAGATGTTCAGTTATTTTATTGTGTCCCAAATTTGGACCGAACTGTCCTTTAGTCATGCACTAGACCCTGTAAAAATTTGGGATTTAATTGACTTATTCTCCTATTCTTAATTCAGTTGCCAAATGAATATTAATTGAAAAGCAAAAAAAAATTCAGTTATAAAATAATTCCAGAAATTCTTGCCAAACTTGAAATTCAATATCTCCTTCACCAAGGCTTAGAAATTTATGAAACCAATTTTTCTAGAACCAGAACAACATCATCTATCATGGTCATCAACAGGCAGCTATATTCAAGCTACAGTTTCTTCTCTAAAATTCTTGGGAGTTTACTGCTTGCCATAATTTTAGAGACAACAAACTACTTTGATCATCTCCTGTTCTTTGCAAGAGTATTCCTTGTAGTCCCTAACATCTACCATAAAAATCCCAAAGCCAAAGAAGATCATTCACTCACTATAACCATAGTTAGAAGCTTATGAACTATATGTACATTATAATTTATTAGCATTCATATATGCATGTCGTGTAGTGATCGATATTGACGAGAAGTGTCGCTTGGAGGAGAAGGCCAGGGTGTCCACTTGAAGTCCTTGGCGGAGCCTTCCGAGAAGGACCCTTAACAATTGACATTTAATCGAGTTGCAACCTAAGGCAAGTCCCGGTTTGCATTTAAGAGCTTTTCAAACTTTTTCCATGTTTATTCACTTACGTCTTCAGCTGATATTGTGCATTTACGTATAAGGTGTTTGATACTCCACTTGCATGACCACAAATCCCAGCGTTTGGTTGGAGCGGGTTACAGTTTGACCTGTAGTAACTACTTTGCTAATGTATAGGAAATCCGGTAGAAGTCGAGTAGTTGGAATCTACTCACGAGACAGGAATAACAGTTCACATAAGGGTGGAAGATTAAAAATGGCTTATGAAATGAATATGAGACTGGGCAGGGGGAATAGGAGTCGACAAGATGGAGTCTCGGGCGCATAGCCCTGCCTGTGTCGCTTGAGGACCGTGCCGTATGCGTCACCGTTGGACAAGCTTGAATTGTACCGGTTGCATAATGGTATATGGGCCCATTAAACTGATGTAACTCCAGACTGTAGTGTGGAGACTCCTCGGTTGTCCTTGAATGGAGATGCGAAGGCAGAAAGGTGTAAATCCCCTAGCGGAACGTTCTGACGTGTCCGTGTAGGGGACCTTTTGCTCGGGATTAAGAGGTTTGTCGACATTGGGCTCTTGGGTGAAAGGTGGCCACGTATGATGCGTGGAGGAGAGCGCATATGTGTCTACCACGCGGGGTGCGTGTCGTGCAGTCCGGATGTGTCCTGATTGCAATCACCGTCCCTCGCGGTAATAGAGTACCACTTGTTTGTCACTGTTGTGACGTAGTAAATACTAAAGAAGCCAGAAAAATATATTGTATTAAATTATAATTGCTTTGCAACCTTGTATGACTTAGAGATAGCAAAATTAAAGTTTACAGTTTCCCCATAATTTAGCTGTAATACAATTATGTGCTTTGAGCATGTCATATCATCGGCAAAGCGCTTCTTGTTTGATTGTGGAGTCTATGATGTGCCGTGCTTTAAGAATGTCATTTGCTACTTAAAACAGGATTATAAGGATCCACTTGTAGGCGAGTCTATTTATGCTATTCCTTACCTATGCTTAGTATTTACCCCTGCATATGTCTAGTGAGACGGGTTAGTCTTGCTGAGCCTTATGCTCACGTTTGCGCTTTAACGTTTTTTTTAGATATTAGTTTTATTTCTGCTGTTCAGGTTATACATGAGATCTCGAGGTATCGAGATAAATCTCATTTGAACCATGCCGCTGCTGATTGTTCTTCATGTTGCTAGTGAGAAGCGTCCTAGGGCATGGACGTCTTCTCTCCTTCTTAGTTAGGTGAGATTATGAGTATGTATTTTCCGCTGCGTGTGTACTTCTATTGTACACTCTTTTGTAAACTCTTCTTATTATGAAATGAAAACTTTATATGTTTTGGTATCCTTTTTGTGTGTACTGTTAGGTGTCGCATCGCACGACACCACCCAATGAGATCCTCGGATGTATGGACTCCAGTCCCCACATCTTATCTTCATCATGTGCTTGAATTTCTTGATGAAGAGTACCATCTCTTATTCATCTAGGTGAGTCCTCACATCACTTGTGTCTCCTTCGTCTTGAGCTTCACTGGTTTCCTTTCCTTTAGGCTTGCAAGTTGCTTTGAGAGCAACTTCCTTCTTTTTAGAGGAGGTGAGTTCAGCTAGGTCTTTGATGTATTGGGCTTCCTTCTCCATCATCTCATGGTTTATATTTTGCCCAATAGTTCATCCGGAGTCATTTTGTGAAATCTCGGGCTTTCTCGGATAATTGAGCATAAGGTGACTTTTCTTGGCATGAAGGATCTAATCATCATTTTGACCACCTCATGGTTAGACCACTTCTTCTTTCCATAGGCGCGGATTTTGTTGATAATCGGCTTCATCCGGTTGTACATGTCTTGAGGTGATTCACCTTCTTCAATGGCAAATCTCTCCAATTTTCCTTCAAGCATCTCAATTTTGGCTTCTTGGACTGACCTATTTCATTCATGTGTTTTTTAAGTGTATCCCTGATTTCTTTTGCGCTTTCTAATCCATCGATCTTGGTGAACTCCTCCCGCCTCAGTGACGAGGTAACCACTGCAACGGCTTGTGCGTTGCGGTGAATTTCTTGCTCTTGTTCCGAAGTTAGTGCTTCGTCCGTATCCAGGATATCTACACCTGTACACACAATATGTTAAAGGTCGGGATTTAAAGAGATTAGATGCATTTTCATATTGTATTTCCACATGGTGTAGTCATTTCTGTCGAATTGCGGAGGCTTTCCCATGTGAATAGAAACATAATGATTATTGGAATTGAGACAATTGTAATTGTAAGGATATCGAGAGTGTTCTTGATGACCACTTCTCGTCATATTCTCATCTTCTTTTTCCTTTTGGCTTAGAAGTTTCTTCCTTAGAAGTGCCTTGAGTTGATGCACTTCTTCATCATCATGTGGATTTTCCCTCAGTATATCGAAGGTTTTTGTATCTTGCTCTTGTTCGGTGTTGAGCACCTTCGGGATCTCGTCATTCTTCTTAGAGGCCATTGATCTCTCCGTGCGGTATGTCTCATCGATGGAGAACCCGCGCTGATACCAATTTAATGTGCCTAGAGGGGGTGAGTAGGCTTTGAAAATTTCCAGCACATTTAATCAAATGGTCAAATGCTTGATGGGCCGAACATGTCCGGTTGGTGGTGCGGACTAGTCCGGTGTGCTAAATGTGTGTTGAGATGATTAAGTTTTGATTCAGGAATTAAACTTCATGGCAGCAAAAATTTGAACAACTAATGAGATCACTTGAATTATCAATCAATATTGTGAAGTTAGGTGTGAAAAGCTACTACAATTCACGTTACAAGATTGATCAATTATGTGCCCTAATTAGTGAAGATGCAAAAAAAGCACATGGGACACCAATTTTTACCGAGGTTTGATCTTACCAAAGAGATCTACTCCTTGTTGAGGAAGCCCACACAGAGCCGAATCTCTTCAAACCCTTTCCCTCGTCAAGTCACAACACAAGGCCGACTTGACTCCAATATCATGGGTAATCACCAAGTTTATGGGGCAACCTCACATGTCGAGGGCTCCTACATGAATTACAACAAAAATATGATCAAATACACTCGAAAAGATTACAATGAAAATCACGGGTGTGAAGAGATCAAACCCCAAGAGCTCAACGGCGTGTAGATAATGATATCCCAACCCAAAGTCTGAATACTCAATTGATTTTCACCTTTGAGGACTTAAGATGTGTGGGGAGATGTGTTTATTTTCTCTTGGGACAAGTGGCGGCGCTAGGGTTTATGAGTTTGATAGTAGGAATCGAAAGTTGGGATTGTGGAGTCCTGGATCTCCTATTTATAATGTTTCTAAAATTGTTAGTGTTAGGGATCCGGACGACCGGACTAGTCCGTACTGGGGACCGAACTTGTCTGGTGTGCTGTGTAAAAGTCAATCTGAAATGTGCTGTACACTAGAAACCCTAATTGTGTGAGGTATACCAGACTAGTCTGGTATGTGTTCGGACTTGTCTGATGCCCTGTGTAATTGAACTGCAGATAGTTGAGCGCACTAGTCTGGTCCAGACTTATCCAGTGCTTTGTGTTATAGAACATCAGAGAGTTCCACGGACTAGTCCGGTCCTATGGACGGACTTGAACGGACTAGTCCGGTCCTAGATCGGACTTGTCCAGTGCACTGTAAAATGTGGTTCCAGAAAGTTTATCGAACTAGTCCGGTCCATGGTCAGACTAGTCCGGTGCACACTGTACTTGGACATTAGAGAGTTGAACGGACTAGTCCGATCCAAGAATGGACTAGTCCGGTGCTTAATGAATTTTTAGGTGATTTTAAGCCCTTACCCCTATGTAAAGATTTGAGCTCTTGGGATGTGTCTCTCACACACATCCTAAAGATTTAAATCTACTTTGCACTTCAATTGTCGTTTTGGATTTTCTCTTTTTCTACTCCACTTCATTTTTTATGTTTTGAGTGCACCAAACTATCTCATTCGAATTGACCTGCAGTCATCTCAACAAGTTCATTAGGATCTCATTTGTTTATCATCAATCGTCCAAAACCCACAAGGAATTGCCTAGATGCACTTTCAAAGGTCACCACCATTCGCGAGTTAGGACTTAATGTACTTGCATATGGGATAAAATAAGAAAGATGATGAACTTGTGGACTGAGAAGGGACTAGGATGTAGCCCCGCTAGGTTAGTTAAGTACTGTGCATTATTCTTGTTGTCCTAAGCACTTTTCTTTCAAACCACATGCCAAAAATAGTGGTACGGCAAGCTGAATATCTCATTTTGTAGCGGTGTTTAGAGCAAGACTTCATTACTTTTTTGACACGCACGTGTGACTATTGGCTGCGGGACCATAGTACTCCTTGTGGTGAAGATTAACCAACCATGCAGGAACGAGTGTGAGAAAGGTTGACATGAGTACCCCTTTATGTGGCTTTAGCAGATCACATGAGTTGTATGGTCCTCGAGTCGTGTGGGTACATTGGGACTCCCCTGTAGGGTGTATAATCAGTTCGAATCGGCACGATCTCGATCATGATCAAGCTTAGTGGTTATTGAGCTTCATCGTAGTGATTCAAATGTGTAGGTTTACATGTAAAGTTTTGAATATACTTGAGAAACACACTTCGCACTGTCCAAACTTTTGCTGCACGTGAGCTGCACGTGTTTTGCGTTTCGGAATGTCTGAACTTTTCTTGTATAATGCACAGCGGCTGTTTTGGACTGTCCGAACTTGCTATGTGCTGTAATAATCTTGTGGCTGCTATGTTTTTCATTTGCAATGTTTCAAACTTACTTTACTCTTAAGGTAAGGTTTTCTTTGTATTCATTTGTTAAGTTTTTGGTGTGTTTTTGTTGTTAAGGCTGGTATTATCTTGCAATGGTTTGCAGCATGCTTATGTGAGGGGTTCACGTAAGGTGTTTTGGTTTTTGAACTAATGAGAGTCAAGTCGAGGACTTGTGCTCGGAAGAAATAGTTGTTTGTTCACGTGCAGGTGTTGCTTGAGGTCAAGACATGGCTAGTGACGGGATCCATTGAACTAGTCTTAGGGAGAAGATGAGGTTCAACAACCAAGTTCAGGATGAATTGTGGTTGAGTTGATCGGGAGTCGCACAACATGTTTGGGTCAAGAACAATGCATATGAACGTATTGTGGATGTTGTTGGAAATTGTTTGCACTTGTGAAAGGAGTGCTTGGACGTGGAAACATTGTTCCATGGAGTGATGATAAGAAGTGGACGAAAAGAATTGGTCGGAAAGGTCCAACCGGTTGGATTATGCCTCAGGCTGCGGCTGAGGTGGTTATGGTTTGTTTATGGAAAGTTTCAAGTTTGTTTTGGTTAGATTTCGTGTGGGTCAAGTAGTTGAGTTGTTTTAGGAATGTTTAGGACGTTTCTAAGGTGTTTGGAAGTCTTATGATTGCTTCTATCCGCATATGAAAGAGTCTTGAGGAGTTATCGAAACTTTCGGTTGAAACTGAGTAGGATTAGAGTCTTAATTTGGATTGGGTTAGCCTTAGGGCTGGTTACAAAAACAAGGGAGCCAAGAGCTCATGGAGAGACGACTTTGGGTTGTCCCTCTTGTGTTTTGATCAATAAAATTTGTAGTTTAAAGGAATTTTGTGCCTTGTTTGTCCGACTTGTTTCAGACAAGTTTTTCTCGTCGAGTTTCTGCACAGCACTACGTTGTGTTAGTGTTTTTATCATAACTCTAGTTTTAAAGATCCAATTGACGTGATTCTTTTTGAACTGTCTTCACAACTTGATTATCTTTCATTTGTGAAAAATTTAATGATCATTAGATTTATGGTTTCTGATCTACACGAATTTCTTTACAGTGTTGCAGATCTGTTTTTTACTCGGGTATAACATATTGACCATTGTTAGGTCTTTCGACCATAACTTGAGTTTTTCTCTACGGTTTTTCGTGATTATTATTGTGACATCTTCATGACTGGATTCTTCACAATCTATACTGCTTTGTCACAGTTGAACACATTTATATTAGTCGCACACATTGTTTCTTTATCAGATTGTTTTTTTTTCTGCCGAGGGATTTTTGTTGCTTCTGCTGAAAAAGTTTTAATCTACCTTTGATCCCCCCTCTAGTAGTTTTTCACCTGCTCTTCGATCCTACAGAAACATCATAATCAATGGAAATGGGAGTGTATGGCTGCTGTTATTGAGATAAAATGTGTGTGTTGTTTCACACATGGTTTCAAATGTTTACTTGCTGTAGTGGGTTGCGATGTATGTGTGAGTCACCCATGAGTCTTTTGTTTAATTCTTATATACTTATCACATTAATAATTTCTGCTTTTTGCAGAATATGTCTTTGACTATGCATTACACCCTTGCCACTGCTATATTCATACTCCTTGGAGTCGGACTATATACCATATGTGTAAGTCTGACGAGTACCTTCGTACTCATGTTTGTTATGTTGGAGTTTTGCAGGTGAGCACCCTATGGTGTTTGGTTACTTCTTTCCCACCGAGTCCGGCAATTGGGAGGAGTAAAATGCTAATTTTTACATGACTTTGCCGGTTTTGTTGTGGGCAGGCACCGCTGCACTTTTGTTGTTTTAAAACATCAATTTCCGCTGCGTAGGGCTTGCTTATTTTGCTGTCTCGAATCTGAACCTGAACCCTTTATGGACAATGTTATCCCCAGAATCTTAGGAAACTTCAATGCAACATTGCTCACTATTTCGTATCAAATTTCAGAAACTTGTCACTACTAGTATGCACACTTTAAACCTGTATTATTCCTGAATTTGTGAATTATCTGTGTGCTTGTGACGTGTGCAATGTTGTGGACCAATATGCTGTGATCTTGGGATGATTAAGAGCATATCAGGGGACTACCGGAGTTGGATTTTATGTTGGTTGCACTTGTAGCTCGCGTGCCGTTGATGGACAGCGAGCTAATGTATCTAAAATTGATTCAACTTGGATAGTTCCTCACATAAAGTGAGCCATTTTACTAAGATGATCAACTGCCACCCAAATAGTATCTCGTCCTCTTGTAGAATGTGGTAAGCCAACAACAAAATCCATAGCGATATCCTCCCACAGCCACACAAGAACCTTAAGAGACTGTAATTTCCCAATGACACTCTTATGCTCTGCCTTCACTCGTTGGCAAACCCCACATGAAGCCACATACTTCGCTACATCCACCTTCATCCTCTTTCACCAAAAGATTTTGTTTAAATCATGATACATCTTATTCTCTCTAGGGTGCATGGTATAATAGGTACGATGTGCCTCTTTTAGAATATCTTCCTCAACTTTAGATGTTTGTGGCATGCACAAGAGGCCACAGAACTGAACAGCTCCAGTGGCATCTAAAGTGAAATCCCCAACCTTTCCTTCACGAATTCATTTCTTAACATCTAGCAACAATCGATCATGTTGTTGTTTTTCTAAGACTGGTTCTGGGATTCCTGATGATAAGTTTAGTTGAGTCTCTACCTCCGCAACTCCAACATAGTAATAAGAAATATCCATCTGCTCAAAACCAGCTATCAAAGAATTCATAGTAGGAGTTGCTCGACAGCTTAATGCATCAGCCAACACATTTGCTTTACCAGGTGTGTACTGTATATTTAGGTCATAGTCCGTGATCAACTCCAACAATCTTTGTTGTCTCAAATTTGAGTCCTTCTGAGTGAATATATACTTCAAGCTCTTATGATCGGTGAAAATGTCACATAGCTCCCCATATAAGTAATGTCTCCAGATTTTCAACACGAAAACTACAGCAGCAGGCTCTAGATCGTGGGTGGGATAATTCTGCTCATGCGTCTTTAACTGCCTTTAGGCATAGAAAATCACTTTTCACCGTCTATTAGGCTTAGGAAGGGCAAGGATAGGGGCAGTGCCCAACATTTCCTTCAGTAATTGAAAGCAAGGCTCACATTCATGAGTCCACACGAACATGACATTCTTCTGAGTAAGTTGTGTCACAGGCTTAGCAATGCAAGGAAATCCATCACAAGGCGAAGGTAATAAGCATCCATACCTAAGAGACTCCTAACCTCCTTGACATTGATTGGCCTTTCCCATTCAACCATTATAGAAACTTTGCTTGGATCAACAGAGATGCCATGTTGATTAATTACATGACCTATAAAGCCAATATCCAAGAGTCAGAACTCACACTTCTTCAATTTAGCATAGAACTTATGACACCCTCATAGTCTCCAAAACTCTCCTCAAATGTTTCTCATCTTATGCCTCAATTCCGGAGAAGATGAGTATATCATCAATAAAGAACACTACAAACTCCTCCAATCCATTAACCATATTATTCATCATCTTTATAAAGTATGCAGGTGGATTAGTGAGTCCAAAAGTCATAACTCTGAACTCATAATGACCATATGTGATGGAAAAAGTTGTCTTCTCAATTTGGTTATAGCCAGATTGAAGGTCAATTTCGGAAAATACTCTTGCTCCTATTAATCGATCAAATAACACATCAATGTGAGCTAATGGGTACTTGTTCTTAATCGTCACAACATTTAAGCCACGATAATCCACACACGCCAGCTTCCATCTTTCTTCCTAGTGAATAATACTGAGCTCACCATGGTGAAACGCTACGACGAATCAACTTCTTAGCCAATATATCATTGAACTACTTTCTCAACTGCTTATGAAAAGAATGAGATAAACTATATGGGGCAATGGATATAGGATGAGTGTTAGGTATAAGGTCAATGAAAAACTCCACTTCTCGCTTTGCTACCATTCCTAGCAGCTCACTTAAAAGACACCAAAATAGTCTCACACTACTGAAATATGCTCAACCAATAGTGATTTAGTTGGCTTCTAGACAAGGCTCCATAGAAAATTTGTCTTCATAGAACGACGACCTCTACGACGACCAGGAAATGGACTAGTCCAGCCGTCCGAATCTCTAACGGTAACTTTTTTAGAAACTCTATAAATAGGTGATCCACGACTCCACAACAACAAAAAAATAACCCTAGCACCGTCACACATCCCAAGAGCAAAGAAACACTTCTCCCCACACATATAAATCCCTAAAAAGTTAAATCTTTTGGCAATCAATATCTGAGAAAGGGAGATCGTCTTCTACGCATTGCTAAGCTATTGGGTTTTGATCTCTTATACACTCTTGCATTTGTTGTAAATCATTCGAGTGTATTTGATCACTTTCCTTGCTATAATTTTGTGGGAGCCCTCAGCGTGTGAGGTTGCCCCATTGACTTGGTGATTACCCCTTGATAGTGGAACTCAAGTTGGCCTTTGTGGTGACTGCAAGAGGTAAAGTGTTGATTGAGACCCGGCTCTATGTGGGCTCCCCGACGAGGACTTAGATCTCTTTGGTGAGATCGAAACTTGGTAAAAATCCTTGTCTCACATATTCTTGTTATTTACTTTTGCAATCATCATCATATAGGGCATAAGGTTAATTAATCTTGCAACTTATATAAATCTTGTATTCCTCATTCAAATCAATCATCCTAAAACTTACACAAGTTGTTAGGATAATTTACTTAATTCCGCTGCTATAACATTTGAGGAGAATACATTAAACTATCTATCTTTTCGTAGGTATAACTAGCATACCGGACTAGTCCATACCTACACTGGACTAGTCCGGCCCTCCTGTATTTGATGAATATGATAATTGTTGCAAGAAAAGTTTTCAACGCCTATTCACCCCCTCTAGGCCACATTCACACCCAAGGGTCGTACTAGACTGGTCCACTCCCTCATTTCAACCCAACTGGATCTCAACATTTTCAAAATCACCTCCATTGGCAATTTTGAGATCCAACCACCAAAATCTTCATCCCTTCTATGATTGAAGCCTTGCGGAGTAACGGGAACCCCTTCCTAGACAAGTCCGCTCCTTCGATCCACAAACGTAGTTCAGTTCTCACCTTAAGTATCATTTTTACCTAACTCTTCCTTTTCAAAATTACTTAGGTTTCTTACCTTATACCTTCGAAACATAGTCCATTTTATGCCTTCCCTATATCATGTGACTCATATTTGCTAATACTGGATTTATTTATGTGAATTGGTGCGAAGTGCAAAAGTTAGGGTTCAAAACTGCCGGCCACAAACTAGTCCAGGTTGTAGGCGGACACATCCTGTTCATACAAACTTGTCCGGCCTCGAGCTAGACAAGTCCGAACCTTAATATTGTTAAGCCTTCGAACCTTGACATCGAGGAGAGTCTCCAAATCTTCTATCGCAAGGCGGCATCTTGTACGGTAATGGAAGCCCGCGCCACAGCCGTTCAAAAGACTCGCATAAAGAATCATCAAGGCCATTTAGCTAATTTGGCCTAGTCAGTGTTCCTCCAAGGAGGAAGCACCTTGTCACTCTTGGAGACAAGGAAGGGGGTCAAGACTCTGAAAAAGGGAAATATAAGGTTGTTGAGACAAAGAAAAGAAAAGGGAAGGTAAAATTGGTTGATGACAAAGGAAAAGATAAAGCTAAGGCCCCTCCTAGGAAGAAACAGTTGGAAATCTCTCTAGGGGCATCGTCATTTGTGACTCTCCTAGAGACAATGGTGAGCCTCTCCCTAGAGGTCCGATTGTCCCAATCGAGATGGATACTCCCGCTCACAACCCAAATCGCTGAGCGGAGCTAGAAAGTAATGTATTTCACAGCAAAGGGGCAGAGAAGGCTAAGAAGTTTATGGAAGAAAACATGTACATGTATTAGAAAGCCACATCAGATCATCGCTTTTGGTGCGACTTCCAAAGCAATTATTATATACTTGTGTACCTTCAGATGAAGACCCCAATTATGGATGCTCAGTGGGTGGACTGGGACTATACGGCAAAGAAGCATCACCAAGCTTTGATGCCATTATCACTACAACTGAGCATCATGGACTTAAAGAGATAATGGGATTTGAGTATGATCGGAACAATGAAGGGATTGTCCAATTCTACACTACTTGTCACTTCACCACCTTCAGGGGCAGAAAGATCACATGGATGACAGACGATGTGATCTACACCATGTTATATCATGCGTTCGCCAAGATTCTTGGGTTGGAGGATCACTTGAGCAATGAGATTTTAGTGCACAATCTTCACGTTATGGATCGACATGAGATGAACATAATGTATGCATCTCACCTCATCTTTGACCCTCCAAAGACCCAATACATTCTCCCGTTCTATGGAGTTGTCAATCGTCTCCTGAGGAAAACTTTGTCTCCTAAGGTGTAAAAGCCCACACGTGCAAAGCACAAGAATGAGAAATAGTGAACTTAATATTTTTAAGACGAGGAAGAAAATAATGGAGACTATGCTCTTAGGGAAATATGGAATAAATTCCAAACCCAAAATGAGGAGGTTCAAATTTAAATCCAAAGTTCAAACCAAAATATAGTCAAACATCAAATTTAGACTCACTATCGAACTCCCCATATTCCTTATAGCTTCCATGTGAACTTTTATAATTTTTGAAGATCAATTCGTATTTTATTCAATGAGGCCTCTGAAATGATTTTGATTTCAAAGTCAAATTTGAATCTATTTCAAACTTGGTCAAATTTCCAAATTTGAATCAATAATTGGGTTCTACGAATTTTAGCTTGGCCAAAAAGTTTTAGTTATTTTCGAGTGTTTTGATAAGGGAACGAAATCAACAGAGCAGACAAGAATGGGGGAAACCTCAATGATTAGTGGGCCCCACATGTCATCTTTGTTGATGTTTCCTACATACATAATAAATTCTGCAAGCGCACGAAAACTATCAATGTAGCATTTCCCCTTAAATGAGTATTCCAAGGGTGTCATTTATTATATCACATGGGAATGCTGGGCGGATGTGTGGCAATCATCAAATGGAAAGGGTAGAATGGTCTAGGTAGGGTTCTAGTGAGGATGGATAATAGATAATTGTAGGTAGTGATACATACACAAGAGCATTATATTCTAAGTGGGATAAATAGGTCCTATGGAGATAGGACTAAGAGTTAGCGAGTTGCTCCTACAATGCCTCCAATATACATATACATAGCCTAGGTTAGATACTAATGAACATGTCAATGGTGAATCCTTATACTAAGTTGTTCAACACATCAGGCACGGGTTTACACTAAGGAAAACTAGGATGACTCCTGCCAAGAGCCTGTGGCATAGCCGAACATGGAGGATTTCAAAGGACGGATAGGGCTTTCACCACCTACTGCCTACCTCTTTAATCCGTGGGTCTACGAGACATTCAATGCTACTTAGCTATCCTAGCACCATGCTAGAATATTAAGTAAATACCTTAAGAGCCTAGGTATAAGCCAAGGCAATGAACTAAATCATCGTTGAAACCAATGTTGATACATAGCACAATTATTCATATTAACATGATCATATCATAGCTAATTAGACTATTGTGGGGGTTTATAGTGTTTATGATGATATATTATGATAATTATGGCATAATCATAAAGACTATTCCTACCACATACAAGGACTACACAATCAAACAAGAAACGCTTCATCCAAGTATATGTATAAACGAAGACTAAAGATAATATCTTTATTATGCATAAAGTCACAAATACAAAAAGGAATACATGAGACATACCTTTCCCAATGTGGAATTGGGAAGACAGACTCCTTCTACACCTTTCCTAGTTTGGACTAGGGACTAGAGACTCTCCTCTTTATGGCCTAAACTCCTTAAGACTATGGAAAATAGTGGATACAATAGAATGAAGCTCGAGTGGTGTGTGTTGAAGTGAGGGGTAGGGATTCCTATTTATATTTGGATATGGGTCGGTTCCCGCCAGCAAAAACACGTGAATTAGTATTCATCATTATCAGGGCACCACAGGGAGTCGACACTTGGAAGTTGACCTTTTTTGGCCCCAGGAACTAGTTTGTTCGAACTGGGTGTTCGGCTGACCTTGTCTTGGCTCTGTTTAGCGTGTGCTTTCTCAATGTCACTTCCAGGTGGGCACTATTAACTAATATGGGTTATAAACCATTGGATCTCCTCAGATACGTCTATTTGTGGGCCATTTGATCCAAGTTATGCCATGTGGTGGCACTTGATTGGTTGGGATGATACTTTTTAGGATTGCTCCCCCTCTTTTACCTCAATTGTTGCATAAGAGAGTATGCATGCACTATTTTTCCAAGGACAAGTGGAAATAGGTTAAGTATAAAGGTGATGCATTCAAGAAATGACTTATGCTTCACATAATTAAGTTATATCGACGGGTGAAATTGGGATATAACATCCGTCAACAAACTACCCCAAGCTTATCCTTTGCTCATCCCGCTCAAAGTCAAGACTTTTGGTTGAAGATTAGGAGTTGCTACAATGTTCTATCCTTCAAAAGTACCAAGTACACAACAAAATACTCTACCTAGTATTGCAAAAATTGGCTATGGTACTTCACCCTTCTTAAGTTATTATGGGGCTTATGCTTTTCATATTCATGGATAGTTGCAAGATAGAACAATAAATCAAGCACTCATAGCCTAGATGTCAAGTTTCTCTTAAATTTTGGAGACTTTTGTTTTAGGTTCCAAGTACCTCAATTTGATTCTCTCAGTCACTCCTTTTTGTGTAGTGGAAATGTATCCTCACCAAGGCCTTTGCCTATACTAATCCTACCACCTCAATAAGGCTTATATGTGGAGCTTGGTAGGGAATGTAGTAGGCATATTTGCAACACATAATATTGCTAAGTCAAAAGAGTAAAAAGCCTTAGGAGAAATCAATTCAAAACATTTTGAATTAAGACTTGTGCATGTGTGATGGAGTGGAAGTGGAAGTCGATGTTTAGATGACTCCTTTGATGTGGACTCCCATTATTGCAGGGATGAAACATGGCTACTTTCTTTTCTCTTTTTATTTCTCATGCTTATGATGTAAGCATGCATTTTCTTTTTCTTTTTCTTGTATCCATGTCTTGTACTCCCTGTTTATGCAATAATTTTGAAGAGAGTATTAAGCATGAAAAGCATGGAGTTTCTCTTTTTATTGTAGAGTGATGATATGATGGAATTTTGCTAACTTCTAGTGTAGAAGTGTAGAATGTGCAAGTGAAGTCCAGAATTCAAAAGAAATGAATGAATTCTCACATTGGACAATACTAGTTTGACTGGGCTCAATTTGAAAGCAAATAGAATATGCATAAGGTTTATCAATGTAAGACATTATATCTTTGGTAGGTATTTCTAATCAAATGAGGGTAACTTAAACCTTTTTAGAATTTCTCCGGAAATGTAAGTTTCACTTTCAAACTAGGAATAGCAGCCCTATCACTATCTTATATCTCACAACAACCTAGAATTAGATTAAGCTTTTGCTATCCACAATTTCTAAATCCAGGCAAAGATAATTTAAGCCAAGAAAGCAATATTTGGGAGTAGCAAGTTGTAAACTAGGGACTTAGGAAGAATAAAACAGAGCAACTATTCATCATTTCATCTATGTGAATTCTAAATCATTTTTACCACACATCTTTATTTGATGGAAAGCAAATCTATATTACTTATTTTTAATATGCAAGGTGAATTGGTGGACGAATGGAAAATAAATATGCAATGCTTGTGATACAAGTTACCTTAAGTGGGGGTCCTCCCCCAAGCTTGTTCTTAAATCACCTCCGTGATAAGGGTTGAACCCTTGATGATGGAAGTATGCCACGAGATTGGCTTGCTGTTGTTGTGGCTAGGAGTTGAAGTTTGTGAACTGAGTGTCCATGTGTTGTTGCCAGTCATGGGTACCTTGGATATGGTCTTGGAGTGTGTTATAGATTTCTCCCGTCCTCACTTCAAGGTCTCCCATACGTCTTGTGAGATCCATCATTCCTTGGCTATAATCATGATGACTTCTAGCTGAGAATGAACGATGTACTCCCATTGACGTTGGAGGTAAGATGCTAGAGCTTGAAGTGGATAGGGATTGCTCCCATCCGGTACTCGGCCATCCATGCCAAGACGGCCCTCCGACATCATACGATTGAGGTTGAGTCTATCCGGGTGCATCACCCATTGGGTTCTCTTCCTCTTGGTACTCATGGACCAGGGAGGTTGTCGGAGGCATGCCTATGGCTGCACTCCTTGCACGACTTCTAGTTACCTTGCTAGCGACATTACTTCTTCTAGCTTCCTTGATGGGAAGAAGATCAATGGTCAGTCTCCGGCATTTGTACAACTGGTCATAGTTATGGTCATAGCAACTTTTATCTTCTTAATCATGGCAAATAAAATCCTCAGTTCATCATCATGGACTACTCTAACATCTTCTCTAGGGAACATAGTCATAGTCACCCATCTATGCATGAAGCCTACAGTAGAATTTTGCAAGGGGCTATATCTGGGAGCAGTACATGTAACCTCACTAGTCAATTCATGCCAAAAACATTGTTAGTTAAATATAGGCAAAGTGTCTAAATTAGCAAGAAACATTTATGGAAGCCTAGGATTTCACTTAATTCCTTCAATAGGATGTTGTATTCATTTTGAAATAATCTAAAAGTAATACCATCAATCCTATTTTTAAGGTGTAAAGGAATTGCATAGTGAGAAGGCGTGAACCTTTCTCCTCTATGTGAGCAAAATATCCCCATCTTAATGCACGCCAAATGGAAGAGAATTCAAAATACATACCTGTTTTGTAGATAAAATCCGGATAATAAGCTTCAGTGTGATAAAACTCACAATCTTGAAGAAGCTTGCATGCTTGATCTTCAACTTCACATTGTATGTTGAGGGCGCTGTCATGGAGAAGTTGATGCGGGGTGCTTCCCTCACCCATAGGGGTGTCTTCATACACACTTCTTCTTCGTGGACTTGGTGTAGCAATGGAGGAGAGGTGCACACTTGAATCTCCACCGTGACATGAGCTTGCAGCCCCCGTTTTCTTCCTGAACAACCTCTTCATTCCTTTTCATGTCCCCAACAAGCAAGAACACAACAAGGCAAAAACTGGAAAAGAAGTGATGTTTGGGGAAACAAAACCCTCGATGAATTTTCTCCTTGAAGAACTTGAGAGCAATTTGCAATGCAAATGAAAGCAAATCTTTTTTGGTTGGATTCAAGCAAGAGTGATTCAATGAAGAGCAAGAAAACAATGTGAGCAAGAGTGACATGGGGAGGTATAAAATGTGGTGAAGTGTGAAGAGAGGTCCTCCTCACGGCCACAATTTATAGTGTACACCCCCCAACGGTCATAAGAGGCACAAATGTAGCTGTTAGAGGAGAGAGAGCCTAATTGGCTCTTTCCCCACTTTGGCCGACCAGGGGTGTTTGGCAGACCTGCAAGGTGGGCCCTCCTAGTCCCTCTTTTGGCAGATGGCTTCCCAACGGCTATAAAATTAGCCCGTTGGTGAATTACCACATTTGCAGCTCAAAAAAGTTGTTTTTCAAATAATCTCTTTTCCAAATTCAACAATTTTTTTGAAAAATAAATAAATAAAAATGACGGGTGAGAATATAAGATCTCAACTTGCTAAGAAAAATCAAGTATGCAGTGGAAAAAATAAAACTAAGTGGGAAAATCAAATGGGGTGAAAAGAAAGATCAAATAAAAGATAGCTACCAATTATCCTATTGGCTAGGTCTCACCAAAGTCCGATGAGATGGACTTTCCCTCCATCTTTATTTCTTGGAATTCGGACCCAAAGGGATGGGCTCAGATGGCTTGTCTTTCTTCTTCCGCCATTCCTTCTTTGGCGGTTTGGTGGACTTGGTCCTTTTGGCAAGGCTCGGGCTTCTCTATCTTCTTGGAATGTCGGCGTGGACGAAAAGACAGGTTCTCTTCATAGATTAATTTTCATATGAATGCTATGACTGGATCCACCTTTGGAGCTATGATTTTGACCTCTGGAATGTGTTTAACATTTGGCACATACTTGATTAGAATCATGGAGCATTGCTCCAACTTTGGGCGAAAGTTAAACTTTTCCTCCTTGCCATTGATATGGAAGTTGATTTCTCCATCTCCCACATCTATGTGAGCCTTCGCGGTGCTAAGGAATGGGCGCCCAAGAATGAGCGGCGTATCCTTCTCGACATCCATGTCAAGCACCACAAAATCCACGGGTATGAAGCAGTCGCGAATTTTCACTGGAACGTCTTCAGCAATACTCGTTGGATAACAAACTAAAGAGTCAACTTGTTGGAGCTTCATTGTTGTTGGAGTCAGCTCCGTGAAGTTCAGCTGGTCGAAGACCACCTTGGGCATAACACTGACACTTGCTCCAAGGTTACAAAGTGCCTTCTCAAAGTAGTGAGCCCCAATGGAGCAGGATATGAAGGGGTATCATGGGTCCTTTAGCCAGTTTCCTTCTCGTAGAGAAATCATGTTGACATTTCCATAAGCGGTTCTAGCTGCCCTGGCATCTTGTTACTTTCCAATGGACGAACAACTGCAGCAAGTTGAGCCATCTAAGTTTCTAACATCTTGTTGAAGCTAAATTGAATCTTGAAAGCTGAGGATAGTCCTTCAATCTTTGCATTAATGCTTTCTAGGGTCTTGTCATTAGACGATAGCTTCATTGATAAGGCATCATTGAACTTCAGCTGGCTAATGGCATGTTCTCTCAAGTTGGGTTGATTGACATTGTTTCCATTTTTGTTGTACCCTACTTGAAAGAAATGGCATGGTTGGCCCCACCCTTGACCTCCTAGACAATAGCCATTGTTGTTGAAGTTCCCATTGTTGGCTATGAATAGGGCATCATCATGAGTTTCAGGGCAGTCATTACACATGTGACCCGTTTTTCCACAGACTTCACGTGTGATATGAGAGTCTAAGGCCCAGGCATTGCCACATACTTCACCACTGGCTTGTCCACAAATATTTATCATAAGGAGGTACAATTTGGCAGCGATCATGTCCACCAATTTCAAGGTGTGCACACCTCACTGACGGGTTTGGAGACGCTCATCGCTTTGGGCACCGTTAGACACCATCTTCTCAATATAATATTTTGCTTTGGGCACCGTTAATGTGAAGAAGGCTCCTCCAGCAGAAGCATTCACATGGTCACGAGTAGAAGGGATTAGCCCATTATGGAAATTTTGGATAATGAGCCAGTCGACCATCACATGGTGGGGACAGACCAGGATATACTCCTGTAGCCTTTCAAATGCCTCGGGAATAGACTCCTTAGGATCTTGCTGGAAGCTGGAAATTTTTCCATGTAGGGCATTGGTTTTGCCCAATGGGAAGAACTTTGTGAATAATGCCATAGAACACTTCTCCCAAGTGTCTACAACACTTTAGTTCGCATAGAACCACTACTTTGCTCTCCCAAGAATGGAGAACGAAAACAGTCTAAGACGGACGACATCAGTAGAGACATCCTTGTTCTTAAAAGTGTTGTAGATCCCAAGGAACTATTGTAAGTGAGAACTTGCATCCTCGTTAGCCTTCCCACAAAATGGTTTGGCTTGAACCATAGTGATCAGGACAGTCTTGATTTCAATGTTCACGTCTCCCGTGTTAACATTGTGCCCAACAGGTACATTGTTAGCAAAGGGAGCCGAAAACTCACAAAGGGTCTTCTGAGCCATTGGCGTATTGTTGGTGCAGTAGCACTTGTTTGCCTTACTACATGAAGCTTCTAAGGAGTAATGATACGAAGTCGATCTCTCAGAAGGGATTCTGGATCTTCAATAAAGTTTTCCGGCGGGCAGAAACAGACATACACTACCATGTTTTCACATTAAAATGAATATGAAAACAAAGAAGGGTTATCCTACTAAAAACCTACCCAAGTTCCTATCTTATTCACTCAATCATGCAATACTTCAACTGCCTTCCCCAGCAATGATGCCAAAAATGCTTGTTGACATTTCTTACGTACAAAATAAATTTCCACAAGCACACGAAAACTATCGATGTAGCATTTCCCATTAAGGGAATATTCCAAGGGTGTCATTTATTGATCCAAAGAGAAGACTAGGTGGAAGTGTAGAAATCATCAAATGGAAAGGGTAGAATGGTCTAGGTAGGATTCTAGTGAGGATGGATAATAGATAATTGGAGGTAGTGTGACACACACAAGAGCTTTCTATTCTAAGAGGGATAAATAGGTCCTATGGAGATTAGACTAAGAGTTAGTGAGTTGCTCCTACAATGCCTTTAATATACATATACATAGCCTAGGTTAGATACTAATAAACATGTCACTGGTGAATCCTTATGCTAAGTTGTTCAACACATCGTGCACGGGTTTACCCCTAGAAAAACTAGGGTGACTCCTGCCAAGAGCCTGTGGATTAGCTGAACCTGGAAGATTACAAAATAAATATAGGGATATCACTTTCTAATGCCTACCTCTTCAATCCATGGGTCTACGAGACATTAAACTCTACATAGCTATCCCAGCACCATGCTAGCATATTAAGTAAATACCTTAAGAGCCTAGGCACAAGCCATCCTAAGGCAATGAACTAAGTCATCATTGAAACTAATGTTGATGCATAGCATAATTATTCATATTAACATGATCATATCATAGCTAATTAGACTACAGTGGGGGTTAATTATGTTTCTGATGATATATTTATGATAATTATGGCATAACCACAAAGACTATTCCTACCACATACATGGACTCCACAATCAAACAAGAAACGCTTCATCCAAGTATATGTATAAAGGAAGACTAAAGATAATATATTTATTATGCATAAAGTCACAAATACAAGAAGGAATACATGAGCCATAACTTTGCCAACGTGGAATTGGGAAGAGGGACTCCCTCTACTCATTTCCTAATTTGGACTAGGGACTAGATATTCTTCTTTATGCAGCCTAAACACCTCTAAGACTAAGGAAAATAGTGGATACCATAGAATGAAACTCAAGTGATGTGTGTTGAAGTGAGGGGTAGGGGGCTCCAATTTATAGCTGGAGAAGGTTCGGTTCCCACCACCAAAATACGTGAATCAATCTTCATCGTTATTAGGGCAGCACAAGGAGTCGACATGTGAAAGTTGACCGCGTTTGGCGCCAGGAACTAGTCGGTCGAACAGGGTGTTAGGCTGACCTGGTCTTGGCTCCTTTCTCGTGTGCTTTCTCCAGGTCACTTACAGGTGGGCCCTATTGACTGATATGGGTGATGCACAGTTGGATCTCCTCGGATACATCTGTTTTTGGTTCATTTGATCCATGTGATGCCATGTGTCAGTGCTTGATTGGATAGGATGCTAATTTTTAGGATTGCTCCCCCTCTTTTACCTCAATTCTTGCATAAAAAAGCCTGCGTGCACAATTTTTCTAATGACAAGTGGAAATAGGTTAAATAGAAAGGTGATGTGTGCAAGAAATGACTTATCCTTCACATAATTGAGTTATATTGATGGGTGAAATTGGGATATAATAGCCATCAACAATCATCACATGGAGTAAACATACGCTGGTCTTTTCTTATCCTTGCGCTATCGTGATTGCTTGCATGCGCCAGCGCTTGGCTTCAAGAAAAGCCGAATCCAACTTGTCTGTGTGTCCTACAAGTCTCTCTGATATTTCTCTCACACTCTTATCACTTCTTTCCAGCAAGCAACGAATTTTCCTCTTTTTTGGACTGTCGTTGCCTCCGTTGCTACTCTCTGCTTGCTGGCCAAACAAGACCACCGTTGCTCGAGCAGGCAACTTAGAAAAGTTGCACAAGGTAGACCTAGTCCTTCTCACTATAAGAAACATTCAATAAGGCATCGGTGTTTGTCAAGACATTGTCCCCCTCTGATTTAAAATAGTTATATCCATTGGTTTTAAAAATTCGATGGAAG
The DNA here is from genome assembly GCA_036927565.1 of Tuctoria greenei. Taxonomy (NCBI): domain Eukaryota; kingdom Viridiplantae; phylum Streptophyta; class Magnoliopsida; order Poales; family Poaceae; genus Tuctoria; species Tuctoria greenei. The sequence goes on from JAYESD010000010.1 coordinate 83,692,234, forward strand.
AAACTTATTGTTGTCAGTAGAAAAACAAGGACCGACGACTGTAACTTAAAGATGTGGTGGTACAGCAAAAGCCGACGGTCTTATTGAATTCGTCGGCCAAACAAAATAAACCGACACGTCTAATTAAAATTGTCGGGCTTGACTCCTGGCCGACGGTCATAGTCATAAGTTGTAACACGCTCATTTTCATCCATCATGCATTGCATACATTCTTATACATGTTTAACATTAAGCAACACAAAAAGGAATAAGTTTAACATGAATTATAATCAAACAAGAAAATAAAAACCTGGCTCAGTGCGGACTTGATCGGATTTGTACCCCAGACTAGTCTGTCTAACTCTCTATTGTTCTCCCTGGGTAAGGCAGACTTGTCCGGACTGTACCCCGGACTAGTCTGTTCAACTCTCTGTTGCTTTTCTGCACTTTTCCACTAATGCTACGGACTAGTCCGAAAATATTTTTGATGTTTCCCTAAGCCCTGCTCTGGACTTGTCTGGTCTAGAACTGGACTTGTCCGTTCAACTCATCGGAACTTCGATATAACTACGAACAAACTTGTCCGGCTTGACACTGGACTTATCAATTCAACTTTCTGACTTCCAATGGTCTTGTTCGGCCTCATACGGACTAGTCCGGTATTGTGAGTTTTGACTCGGATTCTTTTTTTCCTCCATGATGTGTTGTTGGGTAATTTACCTGTTTGGGACCAAGAACGTCGTGTCCAACCCTTGAGGAGCCCATATGGGACCCCTACTCAGCCTCCACCACCTTAACCTTGCATTCCACCCCAAATCCTACCATCTCCTCCTTAAATAAACACCCCAACACCCACCCTTTCATCCCTTCACCACTATTGAAGAGAAGCCCCTAACCCTAGTTTGTGAGAGCCGCCATCAAGGAGCCTCCACCGCACAGAGAAGAAGGAGAAGGCAAGAAGGAGGGGGATCAACCAAGATCGTTGTCGCTGTTGCGATCTTCATCATCAATCTCTAAATGTCAACATCCCACTTCGTCAATTCTTCATCTCCTTCGATCTTTACATCAATTCTCCAGTCTTCAACCTTTTAACCCTTGGATTCGTGGTAAATACCTAGATTCATCTTTTCCTCGTACATTATGATTCCATATAAACCTTAACTAAGCTCTAATTGAAAATTCGTGAATACCCTAGCCATAGTGGACTTGTCTGGTCTACTGCGGACTAGTCCCATCAACTCTCTGGTCTAGAACGAACATGTCCGGCCTCACGACGGACTAGTCCGGTCTCCCTGTTCTGAAAATTCCTAGAACTTCATGAATATCCCCCAAAATGACTTAAAACTTGTTCAGATATGTAATACATAATTGTGACTAGTTAGTAGGCTGTGATATCAACCAAATAACATGACTTAGCACATAATTGCATTAATCATGCATGCCATGACATATTGAGTAATATATGAGCATGTATTGATTATAATGCTTGTTTTGTATGTTTGTTGCCAGGAATATTAGGTGTTGCGCTGGAGGGTGCTGTCAAGGACCTCCAACACCAGAACTTTGAAGCTTTTGATCCTAATCAGTCTCAAGAGCAAGGCAAGTGTCCTTAATCATTTTGATCCTGTTTGTTTTAAATGTTTTGTTTGCAAAATTGCATGTTTGTGTAAATTGATGGGAAACCCAAGATATGTGTTTACTAGACTTGTTTAACCATCCTTGTTGCTTGGATTACATTGTAGAGAGTCGAGAAGGGTATTTTTACCTTTTTTCTTCGTTATAATTAATTTGGATGGGAAAACAACCAAATGGCTTAATGAATTAATGCAACTATGGGTAATGGGAATTTATGAATATGGATAATTGGTAACTTGGGAGATCTAAGCAAGCATGGTTTGTGGATTGGGTTGGATAATATGGTGGTTTTGTTTGCCTTGGATCTAAGGACCGGTTCATGCGAGAATAAGCCAGGACAACAGTGCCACAACAAGTCCATGTATGGGTGCGGCTTAGCCAATAAATTAAGTGTATTGTCAGCATTGTTCAGATCATTTGGAGGAGCGGGGAATGGGAGTCGGTTGCGTTTGCAATTGTGGCGGGACTGCCCTGGGATCTGGACGGTACAAGAGGGGGCCCTTGGTTGGATGTGCTCAGTTGAAGGCATCACCACTGGTGAAACCTTAATGGATTTGAATATGCTAGCAGTCCCTTTGTAAAGGCTATTTTGTGATCTTTTAGCCATACACCTAAGGAAGTGTAATTGACATAAGGGATGTTTCTTTAGTCGCTGGTGGGTGATGAAATCACAAACTCGTGGGTAAAGTGGTACAACCACTGTAGAGTGTTGAAAACTATAATACCGATGCTCCCCGTTAAGAGCACCTGGATGACTACATGATTAGTGGGAACTTGGGATTTGGGATTGTTTGGTTATGGTTATGGATTGGATGGTGATAAATGAACATGGTTATTGAGGATGGTAAGGATATGGCATATGGATGGATAATGAATGATGAACATGAATTATTATGTTTATTTGGGCTGATGGGATTATTCACATGGACATTGTAGGATGCTTTTTTATGTTTTAAATGTACTTCTTGGTAACTAGTCCTTATTTATTATCATTCCTTGTTTAAGCTACATGTCATTATTTTCCCACACTTGCTGAGTACGACATGTGCTCACACTTGCAATTCCCCCACCAACAGTTTTAAGTGATGCTTGGGAGGACCCTGAGGATAATGCGGAGTACTAGGTTGTGTGCTGCTGTCGACTTGCCAGTGGTGTTGATTAGAGCCGCTCTATATCCCCTTTGCTTAGTTGCTTAGATTATCTCCATTGCATTAGTTTCAGATTTATTAATAATGATCATTAGAGATTGTAATTTAGGATTATATGAATATTGTAATGAAAGTACTTATTTAATAATTTGTGTTGTGGTATTTTTTTGTATATCGTTTGTGGTGAACTGGTGTATGTGTGTTGAACATCTTGGGCACACATATGCATTGCACTTGGTTCATTTCGGAACCGGGTGTCAAGAATTGGTATCAGAGCTACAGGTTGAACGTAGGACGCGACCCAGATAGAATGGACACTTTAGAGCACATAGGAACAATTAGGAATTGGGGTTTGCTTGGTGTGCTGATTGCTATGTAATGTTTTCTTGTGTGCTTGTGTCCTTGTTAAAGGATTGTGGGATGCTTTAGCGTTTGCCACATCCATATAGGCTAGTATAGGTAGTTGCTTAGTTTCATATCCCTTGATATATATAGTTGGGGACATTTTCTAAATTCTTCAATCTCTTGTTCTTTGTTCATATGCTGAGGACTCACTACTTAAGAAATGTCAATGGTGAGGAGGAAGAGAAAAATGCAGCACCTCAGAACAACAATGGACTTGGACCTGGGGTTAGCAACCTTGAGCAGTTGTTAGCTATACAGAATCAGCTTATGCAGACGGTGATGCAAACTTTGGGACAACTGCAGACCAATAATCAGAATCAACCCCATATGTCTCCACCCCCGCCACACCACCACCTCATAACAGATTGGGAGAGTTTATGAGGACTAAGCCACCTAACTTTGCTCAAGCCAATGATCTTATGGAAGCGGATGATTGGCTGAAATCTGTGGAGAAGAAGCTCACTATTGTTCAGTGCAAGTGACAGGGAGAAGGTTTTTTTAGCCTCCCATCAATTAGTTGCAATGCCCATGCTAATCAAGTGAGGATCACTTGGGCTGAATTTAAGGAGAGTTTCCATTCCAACTTTGTTCCGAAAGGTGTTATGATCTTGAAGCGGCAGGAATTTTAGAACTTAAGGGAAGAAAGGTCGACTATGAGTGAGTATCTCAATAAATTCACTCAAGTCTTGAGGTATGCTCCAGAGGACGTCAACCGGGACAGCTGCAAGCAATACTTGTTTATGAGAGGACTGAACAACGAGATGCAAGTCCAATTGCTCAATTGTGACTATGCAAATTTCTAAATGCTTGTGGACAAAGCTATTGTGGTTGAGAACAAGGTCCGTGAGATGGAGCAAGAAAATAAGAGGAACATGCCATATCAAGGACAACCACAAGGAAACAATGTTTGCCCCCACTTTGCACCACCAAATGCGACATACTACAACTCCTCTACTCCCGCATATCTAAATGTGGCCTAGAGGGGGGAGGTGAATAGGCCTTTTTCAATTTTAGTCAGAACCTGCAACACTTAGCAACTTGATCAAATACCAGGAAATCTGACTAGTCTGGTAGAGTGCAGACTAGTCCGGTGCGTGCGGACCAGATCGATCAAGTTTGATCGATTATATCTACTCTAGACTCTATGTAGCGGAAATATACTTGTAATTAGATTGTAATACTTCAATTAAACTGGATGTTGCACAAGTTAACCTTATATTCAATGTTTTAATGTAATATGAACAAGATCAAGTAAAACCCTAGATATCAATGAAAAGTAAGAACAAAATGCACAAAGCGAAGACACAAGATTTTTATCCCGTGGTTCGGTTCCCACAAAGGCAACCTACATCCACGTTGAGGAGCCCATGAAAGGATTGAGTCTTCACCAACCCTAACCTCGTCGAATCGCCACGAAGGCCAATTCTCTTTCACTATCACAAGGGTAAATCACCAAGTTCAAGGGGCCTTGTCACAAGTTGAGGGCTCCCCAAGATTATAAATCAAACAGCACCAAGAACACAATCTTCAGATCAACAATGAAACAATAGGAGTGTGTTAGAGAATTAAACCCAAAAGCTTAAACGTGTGGAATCGTGTCTCTCCTTTGATCCAAAGTGAATCCTCAAGGATTTCATCTTTCTTGCGTTGGATTACGTGGAGAGATGTGTTTTCTAAGCTCTTGGAGGGTGTGACGGCGTTGGGAGTCGAGAGAGTTGAAAGTAGGGCCCTGCACATCTATTTATAGGGTGTTTCCAAAAGTTACCATTAGGGTTCCGAGGGTCCGGACTAGTCTGTGGTGGAGTTCGGACTAGTCCACTGTGCAGCGTTTAGGAAACCCTAAGTTCTCAGGAATATCGGACTTGTCCAGCCTTGGGCGGACTAGTCCGATATATGCTCTGGAAAAGTTCGGACTAGTCCGGTTATTTTTGGAGAAGTCCGGCTGTGGTGATCTCCTTAGTGAATTGGGGACAAGTCCGCATTTGGAGGACTTGTCCAATTTTAGTCAGAGAGGTTATCGGACTAGTTCGGATATTATCGGACTTGTCCGATGTCGTGCAAAGTTGTGAAGTGTTGAGGACTAGTCCGCACTGGGGAGGACTAGTCCGATCTTAGTAAGAAAGATATCAGAATAGTCCGTGGTGATATCAGACTAGTTCGGTCTGTGTAGACTTGGACTGTGCAGACAAGTCCGCACTGGGAGGACTTGTCTGATTTTGAGCAGAGGGGTTATCGGACTGGTCCAACTATTATCGGACTAGTCCAGACCTGTATAAATTAGTGCAGTGAGTGAGTTTTCTTGTGATTGAGCTCTTGGGGTGTGTTTCTCCAACACACTCTATACACAATGATCTAATCTATTAAGCTCTTGAGCTCTTTTCCATATAGATCCTCATTCTCCTTTCTTTTTGCGCTTACTCCATCTTTTCATTAAAACCTGTGCTCATCTCAACAATTTGGTTAGGATCTCATTTGTTTGTCATAAATCAACCAAAACCCACAAGAGATGCCTAGATGCACTTTCAAGCTTCCCCTTTTTGGTGATTGATGACAACCAATTGAGATTTCACAAAATATGGTAAAAATGCAGAATTTTCATAAAGTGTTCATATATGAGTTAGGTACGAGTTAAGCAATGAAAACATAGGTCATATGTGCACTCTTTATGGTGGGATGTAAAAGTACATGAGTCTGAGCAATAATCATGATGAGAATGAAGTGATTGACATGAAAATACCAATTTGAAGCATATATGTCAACTTCAAAGCAAAATCACAAATTTAATAACATGAGCACAAGCATAGTCATTCCATCACACTACAATACTTAAAAATAGAGATAACAAAATTCAAGTTTTACAACCCAAAGAGACATAAAGAGATACACAAATGAAGCACTCATCTCTCAACCTACAGCTAGGATCTAGTGACTCCCCCTCATTCTCTCCCCATTTGGCATTAAGACACCAAAAAAGAAGGAGAGGAGGGATATAATGGCTCATTCCTCGTTGTCGGTCCTTTCCTCATATTCATCTTCATCTTCAGGTTGGGTAGGAGGAGGAGGATCAGATCCACTCGAAGTGCCCCCAATGCAAAAGTAAGCAAGATCGGAGGGAGTCAAAGGTCCGAGCTCAGTGAAATCAGAGGCTGAATCTTCAGAGATGACTGCGGATCTAATAGGCTCGATCTCCAGCTTCTGGCAAATATGCTTGACATTTTCTTTGACATATCTCATATATGCCACCCTGGCCTTGTTCAGCTTGTGAGTATTCACTTCGGCCTTCTAGCATGAGGCAAAGATTGTTGCCAAGTACTTCAGGATTCCACTAGGAGACCCTTTTTGGGGAGGGGCCCTAGTGGTGGGTGCAGACCTCTCATCTCCTCATGCTCTCCTCGGAGCTTCTTCACTCAACACTGGAGATGGAGCAGCTTGGACATTGGCTTGGGGAGGCTTCTGGGGCCTCAAAGGAGTGTGCTCCACGTCCTTCATGAACTCGATCCCTGTGACCTTCTCAATCATGAAAATCAAGTAGGGGGCATAGCCACATGATCTATTCGGCGCGCAGGAGATGTTGACCATATCATTCCAGATATAGTCAAAGATGTCAAACTTCCTCTCCATGCTTATCAGTTTCATCAAGGTCCTCAAGTAACCTTGGACACTTCCTGCATGCCCATCTTTTGGTGCTATTGTCTTCCTCAGCACCCTATTGAGAACCATGAAGAAGGTCTTCATGTTATTGGTTGAGGGGGGGGGGGTTGAACTTTAGGCTAATGTCATAGAGGAAGTCCATCTTATCCTTGCTCAATACACCGATGTTGTGAATAGTCTGCTCATTGTCGCTGGTGTCTTCAAGGTGAAGGAGTCTTGCAAAATCATCATAAGTAATTGTGTACAAGGATCCATGAGTCATCCATGTCACCCTCTCCTCCTCATAACTGCCAAAGAAGCATGTGGCATAGAACTGAGCAATAACTTCATCATTCTAGTGATATTTAAAGGCAAACAGGTCCTTCAATCCATGCCTAGCAGCAGCCTCTACCACCTGATCAAATGCTCCACAGCTCTTTCTCCCAAAGTGATTCCAGTGAATCCACTGGCTGCAGACCACCAGAGTCTTCATGGCAAGGTACACCGAGCTGTAGAAATCTGCATGAAAATTGATCCAAAATCTGGCATCTGCAGCCTTCTTGGGTCGGCTGTAGCAATCCACAAATCTTAGCTTGGAAGCCATATTGCTTCCCTTGCCGTTGAACTTCTCCTCAGAGGGATCTCTGTTTCCTTGCCTCATAGCATGCATCTTGAGAGGGCCGACCGGGCCCGAAGCAATTCCCTTACATTTGCCCTTCACTTGGCGAAGAGCCGCCGAGCTAGAGCCAGCTGTGTCCTTTGCCTTGGACACAGGCTTCTTGGCAAGCACCTTGCGCCGCACCTGAGGTGGGGAAGGTGCAGGCTCGGAGGGACGCTCTTGCCTCTTTTGAGCGTGAGATTTCGAAGTATGCGGCAACAAGTCTTGTTCCATCTCATCTTCAAAGTCGGAGATGTTCTCGTTCGACATTGTCCTGAGAGAGCATTGCACAATGTATGGATAAGAATTGATGACAAGGAAGTGCATTTAGGAATGAGAAATTAGGGTTGAAATCAGTCTGGTGTTTATCACCTCAAACCCTAACTAGACTACAAATGGTGATTCCCAATTCAAAACTAGTTCAAGGTACATGTAATACAGCAAGGAGGCATGTATTAACCGAGAGGAACTAGGCTATTTACTAAACAATGAATAAAATAACGATTTCTAAGGTTTGGGAGGAAATTTTACTGAAAATCCTTGATTCTTGGAGATGGAGGGGTTGAAGGTGCAGACAAGTCCGTGGTCTTCAATCCCTATGCAATGGAGATCGATTTCCACCTAAACTTGGAGGGATTTGATGGAAAACGGAGGAAATCTCTTTGGGAGCACTCGAGCGAGGAGATAGAGCATGGGGCGAGTTGTGAGGATGAAGAAGATTAGGTTTTGGCGGCGGCTAGTGTTATGGAGTCGAAAAATCGGACTAGTCCGGACTACTGGACACTCTGCGGACTGGTCCGCTTTAAGCGGGCTAGTCCGGATAACCACAGACTAGTACGTGGTGACCAAAACAGAATTGAAAAGCCCGTTCACATATATATTCGAAGGTTCTTATAGGGAAAATAGGGGTCAAAACAATCAAGTAATCTTGATGAATATGATCAGTAAGTATACAACAATCAAGCAATGACCATAATTCATCAAGATCAAGTGACTGATATAGTTTTTCAGAGAAAATTGAGAGAGATGATTTTCACAACACAATCAACATATTTTGAAGAATCCATACAAGTATGCAAGTTTTCAAGCCACATTCCGAGCATCAAGGATGATTAGTTCATTTCGGAGCTCGCAAAAACGCTTTTCATCAAGTGGCTTGGTGAATATGTCCGCTAGTTGTTTTTCTGTGTTGACATGGGAAATAGCTATGTCTGCTTTCATTGAATGGTCTCTCAAAAAGGGGTGTCAGATGTCTATATCTGTCCTAGAGTGCTCGACAGGGTTATGGGCAATCTTAATGGCACTCTCATTATCACAAAGAAGTGGAATACGCCATATATTGTAACCATAATCCCTTAGAGTTTGTCACATCCAAGGAGTTGTGCACAACAACTCCCGGCTGCAACAAACTCCGCTTCGGCCGTGGATAGGGCAATGGAGTTTTGTTTCTTGGAGGACCAAGAAACTAGGGATCTACCTAGAAATTGGCATGTACCGGAGGTGTTTTTTCTATCTACTTTGCATCCGGCATAATCTGCATCAGAGTATCCAATGAGATTGAACTTGGAACCTTTGGGATACCAAAGGCCTAGGTTGGGTGTATGAACTAAATACCGCAAGACTCTTTTTACGGCAGTCAAATGACAATCTTTTGGGTTGACTTGAAACCTTGCACACAAACATACACTCAACATAATGTCTGGGCTAGATGAACATAAGTAAAGTAGGGATCCAATCATGGAGCGATATACCTTTTGATCGACGTTTGGTCCATCTTCATTGAGATCCAAGTGTCCATTTCTTGCCATGGGAGTCTTTATATGCTTCGCCTTGTCCATTCCAAACTTCTTGAGTATGTCTTGAGTATACTTAGTTTGTCTTATGAACGTCCCTTCCTTTTGTTGCCTAACTTGGAATCGCAGGAAGTATTTCAGCTCTCCCATCATAGACATCTCGAATCTATCTGTCATAATCTTACTAAAGTCTTCACAAAAGGATTTGTTAGTTGAACCAAAGATAATGTCATCAACATAAATTTGACAAATAAAAATATCATTGTTAAAGTGCTTTGTGAATAACGTATAATCTGCTTTACCAATATTAAAACCATTTTCAATTAAGAAATCTCTAAGACACTCATACTAAGCTCTAGGAGCTTGTTTGAGGCCATAGAGAGCCTTACGCAATTTAAAGACGTAGTCGGGGAACTCTTCATCTTCAAATTTGGGGGTTTGCTCCACATACACCTCCTCCTTGATTGGTCCATTGAGGAAGGCAATTTTTACATCCATTTGATAGAGCTTGAAATCATGGTGAGTTGCATATGCAAGTAATATTCTAATAGACTCAAGCCTAGCTACGAGAGCAAAGGTTTCATCGAAATCCAAACCTTCAACTTGTGAATATCCTTTGGCCACAAGTCACGCCTTGTTCCTTGTCACCACACCGTGTTCGTCTTGTTTGTTGCGAAAGACCCATTTGGTGCTGACGACATTGAACTCGGGTCTTTCAAAAAGTTCCCACACTTCGTTTCGTTTGAAGTTGTTGAGTTCTTCTTGCATCGCCACCACCCAATTCGGATCCTTCAATGCATCCTCAATCCTGCGCGGTTCCATAAAGGATACAAAGGAGTAATGTTCACAAAAATTAGCTATGCGAGATCTAGTCGTTACTCCCTTTTGAATGTCCCCGATGATGTTGTCGACGGGATGATCTCTTTGAATGCATTGGTGTACTCTTGGGTGTGGCACTTGTGGTCTTGAGTCTTCATGATCATCTTCTACTCCACCTAGATGGTTGCCCTCATTTACTTGTTGATCATCTTTGTCTTCTTGATGTTGATCTTGTGTGGGAGCTCCCCCTTGATCGTTTACCTCCACTTGTGGTTCATCTTCTTCATTTGCATTTGGAGGTGGCGCTTGTGGTCGAATATCGCCCAGCGCCATTCTTCTCAATTCTTGACATGGAGCTTCTTCTCTATCTAGCACACATGAATCAACTTGCTCTTCTTGAGAGCTGTTAGTTTCATCGAACACTACGTCACGTGCTACTTCAACAAGTCCGCAGGTCTTGTTGAAGAAACGATAGGCGTAAGAGTTTGAATCATAACCAAGGAAGAAACCTTCATTGGACATCAAAGCGAACTTTGAGGTCCTAGGCTTCTCGTTCAAAATATAGCACTTAGAACCGAAAACTCGAAAATAGGAAATATTTGGTTTGTTGCCCGTGAGTAGCTCATATGATGTCTTATTGAGTAGTCGATGAAGGTAGAGTCGGTTTATGCCGTGGCAAGTGGTGTTAACCGCTTCCGCCCAAAATCGATCAAAGGTCTTGTATTCATCGAGCATTGTTCTCGCCATCTCTATGAGGGTTTGGTTCTTCCTTTCGGCAACTCCATTTTGTAGAGGGGAATAAGGTGCTGAAAGCTCATGCTTTAACCCTTCTTCGTTTAGGTACTCCTCAACTTGAGTGTTCTTGAACTCCGTGCTGTTGTCACTTTGTATGTTCTTGATCCTCATTGAGAACTCATTTTGGGCACGCTTGAGAAACTTCTTGAGGGTTCCTTGAGTTTCTGTCTTATCATGCAAAAAGAAAACCCAAGTGGAGCGCGAAAAGTCATCAATAATTACTAAGCCATATTTGTTACTGTCGATGCTTATGTAAGCAATTGGACTGAATAAGTCCATATGAAGTAGCTTGAGCGGTATTGTTGTGGTCATGAAGTTCTTCGCAGGATGAGGTGCTCCTACTTGCTTCCCGGCTTGGCACACGCTACAAGGCCTGTCTTTCTCAAAAACAACATCCTTTAAACCTTGGATCTGATCGCCCTTAAGGAGTTTTAAAGATTCCTCAAACCAACATGTGTTAGCCGTCTATGCCACAGCCAACCCATGTTGGTCTTTGCAATCTAGCATGTGTCAAGTTCGGCTTTATCTTTGTTGAAGTCAACAAGATAAAGCTTTCCCTTCAACACACACCTGAATGCAACCAAGTCATCACTCCTTCTAGGGACGGTCACACCCTCATTAGTAAACAAGCAATTATAACCTTTTTCACATAATTGAGATATGGACAACAGGTTATAATCTTAGGAATCGACATGTAAAACGTGAGAAAGAGTATGTTGAGATGATATTGCAATTTTACCGGTATCGAGCACCCTTCCTTGACTATTGTCTCCAAAATAGATGCCCTTGCTTGGATCCTCATTCTCTTTGCACTCAATGAACATCATTCTTTCTCTGGTCATATGGTTGGTGCATCCACTGTCTAGCACCCATTTTGATCCACCAGAGGAATAGGCCTCCAAAATCAAATTATGCCATGGTTTTAGGTACGCAAGCTTGCTTGGGTCCTTTGAGGTTAGTTACAAGAGATTTGGGCTTCCACACATGAGACTTGGTGTTCCCATGGTGTGTCCCAACATAATGAGCATAAACTTTACCAAAACTTTTCATAAGAACATATGATGCATCGAAAGTTCTAAACGATATATGTTGTTGTTCATGAACAGAACTAGTCTGGGAGACCGGACTTGTCCGTGTAGGGACCGGACTAGTCCGATTTTCATATGTGTTGACTATCTTGGATTTATTAGTATCATTAGTCTTTCTAGCTAGAGAGGAGTTTCCTCTCACAAAGGCAATGCACTCCTTGTTATTCTTATGGTTTCTAGCATTTTGCTTTTCACCATAGGAATACCCAATGCCATATTTGACATTAGGAGGTCTTGTGGCCAAGTATGCACTACGTGCATATTTGACCTTCTCGTTGTCAAATATGCCACTTTGGGAAGAATGCTTGTACTTGGTGGAGGTTGACTTGTCTTTCAAGCTAGTGTCAGTTTTAAGGGGTTGAGAGGGAAATCCTAAAGAGGATGAAGGGTCACTTTGTTTGAGTGACTCAACTTGCACTTCAAGTATCATGTTAATGGTTAAGTTAACAAGTTCTTCCTTGATGATTGCATTTGAGTCGCTTAACTTCAAACAAGCTTCCTTGCTTGAAGCTAATTCAAGTTCAAGTGATTTGCTTCGCTCCTTTTCAAGTTCAAGGAGCTCATTGATCTTGAGATACTCCTCCTTTTGGAGGATGATCATATCCTCTTGACGATCAATCAACCCCTCCCTATCAATAAGCTTATCCATCAAGAATTTCATTTTGGTAGTAGTTTTGTTGTCTTAGCTAGCTAGCAGTCCTCATCATCACTATAGTTGTCACTATCACTATCAAAAGAATGCGAAGAGGTAGATTTGTTGTTACCTTTCGTTTACCTTCCTTCGCCATGAGGCAAGTTTTGTTGCCTTTCCATGCGCCGAGATCTGGGAAGAGGGTGGACTTCTTAGTTGCCTTCGCGATGGCTATGCTAGCCATCTTCTCTTCCTCTTCGGATGAGGACTCATCATTTGAGTCCCACTCCTTTCCTAGGTGCGCTTGTCCAGCTTCCTTCTTCTTCTTCAAGAATTTCTTGGGTTGAGGCTTCGTTTCCTTGGTCTTCTTCTTGTTTTCTTCATACGAGCAATCAAGTATAAAGTGGTCATATTCACCACAGTGATAGTATGCCGCTGCAGCTTCGGTCTTGATTTTTCTTTGTGTTTTCCTTCACTTGATTTGCCCCCTTATCTTCCCTTCATCATTTTGTTGAATCTCTTTATAAAGAGGATCATGTCCTCTTTGTCAATATCGCTGCTCTCATCATCGCTGCCTCTTCTTGTTGAGCTTCTCGAGCTTCTTTTGGGAAGGGCTTGCAAGTGGATTATAGGGTGACCCCTTTCTTCTTTGCCGAGGTGAGGTCGGCAATCTCCTTGACATGTTTAGCTTGCTTATCCATCATCTCGAAGTTGATGATCTTTCCAAGTAGTTTGTCCGGGGTCATTTTCTTGTACCCGGGACTTTCTCTAATCATTGAGCTTAGGGTAACATTGTGAGGCATGAAATCTCTAAGGATGAGCTTCACTACCTCGTCACCATTACACTTCTTACTTCTGTATGCTCGAACCTTGTTGATGAGAGTCTTTCACCGGTTGTACATGTCTTGTGGTGACTCATCTTCTTCTATGGTGACTCTTCCCAATTCGCCTTCAATCATTTCGATCTTCACCTCTCGCACGTGATGATCGCCTTCATGTGCAGTTTGCAATGTGTCCCGGATTTCCTTTGCAATCTCGAGTCCATCCACCATGGTGAACTCATCCCGACTTAGTGAAGATGTGATGACTGTTGCAGCTTGAGCATTCCAATGAGTTGCTAGCTTTTGGCTTGGTGTAAGCTCTTCATCGTCATCTCAGGTATCTATTCCTGTACACACAATATGCCACAGGCTGGGATTGAGTGAGATTAAGTGCATTTTCATGTTTTGCCTCCACATTGAGTAATCATTGCCATCAAAGTGTGGGACTTTTCCAAAAGGAATAGATAAATAATGGCTATTGTTAGAATTTAAAGGATTGTAGTTGAAAGGATATCGGGAGTAGTCGGTCAATCTTCACTTTCCCTTTGGAGAGGGCTTTCATCCTTAGGAGCGCCTTGAGTTCAAGTATCTCCTCATCGTCATCCTCGAAGTCCTGAATGGCATCGAGGAGCTTCTCCAATTTTTGAGCTTTTTCATCTTCAACCTTCTCTTTGTTGAGACTCTTGTGCACATCCTTCATGTCCGACATGTTCTCTTTGAGCGATTAGTCTCTTGCAAAGAGCCCTGCTCTGATACCAATTGAATGTGGCCTAGAGTGGGGGGGGTGAATAGGCCTTTTTGAATTTTAGTCGGAACCTGCAACACTTAGCAACATGATCAAATACCAGGAAGTCGGACTAGTCTGGTAGAGTGCGGACTAGTCCGGTGCGTGCGGACCAGATCAATCAAGTTTGATCGATTATCCCTACCCTAGACTCTATGCAGCGGAAATATACTTGTAATTAGAGTGTAATACTTCAATGAAACTGGATGTTGCACAAGTTAACTTTTATATTCAATGTTATGAACAAGATTAAGTAAAACCCTAGATATCAATGAAAAGTAAGAACAAAATGCACAAACTGAAGACACAAGATTTTTATCCTGTGGTTCGGTTCCCACAAAGGCAACCTACATCCACATTGAGGAGCCCACGAAAAGACAGGGTCTTCGCCAACCCTAACCTCGTCGAATCGCCACGAAGGCCAATTCTCTTTCACTATCACAAGGGTAAATCACAAAGTTCAAGGGGCCTTCTCACAAGTTGAGGGCTCCCCAAGATTACAAATCAAACACCACCAAGAACACACTCTTAAGATCAACAATGAAACAACAAGAGGGTGTTAGAGAATCAAACCCAAGATCTTAAACATGTGGAATCGTGTCTCTCATTTAATCCAAAGTGAATCCTCAAGGATTTGATCTTTATTGTGTTGGATTGTGTAGAGAGATGTGTTTTCGAAGCTCTGGGAGGGTGTGATGGCACTGGGAGTCAAGAGAGTTGAAAGTAGGGTCGTTGACATCTATTTATAGGGTGTTTGCAAATGTTACCGTTAGGGTTTCGAGGGTCCAGACTAGTCCGTGGTGGAGTCCGGAATAGTCCGGTGTGCGGCATGTAGGAAACCCTAAGTTCTCAAGAATACCGGACTTGTCTGGCCTTGGGCGGACTAGTCCGATTTAGGCTCTGGAAAAGTTTAGACTAGTCCAGTTATTTTTGGACAAGTTCGGCTGTGGTGATCTCCTTAGTGAATTGGGGACAAGTCCGCATTTGGAGGACTTGTCTGATTTTAGTCAAAAAGGTTATCGGGCTTGTCCGATGTTGTGCAAAGTTGTGAAGTGTTGAGGACTAGTCCGCACTGGGGAGGACTAGTCCGATCTTAGTCAGAAATATATCGGACTAGTCCGTGGTGATATCGGACTAGTCCGGTCTGTGTAGACTTGGACTGTGCAGACAAGTCCGCACTGGGTGGACTTGTCTGATTTTGAATAGAGGGGTTATTGGACTAGTTTGGATATTACCGGACTAGTCCGAACCTGTATAAATTAGTGCAATGAGTGAGTTTTCTTGTGATTGAGCTCTTGGGGTGTGTTTCTCCATCACACTCTATACACAATGATCTAATCTATTCAGCTCTTGAGCTCTTTTCCATATAGATCCTCATTCTCCTTTCTTTTTGCGGTTACTCCATGTTTTCATTAAAACCTGCACTCATCTCAACAATTTCGTTAGGATATCATTTGTTTTTCATAAATCAACCAAAACCCACAAGAGATTCCTAGATGCACTTTCAATATCATGCTGCTATTCCGCGGCGTCCAGCTCAACTTATGTTGCAACGCCCTACCATGCAAGCACCTTTGGGGACCTGGGTCCTGATATTCCAGTAATCGCATTGGGTGGTGCCGTGCGATGCGGCACCCAACAGCACACACAAAAAGATATACAAAATACATAACACAAATGAGTGTGTCATATTCTTTTCTTTTTGTTATATAATACATCTCTCAACCTAGCTACTGCACCAGTGGTAGTATTCAACCTGAGAATACACCACACTAGCAACACGAAGCAAAGCAGCGGCCCATAGGGTTTCCGCTTGGCAATACAAGACGAGAGGGGTGATGCCACAAAGTGAAACCTGTCATATGCGATAATACCTACAAAACATTAATGCACAAACCATGAGCTTAACACTCAGCAAGACTTAACCATCTCACCTAAACATGAAACTCGACATGCAAGAACATACTAACATAGGAAGCTGAAATTTGCATAAAGACACGCCTACAGTAGATCCTTACTTTAAGTTTTAGCCTCAAGTTTGCAGTTCATCAAAATATAAACTTAGTGACCTGTTACTAAATACAATCACTAAGCATTACAATTAATAATTCAAAGCAATAGCAGATTAAATATATCCGTTCACTTTTTACTACGTCACAGTGCAGTGAACAGGTATGCTCAATCCATAACCGCGAGCGACAGTGATTCTAATCAATAACAACCCGGAATACATGACAGGTATGCCCGCAAGGAAGACACGTCAGTGCTCTTCTCCCTACGTCTCACGCAACCACTTTTCACAAGAGGCCCTAACATGGAATCAACTCTCCATCCCGAGCCAAAGGTCCTCCACACGGACACGTCCCGCTAGAAGATTTACACCTTTAAGCCTTCTCAACTCCATTCACAGATGGCTGATAAGTTTCCACACTAAGGTCATCGAGTTACATCAGTTTCCTGGGTCGCATATACCAGTATGCATCCGGTACAGCTCAAACTTGCCCAGCAGGACCGCATAAGTCACGGTACATAATCAACACAGGTAGTGCGCTACCCCTACAGTCACTACATTCCATTCTGCTTGATTGATGCCTGGTCTCATATTCATTTCCAGTGAATACTCTATTAACCTACCCATGTGCTCTCATGTGCTATAAGCAAGCGAGTGACAAATACTCGACTTGTACCGGATCAACTATGAATCCTCATTAGCATAGCAATAGTCCTACGATAAAATCCTATTCTACCCATACACTCCAAGGTGGGTTGGGGGTCATGCATCTGGAGTGTCATTCACCTTAGACGTAATGAACATTTCATATCTAACCCAAAGAGAGTGAATAAAAGCAAAACTTTAAAAATCGCTTAAATGCAAACCTGGGCTTGCCTTGCTCGATGGTTCAGTTAGTAGACTCAAGTCAATGAATCTTCCTCCGGAAAGTCCACCACAGCAGTTGCGAGATGGAATGCTTGGCCTCCGAGTTGGACTCCTCGTCAAGCTCCGGCGTCACGTCCACTATCAAAATGCAAATGCATATATAATCAAAAGTGATTTAATAAATGATTTATTTATGTTATAAATAACCTAGGAATGAACAAGAACTGACTAAGATTGAAGTCTCCATTTCTGGAGTCAAAAGCAACAGAGAGAAAAAATTATGTGGAATGGAATAAGCATAAGCATAACGTAATATATGCTTCCAATGAAACATATGCATGAATCTGGAATGAAATCACAGAATTCTGTAGCAAAGTGATTCTAATGGCTCTAAGAAATTTACAGTGGCAAGTATATACTGGCATGAGGATCAGGGCCAAGAATTGGAATAGTTCAAGTAATCTTGTTGTCTCTAAAATTCCAACAATGTTTTTGCTTCTCTGAATTTTGATCCTAAATCTGGAGCTTTAACATGGCTAACAGTGAGTGTTCTAGTAAGGTTTTGTCTCACTGGTCCTAACAAAATTTGTTTCACAGTTTTCTAAGCTTTGTACAGGGAGATACTAATTTTACAGGTTGGGAGTAAATTCTGAAAAAGTTTATGTTCATTTTTGAATTTCCTATGGACATTGGGGATTAGAACACTATTAGACAATGTAAATCAAGTCAAATAAACTTTAAACTTTTTCTGGAGTCTAAGTATTTTTTTAATAAGTATTCTTACCAAAATTGGGAATTTTCCAATCAACAGAACAGCAGCAATTAATTTCCCAAGCAATTAGCAAAGGAATTAATTTTGTAAATTCTGGGGCTTTCATGGCCAAACAATTGCACTACTGCAACTTATAGATTAAATATAGTCTACCAGAATTTATTTGGAATTTTTAGGCCAAATTTACTAGTAGATATGTATTTTTGAATCTGGGATGCATTCCAGAATTATTGTTTTTGATTGGAATTCATTTTAAAAGGCTTGGGCCACTGAGAATGCAGCAACACATAGGCCCACACACTACATGCGTACAGACACAGGAGATCAAATATCGCAAGAGATCCCGTGGGGGTGCCCTCGTGGCTGACCAGCGGGCCCCAGCGCGCGGTCGTCTTCAACCCCGAGCCAACCGGCTCGGGAGGCGGCTGCCGGGTTGCACCGCCCAGAATAGCCCTCCCGCCAGGGTTCCCTCACCGCCTAGCATGCCCCCGGGTGAGAATAAGTACGCGAGTAATATGGAGGTGCCAGAGACAGCCGGCGACGACCAAATGGCACTCGGTGACGGCGGCGGCGGCTTCAAGCTCGCCGGCGAAGTCGATCTCGCGCAGGGAAGCATTATCTCGCACGCGGATATAACCAATAGCACCCTGGTATTATTTGAAGCATGAAAAGGGACTTAAATGGGGGTGAAAACGGCTGCAACTAGGTTTGCACCGACGACCTTGGTGTTTTTGTCCGCCGATGTGAAGAACTAAACAGTGAGTGGGATTTGTCCATGGTTTTTGATAGTGTTTGCTCGTGGGGGTGGGAGCGGACGTCCTGGACAATTTATATCATGGGCACGGTTGATTATCATGTCTGTGCGACGAATTAAGACACGACCTAGTGGCTGTTCTCCAATTTATCTGGTGCGAAATTTGCAAATATGGCTCCATAAGGCGACGGCAGGCTATGCAGTTCAGGAAGCACGAATATGAGTTTGTTGCGAACCTTAGAGGGGCACAGTTGGACTCGGAGCTAGCTTGAGATGGCCGGGCATTGAGGAACTGTGGTGGCGGCCGGAACAGTGTCAAAAAAAGCCTTGGCGCGGTGTGGCACGACGACGAAATCAGGCAGCGCCTTCGCACCATGGGAAGAAGAGGAGGATGAGCACGCGTCCTTCAGTTGCCTCTGCCGGGCTGGAGCAAAGCACACTGTGGAACACCGCCATCCGGACTGAGCAGCTCAACGCAAGAACAGAGCTTGCGGCAGCAGCTCGAATGAAACAGAGGGTAGAAGAAAATATCGGTTAACTGGAGAGACGAATTCGTATGCAAGCTTTTGTGTACTGGGTTCACTTGGGTGCAAATCAAAACAAGAAGAAACAGGAATTTTTTTTAATATACGATTTTTAATCCAAAATTTTATTAATAACCGTCGATTTAAAAAATTTGAAGATCTGACCCACCGTCGTATGAGTCTCATACGACGTAATGAATGTCGTATGAGGCTCATACGACGGTCCGACGTGGCTGCCACGCGGGCAACGGTCGCCGCGGAAAACGAGGCGGCAGCGAACGTCGTATGAGCCTCATACGACTTGCGCTAACGGTCGAACCATCGTATGAGGCTCATACGACGGTCTGCCGGTATAAAGCGCCGCCCCCGCCCCTGCCTCGCTCCCAGCCCGTCGCCTGCCTTCCTCCCAGTCCGCGCCGCCCGCGACCTCCACCGCTCCCGCACGGCGCCTCCGACGCTCGCTACTCTCACCTTTTTCGTCTCCGATCCGTCGTCCTCGGATCCTCGCGACTTCGGTATTGATTTTGCCACCGTACATTTATGTTGTTTTGTTGTCAATATAATATGAATGCGTATTATATTATGATATTTGTTTGTATGAATGTATAGTGTTGATAACACACGCGACATAGTCTATTGTATTTAATTTTTGTACACGTTGTTCATGCATATAGTGTATTGTTGTCAATATAATATAATTGTATATTATTACTCGTTGTGCACGCGATTGTTGTCAATATTATATGAATTTATATGGTTCATGCATATAGTTTAATATGAATTTTGTTAATATTCATGCGAATGTAATGATTACGGTAGAGTACATTATTGCAGCATGTTTTCTTAATGTATTATTCGTTTAATTAAAATGTACTCGTTTTTTGATATGATTTTTCAGTTTATAAATGTGTAATATATATTATATTATGTTTTATTAGTAGTTATAAAATATTGTCATACATTACAGAGGAGCGTAAAATTGCTCCTGTAGTTACAAATGTGTGGCAAATATATACGTTTTATAGAGTCAAATTAATTTGGTTAGAGTAGATTATAATACGTTTGTTTATATTGAATACAGTAGGAATGTCGGACAAATTAATGTTTCGTATTTTCTACGGAGAAGGCACGCTTGTTTATGGGTCAACTGGGGTTGATATGTCTGCTTGGACGTCGTTGGTGAGGGGAATAGCAAGACCAAATGAGAGGTCATTTGGTAGTCTGGAGAAATGGCTGATTAAAACGTTAAACCTTGATGAACAAGTATATCAAGTGAAACTAAAAGGATTGATTAATCGAGCAAGAGATGGATGTTATTGGGATTTCGTTCCTATTAAGGGGACACAGAACTGGAGGAAATGGGTAGATACAGTTGTGGAGCGGGGTTGGCCGCTGGTGTTTCTTGCGCAAGCAGAAACGAAAGAAGTTGAAGATTCAGCTGAAGCAGACGATATGGAAGATACTGAGGTAGAGGTCGAAGGCGGAGTGAACCAGATGCAAGAAGACCCACTTGGTGTCGCTGATGAAGGAGAGCACATCGAAGATTTAGTTGAACAAATTAGAATTGAGGACATAGAATATGAAAATGTTATTGAAGATGACTCTTCTGATGATGAGAATGATATTATCATTCCTGCAGACTGGAACAATGCAATCCCGAGTAATTTAGCAGCTGCAGAAAAATATTCTGGGTTATCTGGATATCATGAGAACCAGTTAACACAAGGAGATATTTTTAAAGACAAAGATGGTTTAAAAGATGCAGTAAAATATTGGTCTTTGTCTGTGCAGAGATCATTTACAGTTTACAAGTCTAGTCCAAAATTATATGATGTGAAATGTGTGTTCCCAACTTGTCCTTTTCGAGTTCATGGTTTCGAGGAGAAGTGGACGAAGCTTTGGAAAGTTTCAAAAATGGTTGATCACACATGTCAGTTGCAGGAATTGGAGAAGTGCAACGGTGCTTTGACCTCAGATTTCATTGCAAATCATATGTATGCCCGTATAGTGGACAACATACAGTTTGAACCAAAATCAATAATAGCCACTATTGAGGAAGAGTTCAAGTACACCATAAGTTACTCTAAAGCATGGAGGGCCAAACAGAAAGTGATTGAACAAAGATTTGGTACTTTTGAAGCGTCTTATGATAACCTTCCAAAGTTGTTGCAGACCATTCAGGAAAAAAATGTTGGTACTTTTTACGACATTATGGACATGCCGCATAGAAGTGTGTCTGGGAAGTTGTATTTGCACCGTGCATTCTTTGCATTAGGCCAATGTATTGCTGCTTTCAGACATTGTCGACCAATACTCTGCATTGATGGTACATTTTTAACTGGAAAGTACAAAGGTCAAATTCTTACTGCTATTGCAGTTGATGGGAACCAACAGGTGTTGCCTGTGGCCTTCGCATTTGTGGAAAGTGAGAACACTGAAAGCTGGTATTGGTTCCTTAGTCGGGTCAAGATGGCTGTAGTTCAAGAACATCCTGATGTCTGTCTCATACACGATCGTCATGCTGGATTGCTTAAAGCAATATCTGATTTGAAATTTGGATCATCGGATCGGGGACATCAACCTTATTGGATAGACATTCAATCAAGATATTGCATGAGGCATTTAGGTGCCAACTTTTTTAGCCACTTCAAGAACAAGCAACTTATGAATTTGTTCAAGATGTTGTGTAGTCAAAATCAGGAGAGTAAGTTTATTGCTCTTTGGAAACGTCTCGACGAATTGACTTCTGGCAGTGCAGAAGCGTCTTCAAGCACTAGCAATCCTCGTGACATTTCACGCAGAAACTTCTCTCATTGGATTCGGCGCGAAGCGAAAGAGAAGTGGTCCTTGTTATACGACACCAATGGTGCTCGGTATGGTATCATGACAACTAATTTAGCTGAGGTAATATCCATCATTCCTAAGTGTTTTAGTTGTGTTAGCTATGTATTTCATCATGCTAATGTAGTGATACGAAATGCAGATATACAACTGGGTCATTCGCGGTTTAAGAGGGTTACCTTTGGTTGCTATTGTTGAGGGCATTTTATATGGGACATGCAAATATTTTCGTCAACGTTATGCGACTGCTATTTCAGCACTGAATAATGTGAATTTGGCTTATTCACCATACCTGTGCAAATACATGGAGAAGAAGATTGAAAAGGCCCGATTTCATCGCGTCAGACCTATGGGTACCGCAGAGCACAGGTTTGAAATCCTTTGTAGGGATAAGGACCGTCGTGGTGCTAACCGTGTTAGAGTTGTTCAACAGTGCATACTTCATCAGCATGATTGCACGTGCACATGCATGAAGCCACAACTCTTCCATAGACCATGTTCCCATGTGATTGCAGCTTGCTCATTTACTAACCTGACAGTGACCAATTACGTTTCATACTACTTTCAGAAAAGTGTTGTTGTCAGTACATGGAATGCAGAGGTATATGGATTTGGTAATCTAAGCTCATTTACCATGGATTTAGGCCTTGATACTATGCGAGCACCTGACATCTCGCGGTTGAAGCAGAAAAGAGGTCGACGTCAAACTCGTCGTATCAGAAACGATATGGACGAGTCAGAACTTGCAAGATTCCAAGGAAGATGCAGCAAATGCAACCAAATTGGCCATACGTACAAAAAATGCATTACCAACACAGAGCCAAATGTGGTTGAAGCTGGACCTTCTGGGGATCCGCAGAGTGGACGGCGTCCTCGTGCTAGGAAGACAACTACGTTTAGGGATGGAGATGGCGATGTGATGTGATGTCAAGTATTTTATGTATTTGTAGCACTTACTCTATCGATGTTAGGTGAACTAAGTGTATCGGTGTTATGTATTTGGATTATGTTATGATGTTATGTGAACTCCAGTTAGATGCATATGAACTTCATGTTATATATGTTAATATGTTGTTGATGTCATTTAACTTTAGCTCAAAATGCACTTCATGTTATAATTTTTTCCGTACTTGACAATGTAGGTATGGCCGGCCCACAGCGAGAGTGTCCCGAGCTACTTTCGTCTCGAGTTGACTTGACGCACCGCGGTTACCGAGTCTCCGTAGGTCAGGAGTTGCCCGTCCTTCGTCCCCAGGTTCCTATGAAATTCTGGAAAATAGACGATCGATGGATTCCCAGGTACTTCTTTCTTTCATACTTCATGATCCAATGTACATGAAAACATGTTCTCATCCAATTTGTTTTGTAATCAGGTTGAGTGCAGCAGGCCTGCTGCCCATATGTCGGCTAGTTGAGAGGAGACCGTTCGATCCGGAGGATCGCAAGTACCGTTTTAGCTTCGACAAAGCCCTCTTGAGTGTGTTGACTGATCGCTGGAGACCGGAGACGCACACGTTTCACTTACCGTGTGGAGAGATGACCGTCACGTTGGAGGACGTGTCTTTCCTGTTGGGTCTTCCTCTCGCAGGTGCGGCTGTTTCTGCACCTGAGGACACACCCACCTGGCGTGCGCAGATGGTCGCACGTTTTCAGAACGTGCAACGGGTCGCTAATGTTGATCCCGTACCTGCTCTTGAGGACGGCCAGCACCACGGTCCGTCAAAGAGATGGTTGTCTTGCTACGAGGTATTCTTTCTTATTTTCAATTCAAAAGTTTCATACCATGCAGTAAACTAACAAATTCCATTTATTTTACTTGCAGTTGAGTACTATGCATCCAGACGCAGATGATAACACGGTCACTAGATACTTGGAGGCATACTTGTTGTGGTTGTTTGGATCGATTCTGTTCACCAACAGCCATGGTGACTCGGTGGATAGACATCTTATTCCGTTTGCTAGAGTTGTAGCTGAGTCCACACCACAGGACATGCCTCAGTACAGTTGGGGGTCAGCAGTGCTCGCTGCCACGTATAGAGGACTCTGTGACGCGTGCACTAAGGTAGCAAGCAACGCTGTCCTCACGGGTTGTCCGTTGCTCCTACAGCTGTGGGTTTACGAGCGCTTCATGATTGGACGACCTGAAGTCGTCCCAGAGCCGTATGATGGTGATGAGTACGGTGAGCGTCCGGATGACGGCCCTACTATGGGTACTTTTTGGGTACACCGTGCGGTACGTACATATTTTAAGTTACACTGACAATTTGTACACTAATTCAATTTGTACGCTTATGTTATACTGACAACATATATGATTTGCAGCGTGAGTGGGGTAACAAGCAAATGCACAAGGTGTACGCCGGATTCAGCAAAGAGTTTGATCGGTTACAGGCCAACGAGGACGTCCGATGGACACCGTACGGTATGGACGAGCACGACCAGCGAGCACCGAGGGGGCTTGCATTGCTGTGCTACAGAGACTCGGATTACCGGCTCACTAGGAAAGCTCTGGTGTACGACATCTTCGTCGAGGAGTACGCACCACACCGCGTGTTGCGTCAGTTTGGCTTACAGCAGGCTTTCCCGGTCATTCCACATTCTGTTGTGCCTTCTTCAGTACATACGTAAGTGCTTCATCCCATCTCTATTTACTCATTTAGTTGTGCAAATTTAATGTACATATTTCTCATACAGGTACGGCCGTAAGGGTACGTCTACGCCCGGAGTGTGGGCAGAGCGCATGCATCCGTGGCTGTTGCAGTGGTCCCAGGCACTAGTCGACGTCGTGCAGGAGACTCGACCGTTCTCACACGAGGTGTACGAGGAGTACTTACGGTGGTTTCTTCCTCGCACCCGAGCAGTTCTCGGACACACTCCTGCGGAGCGACAGCCGCACGTACCCAGGGTGGTAGATACGTATCCGCGGCATAGAGATGAAGCTACATCAATGGCGGTAAGAGCTTTCATATTGTAGTTACTTTGCGTACTTTAACGTATAGACATTACTTAATTAAATTGTTTCTCTGATTACTTCTCATGAATGTGAAGATGCATCGGGTCCGTCTCATTGCTGAGCAGTCCGCAGCAGGACTTCAGCGTTTGAGACAGGGGATATCGATGACTTCGTCGGACATGGTACACGTGCTCCATAACATCTACAGCAACGCGGTGGAGAGCTTACGGTTGGCTTGTTGTACACAGTCCTGTGTACAAGACACTACGTTGCCTTCAGCACAGCACACGAGGCGTCACAGCACAGCAGGTACGAAATGCGTATCAAATTAAGTATTTTTAAACATTAGTAATACTGTACTGACATTGTTTTCTCAGGCACATCTACGCAGGTACCTACGTCGACGACCCCACACGTTACAACCTTTGCAGGGACGTCTACACAGGTCCCTGGTCCCGACTTCGCAGGCACGTCGACACAGGTGCCTGCTTGGAGTTCGGACTACGCAGGCACGTCGACACAGGTGCCTGATTGGGGTCAGCACTTTACGGATCCCTCGGCACAGGTACCTGCTTGGGGGGCTCCGCATATCCCACAGACGGACGCAGGTACGATGTAGAATAATTTTTCTCATTCATTTATATTTTTGTAATTTGAGTTTGTACTGATAATTATTCTATAATTGCAGGTACGTACAGAGCGGACTTTGAGACTACGATGTCTGACTCACAGACGCAGCACGACACTCCTCCGATGACACCTTTCCAGGTCGAGGACTTCCTCGTTGATATAGCGCAGTACGATACACTTCATGGGTCTCAGTTGGCCGGTGCTCCCATTCCGACTCAGCAGACTCAGCAGTTTCAGACACCGGAGCAGGCTGGCCGTCCGCAACGGCAGAGGAGACCGCCACTAGACATTTCATATGACCGGGCTCATGTGAATGCTGCGCGTAGGGCCGACAAGCGTGGTAGACGTTAGTGTTATGTACGACGTATATGTGTGACTTATGATGTAAAAAACTTATGTTCTATTATATTACTTCATTATGTTTCTATTTCTATGGTGTTTCGCATGGAAAGGAAGTATTACATACTACGCGTTACTTAAAAAACTAAAGCAAACGAGTATCTTATTGAAATTGAAGGCATAGGAACATTTAAACGATACATTTGATGGAATAATGAAACATAGTTCGTAACTAGTACATTTTCACTTGTGGTGAGGACATTCACAGGACATATTGTTGCACTTAGGACTAGTATCATCCTCCAATTGTTCTAACTCCATATCCGCAATATGACCTACTAATTCTCGGTTTCGATTTTGCAAATATTTTATGTAATCTTGAATAGGCTTGATAGGTACTGGATCAACCCACAATGTGTATCCGCAGTTATCTTCATCGAAATAAGACTACAAAAAACAAATTTAAAGTAAACATAACAAAAAGAAATACGTGAACGTACACAAAAACGATATGAACTTACTGCACGACCCACAGGGCAACGAAAGAATCGACGACCGCTATCCTCTTTTCCATCCATCATTTGCACCAAACAATCCAGGCCGCAACGACACTTGGGCCATTCTTCTTTGGTACTATCATATGGACGAAGAGGATTAAACACACCAAAATCACTTTTTCCTAATAGAGGGAATTCATCAAGTGGTTCATCGAACCACGAAGGACCGCCAACTAAGTAGTTCTGAGGCACTGGCCTAATGTTTCCTTCTCCTCTCCTTGCACGACCTCTGTTTTCCATTGTGTTACTACTAACTTTAATCGTATACGAAATGTAAGAGGTGCGGACCCTTTTATAGACGAACGTGGATGGGTCTATAGACCAACTGTACGAAAGTCTATGGACCATGTCAGGCGAATCTCGTAGAAGACACATACGACATTGCACTGGTACATGTCAGGGGAATCTCGTAAATGACACATACGACAGTTCACTGGTACATGTCAGGAGAATGAGCATTTCGTACGTGCCCCATACGACATGAACAGAACCGTCGTATGGGGCACGTACGACATGCGTGCGTGCCCTAACCCTAGCCCGTGTTGAACCACCATCTTGTAATGGATTTTAGTCAAAATTTTTAAAATATTTGTAGACCGATTTGCTAAAAACTTCTAAAGTAGAAAATAGAGAATACATTGTGAAGTTTTGAAATCAATGAACTTTATCTATGTTTAGTATGTAGAAACTAGAGTAATTGTATGTGTTATTAGGCAATACGATCACGTTTCTGCAAATTTGTAAAATGTATTCAGTTTTATTTTTTGTTTACAAATATTTGTAGTTAGAATCGACATAAATGTTCATATAGGTTATTGTAATGTAAGTTTTGTGGAGTATAAAAAATAAGTTATGAATATAATATATGAGAGTTTAATGGGAGTATCAATTTTTTTTTAAATCCTATAGTGATTAGAAATGCATAGTTTGGAAAATGATACAATTAATGTATAAATTTATACAAATGCATAATAATTGAAGATAATTAATTGTAAGCTCGGCGGCGGTTACATAAAATGAAATTACGTAGTTCCGAAAGTATGTGCATGTTGTTTACCAGTCTACTACTACGGTACATGAGGCAAAACACAAGTGCACATATTTCTGGAACAAAATGTAAAATAGGTGATACAAATGGCGTGTGTACGACGCACTAAAGATACGCCGATCTAATTCTAACATGCCTTAGTTGAATTACCCAAGTTGCTACTGAGTGCAACGGGGGTATTTTCCCTTACGCAAAGCATCCGGACCGGCTTCTTTTGCGCGACGAGCTCTTTCGCGCATGCGTTCTCGCTCAGCCTCTCGTGCTTGTGCTGCGACGCGTTCCTCCTCTGCAGCTTTGCGCTCACACTCTGCTCTCCATTGTCAAATTTCTTCTTGCCTCTTGCGACGACGCTCCTCCTGTGCAGCTCTATTCCTCCTCTCTTGCTCTATTCTTTCATCCCACTCTCTTTCTTCTTTGAACTTCCAATATGCAAGTCGAGCCATTCTCTCAACCTCTGCGGCGTCTTCTGCCGATTGTTCCTGGTCGATGTAGTTCCTGAAGTCGCATAGAGGTGGCGGCGACTGCACAAGTGTTTGTCCAAAATATTAGATTCTATAGCATGCATAAAACATAAGTAATGTTGCATATTACCTGTTTCCTACCACCTGGAAGAAATGGGCACGTCCTGTGAGGAGGATCGTACTCGTAGTTGTCGCACATCCAAAGCCGGCAACCATACGAGTAACCAGGTCGAAGATCTCTTACAAACCTACAATCAGTGCCACAGAAACACATTGGAGGTTGCAATCCCTCAGGGATTGGAACCTTTTCTCTATTTGTGGGTGGTGAGTTCTCGTCCATGGTAGTGAAGTATATAGAATGATTGTTGGTAGTGCGTGGTGAAGCTGTTACCGGGGTGAGTGTTATATAGACGAGCGGATGATGGTGTATGGACCTAGTCTATAAGAAAATTCATCGCTGACATGTATAAGTGTGAAATGACATTTCACGGGTCTGACACGGAGCAGTGCAATTTCGTATGTCTCTTGTACGAGATTCGCCTGACATGGAGTATGAGATTCGTCTGACACGGAGCAGTGCAATTTCGTATGTCTCTTGTACGAGATTCGCCTGACATGGAGTATGAGATTCGTCTGACATGTAGCAGTGCACTACTTAGTTGTCAGACGAATAATCCAAATAGCCTCCCTGCAAAGTTTCAAGCTTTTTGAATCCTTTTTGCTATTTTATTTCAGACGTTCAGGAAATTTCAATGAAATTCAAATCTGAATTTTAAAAATTTTTCAAAAAAAGTTAAAATAACATCTGACCATACCATTGTGTTCTGCATGTTTTGCTTGACATATCTACAAAGTTTCATATTTTTTGCAAGTCATCTTCTATTTTTAATTGAATAAATAAACTGGCTGTTTATGTCGTATGAGGCACATACGACGGTTCTGTGCATGTCGTATGGGCCTCATACGACATGCCACCGTGGCCGGTTTCGGCCCCGCTGGACGGCCCAGCCGACACACGTGGCATGAGCCACCACCAATGTCGTATGGGCCTCATACGACATTTGCATGTCGTATGGGCCTCATACGACATCCATTATGTCGTCTGAGCCTCATACGACGGCCGGTCAGATTTGAAAAAAATTTGAATCGAGGGTTATTAATATAAATTTGGATTAAAATACGTATATTAAAAAAAATTCAAGAAAAACATAGAAAAATATAGTACGATAAGCACACCATCAAAACAAAAATAAACAGAGTTTATTCCACCCCCTAAATATTAGAAAGCTCCCTAAACAACCTTTTTTAGGTGTCCTGCTTTTACATAACGGTTGGTAGCTCTTCATTGTACCCTTGATAATTTTTTTTACAACCCGGTGAACAGCCGCATAAGCGAAGAAACGCACAAATGTGTGCATGTGCTCATCTACCAAACAATTGAATGAAGGCGACAGCATAAAAAAACACGAAAATAGCAGCAATTAGGGGAAGGGATCCGGAGGTCTGGTTGCCATGGATTTGTTTTTCCTACTCGAAAGCAGAGCAACACACCCCGTAACGTCTTACGTCTTTCCACTGTTGAGTATAAACACTTCCATATACGAGCTCAATGACATCATATCTTCATTGATCCTCAACCATAGTTAGTGAAACGACACTTCTTTACACCTGATTCGTTCACTCTTAGTTAGCTTCAATCAAGTAATCGATCTTTTTAGTGTGGTGAACCCTCTCTGGCCGGGTCTTTTACATACATCACCAACCTTCATCAGTCACACCATGCATTGCACTCGTATCAGAGTACAAGAATTTCTTGTGTTTCTTTAATTAGTGGGCAATAGGAGTGAGAGGCACCCAGGAAACTTGCTATGAGGGGAAATTAGCTCTATTTGGATTGGGTCTGCTTGTTCTGAGCAGGTCCAGAGTAAGAGTGAACAAGGACACAACTCAATGAAGATGGAGGATTGAAAAGTGCCTCCTGGAGCATCAAGTACAAGCAAACGCTTCAACGTCCACTAGATGATTCACATCATCTAACTGGTTATGATTCCATTACTTGTTTGTTGCAACAGATTTGATACGCTATTTAAATAATGTGATGTTCTCTTCACACTAGTAACTAACAAGAGTGTGTTCCACAAGATGCCACAAGTTGTTTGTAAAGTTATAATAAAGAAGATATTTACCTCAGCCAAAATTTAACAAGTATATGGACAACCCTACGAAGAAAGAGCTAGAAAATGGTACAAGAGCTTTCGAAAAAAAACAAAGTTAGAGAGGCAGCAACAACGCTGCATCTGGAATTTTTTTTAATATACGTATTTTAATCCAAATTTATATTAATAACCCTCGATTCAAATTTTTTTCAAATCTGACCGGCCGTCGTATGAGGCTCAGCCGACATAATGGATGTCGTATGAGGCCCATACGACATGCAAATGTCGTATGAGGCCCATACGACATTGGTGGTGGCTCATGCCACGTGTGTCGGCTGGGCCGTCCAGCGGGGCCGAAACCGGCCACGGTGGCATGTCGTATGAGGCCCATACGACATGGACAGAACCGTCGTATGTGCCTCATACGACATAAACAGCCAGTTTATTTATTCAATTAAAAATAGAAGATGACTTGCAAAAAATATGAAACTTTGTAGATATGTCAAGCAAAACATGCAGAACACAATGGTATGGTCAGATGTTATTTTAATTTTTTTTGAAAAATTTTTAAAATTCAGATTTGAATTTCATTGAAATTTCCTGAACGTCTGAAATAAAATAGCAAAAAGGATTCAAAAATCTTGAAACTTTGCAGGGAGGCTATTTGGATTATTCGTCTGACAACTAAGTAGTGCACTGCTACATGTCAGACGAATCTCATACTCCATGTCAGGCGAATCTCGTACAAGAGACATACGAAATTGCACTGCTCCGTGTCAGACGAATCTCATACTCCATGTCAGGCGAATCTCGTACAAGAGACATACGAAATTGCACTGCTCCGTGTCAGACCCGTGAAATGTCATTTCACACTTATACATGTCAGCGATGAATTTTCTTATAGACTAGGTCCATACACCATCATCCGCTCGTCTATATAACACTCACCCCGGTAACAGCTTCACCACGCACTACCAACAATCATTCTATATACTTCACTACCATGGACGAGAACTCACCACCCACAAATAGAGAAAAGGTTCCAATCCCCGAGGGATTGCAACCTCCAATGTGTTTCTATGGCACTGATTGTAGGTTTGTAAGAGATCTTCGACCTGGTTACTCGTATGGTTGTCGGCTTTGGATGTGCGACAACTACGAGTACGATCCTCCTCACAGGACGTGCCCATTTCTTCCAGGTGGTAGGAAACAGGTAATATGCAACATTACTTATGTTTTATGCATGCTATAGAATCTAATATTTTGGACAAACACTTGTGCAGTCGCCGCCACCTCTATGCGACTTCAGGAACTACATCGACCAGGAACAATCGGCAGAAGACACCGTAGAGGTTGAGAGAATGGCTCGACTTGCATATTGGAAGTTCAAAGAAGAAAGAGAGTGGGATGAAAGAATAGAGCAAGAGAGGAGGAATAGAGCTGCACAGGAGGAGCGTCGTCGCAAGAGGCAAGAAGAAATTCGACAATGGAGAGCAGAGTGTGAGCGCAAAGCTGCAGAGGAGGAACGCGTCGCAGCACAAGCACGAGAGGCTGAGCGAGAACGCATGCGCGAAAGAGCTCGTCGCGCAAAAGAAGCCGGTCCGGATGCTTTGCGTAAGGGAAAAT
Organism: Tuctoria greenei; assembly: GCA_036927565.1. Taxonomy (NCBI): domain Eukaryota; kingdom Viridiplantae; phylum Streptophyta; class Magnoliopsida; order Poales; family Poaceae; genus Tuctoria; species Tuctoria greenei. The sequence goes on from JAYESD010000010.1 coordinate 83,723,959, forward strand.
ACCCCCGTTGCACTCAGTAGCAACTTGGGTAATTCAACTAAGGCGTGTTAGAATTAGATCGGCGTATCTTTAGTGCGTCGTACACACGCCATTTGTATCACCTATTTTACATTTTGTTCCAGAAATATGTGCACTTATGTTTTGCCTCATGTACCGTAGTAGTAGACTGGTAAACAACATGCACATACTTTCGGAACTACGTAATTTCATTTTATGTAACCGCCGCCGAGCTTACAATTAATTATCTTCAATTATTATGCATTTGTATAAATTTATACATTAATTGTATCATTTTCCAAACTATGCATTTCTAATCACTATAGGATTTAAAAAAAATTGATACTCCCATTAAACTCTCATATATTATATTCATAACTTATTTTTTATACTCCACAAAACTTACATTACAATAACCTATATGAACATTTATGTCGATTCTAACTACAAATATTTGTAAACAAAAAATAAAACTGAATACATTTTACAAATTTGCAGAAACGTGATCGTATTGCCTAATAACACATACAATTACTCTAGTTTCTACATACTAAACATAGATAAAGTTCATTGATTTCAAAACTTCACAATGTATTCTCTATTTTCTACTTTAGAAGTTTTTAGCAAATTGGTCTACAAATATTTTAAAATTTTTGACTAAAATCCATTACAAGATGGTGGTTCAACACGGGCTAGGGTTAGGGCACGCACGCATGTCGTACGTGCCCCATACGACGGTTCTGTTCATGTCGTATGGGGCACGTACGAAATGCTCATTCTCCTGACATGTACCAGTGAACTGTCGTATGTGTCATTTACGAGATTCCCCTGACATGTATCAGTGCAATGTCGTATGTGTCTTCTACGAGATTCGCCTGACATGGTCCATAGACTTTCGTACAGTTGGTCTATAGACCCATCCACGTTCGTCTATAAAAGGGTCCGCACCTCTTACATTTCGTATACGATTAAAGTTAGTAGTAACACAATGGAAAACAGAGGTCGTGCAAGGAGAGGAGAAGGAAACATTAGGCCAGTGCCTCAGAACTACTTAGTTGGCGGTCCTTCGTGGTTCGATGAACCACTTGATGAATTCCCTCTATTAGGAAAAAGTGATTTTGGTGTGTTTAATCCTCTTCGTCCATATGATAGTACCAAAGAAGAATGGCCCAAGTGTCGTTGCGGCCTGGATTGTTTGGTGCAAATGATGGATGGAAAAGAGGATAGCGGTCGTCGATTCTTTCGTTGCCCTGTGGGTCGTGCAGTAAGTTCATATCGTTTTTGTGTACGTTCACGTATTTCTTTTTGTTATGTTTACTTTAAATTTGTTTTTTGTAGTCTTATTTCGATGAAGATAACTGCGGATACACATTGTGGGTTGATCCAGTACCTATCAAGCCTATTCAAGATTACATAAAATATTTGCAAAATCGAAACCGAGAATTAGTAGGTCATATTGCGGATATGGAGTTAGAACAATTGGAGGATGATACTAGTCCTAAGTGCAACAATATGTCCTGTGAATGTCCTCACCACAAGTGAAAATGTACTAGTTACGAACTATGTTTCATTATTCCATCAAATGTATCGTTTAAATGTTCCTATGCCTTCAATTTCAATAAGATACTCGTTTGCTTTAGTTTTTTAAGTAACGCGTAGTATGTAATACTTCCTTTCCATGCGAAACACCATAGAAATAGAAACATAATGAAGTAATATAATAGAACATAAGTTTTTTACATCATAAGTCACACATATACGTCGTACATAACACTAACGTCTACCACGCTTGTCGGCCCTACGCGCAGCATTCACATGAGCCCGGTCATATGAAATGTCTAGTGGCGGTCTCCTCTGCCGTTGCGGACGGCCAGCCTGCTCCGGTGTCTGAAACTGCTGAGTCTGCTGAGTCGGAATGGGAGCACCGGCCAACTGAGACCCATGAAGTGTATCGTACTGCGCTATATCAACGAGGAAGTCCTCGACCTGGAAAGGTGTCATCGGAGGAGTGTCGTGCTGCGTCTGTGAGTCGGACATCGTAGTCTCAAAGTCCGCTCTGTACGTACCTGCAATTATAGAATAATTATCAGTACAAACTCAAATTACGAAAATATAAATGAATGAGAAAAATTATTCTACATCGTACCTGCGTCCGTCTGTGGGATATGCGGAGCCCCCCAAGCAGGTACCTGTGCCGAGGGATCCGTAAAGTGCTGACCCCAATCAGGCACCTGTGTCGACGTGCCTGCGTAGTCCGAACTCCAAGCAGGCACCTGTGTCGACGTGCCTGCGAAGTCGGGACCAGGGACCTGTGTAGACGTCCCTGCAAAGGTTGTAACGTGTGGGGTCGTCGACGTAGGTACCTGCGTAGATGTGCCTGCGAAAACAATGTCAGTACAGTATTACTAATGTTTAAAAATACTTAATTTGATACGCATTTCGTACCTGCTGTGCTGTGACGCCTCGTGTGCTGTGCTGAAGGCAACGTAGTGTCTTGTACACAGGACTGTGTACAACAAGCCAACCGTAAGCTCTCCACCGCGTTGCTGTAGATGTTATGGAGCACGTGTACCATGTCCGACGAAGTCATCGATATCCCCTGTCTCAAACGCTGAAGTCCTGCTGCGGACTGCTCAGCAATGAGACGGACCCGATGCATCTTCACATTCATGAGAAGTAATCAGAGAAACAATTTAATTAAGTAATGTCTATACGTTAAAGTACGCTAAGTAACTACAATATGAAAGCTCTTACCGCCATTGGTGTAGCTTCATCTCTATGCCGCGGATACGTATCTACCACCCTGGGTACGTGCGGCTGTCGCTCCGCAGGAGTGTGTCCGAGAACTGCTCGGGTGCGAGGAAGAAACCACCGTAAGTACTCCTCGTAAACCTCGTGTGAGAACGGTCGAGTCTCCTGCACGACGTCGACTAGTGCCTGGGACCACTGCAACAGCCACGGATGCATGCGCTCTGCCCACACTCCGGGCGTAGACGTACCCTTACGGCCGTACCTGTATGAGAAATATGTACATTAAATTTGCACAACTAAATGAGTAAATAGAGATGGGATGAAGCACTTACGTATGTACTGAAGAAGGCACAACAGAATGTGGAATGACCGGGAAAGCCTGCTGTAAGCCAAACTGACGCAACACGCGGTGTGGTGCGTACTCCTCGATGAAGATGTCGTACACCAGAGCTTTCCTAGTGAGCCAGTAATCCGAGTCTGTGTAGCACAGCAATGCAAGCCCCCTCGGTGCTCGCTGGTCGTGCTCGTCCATACCGTACGGTGTCCATCGGACGTCCTCGTCGGCCTGTAACCGATCAAACTCTTTGCTGAATCCGGCGTACACCTTGTGCATTTGCTTGTTACCCCACTCACGCTGCAAATCATATATGTTGTCAGTATAACATAAGCGTACAAATTGAATTAGCGTACAAATTGTCAGTGTAACTTAAAATATGTACGTACCGCACGGTGTACCCAAAAAGTACCCATAGTAGGGCCGTCATCCGGACGCTCACCGTACTCATCACCATCATACGGCTCTGGGACGACTTCAGGTCGTCCAATCATGAAGCGCTCGTAAACCCACAGCTGTAGGAGCAACGGACAACCCGTGAGGACAGCGTTGCTTGCTACCTTAGTGCACGCGTCACAGAGTCCTCTATACGTGGCAGCGAGCACTGCTGACCCCCAACTGTACTGAGGCATGTCCTGTGGTGTGGACTCAGCTACAACTCTAGCAAACGGAATAAGATGTCTATCCACCGTGTCACCATGGCTGTTGGTGAACAGAATCGATCCAAACAACCACAACAAGTATGCCTCCAAGTATCTAGTGACCGTGTTATCATCTGCGTCTGGATGCATAGTACTCAACTGCAAGTAAAATAAATGGAATTTGTTAGTTTACTGCATGGTATGAAACTTTTGAATTGAAAATAAGAAAGAATACCTCGTAGCAAGACAACCATCTCTTTGACGGACCGTGGTGCTGGCCGTCCTCAAGAGCAGGTACGGGATCAACATTAGCGACCCGTTGCACGTTCTGAAAACGTGCGACCATCTGCGCACGCCATGTGGGTGTGTCCTCAGGTGCAGAAACAGCCGCACCTGCGAGAGGAAGACCCAACAGGAAAGACATGTCCTCCAACGTGACGGTCATCTCCCCACACGGTAAGTGAAACGTGTGCGTCTCCGGTCTCCAGCGATCAGTCAACACACTCAAGAGGGCTTTGTCGAAGCTAAAACGGTACTTGCGATCCTCCGGATCGAACGGTCTCCTCTCAACTAGCCGACATATGGGCAGCAGGCCTGCTGCACTCAACCTGATTACAAAACAAATCGGATGAGAACATGTTTTCATGTACATTGGATCATGAAGTATGAAAGAAAGAAGTACCTGGGAATCCATCGATCGTCTATTTTCCAGAATTTCATAGGAACCTGGGGACGAAGGACGGGCAACTCCTGACCTACGGAGACTCGGTAACCGCGGTGCGTCAAGTCAACTCGAGACGAAAGTAGCTCGGGACACTCTCGCTGTGGGCCGGCCATACCTACATTGTCAAGTACGGAAAAAATTATAACATGAAGTGCATTTTGAGCTAAAGTTAAATGACATCAACAACATATTAACATATATAACATGAAGTTCATATGCATCTAACTGGAGTTCACATAACATCATAACATAATCCAAATACATAACATCGATACACTTAGTTCACTTAACATCGATAGAGTAAGTGCTACAAATACATAAAATACTTGACATCACATCACATCGCCATCTCCATCCCTAAACGTAGTTGTCTTCCTAGCACGAGGACGCCGTCCACTCTGCGGATCCCCAGAAGGTCCAGCTTCAACCACATTTGGCTCTGTGTTGGTAATGCATTTTTTGTACGTATGGCCAATTTGGTTGCATTTGCTGCATCTTCCTTGGAATCTTGCAAGTTCTGACTCGTCCATATCGTTTCTGGTACGACGAGTTTGACGTCGACCTCTTTTCTGCTTCAACCGCGAGATGTCAGGTGCTCGCATAGCATCAAGGCCTAAATCCATGGTAAATGAGCTCAGATTACCAAATCCATATACCTCTGCATTCCATGTACTGACAACAACACTTTTCTGAAAGTAGTATGAAACGTAATTGGTCACTGTCAGGTTAGTAAATGAGCAAGCTGCAATCACATGGGAACATGGTCTATGGAAGAGTTGTGGCTTCATGCATGTGCACGTGCAATCATGCTGATGAAGTATGCACTGTTGGACAACTCTAACACGGTTAGCACCACGACGGTCCTTATCCCTACAAAGGATTTCAAACCTGTGCTCTGCGGTACCCATAGGTCTGACGCGATGAAATCGGGCCTTTTCAATCTTCTTCTCCATGTATTTGCACAGGTATGGTGAATAAGCCAAATTCACATTATTCAGTGCTGAAATAGCAGTCGCATAACGTTGACGAAAATATTTGCATGTCCCATATAAAATGCCCTCAACAATAGCAACCAAAGGTAACCCTCTTAAACCGCGAATGACCCAGTTGTATATCTGCATTTCGTATCACTGCATTAGCATGATGAAATACATAACTAACACAACTAAAACACTTAGGAATGATGGATATTACCTCAGCTAAATTAGTTGTCATGATACCATACCGATCACCATTGGTGTCGTATAACAAGGACCACTTCTCTTTCGCTTCGCGCCGAATCCAATGAGAGAAGTTTCTGCGTGAAATGTCACGAGGATTGCCAGTGCTTGAAGACGCTTCTGCACTGCCAGAAGTCAATTCGTCGAGACGTTTCCAAAGAGCAATAAACTTACTCTCCCGATTTTGACTACACAACATCTTGAACAAATTCATAAGTTGCTTGTTCTTGAAGTGGCTAAAAAAGTTGGCACCTAAATGCCTCATGCAATATCTTGATTGAATGTCTATCCAATAAGGTTGATGTCCCCGATCCGATGATCCAAATTTCAAATCAGATATTGCTTTAAGCAATCCAGCATGACGATCGTGTATGAGACAGACATCAGGACGTTCTTGAACTACAGCCATCTTGACCTGACTAAGGAACCAATACCAGCTTTCAGTGTTCTCACTTTCCACAAATGCGAAGGCCACAGGCAACACCTGTTGGTTCCCATCAACTGCAATAGCAGTAAGAATTTGACCTTTGTACTTTCCAGTTAAAAATGTACCATCAATGCAGAGTATTGGTCGACAATGTCTGAAAGCAGCAATACATTGGCCTAATGCAAAGAATGCACGGTGCAAATACAACTTCCCAGACACACTTCTATGCGGCATGTCCATAATGTCGTAAAAAGTACCAACATTTTTTTCCTGAATGGTCTGCAACAACTTTGGAAGGTTATCATAAGACGCTTCAAAAGTACCAAATCTTTGTTCAATCACTTTCTGTTTGGCCCTCCATACTTTAGAGTAACTTATGGTGTACTTGAACTCTTCCTCAATAGTGGCTATTATTGATTTTGGTTCAAACTGTATGTTGTCCACTATACGGGCATACATATGATTTGCAATGAAATCTGAGGTCAAAGCACCGTTGCACTTCTCCAATTCTTGCAACTGACATGTGTGATCAACCATTTTTGAAACTTTCCAAAGCTTCGTCCACTTCTCCTTGAAACCATAAACTCGAAAAGGACAAGTTGGGAACACACATTTCACATCATATAATTTTGGACTAGACTTGTAAACTGTAAATGATCTCTGCACAGACAAAGACCAATATTTTACTGCATCTTTTAAACCATCTTTGTCTTTAAAAATATCTCCTTGTGTTAACTGGTTCTCATGATATCCAGATAACCCAGAATATTTTTCTGCAGCTGTTAAATTACTCGGGATTGCATTGTTCTAGTCTGCAGGAATGATAATATCATTCTCATCATCAGAAGAGTCATCTTCAATAACATTTTCATATTCCATGTCCTCAATTCTAATTTGTTCAACTAAATCTTCGATGTGCTCTCCTTCATCAGCGACACCAAGTGGGTCTTCTTGCATCTGGTTCACTCCGCCTTCGACCTCTACCTCAGTATCTTCCATATCGTCTGCTTCAGCTGAATCTTCAACTTCTTTCGTTTCTACTTGCGCAAGAAACACCAGCGGCCAACCCCGCTCCACAACTGTATCTACCCATTTCCTCCAATTCTGTGTCCCCTTAATAGGAACGAAATCCCAATAACATCCATCTCTTGGTCGATTAATCAATCCTTTCAGTTTCACTTGATATACTTGTTCATCAAGGTTTAACGTTTTAATCAGCCATTTCTCCAGACTACCAAATGACCTCTCATTTGGTCTTGCTATTCCCCTCACCAACGACGTCCAAGCAGACATATCAACCCCAGTTGACCCATAAACAAGCGTGCCTTCTCCGTAGAAAATACGAAACATTAATTTGTCCGACATTCCTACTGTATTCAATATAAACAAACGTATTATAATCTACTCTAACCAAATTAATTTGACTCTATAAAACGTATATATTTGCCACACATTTGTAACTACAGGAGCAATTTTACGCTCCTCTGTAATGTATGACAATATTTTATAACTACTAATAAAACATAATATAATATATATTACACATTTATAAACTGAAAAATCATATCAAAAAATGAGTACATTTTAATTAAACGAATAATACATTAAGAAAACATGCTGCAATAATGTACTCTACCGTAATCATTACATTCGCATGAATATTAACAAAATTCATATTAAACTATATGCATGAACCATATAAATTCATATAATATTGACAACAATCGCGTGCAAAACGAGTAATAATATACAATTATATTATATTGACAACAATACACTATATGCATGAACAACGTGTACAAAAATTAAATACAATAGACTATGTCGCGTGTGTTATCAACACTATACATTCATACAAACAAATATCATAATATAATACGCATTCATATTATATTGACAACAAAACAACATAAATGTACGGTGGAAAAATCAATACTGAAGTCGCGAGGATCCGAGGACGACGGATCGGAGACGAAAAAGGTAAGAGTAGCGAGCGTCGGAGGCGCCGTGCGGGAGCGGTGGAGGTCGCGGGCGGCGCGGACTGGGAGGAAGGCAGGCGGCGGGCTGGGAGCGAGGCAGGGGCGGGGGCGGCGCTTTATACCGGCAGACCGTCGTATGAGCCTCATACGACGGTTCGACCGTTAGCGCAAGTCGTATGAGGCTCATACGACGTTCGCTGCCGCCTCGTTTTCCTCGGCGACCGTTGCCCGCGTGGCAGCCACGTCGGACCGTCGTATGAGCCTCATACGACATTCATTACGTCGTATGAGACTCATACGACGGTGGGTCAGATCTGCAAATTTTTTAAATCGACGGTTATTAATAAAATTTTGGATTAAAATCGTATATTAAAAAAAAAATCAAGAAACAGAGAGAGGCGGTAATTGCTCTGTTCCACTGTCAAATGGGACCCACAAACCTCCTTCTTATCCCCCTTCTCTGTTAACTCTAATTTTCTACCAAACTTTGTCCAAAAGTCATCAAACTTGACAGTTGGACTATTTCAAATACGTAGAATCCAATTTTGAAATAAAATCCTTGATTTCACCAAGTTTCATTGAAATTCACATTGGAATTTGAATTTGATGGTAATTCATCATCTCTTTTAAATTAAATAGCAAGCATGCCTCATAATTTATGAAATTTTGCATGAAGGATATTTAGAATAGTAGAAAGCCATTAGTGAACTCAAATTTTTAATTTGACTAAGTTTGGACATGAGATGCATTTAAAATATTTTAATTCCTCATTTAGGATTTGAAATGACTTGATTTTTAATTTGTCCTTTTGCTTTGAGTTTTCTGTAAAGACTAATTTGAACAATATAGTTATTGATTGGTCACAACCACAACAGGGTTTATAACAACACGAAAAAGTGGGACTTTAGAGCACATCGCCCACCAATGCCTCATGCTCCCCGCACCAATTTTCCTGCCAATGCTCAACACCAAGCTCGTCCAAACAACTCTGGTGCAGCAAGGTCGTGCTATACATGTGATGAGGTGGGACACTTTGCATCTCAATGCCTTAAGTCAGACCTTGGTCAAGGGAACAATGCTCCGAGACAGAACCCAAGACCGAATGGGGGAGCGCCGCGAGGCAACCATGGATCGCAAAATTTTGTTCGTGGCAAGGTGAACCATATCTCTACAGAGGAAGTGCAACAAGCAGATGACGTGGTGATTGGTATGTGTTGACGTTTCTTAAGTCACAGATAATAACCCGCAAGCGCACGGAAACTGTCGTGTAGCACTTCCCCTTAAGAGAGTATTCCCAAGGGCATCGAATCCAAGGAACGTGTGTGTAATCTTACGAAATAATCCACCCAAGGACACAAAGTTGTTTGGTGGGTAAGGAAGATAGAGGAATTTAAAATATTGATTCTAATTCAAAGGAGTTTGCAGTAGCTGCTTGCTTCGGGCACGGGTTTACCCCTAGCAACACTAGGCGACTCCCGCCAAGAGCCTATGAATAGCCGAACGTGGAGGATTACAAAGGACAAATAGGGTTGTCACCACCTACTGACTACCTCTTCAATCAGTGGGTCTACGAGATATTCATTGGTGATTTCTAACTTATGCACCACGTTTACGTTATAAATCACAACTCTAGTTGTTTTGAACACAAATCTACAACTAGAGCCTCTAATGAATTAAAACAATGAACCCACAAGTAACTACTTGTGCAAACTAGTATGAATTGAGAATCAAACTTGAATTGAATTCACGAAGGCCTACATGATTTGAGTACACCTTTGTACGGATACAAGTGTAGAAGAGGGACTTGACAAGCCAAAGCCCCCTTCTCCTAAACTCTTCACTACACTCTCCTTCTACTTGGAAGCCTCTAAGACTACTCTGAACCTTTGGAGTGGTATCCTATTCTCAGGTTTTGGTGTTTGTGTGAAGTGAGGTGTGGGGTTCTATTTATAGGGGGGGGGGGGGAAGTGTCAGTTCTCTCTACAAAATGTGCTTGAATCTGTCACCCATAACCTCTACAAGCCGAAGGAGCCAACACGTGGCGTTTGACCGCAATTAGCGCCATGATCTAGTCAGCCGACCTGGTCTCAGCCCCGTTGGGGTTGTGCTTTCTCCAGGTCCCTGCCAAGTGGGCCCATCCCCTTATATCGGTGCTACACCATTGGGTGGCCTCGGATACTTCTGTTTGTGGGCCATTTGATCCATGTGATGACACATGGCATCACTTAATTCGTTGAAACTCAATTTTATGGATTACTCCCTGCATATCTTCGTATTTTGGGTCTAAATTCACCTGCATACAAATAAACACCAATACTTGTAGAATTGGTTAGTTTTTAGCCCTACCACTATGTTGTGTTTATCTTTTATGCACATTACGGGGTGCATTGACGGTCTAAATATGGCACTTAAGGACCATCAACAATATGTTCTTCACAAACTCCAACCCGACGGCTATGTTATTTGATTCTGGAGCATCACATTCATTCATTGCATCAAAGTATGTTGCCAATTATAGTGTACCCATATCTTATATGAAGTATACCTTGTTGGTTAAATCTCCTAGAGGGGAGATGAGGACGAATATAATATGTCCAAAAGTAATCCTTAGAATAAGTTGGGTAGACTTCTTCGCCAACCTTATTGCTTTGGATTCACAAGGACTTGACATAATACTTGGTATACATTGGTTAAGGAAGCACAATGGGATAATTAAATGTGCCACATAAAGACGGTGAAGTTGACAAATGAAGGAGTCAGCATATAATTTGAAGCATCTCAACCCACACCCAAGCAGACAGAGCTGAATCAAATGGACGGTAAAGCAATTGAGGAGATTTCGGTGGTGTGCGAAGTTTCGGATGTCATTCCATATGAGTTGCAAGGTATGCCACCTGATCGTGACATAGAGTTTGTTATTGATTTAATACCTGGAATTGCACCTATAGCTAAGAGGCCATATAAGATGCCTTCTATAGAGTTAGCGGAGCTCAAGAAGCAAATACAAGAGCAGCTAGAGAATGGTTTTATTCGCCCAAGCTCTTCACCTTGGGGACACCAGTGCTTTTCATGGATAATAAGGACGGATCCCAAAGGATGCGTGTGGCTTACCGAGCTCTTAACGAGGTGATGATTAAGAACAAATATACATTGCCCCGTATAGAAGAATTGTTTGATCAAATGAAGGGTGCCTATGCTTTCTCCAAGATTGACTTGAGGTCGGGTTATTTCCAAATGAAGATTACATAGTCGTATATCCAAAACAGGTTTTCGGACAAGGTATGGATCCTACGAGTACACCATTATGTCATTTGGATTGAGAAATGCACCGGTATACTTTATGTACATCATGAATAAGGTCTTCATGGAGTACTTGGATAAATTCGTTGTGGTGTTTGTCGGCACTGGATACTAGGTACCCCCTGATACTGTGGATAAAGTCATGGAGTTTCAATCTCAAATGTTGAAGAATTCCAAGGGCAACTCGTGTCCCGCAGCATTGGGCCTGCCTCCCTCATTTGGGTAGCTCTGGAGCTACCACGTGTCCTGCTGGGCCGGACCTACCTCTCTTCAGAGGGAAGCTCTAGTGCTGCCACGTGTCCAGTAGCTCTGGACCTAACCCCCAGTAGAGGGAAGCTCCGTTGCTGCCACATGTCAAGTATCTCCAGACCTGCCTACCCGCAGAGTGAAGCTCCAGAGCTACCATGTGTCAGACCTCCTAAACTAAGCCTGCAACAGGAAGACAGCTGGATCTCCAATGGCACGCATATTCAAGAGGCTAATAAACAACCGTTACAAGACCTGGTTAATGCATTATTAATGTTGTATTCATGACGCACGATCAGAGGGCTATAAAGACTGATAATGCCGCCATTAAGGCACGTTATCACACTTTTAATCACCCATAACACTAGTAGATCTCGTATATGGTGTTTATGACAGCCATGGCCACTTGTCGGGCCAGGCATATACTGTAATGGCCAGTTTCTAACACCCTCATTTTCATGCATCATGCATTGCATACATTATAATACATGTCTAACATTAATCCACATAAAATGGAATAAGTTTAAAATTGATTTATAGCAAAACCGCACTTAAGAATTCTGGGAAGTGCGAACTAGTCCATTTTTGGGGCGGACTAGTCTGATTTCTCTCTGACCTCCATCGGATAGGTCCATTTTCGTGCGGACTATTCCTATTTTTCCCTCTGTACACTTTCGGACTTCTCCGGGCCATTGCGGACTAGTCCCTTATTTCAATTCATTGGAAATTTTGCTATGTCCCTCGACTTGTCTGGACTTGTCCGGTATGCCAGCGGACTTGTCCGTTTTTCCTCTCACTACAATCGGACTTGTCCAGTTTTGGCCAAACTTGTCTGATTTTCCTCTGAACAAGTTTGGACATGTCCGATATAGTCTGGACTTGTCCGTTTTTGCCTCCGTCAACCTTCGGACTAGTCCGGCCCTTTTCAGTCTTGTTCGGTATATCGCGATTCCGAGTTGATCTTTTGTTTCACGACGTGTCTTTGGGTTTTACCTTAAGTGGGCCTAAGGACGTCGTGTCTAACTCTTTTTAGTGCCCATGTGGGACCCCACACTGGCCTCCACCCTCCCCAAACTCGAATCCATTGAAACCCTATCCTCCACCCCTATATAAACAACCCCACCCCTTGACTTTACATCCTTTTGCCTCAATTGAAAACTACCAAACCCTAATTCGTGGAGAGCCGCCACCACGGAGGGGGGAGGAGATCCCTAACAAGAAGAGGAAGTGGAAGAAACGAAAGAGGATCAAGTGATCAAGATCTCCATCAAGTTTTCGTTCTTCCCCAACAATTTACCTTCAAGTTCTTCATCAACCTTAGATCATCAAGATCCAAGTGTTGCCTCCAAAACCCTTGATTCATTGGAGTTCTAAACACCTGGTATACCTTCTACTCTCTATTTCTCACGTGAATTCAACCCTGTTTCTCCAAATTCACGTCGATCTGGAAAACCCTAGTTTGCTGTTTTTGTGTAGGGCAGACTAGTCCGGTCCTACAGCGGATTAGTCCGATTTTGCTGACTAATTCCTGTTGAATTAAATTGAAATTGGTTCAAATCAATTCCAAACATGTCCAAACTTGTTAAAAACTAGTAGAACTAGTTAGTAAACATCATTAACTAGTTTTTCTTTGCATTTCCATTAATCATGCATGCCATGACATATTGAGTAATATATGTGCACTTATTGATTATGATTCTTGTCTTGTATGTTCGTTGCGCGGTTTAGATGGATTTGCGCTAGACAGTGCTGCGGAGGATCTACAACACCAGGAATTTGAAGCCGTTGATCCCAATCAAGCCCTAAAGCAAGGCAAGTGTCCTTGAACATATTGATCCAATTTCTAAAATAAATGTTTTTTTTTTCTTGCAAAACTGCATGCTTGTGTCAATTTTATGGCAACCCTATGGTAGGAAGTTTACTAGCTTTGTTAACCACCCTTGTCACCTGGAACACATGGTAGAGAGTCAGGAAGGATTTTTACCTTTTTGCTTCGCTTAATTAATTGGGATGGGAAAACAACTATATCGTTTAATTATGCATTAATGAGATTATGGTTAATAAGAACTGGTAAATATGACATGGTAATGGGTGATCTAATCAAGCATGGTATGTGGATGGGTTGGAAGTTATGGTGGTTTGGCGTCCTTTAGATCCAAGAACCGGTTCGTGGAGCGACCATCCAGGATTTACAATGTCACCAGGAGGCCACGTATGGGTGCAGCGTAGCTAATTAATTAGGGTATTGCTAGTATTGAGCGGATCATTTGGCGCACCGGGGAAGGGGAGTCGCATTGGGTTTGGATATGGTTGGCAGGACTCCCTGGGATCCGAAGGCACAAAAGGGGCCCTTGGTTGAAGATGTGCTCAGTTGGAGACATCGCCATCGGTGAAACCTTAGTGGGTCCGTACATGCTAGTAGTCCCTTTGTAAAGGCTATTTTGTGATCTTTTGTCCACACACCTAAGGAAGTGTGAGACGGCATAATTGAGATTCCATAGTCATTGAAGGGTGATGCAATCAAAAGCACGTGGGTAAAGTGGTAGAACCTCTGCAGAGTGCCTAAAAAACTATCATGATAGTCGTGCTCCCGGTCATGAGCAACCTGGACTCTCACAAGATTAGGGGGGACTTGGAATTTGAGATGGTTATGGTTTGGTAGTATGACATTATGGTTTATGGCAATGGATATGGTTAAAGGTAATGGTGAAATCTAGAATATAGATGATGGTAATAGAATATGGACATGTAATATGTTATTACTTATGGTTTATGATGGGTTTACTTCACATACATACAATACATTGCTTTCCAAATATTTTAATGTACTTTTCAGCACTTAGCCATTATTATTGTCGTCAGTTGTATCAACAACATGTCATACTTTCCACACTTGCTGAGTACGACATGTACTCACCCTTGCAATTCCCCCACCAAAAGTTGCAGGTCAGATTTGGGAGTACAACGATGATAATGCGGAGTTCTAGGCCGTGTGTGCCGCCAGCTTTGCATGTGGTGTTGATTGGAACTGCGCTATACCCTATTTGCTTAGCTGCTTAGTTTGCCTATTTAGTTTATTTCCGCTGCATTTGTTTGAACTTGCCATCATCGTTTATTAGAGCTTGTATTCGAGGATATTCTAAATTGTTTAATAAAAGTTCTTAATTAATGTTGTTCTGTGGTAATTTTCTGTATAACCTTTTGTGAATGCACTCGTGTAGGTGTGTTGAACATCTTGGACACACATATGCATTAAATTGGTTTATTTTCGGAACCGGGTGTCACAAATTGGTATCAGAGCCACAGGTTGGCCGTAGGACGCAACCTAGGTAGAATGGACACTTTAGAGCACATATGAACACTCAAGAAGCAATGTGTTTTTTCTTGGTGTGTTGTTTGCTTTGTATTGTTTGCTTGTGTGATTAGTAGAGTATTTTGGGATGCTCTAGCATTGCCATGTCCATATAGGCTAGTATAGGTAGTTGCTTAGTTTCATATCCCTTGATGTATATAGTTGGGGACATTTTCTAAATCCTTATCTCTTGCCTTTCTTTAGAAGGTGAGGGCTCGCAATAAGAGGGATGCAATGATGAGGAGGAAAACAATGTAGCACCTCAGAACAACAGTGCACAAGGACCTGCCCATGGAGCTATCAATCTTGAGCAGCAATTAGCGATGCAAAACCAGCTCATGCAGACCATGATACATACTATGGGACAACTGTAGGCTGGTAACATCAACAATCAACCCCACATGCCTCCACCGCCATCTCCGCCTCCTCATAACCGGTTGGGGGAGCTCATGAGGACTAGGCCACCGACCTTTGCTCAAGCTGCTGACCCTATGGACGCCAATGATTGGCTCAAGTCCGTGGAGAAGAAACGTGCAATAGTCCAGTGTAGTGATCGAGGGAAGGTGCTATTCGCGTCTCATCAACTTGTTGGAGCAGCTGCGGATTGGTGGGATTCAATATGCAACGCCCATGAAAATCAAGAGAGGATCACTTGGGAAGAATTCAAGGACAGCATCCATTCTCATTATTTGCCGCAAGGTGTTATGATCTTGAAGAGGCAAGAGTTTGAGAACTTGAGGTAAGGAAGGTCAAGCGTGAGTGAATATCTCAATAAATTCACTCAGCTCCCAAGGTATGCACCCGAGGATGTGAGCCAGGATAGCCGGAAGCAATACTTGTTCATGAGGGGCTTGAACAATGAGATCCAAGTGCAATCACTCAACTGTAATTATGCCAACTTTCAGAAGCTAGTGGACAAATCAATTGTGGTTGAGAACAAGGTCCGTGAGATTGAGCTAGATAACAAGAGGAATGAGCCATATCAACGACAACAAAAAGTAATGTGCGCCCTCGCTTTGCACCACCCAATGCGCCATATTACAGCTCTTCTGCTCCTATACATTGCCCTAATGATACACCGCGCCCAGCTCAGTTTGTGCAGCAACGCCCTGTCATGCATGCACCTAGGCCTCCAATGCCTTTTGCACCTCGTGCTAACTTTCCTGGTGCAAATGTTCTGAACCAAGTCCGCCCAAATTCTGGTGCAGCAAGGAAGTGCTATACATGTGGAGAAGCAGGACACTTTGGACATCAGAGTCCTAAGTCGCGCCTTGGTCAGGGAAGCAGTGCTCTAAGAAAGAACCCAGGACCGAATGGAGGAGTGCCACAAGGCAACTGTGGACAGCAGAATTTTGCTCGAGGCAACGTGAACCATGTCTCTACGAAGGATGCTTAACAAGCGGATGATGTGGTTATTGGTATGTTTCTCGCAAACTCCAACCCGAGGACTATGTTATTTTATTCCGGAGCATCGCATTCATTCATTGCATTGAAATATGTTTCCAAGTATAGTTTGCCTATCTCTCATATGAAGTTTACTCTATTGGTTAAGTCTCCAGGAGGAGAGATGAGGACAAATATAGTATGTCCAAAAGTAACCATTAGAATAAGGGGGGTAGACTTCTTTGCCATTCTCATTATTTTGGATTCTCAAGGATTGGACATTATACTTGGTACTGGTTGATGAACCACAATGGAGTCATTGAATGTGCCACGAAGACGGTGAAGTTGACCAATGAGTAAGGGATCACCATAGAATTTGAAGCATCTCAACACGCACCGAAGCAATTGGAGCTGAGCCACATGAATGGTGCCGCAATTGAAGAGATCCCAGTGGTGCGTGAATTTTTGGATGTGTTCCCAGACGAGTTGCCAGGTATGCCACCTAATCGAGACATAGAATTTGTCAATGAGTTAATACCTTGAACTGCTCCTATAGCTAAGATGCCATATAGGATGCCTCCAAAGGAGTTAGTGGAGCTCAAGAAGCAAATTCAAGAGCAACTAGAGAAAGGTTTTATTCTCCCAAGCTCTTCACCTTGGGGAACGCCCGTTCTTTTCGTGGACAAGAAGAATGGATCACAAAGGATGTGTGTAGACTACCGAGATCTCAATGAGGTGACCATCAAGAATAAGTACACCTTGCCACGCATAGAATACTTGTTTGATCAGATGAAGGGTGTTTGTGTTTTCTCCAAGATTGATTTGAGGTCGGGATACTTCCAAATGAAGATTAGACCATTGGACATACCCAAGACAGGTTTCATGACACGGTATGGATCTTATGAGTACACCGTGATGTCCTTTGGATTGACAAATGCACCTACCTACTTTATGTACCTCATGAATAAGGTATTCATGGAGTACCTGGATAAGTTTGTTGTGGTGTTCATTGATGACATAATGATCTACTCGAAGGGTGAGAAGGAACATGAGGAACACTTGAGGCTCACATTGCAGAAATTGAGGGAGCATCAATTGTATGCCAAGTTCAACAAGTACCAATTTTGGTTGAAGTAGGTGTGTGTTGAAGTGTTTGATACGACAATTCCCCCGGACCCGCTGAGAAGCAGCCCGCAGAGGTTCTTTTGTGGTTGGGGCACGCAAAGATCAAAATCAAGATGTTTACCTTAGAGATTTACGTGGTTCGGGCCGCCTGAGCGTAACACCCTACTCCACGGAGTTTGTGTAATTGTATTGAGCGAGTCCGTTCAATAGGGTCAGGTCCAATCACCTTAGCTTCCGATTGTCCTCATATTCGTGCGTTGTAGCCCTTTTATAGTTCTAAGGACTGAACGTTACAAAGCTGGCCTGGCCCGACATGTGGCCCTGCGTGCTTAATGACCTAATACACTGTCTAAAGGGTATTAAGTATAATTAATAGTGTGGTAACGTGCCTTCATGGCAGCGTTACCCCTATTAACAGTGCACTGATTGCGTGTCATTAATATGGCATTAATGACACATTATGAGACCTTGTAACTGCCGCTTTAACCATCCTTCAATGTCTGTAACGGACATGATCTGCTTGTATTTCTGTTGGAGATGAAGGTCCAGAGGCTCCACACGTGGCAGATCTGGAGCTTTCCCTTGCGGGAGGGTAGGTCCGGGGTTGCTGTGCCCGTGTCAGTACTGGAGCTCCTCTCAGACGGGGGCTAGGTCCTGGGCTGTTGTACACATGTAGTCGCCGGAGCTTCCCTTGGTTGTGAGTTTTGTTCTGGTCTTATTTTACACGTGTTAACCCGGGAACCAGCCATATGAGGGGAGCGGGTCCGGTGCAACGCGACATGTAAGACCTGCAAGGGCCTTCGACTCTGACGGGTGGAACTTTCTTGTACTTTTTGCGGTATCATGGGGTACTTGGTATGTAGGGTACCGACAGTGGCCACCGGGCCCACCTCTGGGAGAAGCCCCTTGGGTTAAGTTGTTCTGCCGGAGGTGGGGCCATTCTCGGTTCCTGTGCTTTGATTTTCAAAAGCTCTGATGCGCCGATAGAGTGACAGTCCGGGAGTGAACCTTCAACGCGTGGCTTGTTATGAATACGGTAGATTAGATCCTTGAGTGCGGATCTCACGCAATTGAAGGTCGCCGGTTCCCAATATGAAAACCGTATCGGTTCCGCGTGCCCCGTCAGAGCGCCGACTTTGGGTTTCCCGCCGCTCATCATGGCAACGGTTAGCCTTGTGTAAGGACATCAATATCTTCGTCGGGGTGGCCCCAGGCCCACTCTTAATTTACTGGGTAGGTTTTTGAAAAGCGCTTTCGATCTCATTGCGGTTTCCATCCAAGCGCCGCGGAGGCTTACTTAAGAAGGAACGTACGCACAGTTTGAGGACTCTTTACGCCTTCAATCATCTTTGCGCTCAGAGCCTCCCAAACTCGTCCTAACTTTCCATCCTTTGCTCCACTTTGCCGCGATGCAGTTGGGTCTCCCCAAGAGCCGCCTCAAGATCGATGTGATCTGAAGAAGGTCCGAACCTACATGGGGTGGTCCAGCGACTCCTTCAACCATCTGGTCCGCGCAGGCAAGCTCCTGTTCAAGAAGGAGCATGACGGCGACATGGTGTACTTCACAGTGTACACCATGGTGGGATTCATTCCACCTTTCTCGACTTTATTTTTGATGCTGCTGGACTTCTATGGTCTGCAGCTGTACCACCTTTGCCCCCATTCTCTTCTTTTTGCGGCAACATTTGTCCACTTCTGTGAGATGTGGGTGGGTATTCCCCTGCGTCGAGCTTTTATGCACCTTCTTCACCATCCACACCACTGGCAAGGGGTCCGAGTTTCTTGGCTTCTACTATTTTGTGAAGCGCAAGAACTGCCCCTACAAATACTTGAAGTCGTTTCCTTCTGGCAAGTGGGACGACTGGAAGTAAGATTAGATCATCATCACGGCAGAGGAGCACGAGAAATTTGAGGTGCCCGAAGGTCTCCCCAATGTTGACACTGACGCATGGAGTGTGGTTCTGGTGCTGTAAAATGCCTTCAACCCTGTCTTAACCAGGATTCGCGAGTGCGTGGAAGGTGGAGTGACCCCCCATATGGTCTTCTACAACTTCCTAGTCAACTGGTGGGCTCCGCTGAAGAAGAGGGAGAAGCTTGTGTGGGCCCTCAATAGCGTGATGGATGAAGACCGGATTGAAATCGGTCTGAAATCCAAATTGGATGATGAATCCTTGGAGTTTCATTTGAAGAAATTCCAACATGGGATTAATTTCAACGGTTGTGACTTGGCTCCGCCAGCAGCCTTCCTTCCCCTGAACATGGAGTTGCAATTCAGTAGGGAACTCTTGAGGAGCATGCCGGTGCTTGACGACGTTGGCGAGGTAGAAACGCGTTCGACCACCGGATTGGCGATTCCCGGAGCTTCCGAAGGTGGTCCTACCTCCGCCCCGAGCCGAAGGACTGAAGACGTCGGCAAAGGCAAGGGCAAAGAGCTAGCCGAGCCTTCCAGCTAGAAGAGGAAGTTGAAGCACACGGACGAAAGGTCCTTCAGGCCTGCTCCTTCCACGATGGCTGCTTCTCCCCGGAGGGGGAGGTCTTCTGTAGCTACTCCTGCTCTGGTGCAAACTTCTTCAAGAGATGTAAGCTCCGGGCAATCGACCCCGGCCTCAGTGCTGGCCCGAAGCTACAGGTCCGGGAGCTCTTCTCTATGAAGGGAAGCTCCGGCCGAAGGAACTCCAACAGCTGCCAGTGTTCCTCAACTGAGGTCCGAAGCAGTTGTCTCATCGAATTTGGTGGGCTCTAGCTCTGGGCCTCAAAGGAAGAGGTTCTGAGGTGACTCGGGTGGTACCACAACGAGGTAAGCATTGATTGCTCACCCTAAAATGCTAATCTTGCTTTTGGATGTGTCTTTAATCATCTCTCCCCTTAATTTTTAGGGTGTCGAAGAAGGGACCATCTAGGATCGAAGAGCACATGAAAATCTACCAGAGAGGGGGTGAATGGTAGATTTAAAAATCTTACGCAGCAGAAACAATTAAATCCCAACCCCCTCAGCAGAAAAATGAGCTGTTAGATAAATCGTGTGTGAGACTGATCTAAATGTGTTTCACCGTGACAAAAGTGATATATATCAGAGAGAATCAAGTCACAATGAAAACACAAGAATAATCACTCAAATGCGTCGAGAGAAACTCAAGTTATGATCGAAAGATCGAACAAAGGTCAATCTGTCCTACCCGAGAAAAACAGTTCTGGGACACTACAAAGAAACTCGTGTAGATCATAAACCACAAATCCAATGACCGTGAAATTTCGACAGATGATAGATAATCAAGTTGTCAATACAACCCTAAAAGAATAACGTCAATTGGATCTGTAAAACTAGAGTTATGATAAAACCACCGACGAAAGGTAGTGCTGTCCAGAAACTCGACGAGTAAAACTTGTCTGGAACAAGTCGGACGAACAAGGCACAAAAGTTCCTTCTAACTATGAATTTTATTCAATAGAACACAAGAGGAACAGCCCCAAAGTCGTGCACCACGAGCTCTGGCCTCCCTTGCTTATATAACCAGCCCTTAGGCCAACCCAATCTCAACTAGGACTCCAATCCTACTCCGATCACGAATCGAAACTTTCCATAACTGCTTAGTACTCTTCTATACGCAGATAGAAGCAATCTTAAGACTTCCAAACACCTTAGGAATGTATCTCACATTCCTGAAATAACTCAAATTCGTGACCCACACGAAATACTATCATAAGCAACTCAAATCTTTCCATATTTGAGTCAAACCCGACTCAGCCGCAGCCTGAGTCCATAACCTAGTCAGTTGGACCTTTCCGACCAATTCTTTACGTCCACATCTCTTCATCACGCCTCGGAACCATGTAGCCACGTACATGCACTCCTTGCACACGTGCAAAAATCTTCCAATGATGTCCACGATACCTTCATATGCATTGTTCTTGATTCAAACACGTTGTGCAACCTCCCGATCAACTCAACCACAATTCCTCCCAAACTTGGTTGTTGAACCTCATCTTCTCCCTAAGACTAGTTCAATGGATCCCGTCACCTGCCATGTCTTGAACTAAAACAACATCTTGAACTAAAACAACATCTGCACATGAATAAACAACCAATTCGTACGAGCTCAAGTCCGCGACTTGACTCAAGTTAGTTCCGAACACAACACCTTACGTGAGCACCTCACATAAGCATGTTGCAAAGAATATCAAAACGATATCAGCCATATCAACCAAAATGCACCAAAAACTTAGCAAATGAATACTAAGCAATCTTTCTAAGAATATAAAGCAAGTTCGAAACATTGCAAGATAAAGGCAGGAACATTGCGAACAAGCTCCGAACCTAGCAAAAGCTAACCGTAGCTTGAACCAGAGCTCACCAAAGCTAGTACAACCTAGCGCTGGATCTTACCAAAGCTAGTACAACCTAGCGCCGGAGCTTACCAAAGCTAGTCGAACCTAGTGTCGGAGCTAACCAAAACTAGTTGGAACTAGTCATCCCAAAAGTCGGAGCTAGAAAAACATGTCAGAGCTAACCAACATAAGTCGGACCTAGCAAAACATATCGGAGCTTAACAAAGACATGCCGGAGCTATCAAAGACATGCCGAAGCTAAAGACATAGCTCACCGGGGCTACCCAAAATTATGTCGGATCTAGACAAAGAAAGTCGGACCTATTGTCGGACCTTGCAGAAGCTCGGAGCTAGAGTGGGACCTTGCTAAAAAGATGTTATGGCAGCATTCAAAACTTTTATTGTCAAAGCTAATGTATTCAGCACACATAGGTCTCACAATCCAAAGCGGGTGACTTTGAATGTAAACCCTCACTTTTGTTCTAATTGCCAATGTATTCAACACACATAGGTCTCACAATCTCCTCCTTGATGAATGCATTGGCAACACCATTTAAAATCCCAACATTGGCATGAAAAGTTTTGAGAACAATGTTCCCCCTATTTGAAAATCAAATGAGATAGAAAAAAATTCTCCCCCTATACATATTTCTCCCCCTTGCATAATTCACAATATTATCTCTCCCCGTTTGACAATGTATTCAGCAAGGTTCAAAAGAGAAATTTTAATTGTTATGAGCATATTATAACATATACATGTAAAACAAAGCTCATCCAAGTCATACTATCAAGTAACTTACACTATCACAACAATGAGATACATAAAGTAGTGTAAGCCATGTTAGAGATCAAATGTAACTTTCAATTTAAGCAAGTCATGATATCACAAACTTAACTATTTCAATACCTGAAAGCATGACACTTGTTGCTGCATTTTATTATTTTTCAAGGCACAAATTTAGATCATATGATATTTGCAAGACATTATATGTGCACATGCCTTATTCTAACCAACCAAGCCAAGCCTATGTCATTTGACAATCAGAAGCTTAAGGACATGGTTTTAGTCATACACAACTTCTTCCAAGTTCATATCTAAGTGCAATGATAAGCCATCTCAAAAGAAGAAGTGCAATGAATGCATATTCTCTTGATCTTTTCTCAACTTATATTTGTTCACAAAAACTCAACATGTGAGTTGATTGCTTGATTAATTCTTTATGATTAAAAGCACTTGTGAGCATGCAACAAGTTCAAAAGAGCAAGAATGTTCGACCATTACCAGATTTAGTGTAACTAATTATTCCAATTAGTAGACATGGTAAAAACTACAAAATGTATAACACGAGTAATGTAGTAAGAACTTTCAACATGTATAAGGAATCACAAAGTCATATATGTATGAAATACTATGCTCATAATATTTTAATTTCAGATTCATTTATAGACTTCCAAAGTTTAAAAAACTCCCCCTCAGTTTAAGCCATGAGGATGCATAACCCCTATTTCACTACGAATGTAACAAAAACTAGTGAAACCCAAAGGTTTTGTAAAAATGTCAGCCAATTGTTGTTCGGTATTTACATGGTGAAGCACAATGTATCCTTTTTCAACATTATCACAGAGAAAGTGATACCTAATGTCAATGTGCTTAGTTTTAGAATGTTGCACGGGGTTTTTAGCTATGCAAATGGCACTAGTGTTATCACAAAACAGTGGAACACTATCTAGATCAACCCCATAGTCCTTAAGTGTTTGAACAATCCAAAGAATTTGTGAACAAGCACTAGCAGCAGCTACATATTCAGATTCGGCTGTGGATTGTGCAACTGAGTTTTGTTTTCTAGAGGACCATGCAACAAGTGAATTACCAAGAAAATGACATGCACCGGAAGTACTTTTCCTATCAATCCCACAACCTCCAAAATCATCATCGGAAAAAGCTTTCAAAGTAACGGTTGAGGAAGAAGGAAGAAAAATGCCAAATTCTTGAGTTCCATGTAAGTACCTGAGAATCCTTTTGACGGCTTGACGATGTGAAGCACGTGGGGAGGCTTGAAACCGTGCACAAAGACATACACTGAATTGTATGTCCGGTCTTGATGTTGTGAGGTACAAAAGTGATCCGATCATGCTTCTATATTCTTTTTGATCTATGGGTTCACCATCTTCATCAAGTTCAAGTGTTGTTGCCGTTCCCATTGGTGTCCGAAGAGGCTTGCTTTTGTCCATGTTGAAGCGCCTTAGGAGGTCTTTTGTGTACTTCGTTTGATGCACAAAGGTACCCTCCTTGGTTTGCTTGATTTGCAGCCCCAAAAAGTATGTGAGTTCTCCCATCATACTCATCTCAAATTCAAAACTCATCATAGCTGAAAACTTGGACACAAGATCATGAGAAGCACAACCAAAGATAATATCATCCACATACACTTGAACGAATAATGAGTCATTGCCATGCTTAAGCACAAAAAGAGTTTTATCAACCTTGCCCATGGTAAACCCCTTTTCAAGTAAGAATGTTTTTAACCTATCATACCATGCTCTTGGGGCTTGTTTGAGACCGTACAAGGCTTTGGACAGTTTGTAAACATGATTAGGAAAATCTGGATTTTCAAAACCCGGTGGTTGTTTGACATAAACCTCCTCATCTATGTAGCCATTAAGAAAAGCACTTTTAACATCCATTTGATATAGCTTAAAACCTTTATATGCAGCAAAAGCTAACAAAATTCTTATGGCTTCTAATCTAGCAACAACAGCAAAAGTTTCATCAAAATCTAGACCTTCAACTTGAGTGAAACCTTGAGCAACCAACCTAGCCTTATTCCTAACCATAACCCCATTCTCACTTTGTTTATTTTTAAACACCCATTTATTTCCAATTAAAGTGTGACCTTGAGGAGGAGGAACAAGTTTCCAAATATTATTTCTCTCAAAATTTTCTAACTCTTCTTGCATGGCAATAATCCAAGATTCATTAGTGAGTGCGTGTGATATATCTTTGGGTTCAAAAGAAGCAACAAAAGCAGAATGAGCATGAGAGTTTAGATCGCAAAACCTGGACCGTGTAACTCCTTCGTGCAAGCTTCCAATAATCTATTGTGGACGATAAATTTTGAGAACCCGGAGGGAAGTGGACACGTCATAAGCTTCTTCTTCTTCATGTTCATCACAAATCGATGAGATTGTGACTTGAGGAGGATCTGGGCCAGCAATGGTGGTCGTCGGTGCTGGTTGAGAATTAACATCCAGAGCTGAAGCAAAGTCTTTTGCTGCTGAATTTTCGGGCAGCAACTCCAATTCTTCCTCATCTTCAACGAAAATGCTCTCCCCCTGCAGATATGGATCTGGACCTGCAATGTTTGAGCTAGTACGTGGGCTAGCTTCATAAAAAGACACTTCACAAGTCTCCACAATTTTGTTAGTGTCAAGTAAAAGCACATTGTAGCCTCTTGTATGAGATGGATAACCAAGAAACATGCCATCAATGGATCTAGGTTCAAATTTATAAAGATTACCATGTTTCTTAACAAAGAATTTGCAACCAAAGACCCGAAAGTGCATAACACTAGGCCTATGTCCAAACCGGAGCTCATATGGTATTTTACCTAGCTTAGCGCGCAAGAAAACACGATTTGTGACATAACAAGCAGTTGCAATCGCATCAGCCCAAAATTTCCTAGGAGTTTGATATTCATCAAGCATAGTCCTAGCCATCTCAACTAAGGTTCTGTTCTTTCTTTCTACAACACCGTTTTGTTGAGGTACATATGGTGAAGAAAATTGATGATCTGTTCCATTTTCAGCACAAAAGTTATCAAAAGATTGATTTTTAAATTTAGTTCCGTTATTAGTTCTAATTGCTGTTAAAGATTCTGGGTGATCAATTGATAATCTAAGAAATAAAGTTCTAAAGTGACCAAAATCTTCATTCTTAGGCACCATAGAGTAAACCCAAGAGTATCTAGAATAATCATCAACAATAACAAGAACATACCATTTACCTCCGAAGGATTGAAGACGTGAAGGTCCTACGGTGTCAAGGTGCAAAAGTTGACCTGGTTCAGTTGTCATGATCATTGTGAGAGGAGTATGTGAACCTGCAACCATCATAGCATGTCTACAAGAAGAGCACACAATTTATTTGTCCCCTTTAAGCTTAGGCAGCCCACGTATGCGATCAAGAGCACTAACACGCGTTAGGTGATCAAAGCCTATGTGACCAAGTCTATGATGCCAAAAATATAAGTCCTTTAAATCATTAGCAACTAGATACCTATGCTGAAGACATATCAAAATCAGCATTAAAAACTCTTCCAAACCGAGACATGTTAAAAATAAGCTCACTATTTGAACCTACAACTTTCCAGCAGTTTTTATTGAAAATAATTTCCAGATTTTCATCTAGCAATTGTGAAACAAAAAGCAAGTTTTATTTCAAATTTTTGACAAGTGCCACATCCTTCAAAGTGTAGTGATCATTTACTCTAACTGAACCCTTAGCAATTATAGGAGTTGAAGAATTATCGGCAAAAGTAACATTCTCTACATGTGACACAAAAGAGAGGGAGGAGAACCATTCTTTGTTACCCGTCATGTGGCGTGAGCAACCTGAATCCACAATCCAAATGTTCTCCTTCCTCAAGCATGTAACCTACATAGAAGCACAATACGACGATGACTCAATACTGGGGTTAGTCAAAAGGCATTTTGGTATCCAGTACTGAGTCACACGACGTGCAGTAGGAAAAACACGCAAAAGCTGAGATAAAACAACAGGTTTATGAGTCAAAGTTTGAGGTTTTTTATTCTTAACTACTGACCTATAAGGTGTTACTTGTGTAGAAAAAAAAAATCAGTAGCTCCAGGGGCAAAAACAGAAGGTCCGGAGGTAAAATTTTAGTGTTTTTGACTCATAACAGTAGGTTGCATGTTCCTGGCATTCGGTTTGATATGTGTAGCAAATTTTGCATGAAAGTTATGAGATCTAGCAATCATCCTTTGCCTTTTCTGTTGTTAAGCTAGTATATAACAAAAATCTATCACATGACCATCTCTACCACAGTAGGTACAATGAAATTTAACTTTGTGTTCATGTCTAGATGAGCAAGCAATATTTTTATTTGAAACTGAATGAGACAACACTCCTGCAGATTTGAAAACCTCTTCTTTTTGTTTAGGAACTGTTTGAATCAAACCACTTCCTAATGACTTTACAATTTTAGGTGGATGTGCCTTAGCATGAGCATGAGAATCAAAACCTAAACCAGTTTTATCATTGCAAGACTTGGAAGAATTCATCAGCAAGTTTATGTTCTTATTCCCATTACAAAACCGATCTAATGTCCTATCCATATTATCAAGTTTATTGGATAGATCAAGGCAATTTTCACATGAAGTTTTTCCTTTCAATTTGCAATTGGAACAATATTTATCTTCATGAGAACGTAAAGCATTATTCAATATTGGAATTTCATTCATAGCATCTTTTAGTTTCTTTTCAAGATCATCACAACTAGAACAATGCAAATCAATTGTAGAACAAGAAGCATCTTTTAAGTTTCCAATGTCGAGTGCAGCAAGCTTTTTGTTCTTTTCAATTTCAAGTTCAAGTCTATCTAGAGTAGAGGAATGTGCAGTTCTTAGTGTGGACAATTGTTCATAGCTTAAATCACATGAGGGACAAGAATCATCACTAGAAATCAAGGTTCTCAAACGATTGATTTCAGATTCTAGTGATTCAATTTCAGTAGCATTATCCCTAAGTTTTTTGTCCTTTTTCTTAACAATAATAGTTGCACGAGAAATTGCATCACACATTTCATTACAGGTAGAACATACCTCATCGTCATCACTGTTGTGTTCTGCATCCTCCTGACTTGATCTTGATCTTGTTTTGCCCACCATGAAGCATAAGTTGGCCAGATCGTCATCATCTTCATCACTTTCAAAGTCTACATCACTTGAACCGAGCTCTTGAAGTGCAGTGATGAAGCTGTTAATCATCTTGCGTCCTATGGTACCCTTCTTTTTCTTGTTGGGTTTCTAGAGGTGGTCTTGACCTTGTTCTATTTTTGTTTACGGGTAGTAGAACCTGAAAGGTTAGGGCATTCCGTATGAAAGTGTCATGTCTTACCACATTCAAAACAACGTTGAGGTCCGGAGCTTCCTCTCCTTCTAGTTCTCACATTTTGCAATGCTTTTGAGAACCTAGTAGAGATTAGTGCTAACTCTTCTTGTGGAAATTCCTCGATCTGCTCCATGGTTAGTAAGGACAATAAAGCAAGAGTATTGCAAGATGATGATTGGCCGGAGCTAGGCATATCACGTTGTGAGACAAATATAATAGACTTATTTGGGTTCTTACGTGATAAGATGTCAATTTTATGAGTTTTGAGTTTAGAGTAAAGCACATCTAAAGTAAGTGTACTCATGACAGTAATTCACAGATAGATGTAACTTTCATCTCCCAGATTGACATGTCTAATGCACTAAGAAGTTGCCTAGCATTTTCAGCATCAGAAAAATTAATGTTGACACTACACAAGTTACTAAGAATTTTGTTAAAGCGAGCAAACAGATCATCAATGGACTCACCAGCTTGCATCTCGAAGCGCATGTATTATTTCTTGAACATGTCTTGCCTTACCTCCTTGATCGTGCTGGATCCTTCGTGATAGTCACAAAGTGCTCTCCATACATCATATGCCGATCGGAGATGTGCAACGCGGTGGAAGTCGTCCTGAGTGAGTCTTTGGATGATAAAGTTTCGGGCTTTGTTGTTGTTGTCGACGTCCCGTAGGTTTGTAGCCCTAACTTGATCGTTAGGTGGCACTTCGTAAGGCTTGTACACCTTCTTCCATATTGCGAAGCCTTGCGCCTGGATGAAAGCCTCCATGCATACCTTCCAAACCTGAAAATCAATACCAGCAAACACACAAGGTTTGGCAGAGTATTTCTCCATGATGATTAGTCAAATAACAATGATTAGAGCACTGTGGCTCTAATACCAATTTTAGGATCGAATAGCACGTGAAAAGCTACTAGAGGGGGGTGAATGGTAGATTTAAAAATCTTACGCAGCAGAAACAATTAAATCCCAACCCCTTCGGCAGAAAAACGAGATGTTAGAGAAATCATTTGCGAGACTTATCTAAACGTGTTTCACCATGAAAAAAGTGATATATATCAGAGAGAATCAAGTCATGAGGAAAACACAAGAAGAATCACTCAAATCCGTGGAGAGAAACTCAAGTTATGATTGAAAGATCGAACAAAGGTCAATCTGTCATATCCGAGAAAAACAGTTCTGGAATGCTGCAAAGAAGTTCGTGTAGATCAGAAAGCACAAATCCAATGACCGTGAAATTTTGACAGATGATAGATAATAAAGTTATGAAGACAACCCAAAAAGAATGACGTCAATTGGATCTATAAAACTCGAGTTATGATAAAACCACCAACGAAAGGTAGTGTTGTCCAGAAACTCGATGAGTAAAACTTGTCTAGAATAAGTCGGACGAACAAGGCACAAAAGTTCCTTCAAACTACGAATTTTATTCAATAGAACACAAGAGGAACAGCCCCAAAGTCGTGAACCACGAGCTCTGTCCTTCCTTGCTTATATAACCAGCCCTTAGGCCAACTCAATCTCAACTAGGACTCCAATCCTACTTCGATCACGAATCAAAACTTTCCATAACTGCTTAGGACTCTTCTATACGCAGATAGAAGCAATCTTAAGACTTCCAAACACCTTAGAAACATATCCAACATTCCTAAAATAACTCAAATTCCTGACCCACATAAAATCCTATCATAAGCAACTCAATTCTTTCCATATTTGAGTCAAACCCGACTCAGCCGCAGCCTGAGTCCATAACCTAGTCGGTTGGACCTTTCCGACCAATTCATTACATCCACATCTCTTCATCACGTCTCGGAACCATTTAGCCACATCCATGCACTCCTTGCACATGTGCAAACATCTTCCAATGACGTCCACGATACCTTCATATGCATTGTTCTTGATTCAAACATGCTGCGCAACCTCCCGATCAACTCAACCACAATTCCTCCTGAACTTGGTTGTTGAACCTCATCTTCTCCCTAAGACTAGTTCAATGGATCCCGTCACCAGCCATGTCTTGAACTCAAGCAACACCTGCACATAACTAAACAACTAATTCGTACGAGCCCAAGTTCGCAACTTGACTCAAGTCAGTTCCGAACACAACACCTTACGTGAGCACCTCACATAAGCATGTTGCAAAGCATATCAAAACGATATCAGCCATATCCACCAAAACGCACAAAAACATAGCAAATGAATACTATGCAATCTTTCTAAGAATATAAAGCAAGTTCGAAACATTGCAAGACAAAGGCAGGAACATTGCAAACAAGCTTCGAACCTAGCCAAAGCTAACCGGAGCTTGAACTGGAGCTCACCAAATCTACTACAACCTAGCGCCGAAGCTTACCAAAGCTAGTACAACCTAGCGCCGGAGCTTACCAAAGCTAGTCGGACCTAGCGCTGGAGCTAACCAAAACTAGTCAGAACTAGTCATGCCAAAAGTCAGAGCTAGAAAAACATGTCAGAGCTAACCAACATAAGTCAGACCTAGCAAAACATATCGGAGCTTAACAAAGACAGGCCGGAGCTATCAAAGACATGCTGGAGCTAAAGACAAAGCTCAACGGAGCTACCCAAAAACATGTCGGATCTAGACAAAGAAAGTCGGACCTATTGTCGGACCTTGCAGAAGCTCGGAGCTAGAGTCGGACCTTGCTAAAAAGATGTTATGGCAGCATTCAAAACTTTTATTGTCAAAGCCAATGTATTCAGCACACATAGGTCTCACAATACAAAGCGGGTGACATTGAATGTAAATCCTCACTTTTATTCTAATTGCCAATGTATTTAGCACACATAGCTCTCACAGACCGTAGCTCCAACGCATATTGCAATGGATGGGGCTGCACCTGCCGAAGCTCTAGCTTTGATCACTGAGCCTCCTTGTCAAGCGGAGGTGGAAGTCGCGGCAGCTCCAGCGCCAGCTGTCGTGAGCTTGGACTCGGAGTCCTCACCCGAAGCTCCTGTGGTAGCGCCAGACCGTTGGAGGGAAGTTGAAGATGTACCCCTGGTGGCAGAGGCTGATGCTCCAGCACAGGAGATGCCAAAAGTTCCGGCTTCCGAGCTGAAAATTGTCGAAGCCCTGGTTGCTGAGCCAGAAGTAGCTGATGACCCAACTATTGATCCGGAGATCACCCAAGCTCTGTCCTTTGTTGTAAGTGCATCTAGGATAGCCCATGTGGGTTTTGGCTAATTGATGACGAACATATGAGATCCTAATGAAACTATTGAGATGATTGCAGGACAAACAAAGTGAAACAGCTTGGTGCACACAAAAAGGTGAAAAATGGAGTGGTGTCCAAAGAGGAATAAATTGATGGAATTTAGAAGAACAAATATGATTTTAAATGTATAGGGTGTGTATAAAAGACACACTCCAAGAGCTCATGACCTTGCGCAGGGGTAAGGGTTTTAAAATTAACCTAACATCTCACAGTGCATCGAACTAGTCCGATCATGGACCAGACTAGTCCGCCATACTCTCTGTTGCCTAAACGGACTAGTCCGCGTGTTCACCGGACTAGTCCGCCAAACTTTCTGGATTCTATCTTCACATAGGGCCGGACAAGTCCGTTTTCCAACCGGACTAGTCCGCCTGACTTTCTGGAGTCTATCTTCACATAGGGCCGGGCAAGTCCGTTTTCCAATTGGACTAGTCTGCCAAACTTTCTGGGGTCTATCTTCACATAGGGCCGGACAAATCCGTTTTCCAACCGGACTTTTCTTCCAATCTTTCTGGACATCGAGTTCCACTGTGACCGGACAAGTCCGGACTTGCACCGGACTAGTCCGGTATTAGGTTTTACAATGGTAACTTTTTGGAAACCCAATAAAAAGAGGATCCACGGCCTTCCTCAACATATACACGTCGAATTCTGCTAGAAATACAAACCCTAGCGCCGGCACCTTGTCCCAAGAGCCCAAAACACATCTCCCCACACATCTAAAGTGCAAAAAGGGTAAAATCAACTGAACACTTGGATTCGGGATTAGGAGATCGTCGTTCATTTGTTGTAAGCTCTTGGGGTTTGATCTTTCTCTACTCATATTCTGCATTGTAATATTTTCAAGTGTATTTGATCGCTTCTTTCGTTGTAATTCTCGTGGGAGCCCTCAACGTGTGAGGTTGCCCCACAAACTTGGTGATTTCCCGTGCTAGTGGATTCGAGTCGGCCTGTGTGGTGACTTGAAGAGGGAAAGGGTTAGAGACCTGGCTCTGTTTGAGCTTCCTCAACAAGGACGTAGATCTTGTGGTGAGATCGAACCTCGGTAAAAATTTGTGTCTCTTGTGCCTTATTTCTTTTACATTTTGTTTATTAGATCACTTGATTACTAGACATCAATTTAAGTTGCTTATAAGTTTTCACGTGCATTCATACAATAATCTTAAATCAAAGTATATGTTGTTCTCATTTCCGCTGCTGAAAGAATCTAGTTTCCCAAATAACATTTAATCAATTCACACTTTTCAGCACACCGGACTAGTCCGCCCACACAACCGGACTAGTCCGGTCAAACAAGTTTTGACGACTCTATTAAGTGTGCAGGAAATTTTTAAAAGCCTATTCACCCCCCTCTAGGCCACATTCAGTTGGTATCAGAGCAAGGTTTTCCGTCAACGAGACTCACATCTAGGAGAGATCAATGGCCTTTGAGAAGAACAATGATATCCCGAAGACGAACATCAATGAGGAGGAACAAGAAGCTAAAGCCTTCGATGTGCTGAAAGAAAGCCCACATGATGATGAAGAAGTGCGACAACTAAAGGCACTCCTGAGAAAGAAACTGTTGACACAAAAAGGAAAAGAAGAAGAGAAGACGACTGGGAGTGGTCATCACGACTACTCCCGATATCCTTACAACTACAACCGTCTCAATTCAAACAATCACTATCTCTCTCTTCCTATGGGAAAGCCTCCACAGTGTGACGGAAGTGACTACACCATGTGGAAGTACAACATGAAAATGCATCTAATATCTCTGAATCCTAGTCTGTGGCACATTGTTTGCATAGGCATAGATATCCCGGACACAGATGAGGAACTCACTCCAGAACAAGAACAAGAGATTCACAGAAATGCACAAGCCGTCACAGTGATCACATCATCACTAAGCAGAGAGGAATTCACCAAGATCGATGGATTAGAAAGTGCAAAAGAAATCTGGGATACACTTAAGACAGCTCACGAAGGAAATAGGTCAGTTCGTGAAGCTAAAATTGAGATGCTTGAAGGAGAGTTGGGGAGATTTGCTATTGAAGAAGGCGAATCACCTCAAGACATGTACAATCGGATGAAGGCACTCATCAACAAAATTCGTGCCTATGGAAGTAAGAAATGGATGGATCACGAGGTGGTAAAAAGAATGATTAGAGCCTTCATGCCAAGAAATGTCACACTTTGCTCAATGATTAGAGAAAGCCCCGAATTTCACAAAATGACTCTCGATGAGTTATTGGGGAAGATCATAAATCATGAAATGATGGTGAAAGAGGCTCAATACGTTAAAGACTTAGCCGAACTCACCTCTTCCAAAAGGAAAGAAGTTGCTCTCAGAGCAACGTGCAGACCCAAACTCAAAGAAACTCGTGAAGATCAAGACGACGGAGATACATGAGATGAGAGTATCGATCTTGATGATGAAGAAACGGTACTCTTTATCAAGAAGTTCAAGTGCATGATGAAAAGAAGACACGACAATGATTCAAATGAAGGCAAAAGCAAGGATAAAGGGAAATCCAAGGCTCGACGCACTTGCTACAACTGCGGAGAGTATGATGACTTCATGGTGGACTGCACTTATGAATAAAACAAAAGGAAGAAGGAAACAAGACCTCAAGAAAAGAAAAATTTCAGAAAAAGAAGACAAGCCCATCAAGCTCACATTGTCAAGGAGTGGGACTCAAACGACGAGTCCTCCTCCGATGAAGAAGAAGAAATGGCCACTATCGCAGTAAAGAAACCTACTATGAGAGCCACACTCTTCCCAAACATGGGAGGACGGGATATGAACAACCACACTTGCCTTATGGCTAAGGAAGGCAAGAAAAAGGTTCGACTTACTCCTCCTACGCTAAATTCCTCTATTGATGTCTTTGATAGCTCTAGAGATAATGAAGAAATGTTTAGAGGATTAAGTAAAATTGCTTTAAAGAAAATGGAATTGTTGTCGAACGAAATCTTTGAAAAGGAGGAACTTGTTAACCGACAAGAAGATATGCTCATCCGTGAAAGGAAGAGATATCAAGAAGTTGAAAATCTTCTTGAGCTTGAAAGAGAGAAGAACGAGTCACTTGAGTTTGAGCTAGCCTTGAGTAAGGAAACTTATTCAAATATAGAGGACTCGCATATTGCAATCAAGGAAGAACTTGCTAACTTGACAAAAGTTAACAAGATCCTTGAGGTGCAAGTTGAGTCGCTCAAGCAAAGTGACTCCTCTTCCTCCAAGAGCTCTTCCTCCAAAGATATGAGCTCTACAACAATCAGAACCTGCACTTGCTCTAGTAAGAAGAATGTTATTTCTAATACTTCAACTTCTCATAATATGCATCCTTCCACAAGCGGCATCTTTGATAAGGAGAAGATCAAATATGCACACAGTGCATATATGGTCACTAGACCTCCTCCTGTCAAAGATGGTCTTGGTTTTGACAGGAACAAACACATGTCTACTCCTAATCATGCTAAGAATAGAATCACTTTTGTTAATAAAAATCCCATTAATCTGATTTACAAATATTGTTTCGTACATTTGATGCTTCCTATGTTCTCATGAAAAACAAATATGGAAAAGTCATTGCTAATATACAGGGCCACGCCACAAGAACTTGAAAATTTGTGTGTGGGTGCCCAAGACTCTTGTGACTAACCTGAGAGGACCCAAGCAAGCTTGGGTACCTAAAAACAAGGAATAATTCTATTTTGCAGGTTTACTCCTTTGGTGGATCTAAATGGGTGCTAGATAGCGGATGCACAAATCACATGACTGGAGAGAGAGGTATGGTTGTGGAGTACAAGTACAACAAGGATCCAAGTGAAGGCATATACTTTGGAGACAATAGCCAAGGAAAGGTCCTTGGTAGCGGTAACATTGAAATATCCTCTCAACACACCTTATCTAATGTTTTACATGTAGACTCTCTAGATTATAATCGTTTGTCAATCTCTCAACTATGAGACAAAGGTTACAACTGTTTATTCACTAATGAGGGTGTGACCATTTTTAGATGAAGCGATGGCTCGATTGCATTTGAGGGAATGTTGAAGAGAAAGCTTTATCTTGTTGACTTCAACAAAGATAAAGCCGAACTCAACACTTGCTTGGTTGCTAAGACCAACATGGGATGGCTGTGGCATAAACGCCTAGCCCATGTTGGGATGAGAAATCTGTAGAAACTTCTAAAAGGTGGTCACATCTGTGGTCTTAAGGATGTGGTTTTTGAAAAAGACAGGCCGTGCAGCGCTTGTCAAGCAGGAAAACAAGTCGGAGCACCACACCCCGCCAAGAATGTGATGACTACCGCAAGACCGCTGGAACTTCTCCACATGGATCTCTTTGGTCCAATTGCGTACATCAGCATCAGCAGTAACAAATACGGTTTAGTAATTGTTGATGATTTTTCAAGATTTACCTGTGTATTTTTCTTGTAAGATAAATCAGAAGCTCAGGAAATCCTCAAGAATTTTTGAAAAGAGCTCAAAACGAATTCTCATCAACCATAAAGAATATCAGAAGTGACAACGGGACAGAATTCAAGAACACCCAAGTTGAAGAGTATCTCGATGAAGAAGGGATAAAGCATGAGTTCTCGGCACCCTACCCCCCTCAAAAAAATGGATGGTCGAAAGGAAGAATAGAACATTGATCGAAATGGCAAGAACTATGTTGGATGAATACAAAACATCAGATCAATTTTGGGCAGAAGTGGTGAACACTGCTTGTCATGCCACAAATCGGATGTACCTTCACTGACTACTGAAGAAAACTCCATATGAGCTTCTTACTAGTAAAAAGCATAATGTTTCTTATTTCAAAGTCTTTGGTTGTAAATGTTTTATTCTGAACAAGAAACTGAGGGCCTCGAAGTTCGCTTCAAAGTTCGATGAAGGGTTCTTGCTCGGATATGAATCGAATGCCTACGCCTATCGTGTCTTCAACAAGGTGTCCGGCCTTGTTGAAGTAGCACGTGACGTAGTGTTCGATGAATCTAACGACTCAGAAGTGGAGCAAGTCGATAAGTGTATGCTAGATAAAGAGGAAGCTCCATATGAAGCGCTGAAGAAAATGGCACTTGGTGATATCTTACCACAAGAGCGAACGTTAGACTCAAATGCACAAGATGAACTTCAACACGGAGGCAATGATCAAGGGGGAGCTCTTGCACAAGATCAAGATGAGGAAGATCAAGAAGATCAAGACAATCATGGAAGCAATGATCTAGGGGGAGACAATGCACATGAAGATAATGAAGAACAAGCAACTACACAAGTTCCACACCCAAGAGTACATCAGAGCGTGCAAAGAGACCATCCTGTCAACAATATCATTGGAGATATTGCTAAGGGAGTAACTACTAGATCTCGAGTTGCAAATTTCTGTGAATAATATTCCTTTGTGTCTTTTTTGGAACCATACAGGGTAGAAGAAGTCTTAAGGGATCCAGACTGGGTGGTCGCAATGCAAGAGGAGTTGAACAACTTCAAAAGAAATGAAGTGTAGGAGCTGGTGGAGAGACCAAGGGCGAACATCGTTGGATCCAAATGGGTCTTTCGGAACAAGAAAGATGAACATGGAGTAGAAACAAGAAATAAAGATAGATTGTTGGCCAAAGGTTATTCTCAGGTCGAAGGTTTGGACTTCGATGAAACTTTCGCTTCTGTAGCTACACTTGAGTCCATTCGTATTTTATTGGCATATGCTACTCACCATAATTTTAAGCTGTATCAAATGGATGTCAAAAGCGCCTTCCTAAATGGTCCGATAAAGGAGGAAGTTTATGTGGAGCAGCCACCAGGATTCGAAGACCAAAGGTATCCCAACCATGTCTACAGACTGCGTAAGGCTCTCTATGGCCTCAAACAAGCTCCTCGAGCTTGGTATGAGTGCCTTAGAGATTTTCTGACTCAAAATGGATTCAAAATTGGTAAAGCTAACTATACACTCTTCACTAAACATCTTGACGATCATCTATTCGTATGTCAAATTTATGTTGATGACATTATCTTTGGATCCACTAACAAGTCTTTCTATGAAAAATTTAGCAAAATTATGACAGATAGGTTCGAGATGTCAATGATGGGTGAATTGAAGTTCTTCTTGGGATTCCAAGTGAAGCAACTGAGAGAAGTTACATTTATAAGCCAAACCAAATATACACAGGAAATTCTCAAGAAATTCAATATGGACAAAGCCAAGCCCATCAAGACACCCATGGCCATCAACGGACATCTCGACCTCAATGAAGACGGTCCAAATGTGGACCAAAAGGTATATCGGTCCATGATCAGCTCCTTACTTTATTTATGTGCATCTAGGCCAGATATTATGCTTAGTGTTTGCTTGTGTGCAAGGTTTCAAGCCGCAGCTAAAGAGTGTCACTTAATTGCTGTAAAAAGAATCCTAAGGTACCTTGTGCACACACCCAGCTTGGGACTTTGGTATCCCAAAGGATCCAAGTTTAACTTGATCGGCTATTCCGACGCCGACTATGCAGGATGCAAAGTCGATAGAAAGAGCACGTGATGGACTTGTCAATTTCTTGGTAGGTCCCTAGTTTCTTGGTCATCTAAAAAGCAAAACTCCATTGCTCTTTCCATATCGGAAGCAGAGTATGTTGCAGCCGGTAGTTGTTGTGCACAACTACTTTGGATGCGACAGACTCTTAGGGACTACAGCTACAATCTAAGCCATATCCCGCTTCTATGTGACAATGAAAGTGCTATAAAAATTGCACACAACCCTGTAGAGCACTCAAGAACTAAGTACATAGATATCTGTCATCACTTTCTTAGAGATCATTCGTTAAAAGGTGACATTGCTATTTCACATGTTAGGATTGAAAAATAACTTGCTAATATTTTTACCAAACCATTGGATGAGAAAAGGTTATGTGAGCTTAGGAATGAGCTTAACATTCTTGACTCTCGAAATGTGGCTTGAAACGTTGCATACCTGGTTGAAACTTCAAATGTTACATTTTATTGTTAAAACAGCTCCTCATCTCTTTTTCTTCTAAGAAAACTATTTTAATGAAGAAATCTTGCAGTTTATGACCACTTTCATTGTTACTTGCCTACTTTTCGTAATTACCAAGATTATTTGCAAAATTATTGTCCTTGGATCACTATTAATCATTTCTACATGTATCAGGTCTGTTGAAACCGGACTTGTCCGATTTACCTCCAGACTAGTCCGGACTGACGAAATACTTCGGTTTTTCCAGGGGCACCGGACTAGTATGCCACCTTGACCGGAATAGTCCGGTCCGTCGCGTATAGAAGCGGTTGGACGGCCCAGACCTCTCTCTCTCCACTCATAAGGACTTGGTCTCCCTCTCCTCTCCTAAACCCTAGCCCCCAAAGTGATTTTCGGGTTGAGCCCTCAAAATCAAAGTTTTCTCCGTGGGAAATCCTCTCCTCGACGAGTGGATTCTCCCCTACGAACTCATCTGGAGAGATTCTTGCTTCGTCAACGCGGATCTTTAAATCTTGGTAAATTTCACCCTAAAACCAAATTCTCAACGTTTCTCATTCTAGCTCGTTTCCCTTGATTCCAAGGTTGTACATTGGCTTCGGAGATGTATTCCTACCACTTTCCTGTCCTTTGTATCTTTAGATAGAAGTTTTGATTCAAAGGAAATCGTTAGGGTTCTTATGCCAGGACGGACTAGACCGGCACTCAGATGCGGACAAGTCCGGTACACCGGACCAGTCTGCACTCTGAATCCGGACAAGACCGGTCTTTGACATCTGAATCCCTACATTGCCTTCAATCCTTGGTTCATTCTTATCTAATCCGTGAACTCCTTATCATGCACGATGTCTTCAGGCTCAGATGACATCTCTTTCCACTTTGATGAAGAAGTTCAACGCAAAAGAGTGAGGAGAGCCAAGGAGAGAGTTATGAAGAAAAGACATGATGTCAATGCCCACTCTCCACCCTCGACGACAATCTGCCTAAGAAGAGGAAGGTTATTGTCAAAAAGGCTCAAGGAAAAGCTGCTACTGAGAGCTCATAAGGGCCAAAAGGGTTCTCAATAAAGGGAAGGGACTTTCTAGTGGTCCAATTGGGCCCTTGAAGATGAAAAACCCCAGTCACCACAACAGGCAGCCTTCTAGTGGGGATTTCACTGGGAAAGGGGGTGAGCTAGCTGAGAACTTCAGGAGAATTGTAGTGTATAATCAACCTAAACAATGCTCTGACCCAAAATTCTGGAGCAACTTCCATGCAGACTACTACGAGCACGTATACATGAAGATGAAGAATCCTGTAGCGGAGAGTTAATGGCTGAATGTTGGATACCTGCAGTCGAAGAAGTATCCTGCTTTTTGTGAGTTGGTTTAGGCTTTGGAGAGGAACGGTCTGAAGGAACTGCTTTACTTTGAGTATAACTGGAACAATGAAGTCATTGCCCAATTTTACTCAACCCTCTACTTTGCTCGGGATGATGGAGACAGTCTTACTTGGATGACTCATGGTTCCAAGTATAGTGTCACTTATGATGAATTTGCAAGGATTCTTCACCTTGAACACACTCTGGATCATGAGCTTGTCATCCACAATCTGAAACCCTTGGAGAAGGAGGATCTTAAGTTCCTCTATGACACAAGGATGCCCTATGTTCCTCCTACCATCAAATATCTGAAGCCCTTTTTTGTGGTCCTCAACAGTCTTGAGGAAGACAATAGCCCTGAAAGATGTAGATGCGGGGACTATCCAAGGAACCTTGAGGACCCTAATGAAGGTCATTAGTGGAAGGAGACCGTTAAATGTTTTTGAGTACATCTACAACGACATTGTGAACATCTCAATCACTCCCAATAGGTCTTGCGAGTATGCACCGTACATCATGTTCATGATTGAGAAAGTGACCGGACTCGAGTTTGTCAAGGATGTTTCTCATATGGGGTTGAAGCCACAAAAGCCCACCGAGTAAACCCTTCCCTCAGCACCAACTGCTTTTTCCTCCCCTGTAGCAGAGAGGAGGTCTAAACAATCTCAGGATGCCACAAGGTCTGCAGTTGCTCCTCCTGGCTCTTCTCCTATCCATGAACCCTCCGGTGGCATCTTCAAAATGCTCTCCTCCATTTTTGCCTGCTTCCGCAAGATCAAAGACAGGCAGCGTAGAGAAAAACTGGCAAGGAAGAAACATCAACTGTATGGGAATGCCAATATCAAGTCTATTTGTGAAAAGCTTGAGATTGAGCCGGTTGGATCACCGCCCGCCTCTGAGGACTCAGACGAAGATCCTGCTCCTGTGAATGACGACGATGGTGAATATGCAGATCGGACTGAATCTGAAGGAGGGAGCAGCAATGAGTGATTCCCCTCGATTTTTCCCTTTTTGGTGCCTTGATGCCAAAGGGGGAGAGATTGAGACTAGATTGAGACTCGAACTATCATCTAGTCTTAGTTATTAAGCTTTTGTGATCGAGGACATGTACCTATTTTTAAAACATTGTAATGCAATATTTGTTTTACTATGTGTGATGCTTATTGTTGCTCTAATGCTTACTTCTATGTTCATTATTGTTTATCTTTAGTTCATCACATTTTGTTGATCACACACCTGTTAGGCACCCCACCATAAGGTGTGTGCATATGTGAAAATCTTTTTATGAATTAATCGTTATTCTCATATGTGCACACCTTATGAAAATCAAAATTTTATTCTCAATTGTGATATCTCAAATGGTTGTCATCAATCACCAAAAAGGGGGAGATTGTAAGTGCATATAGGATATCCCTTGTGGGTTTTGGCTAATTGATGGCGAACATATGAGATCCTAATGAAACTATTGAGATGATTGCAGGACAAACAAAGTGAAACAGCTCGGTGCACACAAAAAGGTGAAAAATGGAGTGGTGTCCAAAGAGGGATACTTTCATGGAATTTAGAAGAACAAATTAGATTTTAAATGTATAGGGTGCGTATGAAAGACACACTCCAAGAGCTCATGACCTTGCGCAGGGGTAAGGGTTTTAAAATTAACCTAACATCTCACAGTGCACCGGACTAGTCCGATCGTGGACCGGACTAGTCCACCAAACTCCCTGTTGCCTAAACAGACTAGTCCGCGTGTTCAACGGACTAGTCCGCCAAACTTTATGGAGTCTATCTTCACATAGGGCCAGACAAGTCCGTTTTCCAACCGTACTAGTCCGCCAGACTTTCTGGAGTCTATCTTCACATAGGGCCGGACAAGTCTGTTTTCCAACCAGACTAGTCCGCCAAACATTCTGGAGTCTATCTTCACATAGGGCCGAACAAGCCCGTTTTCCAACCAGACTTGTCCGCCAAACTTTCTGGACATCGAGTTCCACTGTGACCGGACAAGTCTGGACTTGCACTGGACTAGTCCGGTATTAAGTTTTACAACGGTAACTTTTTGGAAACCCTATAAAAAGAGGATCCACGGCCTTCCTCAGCATATACACGTCGAATTCTGCTGGAAATACAAACCCTAGTGCCGCCACCTTGTCCCAAGAGCCCAAAACACATATCCCCACACATCTAAAGTGCAAAAAGGGTAAAAATCAATTGAACACTTGGATTCAGGATTGGGATATCGTCGTTCATTCGTTGTGAGCTCTTGTGGTTTGATCTTTCTACACTCATATTCTGCATTGTAATATTTTCAAGTGTATTTGATCACTTCTTTCGTTGTAATTCTCGTGGGAGCCCTCAATGTGTGAGGTTGCCCCACAAACTCGGTGATTTCCCGTGCTAGTGGATTCGAGTCGGCCTGTGTGGTGACTTGAAGAGGGAAAGGGTTAGAGACCCGACTCTGTGTGAGCTTCCTCAACGAGGACGTAGATCTCGTGGTGAGATTGAACCTCGGTAAAAATTCGTGTCTCTTGTGCCTTATTTCTTTTACATTTTGTTTATTAGATCACTTGATTACTAGACATCAATTTAAGTTGCTTATAAGTTTTCAGGTGCATTCATACAATAATCTTAAAAGCCTATTCACCCCCTTCTAGGCCACATTCACTTGTGCCGAAAACAGTTGAAGATCCGGCGGCTGAGCCGGAAGTGGTAGAGGGTCCAGCTGCTGAGCCGGAGGTAGTTGGAGGTTCGGCGGCTGTGCCGGAGGTGGTCACCACGCCGGAGCCCGAGCCAGCGGCGGTTGAGGCCCCAGTTGAAGCTCCTACTGCTGCTCCAGAAATGGTGGTCCCGAAGGTACCTGGGCCGGAGCCAGAGCAGACCAAAGAGATGACGACAGGTTCCCCGACTTTGGAGCCATTGACAGCGGCACCTTCAATTGCTTCGGAGGTGGAAGTTCCCCCCGTGGGTTCTACTGCCGTTGAAGGGCTCCAAGAGGGCAGCCCTTGCGCTGCAGGAGTCCAGGGAACTACTATTGTAGAGTGGGACCCAATTTCTGTGACGAAGAACCCTTTCGAGCCTACGGAAATGGTCCTAGCAGGCCCATAACCTATCCCTCTGGCGTTGTCCATAGACAATGCCTGATCAAGTCTCCGACAGGTCCAGCTTGCCTTTGAACATGAGAGCAAAGCCTTGGAGGAGGAGCGCAACACCTTGAGGCGTTGGCGCAACAGACTCCTTTTTGAGACCAACCTTGCTCAGATGAGGCTGGCTGACTAGAAGGAGTGGATAAAGGGGGAGAAGGCCCGGTTATAATACCGGGATAAGTTGATGGAAGAGAAGGAGGCCGCCTTCTGGGCGCTCAATGTTAACTCCAGGAAAATCCTGGAGCAAGCCAAGGAGAGGCGTGACGCTGCTGAAGAGCGTTACGAAAAGCTCGCAGAGTTGAATGAAACACTCCTAAAGCGTCGAGCGGACCTGGAGGTGAGGGAGGAAAAACTCCTGGGGCAGCAGGAAGATGTGGTGAGGAGAGAGGCGGAGGTCACCCAGAAGTTGACTCTTGGTGAGAAAAATTTGGTAGATTGCAGCAAAAAGCTAGATCTATGGATGGAGGAAGAGAGGAAGAAGAACTGGAAGGTGGGGCAAGAGCTCTCGAGTAGAGAGTCTGACATTGCCGCTAGGGAGGAGAGAGTCAAGGGCACGAAAAAGGACCTAGCTGAGAGGCGGAACCGCATCCACCTCCGGGAGACCGAGCTAGCCGACCGGGAGAAGCAGGTTGCTAAAAACATGCAACAGCATGCTAAGTTGGCCGAGCGGCTTTCCCGTGAAGGTTCGGAGCTTGCGGTCGCCCGGAGGTCACTGGAAGAGCTGCGGAGCTCAAAGGCGACTGAGTCCTTGATGGTATGGGACTTCCTGGGGCGTGCGGACAGGGCCCTTGTGCCTCTTGGTTTCAGTCCAGTACGCCAAGAGGACCCGACGCAGGAACTGGACCAGACGCTAGCGGCACTTGGCTGTGCTGGAAACAAACCTGACACGATGGGTGATGTCATTGGCGATCAACTGGAGACGGAGGGTAAGTCCTTGGCCAAGAACGTCGCCGATTATGTCTTGGCATGTTACTGGAACCGAGACCCCTAGTTCTCCCTTGATTTGGTCTTTGAAGGAATCATCGCGGAGGAGGAGGATGTCGCTGGGGCTATTGTCCAAAAAGCTGCTGTGAAGGTTGCTTTGTTTTTCCACAGGACCTAGATCCTCTAGTAGCTATGACTTTTCTCCCTTTGTCCCTTGTAATCTCAATTTTGTAATCCAGTTCTTTTGATTAATGAAATCCTCCTTTTTTGCCTTGAATTTCAATTTGTCTTCAATATACTAT
This sequence comes from Tuctoria greenei, assembly GCA_036927565.1. Classification (NCBI taxonomy): domain Eukaryota; kingdom Viridiplantae; phylum Streptophyta; class Magnoliopsida; order Poales; family Poaceae; genus Tuctoria; species Tuctoria greenei. The sequence goes on from JAYESD010000010.1 coordinate 83,767,817, forward strand.
GCCGTTTCTTGTTGGCCCCCTGGTACATGTGTACAGTTGAGGTGTGTACATGTACTAAAGGTTGTGACAGTATGTTGATGACTTGGTTGCTTCACACTTGTAGATTTTGAGCCGAAGTCTTCAATTTTGAAGCATCAACGACAGGCCCCCTAGAATGGTTAGAGCTTGGTAGCACCGGCGTCAACCTATTAGATGTTGACGACGGACCTATCTTGAGAGATGTCGGAGCTTAGTAGCTCTGGCGTCGTCCACCATCACTATGAATTTTTTCTTTTCCTGCACATTAAAGGCAAGAGAGAAAGTAAAATTCATCCTATTGTCTATAAATTGGTTGTGACTTATTATCCTTATTTGGACTTTAGATCCAAAGAAACTCAACATGATAACAAGCGTTTTGATAGAATCTTCCTAGATCTACATGCCTTTTTAGTACTCACCCTACTGAGGCCTGCCGGGGTGTAGGTAGAGTGGCGTACTTAGTGTGCAGGACCAGGCTAAGTCCATAGCACACTCCGGACCTATGTTGGCTTGGCATCCATGCAAGTAGACTATGTAGCAGTGTTAAGATACAAAAAGACTATCAATAAGGCTTGTAATGCATGTGAATTACTTGGAACAAAGCTCAAAAATATTTGAACAACATCATTATAGACAAGCGGGGTAAAAATAATTTGTCATATTGAGCCTTGTACAAAAATTAAATGCACGTGGAGTCTGTTTTCACACAACAATGGCTTTAATTATAGGTCCAGATTACAGGGGAGACAAGGACACACTTAGGGTGCTGGACCCTGCTAAATGTGCTATACATCTTGTACTAGCCCAGAGCAAGTAGTTACACTTTTAGTGCTGTGACTGTGTCAAGTGTTACTTGAACTTCCCAGACCCTCCTGGAGGGGACCACATGTTCTCCCAGAGGACTTGCTCGTCTCTGTATAATGACTCTACAACATGCATTGTATGTAATTGTAGACTCACCTCAGTGATTCTAAGCATAAAACTTATGGAGGTGCTCGATGTTCCAAGGACTGGGAAGTGGGATCCCATCCTCATTTGCCAAGCGAACTCATCCTGGTCGGGATACTTTAATGACTCGGAAGGGACCCTCCCAGCTGGGGGAAAGTTTGTTCATCCCTTCACGAGTTAGTATCTTCTTCAAGCTGTCGCTCACGCACATGCCTTTGATGGTAGCGCTAGAGCACTTGGCGATAACGTGCATTCGGAACAGCTGCTTGGCACCTTCCCTCGTCGACGTGGTCAAGGTCTTCACGTCGGAGCTTGTCCTGCGTGGCTTCGTCGAAGGTCCAGACCTGGAGGGACCCCAAGGTGATCTCCAGAGGAAGGACTGCTTCAGCTTCGTACACCAAGAAGAATGGAGTCTCCCCAGTTGACCGGTTAGTTTTTGTCCTATTCGCCCATAATGTGGACGGAAGCTCTTCAATCCAGTTAGCTCTGTGCTTTTTCAAGTGCTCGTATGTGGGCGTCTTGAGTCCTTTTAAAATTTCTGCGTTTGCTCTCTCAGCTTGGCCATTGCTTGCTGGATGAGCTACTGAGGCGTAGCTAAGTTGAATACCGAGGTCTTCGCAATATTCTTGGAATGCAGCACTTGTAAATTGAGTTCCGTTGTCAGTTATGACTTTGTTTGGAACTCCAAATCTGCATATAATGGACATCAAGAACTTGATTGCTGATTGTTTGTTGATTGTTACTACTAGAGTTGCTTCTGGCCACTTGGCGAACTTATCGATGGCGATATATAGGAACCTGTAACCTCTGACGGCTTTTGGGAATGGTCCCAAGATGTCCATGCCCCACACAGCGAATGGCCATGTAGGAGGTATCATTTGTAGTGATTGAGCCGATGTGTGGATCTGTTTAGCGTGAAACTAACATGCTTCACATTTTTTCACTAGCTCAACCACATCCTGAAGTGCTGTAGGCCAGTAAAAGCCATGCCGAAAGGCTTTACCGACCAGTGTGCAAGAAGATGCGTGGTTCCCGCGCTCGCCTCCACGGATTTCCGCGAGGATATCGTGACCTTCTTCCCTTGCAATGCACCGCATTAGGATGCCATTGGCACTGCGTCAGTAGAGATCCCGTTCTACCAACGTGTATCTTTTAGCCAATCTGACAATCCGGTCAGCGGATACACTGTCTTCAGGAAGGATATTGTCTTTCAAGTAGCTCCGGATCTCCGAGATCCATGCATCGGAGCTAACTTGAGCTTCTGAGTCTTGCGTGCTGGGTTGCTCGGAGCTTCCGGCAGCACCTACTACCCTTGGTATACGCCATGGTAACAGGGCCACCGGGACCACCAACTTCCAGGTGCTGGTCTCGCCCCCTTCGCTCACTTTGGCAGTCTGATCTGTTGGTTTTGACAACCTCCAGACGAAGATTCTGTCAGGAGCTGGAGTTATGAAGGCGTTGAATATGATGGAGATCCAGGACTTCAAAGTCCTTCTGAAGCCTCTGGACTTTAAGGAGATAAGCAACTTTAAATTGAGAATTGTTGCAGGAACACTCACCTTTGTTTGATGACGAGTTGTAAATCTCCCTATACCAACAGTTGTTTTACACCATAAGATAGTGCCACCTTGAGTCCATAGATGAGGGCTTCATACTCCGCCATATTGTTGGTTGCCTTGAAATCAAGGCGTAGCATGTACTTGACTTTCTTTCTGGTCGGAGCCAAGAGAAAGATTCCAGCTCTGGCCCCCTGCTTCTGCACGGAGCCATCGAACTAGAGGGTCCAGTGAGGCTCAGTGAATACCGGAACTTTGAGCTCTAATTTCTGCTCACTGTGGCCCCCAAGGTTTGATGAGGAAGAAGTCCACTCCGCCACAAAGTCAGCCAATGCTTGACTTTTAATTACTTGTCTCGACACAAATTATAGATCGAATTCTGCCAGCTCCACTGCCCACTTTTCAATATTCCCAGTAGAATTAGGGTTTTGCAAAATTGCACGTTGTGGAAAAGAAGTTACCACTGATATTTTGTGGGGTTGGAAGTAATGACGAAGCTTTCTTGAGGCGATAAGAACTGCGTAAAGCAGTTTATGCACCTCCATGTATCTTGTCTTGGCGTCGTGGAGTACTTCACTGATGAAGTACATAGGGCGTCGGACTATCCGGACCCTCCCAGAGGGGCCCGGAGCTTCCTCCTCATCTGCCCGGACCCTCCCGGAGGGGTCCGGACCTTCTTTTGGAATTTCCTGGTCCCTGCCGAAGGAACCCAAAGCTTCTTCTGGAATGATCCGGACCCTTCTAGAGGGGTCTAGATCTTCTTGTTCATTAGCAGTTACCCCTTTGTTTGAAGGAGGTTGATCCTCTAGCATCTCGCCTTGAGGATTCGTGCCTGAGGGTTGACACCCAGACTCGCCTTCAGGTAGCTCCGGACCCTCACGGAGAGGTCTAGAGTCCTGAATTGGACATGGCTCCGGTCTTTCTGCGACCAGGACCATACTAACGACCTCTGTAGTTGCCGAAATGTAAAGCAGTAAAGGCTCACCAGGGTTCGGAGCTACCAGGATTGGTAGTGTGGTGAGGAGTTGTTTCAACTCTCAAAATGCCTTTTCTGCATCTTCAGACCAATGAAATGGTCCAGATTCCTCAAGAGTTTGAAGAAGGGTAGCGCCCGTTTTGCCAGTCTTTATATAAACTGACTAAGCGCAGCTAGACATCTAGTCAACTTTTGGACATCTTTAATGCGGGCTGGGGGCCACATTTCTTCTATAGCCTTGATCTTCGTCGGATTTGCTTTGATTCCTCGATGAGTCACCAAGAACCCCATAAGCTTTCCAGAGCTAACCCCGAAGACACACTTGTCCGAGTTCAGCTTGGTTCGCGTAGTGTGCAACTTGTCGAAGACGGCTTGTAAGTTGTCAAGGAGTGACTCCTTGTTTTTGATCTTCACGACGATGTCATCATCATACACCTCCACCAAGTCTCTAATTATCTATCCAAATGTTTTGTACATAGCTCGCGCAAATGTTGAAGCAGCATTTTTATGACAAAATGGCATGGCACTATAACAATACAATCCATCTACTGTTATGAAGGTAGTATGTTCTTCATCTTCCTTAGACATTTGGATTTGATGGTATCCAGAATATGCATCTATGAAACACAGTAGTTCACACCCAGAGGTGGAGTCCACTATCTGATCTATTATAGGTAGCGGAAATGGATCTTTTGGACATGCCTTATTCAAGGTGGTGTAGTCGATACACATCTGAAGCTTCCCACCGGCCTTGGGTACAACAACTGGGTTTGCCAGCCATTTTGGATGGAAGACTTCCCGGATGAATCCAGCTTCAAGCAACTTCTTAATTTCCCATCGGATGATGTTTTGTCGCTCAATTGATTGCTTCTGGGGCTTCTGGTGTACAGGCTGAGCGTCTGGGTATATCTTCAGATTGTGCTCAATCACCTCCCTAGGGATCCCAGGCATTTGTGACGGTTGCCAGGCAAACACGTTGACATTAGCCCGGAGGAAAGTGAAGAGCGCGAGTTCCTATTTGTTGTTCAGACCCCCCAATATACGGGTAGTCTGAGAAGCATCATAACCATTTTGGATGACTTTGACGGGAATGTTGGCATCGCCGCTTGGTTGCACACGAGGTGCGGAGGTAGAGCCTTTGTGACGAATACTTGGAGGATTCGCAGTTGGCTCCTTACCGGATGCTTCCTCTTCCGCTGTGGTAAGCGCATAGAGTACTTCCAGTGCAGTGACCCCTACGGTACGATCTCCACGGATCCGGAGAACGCCCGTGGGTGTTGGCATTTTCAACACCAAGTAACCATAATGGGCAGCAGCCATAAACTTGTATAAAGCTGTCCTGCCCAAAATGGCATTGAAGGGCAGACCGATCTGCACAACATCGAAAACCAGTTTCTTGGTTCTGTAGTTCTCCCAGGTCATGAAGGTTACTGGGAGTGTAATGGAACCATGAGGAGTAACGGTTCCCGGACCTACTCCGGAGAAAGGTTAGGATGGGCGAAGGTTCAAAGGCCAGAGCTGAAGCTTAATGAAAGCTTCGAAGTGTAAAATCCCACTTTTTCCTTTCATGTGAAGTTCAGCTACAAGTTGTTTATCAAATATAATGGAGGTCAATATAGTTGTGCACATGAACTTGACCTCACTAAAAAGTTCTCTTTGTACTCATGTTTAATCTTATTAACATGAGGACTGGACTTCACCCTAATCCTAGAACATTTTAATTAAACCTTTCTGCAAAGTTGGGAATTTAATTGATTGAAATGGCTAGGGCAAATTATATTGCAGTAATATAAAAATCAAAACAAATGTAATTTGATTATGTTGCTATGCATATTTGGCCCTGCCAAAAAGATTCAAATCCAAGGCTCCAAATTTTTCCTTGGCCTCTTAAATATCTTAAATAGCTTCTCGGAAAATTTTCAAGATTTTTGAAATACGTCTTCCACTTATTTGGACATGTACAAAGGATTCATTTCGCATCGATCTCAAATTTAGCTTTGCACTGAACCTTGCCCAAATCAAACCACATTTTTTCCTAAGACCTTTTATGGTTCAGTGAGCTTTTTTTCAATGTTTGGAGATTTATGGACCTCAGCTACTATTTATTTCAATAAGGTTTATAAACATGTTTGAATTCAAATTTGATTTTGAATTGGAAACAAACTATGTCCAAATTGAAATCTGATTGCAGATTTGGGTTCCTCATATTTTTCTTAGCCTGTTTGTAAATTTTGGGAATTTTTGGACAATGTTTGAGGTGGAATTTAGAGGAACAGATAAGGGAGAGCGGTGGGTCCCACAAGTGAGCCGGGGAGACCGTTTAACCGCCCCTGTTTCTTTCTCCGCGCGACACCGCAACGCTGCATGCCGGCTGCACGCCAATCGGCCGTCGGTCGCGTCCAGCTGCCCCCGGCCTCCTTATCTACTACGGTAAGGGCTATAAATTCACCCCCCATCGACCAGAGTCCCTCCCCGATTCACCTTTCATCGCGCCACGCCATTTCCTCGCCGCCGCGACCACCTCAGTGCCGTCCGACGCCACTCAGCCTTGCCGCCAATACAAGCCTCCCGGTCCTCTGCAGTCTATAGGAAAAAGGTGCACAACGATCTCGTGAAGCTTCCGGTTTAATTTGAACTCATGTCGTGCATCCTCGCGTCTGTATTTTGTGAATTACCGAAGCACTTTTATAGCTTCGAAGCTTGTTCGTCGGTTTAATTCCAATTGTATGCACAATAATTCTTTGATCCAGTTAGACGACATGATCTACGTATCCTAGCGCACCTTCCCTCCAAAAATCAGAAAGAACCATCGACTAATTAATGGGTTATCCGATTTTTACCCTTCCACCATTGATGGAGCTCGGTTCACCGTCGATCTCGGTGTTGCCGGCTATGGCACGAGCTCTAGACCCTCGTAAACTCTTTCCCATGCTTCCATGATGCATCCCGAGCTTTCAAATGAGACTTTTAGCTAGGAAGTCAAGGGTCTCGACATAACCGAAACCCTAGCACCCGCCACCGCCATCGGGAGTGGTTTTCCAGTCACCCATCACCGTCGGGAGTTGGTCCAGCATGTTCCCCGCGTGAAAATAGGGTGGGGCGGCGAGTATCGAGACCTCCCGTGGGCCGGAAGCCATCGCCGGCGAAAGCGCCGCCGTGCGCCGGCGAGAGCGCCGCTGCCCGAGCCGTGGCCAAAGGTTGAAGAAGGCAGGGACGCGGTTCCCACCTGCCAGCGAGTGCAAAGACGCCCAGATCAGTCTGTGGCCAGGGATTTAGTGTGGCCACGTGGGAATATTTATAGCCCCCGGTGTGGCTAGCTCCTGATTGGCTGATTTAAAATCCAGTGGGCCCTGGCGCCAAATTTAAAAGCTGCAATTTCCAAATATATGCAGAACCATTTCCAAAGTTGAAAAATCAATATCTCTAGTTTGAAATCCCTTGAGCTCTAGTTTATGTCAGTACCAATTAGGTTCTGTGAAACTCACATTTAAATGCTGTAGAAAACAATCTTCCAAAAACAAATACAATTTTTCAAAGTGAACTTGCCACTAGAAAAATTCCCAAATTTCACATAAAATACATTGTCCTATTCTTGATTACCAGAAAAAGTTTGGGAACCATTGCACTTGTATAACCCACTGTATATTTCAATTTCCTTTTTTAGTCATTGAATTTTATCAGATGTTCAGTTGCTTTATTATGTCCCAAATTTGAACTGAACCTTCCTTTAGTCATACACTAGTTCCTTTAAAAATCTTGGATTTAATTGACCTAATATCCTAGTCCTAATTCAGTTGGAAACTGAATATTAATTGAAAAGCTAAAAATTCAATTATAAAATAATTCCAAAAATTCTTGCCAACTTTGAAAGTCAATAACTCCTTCACCAAGGCTTAGAAATTTATGAAACAAAATTTTACTAGAACCAGGACAACTTCCTCTATCATGATTATCAACTGGCAGCTGTGTTCAAGCTACAGTTTCTTCTCTAAAATTCTTGGGAGTTTATTGCTTGCCATAATTTTAGAGACAACAAACTACTTTGATCATCTCCTATTCTTGGCAAGAGCTTCTATCATATTCCCTAGTATCTACCATCGAAGTTCCAAAGCCAATTAGGTCATTATCATATAATTATCACCATAGATTAAATTATGGTCTTGGTAGTAATTATTTTTCAAAGTCATTCATATACATATTATATGCATATCGTGTAGTGACCGAAGTCGAGGGGGAACCAGAGGCCTTGGAAGTACACCTGCCGGATACTAACCGCGACTCTGACCTGCAACCAGGCAGGCCCCGGTTTGCATTTAAGTCGTTTATAAAGTTTTACTTTATCACTATGATGATTAGCATATGAATTGTGCATTACATTTAGGATGCTTGAATACTCCAAATGCATGACCCACAATCCCATTGGTTAATTGGGTAGGTTGATAACTCGACGTGTAGAGTTGCTATGCTAATGTTGTAGATGAGCCGGTAGAAGTCGAGTAGTTGGAATCTACTCGCGAGATAGAAATTTACACTCATCTACACTGGGATTACATTTACAGAAAATAACTGTTACATCTAAACTTGAGAACGGTCAGAGATGGATAGGAAGCGGCAAGACGTGGTCTTGGTCGCGTAGCTCTGGCTGGTCAGTTAAGGCCCGTTTGTATGCGGCCCCTTCGAACAAGCTTGACTTGTACCGGCGACATACTGGACATATGGACTCCAGTAAACTGACGTAACTCGAGAACTGGGATGTCAAAGCCCATTAACTCACCATCGATAGGGGTGAGTTGAGGACAGTAAGGTGTAAATCGGTCGGCGGACACAAGAGGTGTTCCGTGTGGAAACCTTTTGTTCGCGGAGGTGAGACGGGTTCAACGTTCGGGTTTCTTGTGAAAGGTGGCCATATACGACTAGTACTAAAGTGTTACGTAGGTACTAATGTACTCGTTGACACTTCCGAACATGCATATGCGTCGTGTTGTCCGGGTGTGTCCTGATTGCAATCATCATCGCTCGCGGTAATAGAGTACCAATTGTTCATTGAGCTGTGACGTAGTAAATACTAAAGAAGCCAAAAAAATGTATTGTATTGAATTATAATTTCTTTGCAACCTTGTGGGAACCCTGCACGCCGCCGTGATTTGCGTGTTGCTAGTGCGAAGTATCCAGGGCATGGATGACTTTGCTTTTGCATAGCTAGTGCTAAGAGCATAGCTATGATATATATGTTTCTTTCCTTCCGCTAGTATTGTAAAACTTCCGCTGTATGATAACTAAAAGACTCCATCTTGTATTTTATTCTCATTCTATTCTTGTATTCTGTTGGGTGTCGCATCGCACGACACCATCCAATGAGATCCTCGGATGTCGGGATTCTGGTCCCCACATGAAGCTTATGAGGTTTAGCCCGGAACCTCCGTCGACCATTACATGGTGTATTTAGATATTATTAATGGTGGGTGACACCATCAACGGGAGTAGACTAGCCCCGATCATATTTCGGTGGCAGTCCAAACCATCAAAAATGATGGGTGTATCCATCCACTTCCGATGTGGTTCTGCCTTAGCAACAGGAGCTACCATGGCCATGTCCCGCCGCATTGTCTTGAGGATGCGACAAGAGGTGATGTCCCAAGAACCACCATAGATGGTGTACAAGGTTTTCCGGTGCTCGTTGTCAGAGGCGTCGGAGTCATCGTTGACAGTGTTGTAAATGGCTTTCAAAACCTTTTTAGGGTCCTGGAAACCTAGCTCCTCTTCAGCCGGAGCTTCGTCGACTTTTTATTTTCCTTCCCTTTGACAGAAAGGAACTTCTTCCCGACACTTGTTGTAGCGCTCGGCAAGGTTTTGGACCTCCCGAAACTCTTCCAAGTTGTGTCCGTTCGTCTTGTGGATTGGACACCATGCTTTGGAACTGTTGCCGTCCTCTGATGAAGGTCGAGGTCGCTTCTCGGGGCGTGGCCCCCGGCTTCCAGGAGCTGCAGCAGCAGCAGCTGGGGCGCCGGCCGATGGCTTCTTTTTACCGTTGGGCTTCTTCTTATTCTTTCCACTACCGGAGGTAGCAGCTTCTATTTTGGAGGACTTCTGATTGGCCTCCGAAGCTGGCTTGGAGTGCATTTCAAGGCCCTCCGCAGCTCTAGCAAATTTGTCGGCTAGGCTGAAGAGTTTTGTGACGCTGGTAATTTCTTTAATAGCCACCTTCTCTAGCATCTTCTTATCCCGAACACCCTGCCTGAATGCAACGATATCAGAAGAGCTTGAGATAAAAGGAATGGTATTTTGTACCTAAGAGAATTGCTGGATAAAGGACCGTAGCGATTCCCCCGACGTTTGCTTTACAACAAACATGTCCAATTCAGTGCCGGGTCGGGTATAGGAGCTCCCAAAGTTGGCAGTGAATTGTTGGCATAGTTCCGCACAACTATTAATGGAGTCGGGTGGAAGACTCATGAACCAGTACCTTACAGTCCCAGTTAAAGCAACCGGGAAGTAATTGGCCATTACAGCCTCATCACCCCCAACTGCCAGTATGGCAGTTGAGTAGATTTGAAGAAATTCGGCGGGGTTGACTGTCCCGTCGATTTTTTTTTGCAAGTGAGGCCGGACCTTTTGTGGCCATCTGACCATGCGTAAATGCATGGCCATGGCAGAAAAGCCTCCTCCTACTCCTTGAGGAGCAGGGTTGTCCCGAGCATCTCGCCTTTCGCGAGCACGCTCGATATGGACACAGCCGTCCTGTTGCTGGTAACGGGGATCCACTTCCGACAGCAGGTCATGAGTCGGAATCCTGGGTATGGTATGAGTGCGTCGCGCCCCAAGGGGCAACGAAGTCACCTGCTGGGAGGCAGCACGTCTCCTTTGTTGCGAGGCTTGTGGACCATGCCGGCCGGATAGAGTACGTCATTGTGATGGTGCTCGCCCTGAAAGGGGAGGATCTTGGTTACTGATGCCTGCAGCCGCAGCTGCGACCAGATGGTCAACATCAGCCCTCCACTGCTCCGTAGCACCCTGGGGTGCACCTGGAGATGGTGGATGTTGTAGAAGAGCTCACGGAGCAATGAGTGCATGTTATGGGTTATTGATTGCCGATGCGGTGATTGACGAATATGCCCCATCTCATTGATCGGCATTGTTTGCCAGAACAAATTGTGCTATAGTGCTTGCCGAAGCATTGGCACCTGCTGGCTGCTGAACGTTGGAGGGGTTGCCTCCAGCAGGTTATTCAGCATGATTGCCGTTGGATGATCCAGTAGCTGAATTCACCATCTTGTGATCACGGGCCCCCCAACCTAGCGTGCCAAATGTCAAAGTGTTTGATATGACACTTCTCTCGGACCCGCTGAGAAGCATCCCGCGGAGGTTCTTTTGTGGTTGGGGCACGCAGAGATCAAGATCAAGATGGTGACCTCAGAGACTTACGTGGTTCGGGCTGCCTGAGAGAAACACCCTACTCCACAAGGTTTGTGTAATTGTATTGAGCGAGTGCGTTCGCTAGGGTCAGGTCAAATCATCTTAGCTTCCGATTGTCCCCATATTCGTGCGGTGCAGCCCTTTTATAGTTCTATGGACTAACCGTTACAAAGCTGGCCTGGCCCGACATGTGGCCCTGGCGTGCTTAATGACCTAATACACTGTCTAAAGGGTATTAAGTATAATTAATAGTGTGGTAACGTGCCTTCATGTCAGCATTACCCCTATTAACGGTGCACTGATTGTGTGTCATTAATATGACATTAATGACACATTATCAGACCTTGCAACTGCCGCTTTAACTATCCTTGAATGTCTGTAACGAACATGATCTGCTCGTATTACGTGGCAGATATGGAGCTTCCCCTTGCTGGAGGTTAGGTCTGGGGTTGCTGTACACGTGTCGGTACCGAAGCACCTCTCTGACGGGGGCTAGGTCCCAGGCTGTTGTACACGTGTAGTCTCCGGAGCTTCCCTTGGTTGGGAGTTTTGTTCCGGTCTTATTTTACACGTGTTAACCCAGGAACCAGCCATATCAGGGGAGCAGGTCCGGTGCAACGTGACATGTGGGACCTGCAAGGGATTTTGACTCTAACGGGTGGAACTTTCTTGTACTTTTTGCGGTATCGTGGGGTACCTGGTATGTAGGGTACCGACAGTGTCGTTTTTGGGTCATATCATCTCGGGAGGAGGAGTATCGGTTGATCCAGGAAAGGTGAGAGATGTGTTGAAATGGGAACCCCCACAGAACGTAAAGGAAATAAGGAGCTTTCATGGAATGGACGGATATTACCGTCAGTTCATCAACGACTTTTCCAAAATAGCCAAGCCCTTGACGTAGTTGCTAATGAAGGGAAAAACTTTCCAATGGACTCAGGATTGTGAAGAAAGTTTTGAGGAGTTCAAGAAAAGTCTAACAACAGCCCAATTTTTGATATTGCCGTATGTGAACAAATGTTTTGATTTTTATTGTGATGCATCGAGACAGGGACTTGCATGTGTGCTTATGCAGGAAGGTCAAGTGGTCGCCTATGCATCGAGACAACTAAAGAAACATGAGCATAATTATCCAACACATGATTTGTAACTTGCAACCGTGGTACACGCATTGAAGATTTGGAGACATTATATCTTTGGACATAGGTGTGAAATTTATATGGATCATAAGAGCCTTAAGTATACTTTCACACAAAGGGATCTGAATTTGAGGCAACGAAGATGGTTGGAGCTCATCAAGGATTATGATGTGGGAATCAACTATCATCCGGGGAGGGCTAATGTAGTGGCTGATGCCTTGATTAGGAAGGGAGTAAGTCATCAACTCACGGTTCAAGAGATGCCATCCGAGCAATGTAAGGAGTTTGAAAGGTTGAATCTCAGATTTGTGAATGAGATGGGAATAATGGAGTTAAATCCAAACTTGGAGCAATAAATTTTGCAACGTCAGGCCAAGGATGAGGAAATCCAAGAAATTAAGGAAAGGACCAAATAGGGGAAAAATTCAGGTTTGACGAGGATGAACATGGTACCTTATGGCTTGGAAAAAGGATTGTTGTGCCTAATGTGAAGCATACTCGGGAGACAATATTAAAAGAGGCACATGACTCGCCATACTCAATTCATCCTGGTTGTACGAAGATGTACAGGGACAGAAGACATGTTATTGGAAGCATATAGCTGAATATGTAGCGTTGTGTGATGTGTGCCAACGAGTCAAAGCTGAACATCAAAGATCAGTTGGATTATTACAGCCATTGAAGATCCCGGAATCAAAGTGGGATGATATTGAAATGGACTTTATAGTTTGTTTACCGCGTACCAGTCCGGTTATGACTCCATATGGGTAATTGTGGATCGGATAACTAAGTCAGCTCACTTTATTCCCATCAAGACCACCTTTAATTGATAGAAATTGGTGAAACTTTATATGGAAAGAATAGTATGCTTGCATGGAGTTCCAAAGAAGATAGTGTCGGATAGAGGTTCTCTGTTTAACTCCAGGTTTTGATAGAAATTGCATGAAGCATTGGGAACAAGGTTGAATTTTAGTACATCATATCACCCTCAAACGGATGGAAAAACTGAGGGGACCAATCAGATTTTAGAGGACATGTTAAGAGTTTGTGTCTTGAAGCATGGAAAAAGTCAGGACAAGAGCTTGCCATATGAAGAATTTTCATACAACAATAGTTACCAAGCAAGTTTGAAGATGTCGCCGTATGAAGCCCTATATGGAATTAAGTGTAGGACACCCTTGTTCTAGAATGAGACAGTAGAAAATCAAGTATTTGGACAGGATATGTTGCAAGAAGCTGAGAAACAAGTTCAGTTTATCCACAAGAACTTGAGGGCTGCTCAATCAAGGCAAAAAGGCTATGCGGGCAATAGGAGAAAGAAAACTAGCCTTTGAAGTAGGAGACTTTGTTTTTCTCAAGGTGTGACCAATGAGAGGTCGTAAGAGGTTTAAAATAAGAGGCAATCTAGCACCTCGATACAATCTAGCACCTCGATACATTGGGCCATTCAAGATTTTGGACAAAAGATGAGAAGTAGCATACAAGGTTGAGATGCCAGCTCACTTATCAGATGTTCATGATGTGTTTCATGTTTCCCAACTCAAGAAGTGTTTAAGAGTGCCGGAAGAACAAGTACCAGTACACGAATTGGAACTAGAGGCAAATTTGACTTGTGCCGAGCAACCAGTCAAAATCTTGGAAACCAAGGAGAGTGTCACAAGGAACAAGACTATTAGATGGTGTAAAGTTTATTGGAAGCATCATATGGATTCAGAAGCAACTTGGGAGCCAGAGAATGATCTCAAAAAGTAATTTCCCTATCTTTTCTCTTCCACGTCAAATCTCGAGGGCGAGACTCATTTCAAGGGGGGTAGGTTTGTAACACCCTCATTTTCATGCATCATGCATACATTCTAATACATGTCTAACATTAATCCACATAAAAAGGAATAAGTTTAAAATCGATTTAGAGAAAAACCCACTTAAGAATTCTGGGAAGTGCGGACTAGTTCGTTTTTAGGGCGGACGAGTCCGGTTTCTCTCTGACCTCCATCGGATAGGTTCGTTTTCGTGCGAACTATTCTGGTTTTTCCCTCTGTACACTTTCAGACTTGTCCAGTCCATTGCGGACTAGTCCGGTATTTCAATTCCTTGGAAATTTTCTATGTCCCTAGACTTGTCTAGTATTCCAGCAGACTTGTCCGTTTTTCCTCTGACTAAATCAGACTTGTCCGGCTTTGGACAGACTTGTTTGATTTTCCTCTGAACATGTTCGGACTTGTCCGATATAGTACAGACTTGTCCGTTTTTGCCTATGTCAATCTTTGAACTAATACTTCCCTTTTCGGACATGTCTAGTAAATTGCGATTCCGATTTTATCTTTTGTTTCACTGTGTGTTTTTGGGTCTTAGCTTAATTTGTCCTCAGGATGTCGTATCTAACTCTTTTCGGAGCCCATGTGGGACCCCGCACGAGCCACCACCCTCCCCAAACTCGAATCTATTGAAACCCTAGCCTCCACCGCTATATAAACAAACCCACCCCTTGACTTTACATCCTTTTGCATCAATTGAAGACCACCAAACCCTAGTTCGTGGAGAGCCGCTACCAAAGAGGGAGAAGGAGATCCCTAGCAAGAAGATGAAGAGGAGGAAACGAAGAGGATCAAGTGATCAAGATCTCCATCAAGAATTCATTCTTCATGAACAATTCACCTTCAAGTTCTTCATCAACCCTAGATCATCAAGATCCAAGTGTTGCATCCAAAACCCTTGATTCATTGGAGTTCTAAACACCTGGTGTACCTTCTCCTCTCTATTTCTCACGTTAATTCAACCTTGTTTCTCCAAATTCACGTCGATCTGGAAAACCCTAGTTCGCTGTTTCTGCGTACGGCAAACTAGTCCGGTCCTATAGCGGACTAGTCCAATTTTGCTGACTATTTCCTGTTGAATTAAATTTAAATTGGTTCAAATCAATTCCAAACCTGTCCAAACTTGTTAAAAACTAGTAGAACTAGTTAGTAAACATCATTAACAACTCATTAACTAGTTTTGCTTTGCATTTCCATTAATCATGCATGTCATGACATAGTGTGTAATATATGTGCACTTATTGATTGTGATTCTTGTCTGGTATGTTCGTTGCACGGTTTAGATGGATTTGCGCTAGAGAGTGTTGCAGAGGATCTACAACACCAGGAATTCGAAGCCGTTGATCCCAATCAAGCCCAAAAGCAAGACAAGTGTCCTTGAACATATTAATCCAGTTTCTAAAATAAATGTTTTATTTGTAGAACTGCATGCTTGTGTCAATTTTACGAGAACCCTATGGTAGGAAGTTTACTAGCTTTGTTAAACACCCTTGTCACCTGGAACACATGGTAGAGAGTCGGGAAGGGATTTTTACCTTTTTGCTTCACTTAATTAATTGGGATGGGAAAACAACTATATCATTTAATTATGCATTAATGAGATTATGAGAACTGGTTCATATGACATGGTAACGGGTGATTTAAGCAAGCATGGTATGTGGATGGGTTGGATGTTATGGTGGTTTGGCTTCCTTTAGATCCAAGAACCGGTTCGTAGAGAGACCATCCAGGATTTACAGTGCCACCACGAGGCCAAGTATGGGTGAAGTTTAGCTGATTATTTAGAGTATTGCTAGTATTGAGCAAATCATTTGGCGCACCAAAGAAGGGGAGTCGGATTGGGTTTGGATATGGTTGGCGGAACTCCCTGGGATCCGAACGACACAAGGGGGGGGCCTTGGTTGATGATGTGCTCAGTTGGAGACATCACCACCGGTGAAACCTCATTGGGTCCGTACATGCTAGTAGTCCCATTGCAAAAGCTATTTTGTGATTTCTGGGCCACACACCTAAGGAAGTGTGAGACGGCATAATTGAGATTCCATAGTCATCGAAGGGTGATGAAATCAAAAACACGTGGGTAAAGATGTACAACCTCTGCAGAGTGTCTAGAAAACTATCATGATAGCCGTGCTCCCAGTCATGAGCAACCTAGACCCTCACATGATTAGTGGGAAACTTGGGATTTGGGATGGTTATGGTTTGGTAATACGACATTACAATTTATGGCAATAGAAATGGTTAATGGTAATGGTGAAATCTGGTATATGGATGATGGTAATGGAATATGGACTGGTACTATGTTATTACTTATGGTTTATGATAAGTTTACTTCACATACATATAATACATTGCTTTCCAAATGTTTTAATGTACTTTTCAGCACTTGGCCATTATTATTGTCGTCATTTGTATCAACTACATGTTATAATTTCCACACTTGCTATGTACGACATGTACTCACCCTTGAAATTCCCCCACCAACAGTTGCAGGTCAGATTTGGGAGTATAACGATGATAATGCAGAGTTCTAGGCCGTGCCCGCCGTCAATTTTTCCTGTGGTGTTGATTGGAGCTTCACTATACCCTATTTGCTTAGCTGCTTAGTTTGCTTATTTAGTTTATTTCCACTGCATTAGTTTGAACTTGTCAT
This sequence comes from Tuctoria greenei, assembly GCA_036927565.1. NCBI lineage: Eukaryota > Viridiplantae > Streptophyta > Magnoliopsida > Poales > Poaceae > Tuctoria > Tuctoria greenei. The sequence continues at coordinate 83,784,331 of JAYESD010000010.1, forward strand.
CATCATTCATTAGATCTTGTATTCGAGGATATTCTGAATTGTGTAATAAAAGTGCTTAATTAATTTTGTTATGTGGTAATTTTCTGTATATCCTTTTGTGAATGCACTCGTGTATGTGTGTTGAATGTCCTGGGCAAACATATGCGTTCACTCTGTTCATTTTCGGAACCTAGTGTGACACAGTTCTTAACATATAAAAGGGTTGCTCCATACGATAGAAGGCAGACAATCTCACACACCCGATACGCATACACACTACTACAATCAACAACCACCCCGTGGAGTAGGGTATTATGCTCAGGCGGCCCAAACCACGTAAAAACCCTTGGTGTTCACCACTTGTTATTTATCTTGCGCGCGCCCTGCTTAAATACAAACCTTCACGGACTACACTTTAGTCGTATCGGGGGAAGTGTTGTTGCTACACTTCGACATTTGGCACGCTAGGTAGGGGGCGCCTAAGATCTCAAGATGGTGAATTTCACTGCAGCCTAATCCAACGGCCCCGCTAGACAACCTGCTGGAGGAAATCCCTCCAATGTGCAACAACCAGCTGGTGCTTTTGTCCCGGCAGGTGTTGTCCCACCATCACCACCATCTGCTCTGGCAGCCAACGCCGGACACCAGAATGGAGAATTTGCATAAATCACTGCATCGTCCAACAACCCAGAGAACGCGCTAAATGCAGGGTGGACTCTACTTCAGCGTCCTTCTGCACCCGAAGCTCCTTCGGCCGCCATGGAGTAATGGCGCACTGATGTAGAGCATTTAGTTGCAGCTGCAGCTAATGCCCTCCGCATCCAAGGACTGCCCCATGCAGGGCAGGCCCTATTTTAATACAGGACCTTGTCTAGAAGACTTGGTCCTCAGACCTCGTAGCATAGGACATGTGCGCCCTCCCAGCAAGTGACGTCACTGCCCTCCGGGGCTCGCCGTCCCCACACGGCATCGAGGCTTCCTATTCAGGTCCTCTAGTCGGAGCTCGACCGATGTTACATGAGATAGGATGGCCATATCCACATTGAGCGCTCTCGCGAGAGGCGAGCTGCTCGGGAAAACCCTTCTCCTCTGGGAGTGGTGGGCGGCTGTTCGTCCCTATCAATGCACCTTCGTATGGTCAAATGGCCACCCAAGTTCCGGCCTGATCTGCCAGAGAAATACAACGGGACCATCAACCCCATCGAATTCCTTCAAAAATACTCCACCGCCATACTCGCAGCTGAAGGCAATGAGGCCGTGATGGCCAACTACTCCCCCGTGGCTCTAACCTGGAAAAGAAGGTCCTGGTTCATGAGTCTTCCTCCTGAAACCATCTACAGTTTGGGGGAACTATGTCGCCAATTCATCACCAACTTCGGGAGTTTCTACACCTGACCTGGCACCGTGCTGGACTTATTTGCCGTACAGCTGAAATCGGGAGAGTCGCTGCGATCATTCATCCAACGATTTTCTCATGTATGGAATACAATCCCTTCTATCTCAAATGCTTCTGTTGTTATCGCATTCCTACAGGGGGTATGAGATAAGAAGATGTCGGAGAAGCTGGCAAGAAAAAACGTCAGCAGCGTCACAGAGCTCTTCCGCCTAGCTGACAAATGTGCTAGGGCTGCGGGGGGCCAAGAGATGCACTCCAAACCAGCTGCGGAAGCTGGTAAACCCTCCTCCAAGGCTGAAGCTATTTCCTCATATAGTGGAAAAAAGAATAAGAAGTCCTAAAGCAAGAAGAAGTCGTTGGCTGGAACTCCTACTGCTGCTACTGCTACAGCTCTTGGTTGTCGGGGGCCACACCCCGAAAAACGACCCTTACCATCGTCTGAGGATAGTGACAGTGAGAAGCTGTGGTGTTTGATCCGTAAATTGAACACCCATAACCTTAAAAACTGTCGTGAGGTCAAGCGACTTGTTGAATGCAACAACAAGCGCCAATAATAAATCTCTTTCTGCCAACGGGAGAAGAAACAGAAAGACGGAAGTGGATGGATATTGCCATGACCTTCAATGCTTCGGATTTCCGAAAGAAAATGACCAGAGCTGGCCAGTTGCCTTTGATGGTCTCTCCTACTATCAACAACAACCAGCTCTACCATGTCCTGTTGGATAGAGGTGCGGCGCTCAACCTATTCAGCTTCACAACTTTTGTGAAGCTCCAGCTCTGCTTATCATACCTTAGACCCTCATGTCCTTTCTCCGGAGTAGGTCCGGGAGCCATCACTCCTCTCGCATCAGTTACACTCCCGGTGACCTTCGGGACTCGGGACAGCTATAGGTCTGAGAAGCTGGTGTTTGATGTGGCACACATCAGCCTTCCCTTCAATGCCATCCTAGGTAGGCCAACCCTGTATAGGTTCATGGTCGTAGTCCATTGCGGATATCATGTGTTGAAGATGCCGACTCCCTCAGACACCCTTTGGATCCATGGAGATCGCACTGTTGGAGTCACTGCACTAGAAGAACTTCATGTGCTCGCAATAGTGCAAGAAGAAGAATCTGGTAAGGAGCGACTACCTCAACAACCTTCAAGCGGTGACATTGACGTCCACATCAAAGTCGTCCAAATTGGTTCTGATGCTGCCCAGACAACTCGTATGTCGAGAGGTCCGGATGACAAATAGGAAATCATGCTCGTCACTTTCCTCCGGGCGAACGTCGACGTGTTTACATGGCAACCATCATAGATGCCGGGGATCCCTAGGGAGGTGATCGAGCACAACCTGAAGATATACCTCGATGCACGACTAGTACATCAGAAGCCCCGGAAGTAATCTATTGGGCTGCAGAACTTCATCAGACAAGAAAACAAGAAGCTGCTCGACCTTGGTTTCATCCTAGAAGTTCACCATTCTTTGTGGCTGGCAAACCAAGTCGTTGTACCAAAGGCTAGCGGGAAGCTTTGGATGTGCATTGACTACACCATTTTGAATAAGGCATGCCCAAAAGACCCATTTCCACTTCCAAGAATAGACCAGATAGTGGATTCTACCTCCGGGTGTGAATTACTGTGTTTCCTAGATGCATATTCTGGATATCATCAAATTCAAATGTCTAGGGAAGATGAACAACATACTACCTTCATTATAGTAGATGGGTTGTACTGTTACACTGCCATGCCTTTTGGTCTCAAAAATGCCGCTTCAACTTTTGTGTGAGCCATGCACAAAATGTTTGGAGAGCTCATCAGGGACTTGGTGGAGGTCTATGTCGATGACATCATCGTTAAGGTGAAGAACAATAAATCACTCCTTGACAATCTGCAAGCTGTTATCGACAATCTGCGCTAAACGCGTATGAAGCTCAACCCGGACAAGTGCGTCTTCGGGGTTAACTCCGGAAAGCTTCTTGCTTTCTTGGTGACTCACCGAGAAATTGAGGCAAATCTGACCAAAATCAAGGCCATTGAAGAGATGCAACCTCCAGCCTGCCTCAAGGACGCCCAGAAGCTATATAAAATCCCAGCTTTTCCTTAATATAAAGTTCAGTTACCAGTTTGTTATCAACCATAGCGGAGATAAATTATGGTTGTGCACATACTTGATCTCATCAAAAATCTTTCTTTCACTCATACTTAAAATTTATTGACATGGGGAATGGACTTCACCAATGACCCTAGGATATTTCAAGTGACCTTTCTGCAAATTTTGGAATTTATTGAATGGAAATTTGCTAGGGCAAAACAATATGCAGTACTAATTACATTCAAATTATTTCAAGACTTGAATATAGCTACTGTACATTTAGGCCCTATCAAAATATTCAAATCTGAGGCTATACATTTGTCCATGGCCTCATAATTTTCCAAATAGCCTTCCTACAAAGTTTCAAGATTTTTGAATTCCATTTGCTATTTGAGACGCTTAGCAACTTCAAGTCAAATTCAAATTTGAATTTGAATTTCACATGAAACCTATCCAAATTTGAAATCCAATTTCAGAATCTGAATCTCCATACTTAATTTGTCCTCTCCACAAAAATCTAGGATTTTTGGATCAAGTTTCGTAGGGGAATTAAAGTTCCAGAGAGGACAGGCTCAAGGGGATGTGGGACATACTGTCCAGTGACCCAAACTCGAGCGGTTCCTCTGTTTTCACCGTGGCGACACCTCCCGGCATGCAAGCCACGGAGCTGCTTGCTTGCTTGCACCGTGGCTGACTCTCCTCGCCTCCCTTTGCCTATTTATACCCTTCTGACCGCCGGCGTAGAGTTCCCGTTTCGTTTTGGCTTCCCACGCCGCAGTTCTGCCCCGCTCGCGCGCCGCAGAGCTCATCTCAGATCTCCCACAATAGCTTGCCATCTAGCCAAGTATTGATCGTGAGTTCTTTAGCAAAGTTATTCACAACTTGCTTGCACACCTTCTCCACCTTTTGGTTCGGTGTTTCCTAATCCGGTTATGCGGTATTCCGCAGTTTTCCGACGACTGCGGGAGAAGCCGCCAAGAACTAGCCCTGCTCCACCGACGACAAGCCAGAGGAAACCTCTACAGGCCTCAACTTCTATAAGAGAAAGTTGTGTTATCGCGCCTTACGCATGCTCACCAAGTTTCAAGCCATGCCATGCCTTGTAGCATTCCTATTCCCATTTTCCCCCATGATAGTTCATACCTATGTCTCTAGGTTAGGGATTTAATTTGTTTTCTACGTCTAATAATTCTTGACCATATTTAAGGGATTGTTTACCTATCTCCCTGCGAACACTCTGGATTAAAAAAGATTTGTTGGCCGAGATAGCCGAGTTTTGGTTGCTGCCAGTGAAATAGCCGTGGTTCACTGTCGAACTCATCGTTGCCAACTATTCCATCCTGCTTGCACCTCCAAATCATCATCCTCATGCTCCCAGGAATCTTCCCCGCATTTTCCCGAGCTTCTTGCAACATTCCTGAGCGAGTTCGATATAGCCGAAACCCTATCCGCTGCCGTCGTCGTCGCGCCGGGAGGAGGTCGTCGCAACTGTTCCAGTGAGCTCGCCGACGCTGCGCCACCGCGGCCGAGCGGCGCGTGTAAGTGCATCTAGGTCCCTTGTGGGTTTTGGTGGATTGATGATGAACCATTAAAGTGCTGATGAACTTGGTTGAGCATGAGTGCAGATCCAAAGTACGGAATGGAGCTTTGAAGAAAGACGGCAAAAGGAGAAAAGTTGTGGCGAAGAAGAATAGAAATAGGGTTTTCTATTTTCTCCTTGAGTCGTAGGAAAAACCGTACTATTAAGAGGGACACGACGCGTAGACACTTAGTGAGTCATTCGGGTGCTCAACCCCTTAGTAGAAGATTTTAGTAGGGCCCTTGTGGCTTGGGCGGACTTGTTTGACTTGTGGTGTCAGACATGTCTGAATTCCCTCTGTTGGAATTCGGACATGTCCGAATCTATAAGTCAGACATGTCCGAATTGGCACTAGAAGGGTTCCAGTGAGAGTTTCAGTGAAGTTTCGGACTTGTCCGAACCTGGGGGTCGGACATGTCTGAGATAGATCTGTTCCCAGGGACTAAGGAAAATTTTCTAAGTCCCAGAGAGTCAGACTTGTCCGAGTTCTATCTGCAGAATTTCAGACATGTCCGAGATTGTATGTCAGACATGTCTGAAGTGGTTTTGGTCAGACAAGTCTGAAGTGAAAGGCCTGACCTTTGAGGTCAGACATGTCCGACCTTGTGTCAGACATGTCCGACGTGGGCTGTGTCAAATGGCTCTAATGACTTTTTGGAGTATAAATAGAGGGTGGTTTCGACCCACCAACAATGCCTAACACCCCACATCAGTTCTGAACGCCCATTTGAACTCAAGAACCTCTCTCCACTTGTTCTTCACCTCTAGAGCCCAAATTCGAATTTTTGGGAGAGTGAAGAGTGCTTTGTGAGGATTGGGAGAAACGGTTTGTTGAGGGGTTGAGCAACGTGTGATTCGCTAAGTTTCTTCGTGATTGTGTGTTTGTTGCTCTTGGGGTTCTCCCCTAGACGGTTAGGCGTCGCCCTGTGATTTCTTTGTGATCTCTTGTAATCAGGGAGTTTGTAACAATCTTTGTGATAGTGGAAGATCGGGAGTTGGCCCTTGTGGCAACTCGTGAGGGAAAGGCTAGAGAAGGCCTGGTCCCTTGTGGACTCCTCAACGGGGATGTAGGAACTTTGTGGTTCCGAACCTCAGGATAAAATCGTTTGTCTCTTGTTGTTCTTTCGTTCTTGCAAGTTTTGATTCTAGTGTTTTTCTGCGTGCTATCTCTCCCTCAGTTTTCTTTCTACTCCATACTTTGTGTAGAACTACTAGGGGTCGATATCTCTCACTAGATCGCTTAAAAATTGGATTTTTGGTCTGATCGTGCAGGTAATCTCGGACTTATCCGACCCAAGTCAGACTTGTCCGACTTAGGTCAGACAAGTCCGACTAGAAGTCAGACAAGTCCGACTTCTCTGTTTTCAGAACTCTGATTTAAGTTTAAATTATCGATTATCGCCTATTCACCCCCCCTCTAGGCCGCCTTTCAATTGGTATCAGAGCAGGTTTCTCCGGAAGAGACTAACATCTCGGAGAATCGATGGCGGAAGAAAGGAACAAGGATGATACCTCATATGTCGAGGGTGAAGGCTCAAATGACAAGAACTACGGCGTTCTTCTTGATGATCTGAAGGACGATGAAGAGACTCGCCAAATCAAGGCGAAGCTTCGGGAGAAGCTAGGGAAGCAACCCAAGATCAACAAAGAGAAGGAGAAGAGTAACGATGACTATACTCAAACTCACTTTGATTATGATCTTCTTCATGCTAACAATCACTATTTGTCTATTCCACTTGGCAAACCTCCTCAATTCGATGGAAATGACTATTCAATGTGGAAACATAATATGAAGATGCATTTAATCTCTTTGAATCCTAGTTCGTGGCAGATTGTGCAAACCGGAGTTCATATGCCAAGGAATGAGGAAGACGTCACTCCACAACAAGCTATCCTACTTCATCGCAATGCTCAAGCCGTAGGAGTCATAACCTCATCTTTGACTCGGGATGAATTCAACCGAGTTGAAGGTTTGGAAGTGGCCAAAGATATTTGGGATACACTCAAGACGGCGCACAAGGGCAATCGAGTCATCCGGGAGGCGAAGATTGAGATGATCGAAGGAGAGCTTGGGAGATTTACCATCATGGATGGTGAGTCGCCCCAAGACATGTACAACCACCTAAAGGTGCTCGTGAACAAGATTCGTGCCTATGGAAGCACTCGATGGACAGACCATGAAGTGGTGAAGAGGATGCTTCGGGCATTCATGCCTTGAAGCATCGCTCTTTGCTCCTTGATCCGTGAAAGCCCCAACTACACCAAGATGACTCCGGAAGAAGTGCTTGGGAGGATAATCAACAATGAGATGATGGAGAAGGATGCTATGTTCTACAACGATCTCCAAAAGCTTGCCTCATCAAAGAATAAAGACATAGCCCTCAAAGCAACTTCCACATCCTACAATGAAGATGCAAGTGATGATGAGAGCATGGACTCCGATGAGGAAGAAGCTTTCTTCATCAAAAAGTTTAGAAGGATGATGAGAAGGAAGAAGGGAGGCTGTCACCAAGAAGGCAAGAGCAAGGAGAAGCTAAAGAAGAAGACTTGCTACAAGTGTGGTGAACATGGGCACTTCATTGCGGATTGCCCATACAATGAAAGCAAGAAGAAGGAGGGCAAGACCCAAGATAAGAAGCTCTTCAAGAAGAAGAAGCTATCGGGACATGCCCACCTTGGAAGAGAATGGGACTCAAATGAAGCCTCATCTTCCGACGATTTAGAGAAGGTGGCAACCATTGCCATCGGAAAGAGCTCAAGTGCAAGCAAGCTTTTCCCCAACCTTGATGATTTCAAGTCCACATGTTTCATGGCAAAGGAGGGAAGGAGAAAGGTCAAATCTAAACCCACTCCCTCTATAACTTCTTGTGATGAATTTGATAGTGGTAGTGAACTTGAATCCATGCTTAAAGGCTTAAGTAAGAGTGCCATGAGAAAGATGAACTTTTTTATGGATGAAATCTCCGAGAAGGAGGATCTCCTTGAGCATCAAGAGGACATGCTCGTCCAAAAATTGGAGAGATGTCAAGAGCTTGAGGAGCTCCTCGAGCGCGAGAGAGAAAGAAGCAATGCATTGGAGCATGACCTTGCCATGAGCATGGAAGCATGCTCAAATCTTAAGGACAAGACCATTGAGCTCAAGGATGAACTTGTTAACTTGACAAAGGTTAACAAGATTCTAGAGACAAAGGTTGAGTCACTTAAGATCAATGCACCTTCTTCCTCAAAGAGCTCATCTTCTCAAAAGATTTCATCCGAGGAAGTTCACACTTGCATGTGCTCAAGCTTGATCCTAAAACTTAAGGATGAACTTAACTTGGCACAAAACAAACAAGCACTGAAAGGTGGCATCTTTGACAAGGAGAAGGTGGCCTATGCACGTAGTGCATACACCAATGTGAGACCTCCCCATGTCAAGGATGGTCTTGGTTATTCTCGGGAGCGGAGGCAAAATGCCAAAGCCCCCAAGAATAACAAAGACTTGATTGTTTTTGTCAAGGAAGGTTCATCCACCCAAGATAAAGGAAAGAACATTGTCTCAACATCTTATATGCCTAAAAATGAACCTCATCCTTTGTTCCATGACTTTGATGCTTCTTATGTTTTATTGAGGAACAAATTTGGCAAGACTTATGCTAGATATGTTGGGCCACTCCGCAAGAGCCCGAAGCCTTGCGTGTGGGTGCCCAAATGCCTTGTGACTAACATCAAAGGACCCAACTCCGTTTGGGTACCTATAGGAAAGGCATAACTCTTTTTGTAGGCATACTCCTCCGGTGGATCAAAATGGGTGCTCGACAGTGGATGCACTAATCATATAACCGGAGAGAGGAAGATGTTTGTAGAGTACAAGGAGAATGAAGATCCTAGTGAAGGAATCCTCTTTGGGGATAATAGCCAAGGGAAAATCCTTGGCACCGGTAAAATTGCTAACTCCTCAAAACACACTCTTTCTAATGTGCTTCATGTTGATTCGCTTGATTACAATCTCTTGTCTATTTATCAATTATGTGATAATGGTTATGATCGTCTTTTTACTAACAACGGTGTGACCATGTCAAGAAGATGCAACAACTCAATCGCCTTTAAGGGCGTACTCAAGGGAAAGCTTTACCTTGTGGATTTCTCCACGGATAAAGCCCAACTTGATACGTGCTTAATGGCGAAAACTAACATGGGATGGCTATGGCACCGAAGGCTAGCCCATGTTGGGATGAGAAACTTGCAAAAACTTCTTAAGGGGGATCATATCCGTGGAATAAAGGATGTTGTCTTTGAGAAAGATAGACCATGCAGCGCATGTCAAGCTGGAAAGCAAGTTGGAGTTCAACATCCATCCAAGAACATCATGACAACCTCAAGACCATTGGATCTACTACACATGGATCTATTCGGACCGATCGCCTACATTAGTATTGGCGGTAACAAGTATGGTCTAGTTATTGTTGATGATTTTTCTCGCTTCACATGGGTATTTTTCTTGCATGACAAAGGTGAAACCCAAGGAGTTCTCAAGAAGTTCTTGAGGAGAGCTCAAAACGAGTTCTCCTTTAGAATCAAGAAGATTAGGAGCGACAACGGGACAGAGTTCAAGAACACTCAAGTTGAACACTTCTTGGATGAAGAAGGAATCAAGCACGAGTTCTCCGCTCCCTACTCCCCTCAACAAAATGGAGTAGCGGAGAGGAAGAATAGGACTCTTATCGAGATGTCAAGGACGATGCTTGATGAGTACAAGACGTCTGACCGGTTTTGGGCAGAAGCGGTTAACACCGCTTGCCATGGCATAAACTGGTTGTGTCTTCATCGACTCTTGAAGAAGACCTCATACGAACTCCTAACCGGTAACAAACCCAACATCTATACTTTCGTGTTTTCGGGAGCAAGTGCTATATTCTCAACAAGAAGCCTAGGAATTCGAAGTTCGCTTCGAAATCCGATGAAGGTTTCTTGCTTGGCTATGACTCAAACACCTACGCCTATCGTGTCTTCAACAAGTCCTCTGGGATTGTTGAAGTAGCACATGACATAGTGTTTGATGAGACTAATGGCTCTCAAGTGGAGCAAGTTGATAAGTGTGTGCTAGATAAAGAGGAGACTCCACAAGAAGCACATAGGAGAATGGCACTTGGAGATGTGCGACCACATGATCCAAATGATCTTCATGCAAGCGAAGAAGATGCAAATCCCCCACATGAACAAGATCAAGATCCTCAAGATGAATCTCAACAAGATCAAAATCAAGGAGGAGGCTTGGATCAAGGGGGAGATCAAGAAAATGATCAAGATGAAGACAATGATCGAGAAGCTCAACCACCACACCCGAGAGTTCATCAAAGCGTTCAACGGGACCATCCCGTTGACAACATACTTGGAGACATCTCCAAGGGGGTAACTACTCGCTCACGTATGGCTAACTTTTGTGAACACTATTCCTTTCTTTCCTCTCTAGAGCCACGGAAAGTAGAAGAAGCTCTACAAGACCCAGATTGGGTGATGGCGATGCAAGAAGAGCTCAACAACTTCAAGAGGAACAAGGTGTGGGAACTCGTGAGGAGACCAAATGCAAATGTTGTTGGAACCAAGTGGGTGTTCCGCAACAAACAAGATGAACACGGGGTGGTAACAAGAAACAAGGCAAGACTTGTAGCAAAAGGATACACTCAAGTCGAAGGTTTGGATCTCGATGAAACATTTGCTCCCGTAGCTAGGCTTGAATCTATTCGCATATTTTTGGCTTTTGCTACTCACCATGATTTCAAGTTATATCAAATGGATGCAAAAAGTGCATTCCTCAACAGTCCAATCAAGGAGGAAGTGTATGTGGAGCAACCGCCCGGATTTGAAGATGAAGAGCATCCCGATCACGTCTACAAGTTGTGTAAGGCTCTCTATGGCCTCAAACAAGCACCTAGAGTTTGGTATGAGTGCCTTAGGGATTTTCTCACTCAAAATGGTTTTAAGATTGGGAAAGCCGATTATACTCTCTTCACTAAGCATTTTGATAATGACTTGTTCGTATGCCAAATTTATGTTGATGATATCATATTTGGTTCTAATAGCAAGACTTTTTGTGATGAGTTTTCCAAAATCAAGACGGAGAGATTTGAGATGTCTATGATGGGGGAGTTGAAGTTTTTCATAGGTTTCCAAGTAAAGCAACTGAAGGAAGGGACCTTCATATGCCAAACCAAGTACATTCATGACATTCTCAAGAAGTTTGGCATGAAGAAGGCGAAGCCCATAAGACACCTATGGGAACAAACGGGCATCTAGGACTAAATGAAGAAGGAGCGAGAGTGGACCAAAAGGTATACCATTCTATGATTGGCTCTTTGCTTTATCTTTGTGCTTCTAGACCCGACATTATGCTTAGTGTGTGCATGTGTGCTCAATTCCAAGCCACTCCAAAAGAGTGTCACTTGACAGCGGTTAAGAGGATCCTTAGGTATTTAGTTCACACTCCTAATCTAGGTCTTTGGTACCCTAAAGGATCCAAGTTTGATCTCGTCGGTTATTCCGATGCGGATTATGCGGGCTATAGGGTAGATAGGAATAGCACATCTGGGACATGCCAATTTCTTGGTAGGTCCTTGGTTGCGTGGTCTTCAAAGAAACAAAACTCCATTGCCCTTTCCATAGCCGAAGCGGAGTATGTTGCAGCCGGAAGTTGCTGTGCGCAGCTCCTTTGGATGCGACAAACTCTTAGGGATTATGGTTACAATCTGAGCCATATTCCTCTCCTATGTGACAATGAGAGTGCCATCAAGATTGCTCACAACCCCGTCGAGCATTCTAGAACCAAACACATAGACATCCGTCACCATTTCCTACAAGACCACTCTATCAAGGGAGATATCGTTATCTCTCATGTTAGAAGTGAGAAGCAATTAGCGGATATCTTCACCAAACCCCTTGATGAGAGACGCTTTTGTGACCTAAGGAGTGAGCTAAATATCTTGGATTCTCGAAACATTTCTTGAGTCGTGCACATATGATTGCTATTAGTTTTCAACTTCAAAATGTTGTGTGTTTTTCGAAAATCTCATCTATTTTTCTTGTAAACTATGTTCTAAACTTCTCTTTGGTGAAAATGATCATAGTTTGAGTGTTGGTTGCTTACTGATCATTTTTGTCAAGGATATTTGCAAAAACTTGTCCAAAATGTCCATATATACCTATATTTAGATCCCCAAGTGTTTGCACATTGCATACACTCAGGGGGAGTCGGACAAGTCTGACAAAAGTCAGACATGTCCGAAGTGGGTTTTAAGTCTGCAAAGAGAATTCGGACTTGTCCGAAGTACAAATTCGGACATGTCCGATGTGGGAAGTCCGAACCCCTCCAAAGAGGCCGACGGTTTCCTTTCCTTCTCTCTCTCCTCACTTCGAACCCTAATCTCCATCTCTCTCAAACCTCCCAAGGCGATCCACATTGCTTTTGAGGCTCTTGTGAGGAGTTCTTGAGGGAAAATCTCCCTAGAAGTTGGAGGATTCACATCCCCTTCGGAGTTCTTCAATCTTCTCTCCATCCGAAGGTATTTTTCCGCATCTTTCCTCTCAATTCTAAATCTAGCGGCAAGATTGCAAATTTATGCCCTTGAAATTGTTCCTAGGCATGTTTACAACCTTGTTGCAAAATTTGGTCCGTAGAAAAATTGATTTGCTTAGTTTCCTTAGCAATTAGGGTCAGTTCTGTACAGGTCGGACAAGTCTGACTCTGAAATTCGGACATGTTCGAAATTCTTGAGTCAGACAAGTCTGACTTTCCAGTCAGACATGTTCGATCCTGTATAACTTTGAGATCTAATTTCTATCGAAACTATAAAGTTAATTGCTCTATCTCTCTTGCTTTGACTCTTACCTATCCTTGTATCTTTTTCTAGCTATGGGTCACGACAAAAGAGGCAAGGAGCCCGCGGGTCCCAATTCTTCAGCTCAACCATCAAAGCGACCAAAGAAGGTGGTTGCCAAGCGACCCGCAAGCGGTCAGCTCACAATTCACAGTGGTGAGGGGGGAAGCTCGAGCTCCCAAGGGCAGCAAGAGATCGGACCATTGGTCGTGCACTCTCCAGTTGGTGACACTCGACGCACGGCCGACAGGGTGAATTATCGGAGGAACATCCACGACACCATGCACATGAGAGATGTGCGGTGTTATGACATGCCAAGGGAGAGCATGGATCCCCGTTTCTGGTGCTTCTTCCACATGGATTACTACCGGTCAGTCCTCACGACCAAGAAGAACCCAGTCACGGAGATGCAATGGGTTGATTGGAAGGCTGCATTGAAGAAGAAGGACTCCTATCTTCTCTTCAAGGGGGTGCTCGAAGCTTGCGAGCACCACGGAGTCAGCGAGATCATGGGTCTCCAATACCCATGGAACAATAAAGTCATCCTTCAATTTTATGCAACTGTGTTCTATTGGGTTGACAAGCACGGCTTCGCCTAGATGACAAATGGGGTGAAGTACGAAGTCAGCTATGAGGAGTTTGCCCGCATTCTCAGGATGGAGGACAGCCTGCAGCACTCACTGAAGATCCATGAGATGGATATAGTGAACCTCCTGGAGATGGAGAGTTTCTATGAGGATGGGTATCCAGCCGACCCTCCTCATATCCACGGCCTCAAGCCATTCCATGCCGTGGTGAACCGTCTAATAAGGAAGACCCTCTCGCCCAAGGATGGGGATGCCAATAGGATCAATCACAACAGTATAAATCTGATCCAGCTCTTGGCAGGGGAGTAGCAATTTAATGCTTTTGACTATATCTTCGAAGAGATTTACCTCGCCTCGGAGACGCCGGCTAGGTCTTGCTGCTATGCTCCGTACTTGATGAAGCTAATTGATACGATGTCCGGGAAGAAGTTTGTGAAGGATGTGCCTCATAGGCGCCTCGTGCCTCAGAAGCCTTCCAAGCTTCACCGCCCGATTCGTGCAGCTGCACCGGCACCAGCAGAGGGAGGACCCAGCTCCTCGAGGAGGAAGTCTGCTCAGCCTCCCAGCTCATCCTCCGTGACCCAGCAGCAGCCGTCTTGCTCCTCAGGTCTGCTCAAGATCTTGAAATCAATCTTCATCGTCTGTCGGTCGACTCAGCGCTTGGCAAAGAGGAACCAGAGGGACCTCGCTGCCATCAGGGAGCACCTCCAGCTTCCTCCAGTCGACGACGCCAGCTCAGACAAGGAGCCACCAGAGTTTCCGGAGCTCACCGAGGCGGAGATGGCGTTCTTCACCGGCACCGGCGCCTCTTCCTCAGCACCTCCTGCAGCTCACGGTGACTCCGGCAAGGAGAGCGACTACGAGGAGGAGAGCGGCGAAAAGGACAGCGACGACGACGAGGATGACACCGAGTAGACTAGGTCTTAGTGTCCACTTTTCTCCTTTTTGGTGCCTTGATGCCAAAGGGGGAGAAGTATTAGACTCTAGTGCTTATTCTTGGACATGGACATGTATCTAGTCATATTTTCTATCGTCGTGTGTCTTGTACTTATTTGTTACTCGTTTATGACTATTGATGCCTTATGATGATCATTATGATGCTTCATTGATCTCGTGTGCATTTCTTCATTTGTATCACGTTGTTGCACACACACGAGCATATAGGCACCCCACGATGATTGAGTGTATATGAGTTGTTTTTATTGTTATTCCAAAAGATCATATACACTTGAGACTCAAAAATTCTATCAAATCTTATTTTTGTCGAAGACTTTAGTTGGTTGTCATCAATCACCAAAAAGGGGGAGATTGTAAGTGCATCTAGGTCCCTTGTGGGTTTTGGTGGATTGATGATGAACCATTAAAGTGCTGATGAACTTGGTTGAGCATGAGCGCAGATCCGAAGTACGGAATGGAGCTTTGAAGAAAGACGGCAAAAGGAGAAAAGTTGTGGCGATGAAGAATAGAAATAGAGTTTTCTATTTTCTCCTTGAGTCGTAGGAAAAACCGTACTATTAAGAGGGACACGACGTGTAGACACTTAGTGAGTCATTCGGGTACTCAACCCCTTAGTAGAAGATTTTAGTAGGGCCCTTGTGGTTTGGGCGGACTTGTCTGACTTGTGGTGTCAGACATGTCTGAATTCCCTCTGTTGGAATTCGAACATGTCCGAATTTGTAAGTCAGACATGTTCGAATTGGCACTGGAAGGGTTCCAGTGAGAGTTTCAGTGAAGTTTCAGACTGTCCGACCTGGGGGTCGGACATGTCCGAGATAGATCTGTTCCTAGGGACTAAGGAAAATTTTCTAAGTCCCAGAGAGTCAGACTTGTCTGAGTTCTATCTGCAGAATTTCAGACATGTCCGAGATTGTATGTCAGACATGTCTGAAGTGGTTTTGGTCAGACAAGTCTGAAGTGAAAGGCCTGACCTTTGAGGTCAGACATGTCCGACCTTGTGTCAGACATGTCCGACATGGGCTGTGTCAAACGGCTCTAATGACTTTTTGGAGTATAAATAGAGGGTGGTTTCGACCCACCAACAATGCCTAACACCCCACAACAGTTCTGAACACCCATTTGAACTCAAGAACCTCTCTCCACTTGTTCTTCACCTCTAGAGCCCAAATTCGAATTTTTGGGAGAGTGAAGAGTGCTTTGTGAGGATTGGGAGAAACGGTTTGTTGAGGGGTTGAGCAACGTGTGATTCGCTAAGTTTCTTCGTGATTGCGTGTTTGTTGCTCTCGGGGTTCTCCCCTAGACGGTTAGGCGTCGCCCCACGATTTCTTTGTGATCTATTGTAATCGGGGAGTTTGTAACAATCTTTGTGATAGTGGAAGATCGGGAGTTGGCCCTTGTGGCACCTTGTGATGGAAAGGCTAGAGAAGGCCTGGTCCCTTGTGGACTCCTCAACGGGGATGTATGATCCTTTGTGGTTCCGAACCTCAGGATAAAATCATTTGTCTCTTGTTGTTCTTTCGTTCTCGCAAGTTTTGATTCTAGTGTTTTTCTGCTTGCTATCTCTCCCTCAGTTTTCTTTCTACTCCATACTTCGTGTAGAACTACTAGGGATCGATATCTCTCACTAGATCGCTTAAAAATTGGATTTTTGGTCTGATCGTGCAGGTAATCTCGGACTTATTCGACCCAGGTCAGACTTGTCCGACTTAGGTCAGACAAGTCCGACTTCTCTGTTTTCAGAACTCTGATTTTAGTTTAAATTATCGATTATCGCCTATTCACCCCCCCTCTAGGCCGCCTTTCAGCGCGTCGGGAGGTAGACGAAGACCACCTGGGCCCCGCTTGTTAGCGACTCTTCCTCTCGCCTGGGATCGGCTATGGCTCGGATATAATGCTGCTCCGCGGGTTAATCCCGTGGCCCCCATGTGGTCCAGCTGCGATTGGTTGATTTTAAACCAGTGGGCTGTTGATGGCTCCTAAGATATACTAACAAATCATCCCCGGCAACGGTGCCAGAAATGCTTGTTGGTATTTTTTAACACCACATATCATCTCCGGTAAAGAGATGAGATCCGCAAGCGCACGGAAGATACTGTTGTAGCATTTCGCCCATGAGTTTTCCCAAGGGTATCGTATTTATCCCAAACGAAGGCAATGGAGTAAAGTATATACTACTCTTATGATCAAGCTATGGGATACTAATCAATTATCCGGACAGGGGGTAAGTTGATAATAGGGGTAGTGTGACACACACCTAGGCAATCTATTATAAAGGGTAAATGGGTCCTAGAGGGAGATTGGAATTAGAGTTAGAGAGTTGCTCCTACAATGCTCCTAATACATATACATAGCCTAAGGTAGATACTAATGGTCATGTCAATGATGAATTCCTATGCAATGGAATTCAACGCATCGGGCACGGGCTTACCCCTAGCAATACTAGGGTGACTCCCGCCAAGATCCTGTGGCATAGCCGAACATGGAGGATTACAAAGCACAGATAGGGCTGTCACCACCTACTGCCTACATCTTCAATCCGTGGGTCTACAAGACATCCAACGCTACTTAAATACCCTAGCACCATGCTAGCATACTAAGCAAATACCTTAGGAGCTGCAGCAGAAGCCATCCTAAGACAATGAACTAAATCATCGTTGAACCAATGTTGATTGCATAGCATAGTTATTCATATTAACATAATCATATCATAACTACATAGACTATAGTGGGGGCCTATATTGTTTATGACCATAAGATGTGATCATGAGAGTACAATCATAAAGACTATACCTTCCACTTACATGGACCCCACAATCAAATAAGAAACGCTTTGTCCAAGTATATGTATAAAAGAAGACTAAAGATAATATCTTTATTGAGCACAAAGTAACAAATACAAGAAGGAATACATGAGACATACCTTTCTCAATGTGGAATTGGGAGGAGAGGCTCCTTCTACTCCTTTCCCAATTTGGACTTGGGACTGGAGGCTCTCCTCTCTACATCCTAACTCCTTTAAGGACTATGGAAGATAGTGTATACAATAGAATGATGCCCAAGTGGTGTGTGTGTAAGTGAGGGGTATGGGGTCCTATTTATACTAGTGTTGAGGTCGGTTCCTGCCACCAAAAGCGCGTGAATCAATCGTCATTGACTCCAGGGAGCCAGGAGGAGCCAACATGTGGAAGTTGACCGCGTTTGGCACTAGGACCAGGTCGGCCGACCCCCTGGTTCGGCCGACCTGGTCAGGGCTCCAAACGGCCCGTACTTCTTCCAGGTGGCTGCCAGGTGGGTCCCATTGACTGATATTGGTGCTACACTGTTGGATGGCCTCGGATACTTCTATTTGTGGGCCATTTGATCCATGCTGTGCCACGTGTCGTCGCCTGATTGGTTGGGATGATATTTTATAGGATTTCTCCCCATACTTTTCCTTAATTCTTGTATAAATATCTGCATACAAATATTTCTCCATGTGATGTGTGCATGAAGTGATCAATCCATCACATAATTAAGTTATATTGACGGCTGAAATTGGTATAGAACAGCCGTCAACAAACTCCCCCAAGCTTATCCTTTGCTCGTCCCGAGCAAAGTTAAGACTTTAGGTTGATGATCAGGAGTTGCTACAATGTTCTACCTTTCGAAAGTAACAAGTGCACAACAAAATACTCTACCTAGTATTGCAAAAAGTGGCTATGGTACTTCTCCCTTCTTAAGTCATTATGAGAGTTATGCCTTCTCCTATTCATGGGTAATTGAAAGATAGAACAGCAAATGGAGCAAGCATAGCCTAGATATCAAGTTCCACTTAAATTCCGGAGAGATTCAAATTAGATTATAAGTACCTCAATTGATTCTCTCAATCTCTCCTTTGTGTATAGTGGAAATATGTCCTCACCAAGTATCATGCCTATACTAATCCTACTCTTTGAATATGGCTTGTATGTGGAGCTTGGTAGGGAAAGCAAGTAGGCATATTTGCAACACATAATATTGCTAATTCAAAAGAGCAAGCCTTAGGAGAAATCAATTCAAACTTTTGAATCAAGACTTGTGCATGTGTGATGGAATGGAGGTGGATGTGGAAACATTGAGATGACTCCTTTTGATGTGGACTCTCTATATTGCAAGGATGAAACATGGCTACCCTTTTTTTATTCTTATGGAGTAAGCATATTTTTTCTTCTTTTTCTTTCTCATGCTTATGATATAAGCATGCATTTTCTTTTTCTTTTTCTTGTATCCATGTATTCTACTCGTTTTTATGCAATAACTTGAAGAGAGTGCTAACTATGAATAGCATGGAGTTTCACTTTTTATTGTGGAATGGTGGATATGATGGAATTTTGCTTCCTTCTAGTGTAGAAGTATAGCATGTGCAAGTGAAGTATTGAATTCAAAAAGAATTGAATGATTTCTCACATAGGTCTATACTAGTTTGACTGGGCTCAATGTGATAGCAAATAGCATATGCATAAGGTGTTGTTTATGTATGAATATCATATGGCTTTGGTAGGTATTTCCAATCAAAAGGGGAAACTTAAATCTTTTTAGAATTTCTCCGGAAATCTAAGTTCCACTTTCAAAATAGGAATAGCAGCCCTATTACTAATTCAAATCTCCCAACAACCTAGAAGTAGATTAAGCTTTTTCTACCCACAATTTCTAAATCAAGGCAAAGTTAATTTTAGCCAATTTAAGCAATATTCAGAGAGTAGCAAGTTGTAAACTAGGGACATAGGAAAATAAAACAGAGCAACTATTCATCATCTCATCTATATGAATTCTAAATCATTCTTACGACACATCTTTATTTGATGAGCAAAGCAAATCTAAGTTCCTATTTTTATGTTTCTTTTATATGCATGGTGGATGGTGCATGAGTGGAAAGTAAATATGCAATGGATGATTTGAAATAAAAATGCAGTTGGTGTGATACAAGTTACCTCAAGTGGGGGTCCTCCCCCAAGCTTATTCTTGATCAAGGTCCGTGATAGGGGTTGGCCTATTCTTGTTGCATCGTGGCTTTGACAATGGAGGGTTGAGTGTTGATTGTTGTGTTGCCTCCCATGGATACCATGAGTGTGGTTGAATAGAGTGTTTTCGATGTTGATCGTCCGCACATCAGGGTCTCCATGTGTTGGGTGTGATTTCTCATTCCTTGGCTAGTATAATGATAACCTTTACATCCAAAGGAATGACGTGCACTCAACATACATTGAATATGTTTTTTTATTATTTGGCTAAGGTGTATCATATCTTTTTCCCATAAGGGTGTGACATGTGCCCAACATGCATTGGGTATGATCAGTTGTTCCTTGGGTGAGGTACAACATACCTTCTAGCCACATAGGAACAACTTGCACCCAATATAAATTGGGTGTGATCTTGTCATTCATTGGTTATGGTACATAATAACTCTTAGCGACATAGGAATAACTTGTACCCAATGATGGTGGCAAATCCCTTGAGCTTGAATGAGTGCTTAGAATAGTTGAGAGCATAATGCTCTCACCCATTCGTGGCAGCCCATTGGTTGCTCATGGAGGGTTCCCATTTCAAATCTCTAGCCTCGTATAGTTATGATTGACCTTCAGGCATAATTTTTTATTGGTATCAACCATCCTCTTTTACTCCTTGGCCAATAGATGTTGAAATGGGATCCTCTGGGGATCCCAACAATTAGCTTATTGAATGCCTGCATAGTAATATTACTCCTGCAAACTTCCTCTCTTGAATAGAGAGGGATGGTCAGCTCCCGATACTTGTACAAATGAACGTTCGGGTTAGGTAACCGAACTTTCATTTGTACATACGAGGAAGAACAAAATCAAAGATGCATTGGTTCC
The DNA here is from genome assembly GCA_036927565.1 of Tuctoria greenei. Taxonomy (NCBI): domain Eukaryota; kingdom Viridiplantae; phylum Streptophyta; class Magnoliopsida; order Poales; family Poaceae; genus Tuctoria; species Tuctoria greenei. The sequence goes on from JAYESD010000010.1 coordinate 83,804,611, forward strand.
AATGTCATGTGTATCCATGATCAATGTGTTATTCATTGATAAGAGTGGAGCTTTATGGATAATTCATGTTGCATATTTTCTAAAGCTCCTACTCATAGCAATGCATGTGATGAAAAATATACTATATGGATCCCTACATCTTTTAAAGTTTCTAACCATCATAGCTTTCAAGAGCAAAATTTATCATTTAGACCAACACAAACAAGATTCTCAATTTTATCCTCCTGAACTTCACTAGGAATTTAAAATTTAGTGACTCCTCCAAAAAAATGCAATTCAATTGTAGAGCAAGGATATCACTTATCCTAGGAGTTTGAAATCTAGTGACACCATCTATGCATGAAGCTCAATTAAAAATTATGGCTGTCACTATGCCCAAGTTTCTATATGCCAATTCAACAATTAAGTCATGCCCAAAAGTTTTATTTTCTAAACCTAGACAAAAATGACTAAGACTACAAAACAATGCTTAAAGGATTCTAGGTACTTGTTTTAGATTTTTCCAAGTAAGGTGGGATTTCCTTTTGGAGATCCAAAAGTCAATACCCACACTTACTCTTGTGAGGATGCATGAGAATTAAATGATGAGGAAGTGTCAAACTTCCTCACAAATGCAGGCAAATACATTCAATTCTATGGCAAACCAAACAATGAAAAATTCTAAACTCATACCTCATTTGAAGAGCAGTTGGTGATGAAGGTCTTTGGGTGATAAACTCACAACCTTGATTTTCGGCGTAGGCTTGATGGTTGATGTCAAATGCCAAGTTGAGGTTGTATTTGACAATGGATTTGGTTCTGGCTCCTTCATTGGGTCATCATCTTGAACATTTCTCTTCCTCAAACTCAAAATGAGTTTGAAGGAGAGAAGTGTTATCAAATCCTCACAATGGTGACTTGAGCTTCATGAAACCTTCCACTTTCTTGCCATACCACCTCTTCACAATTTTGACCTAGCTGTACTTTAATCAAGAACACACAAAACAACTCGAAAACGGGTTACGTTAGCCAAAAGCAAATTGAACTCAATTTTCAAATCGTCTTGCCCAGCTTGAAATAACTTGTAAATGCAATGAGGGTAAAAGAAAATCTTTTTGGTTTGAACTAGGAAGATAAATTCAAGTGGTCATGCACGTAGTTCATATCCAATTAAATCTCTCCCCCAATTCAAATTTTTAGTTTTATGATGGTTGGAAATTTTACTTTCCAACATGCAAGTGTGGAATTTCAAACATGCAAATGCAAGGGTTGATGCAATTTGGAAAACTAATATGAGATAACTACCAATTAACCTATTGGCAAGGACTCACCAAATTTTTTAAGTCCGATGAGTAGGACTCACCTCCATTCTGTTCAACGTGATGATTTGTTGTCCAATCCCGGAGTTGAAGATGTGGACGATTTCTTCTGTTTTGACATGCCAAACTCATTTGGCTGTCATTCGGACATGTGGGCCACATGTTGGCCCTAGCCTCTCCCCGTTGTATTGATATAGACATGTTGTAGCGACGGTTCTCACTCTTGAATGTATTCCTTCATGAGCATGGTGAGGCTTTGCATTTTAGGGGTGCCACTCTGACCATATTGATATTCCATTGAATCAAACCATACCTTGATCATGGATCGAAGGCTTCCTTGGGCATGATGACATGTGGACTCCACAATCAAACAAGAAATGCTTCATCCACAATGTCACTTGCCCTAGGTTGAATGGGTTTGGTCGAAGAGTGGGAATCCCAACAAGTGATGTGGGATATCTTGGACTTTGAATGCTCCTTAAGTTCTTGTCCTTGGCAAAGATCTTCATGTGAATGTTGTCTTGATTTCTGCTTGGCCAAGATACTTCAAGGTAGGCTAGTTGAACATAAATCCCTTGGAAAGCCATAGCCTCCTTGAATACAAGGGTGATGTTAATTCCACCCTTGACCTCCTTGTGCATGGTAGCCATTGGAGTTGTTGTTTGAAAAAGGTCCTCATGGGTCTTTGGGAAATAATTCCCACGCGTCCCATGATGACATGGATTTTCAAAAATCATGTGAATATACACGACTTGGATTATCCAAACAAATCATCAACGACTTGGATATTCATGACACTTCAATGGGAGGTGTAGTTCAATAACTAGCATATTCACCTTGTGAATTGGTGTGCATGACAATCTATGGGTACTCGAGCATTCTTCAATCCACCCCTTGAGTGGAGACCTTCTTCTCATCCATGATGAATGAGAATAGGACACCTTCAGCTCCAGCATGAATGTGGTCATGGATTAGTCGAGCAAACCCATGACACGAGTGTTGGATGAAGAGCCAACTATCCACCCCATGGTGTAGGCAACCAAGAAGAACTTCTTGGAGCCTTCCCCAAGGTTGGGTATGGATGACTTTGGCTCCCACTAAAAGCTGAAATTCTCCCGCAAAAGGCAATGGTGTTGCCTAGTGGACATTTGTTGAGGTACCCCTTAAATCATCTTGCAGTTTAGCACTTGCGTCCTCGTTGGCCATCCCATACAATGGGTTGGCCAACACTACCCTGTTTTCACACAAAGGAGAAAACAAACAAGGGTAATCTTGTCTAATAACTATTAGTACCTATAGCTTAATCAAAAGTGATAGCTATCCTTCACTTCCTTTGCCTTCCCCGGAAACGGCGCCAGAAATGCTTGTTGATGGCTCTTAAGATATACTAACAAATCTGTCGACTGTTGGAGTCGGCAGATCTCCTGACACTACTAAAGTGTTGAAGGAGTTTGTAGTTCGGTGTGGGCGCGCGGAGACTCAAGAAGGTGAATCACGATTGGACTCGAGGGACTCAGTGGTTTACGTGGTTCGGGCCGCCCGTAATACCCTACTCCACGGGTGTGTGGTGTTGTATTAGTTTATGTATGAAAGCTCACGTCAATGCGTGTGTGTCTGAGAGCGTTCGAGAGCCCCCTCCGTGTGTCATCGGTCTGTCCTTTTATAGTACAAGGACAAACCGTTACAAGTTAGCCTGGCCCGACATGTGGCCCCAGCGGTTACTAGTATTGATACACGATTAATTGTTGTTAATAACCCTGTAACGGGCTCCGACAGTGCCGTTACAGGTGTTAAGATTGTCCGATTAAGTGTCATTAACGTGGAATTAATGACAATTAATCGGGTCTTGAAGTCCGCGGCTATCCTTTGAAGATCCGGAGTCGTTACAATGTCTTCCGGAGTTTTGAGGCGGCCAGCTCCGACGTTTGGACACTTGGCAGCTCCGGAGCTTGCTTGTGGGAAGCGGGAAGCTCCGGGGTTACCTGGCACGTGTCAGGTCCGGAGCTTCTCTCGGTCAGGGGTTAAGTCCGGAGGTGCCGTTTCGGTACCTAGCCCGGAGCTTCACCCTTGTGGGTAGTAGCTCCGGTCTGGCAGTACACGTGGCAACCTAGGGGTTAACCATGTTGGAGAAGCAGGTCCGGTTATGTCTGACAAGTGGGCCTCCGAGGGTCTTCAATTTGAGTAGACGTCCTTCCCTTGAGATCTTTGTAACCTCAGGGGGTGTATGCTTTTTAGGGTACCGACAGTGGCCCCCTGGACCTACCTCCGGGGAAAGCCACCGGGGTGAAGTCATTCCGTCGGAGGTGGGTCCATACTCGCGACTCTTGAACTGGGTCTTCAAGGGTCTTCGGAGGTGCCGTTGGCGGGGCTTTACGGTTAAATCCCGACGAGTGGCGCACCTGAGGCGGCAGATAAGATCTTTGACGTGCGGATCTCTCGCAATTGAAGGTCGCCGGTTCCCGATACGAAAACCGTATCGGTTCCGCGCGCCTTGTCAGGTCGCCGCCTTTGGGTTTCCCGCCTCGTGATGACAAATGTTCGCCTGGGTAAGAGCCTCGACTTGATCGTCAGGGTGGTCCCGGGCCCTCTTGTCATCGGCAGGGTTGAATTCTTGCGTAGTATCTTGACTCCCCTGCAGTTTCCATCCAAGCGTTGCGAGGGCTTACTTAAGAAGGAAAGCGCACCGTCGGGAGTTCTTTACGCTTCCATCTGTTCTTGCGCTCAAACTCCCAACTCGTGCTTTGCTCCTCTTCTCTTGCCTAGCTGTGCTGCGATGGAGTTGGGTCTGCGTGAGAGTCGCTTGAAGACTGACAGCGATCTGAAGAAGGTCCGGGCCCTCATGGGGTGGTCTTCGGACTTCTTCAACCGCTCGGTCCGCGCCGGCGGAGAGCTCCCCTTTGAAAAGGAGCACGCTGGCGAGATGGTGTACTTTTCCTCGTACACCATGGTGGAGCTGATCCCACCGTTTTCTTCTTTCTTCTTGATGCTGCTGGACTTCTATGGTCTGCAGCTGTACCACCTTGGCCCTCACTCCATTCTCCTTGTGTCTGTCTTTGTCCACTTCTGCGAGATGTGGGTGGGCATCCCTCCCTGCATCGAGCTCTTCCGAACCTTCTTCACCGTCCAAACCACCGGCCGAAGCGATGAGTATCTTGGCTTCTACTACTTCGTGAAGCACAAGAAGTGCCCATTCAAGTACCTCCGGTCATTCCCTTCCGGGAAGTGGGATGACTGGAAGAAAGATTGGATAGTCGTCCGGGTGGAGGAGCATGAGCGGTTGGAGTTGCCAGACGGTCTGCCTGGCATTGACACGTCAGTATGGAGCAAAGTTCCGGTGCTGGCGGCAGCTTTTGACCCTGTCCTGACCAGGATCCGCCAATGTGTGGAGGGAGGATTGACTCCCCAGGCGGTGTTCTGCAACTTCCTATCCAACAGGTGGGCGCCGCTGAAGAGGAGGGAGAAGCTCGCCTGGGCCCTCAACAGCGTGATGGACGAGGACCGGGTTGAGACCGGGTTGAAGTCCAGCATGGTGGGGAAGACCTTGGAGTTTCACCTCAAGAAATTCCAGCACGGCATCGACGTTGACGGAGATTACTTGACTCCGCCGCCAGCCTTCCTCCCTCTGAACGTGGAATTTAAGTTCAGCAGGGGGCTCCGGCGGACGATGCCCGCGCTTGACGACCTTGGTGTCGTCGAGAGAAGATCAACCACCCGGTTGGCGATCCCCGGGTTGTCTGAAGACGGCTCCGCCCCTGTCCCACAGCCAAGAGCTAAGGTCATCGGCAAGGGCAAGGAGCTGGCGGAGGAGCCGGAGAGCCGGAAGAGAAAGCTGCGACATGCTGACGGAAGGTCCGTCGGGCCTGCCACTTACCCCCCGGTTCCCCCTCCTCAGGAAGGAAGATCCTCCGCCGCTGTGGCGACTGTCCCCGTGGTGGGGTCCTTCCAGAACGTTACTGTTCCGGCGGTGGGATCCTCCCGGAGTGCGACTGTCCCCGCGGTGGATCCCTCCTGTGGTGCTAGCTCCGGGTGCGCGACTCCGGCATCTGGAGCGATGAGGGCCTCCAGGTCCAGGAGTTCCTCCCGATCGAGGAGAGCTCCGACCCGGGAAACGCCCGCGGCTGTGGCAAGTCCTGGGAGTCCTCCCGGAGCTCCTACAGTGACCGTGGCCAGCCCGGATCGTCCGGGAAAGAGGTTCCGCGCAAGCTGGTGCGGGAGCCTCCCAAGGTAATTTTTCTTTTTTACCACGATTAACTTTTTAATTGTAGCATCTGTTTGCTCAATTTCTTCGTTCTTCATCTGCAGCGTTCCCAAGAAGGGGAGTGAAGCTCCACCCTCAGCCACAGTGTCTGAGGCTGCGAGGGCTTCTGCTCCAGTCCCGGTGCCGCCCCAAGCGGAGGCTGCGACAGCTCCGGCGCCGGCTGTCGTGGTCATGGACCTCGACTCGTCTCCAGAAGTTCCCGTGGTAGCGCCGGACCACGGGAATGAAGATGCGCCAGCGGCACCCGTCCCGGAAGTGGAAGCTTCGGGTCCTGGTGCTGCAGTAGTAGAAGCTCCGGCTGTTGAGTCGGAGGAAGTAGCAGTCCCGGCTTCGGAGCCGGAAAGTGCTGAAGCCCCGGCGATTGAGCCGGAGGTGATTGAAGCCCCGGCATGCGAGCCGGAAGTTGAAGTAGTTCCGGCAGTTGAGCCGGTTACTTCCGAAGCGCCGGCCGCAGAGCTGTTGGTTGTTGGAGCGCTGGCCGCAGAGTCGGCGGCTGAAGAGGCGAGGGAGCTTGAGCCTCCCTCAGAAGAGGTGTCCCGGCCGGAGCCAGTAGCGGCTCCTGCTCCGGAGGCGACGACGTCGATGGTACCTGTGGTAGAGCCAGAGTGCCTGAACGAAGTCGCCGGCCCCCAGCCCGAGGGGGCAAATGAAGACTTGGTGGCGGGACCTCCTTCGATGGCGACTGAAGCCGTCCCGGAGGAATGCCCTAGCGCTTTGGAAGCTCGGGGTTCCACTCTCGTAGAGTGGGACCCAATTTTTGTATGTGAAGACCCGCTGGAACCAGCGGAAGAGATCCCAGCAGGTCCGGAGCCCATCTCGCTGTCGATGTCCATCGACAACGCCTGCTCCAGTCTACGTCAGGTCCAGCTGGCCTTCTTCCACGACAGCAAGGCTCTTGAAGAGGAGCGCCAAACCCTTAGGCGGTGGCGTAATCGGCTCCACTTCGAGACTAAGCTGGCGCAGTCGAGGCTTGCGGATGACAAGGATTGGATCAAGCGGGAGAAGATCCGCTTGGAGCTCTGGGATAAGCTGCTGGACGAGAGGGAGAGCATGACTCATGCCCTCGATGCTCAATCCCGGGAGTTCCACGACCAAGCTAAGGCTGCTAACGACGCGGCCAATGCTCGGTTTGATCAGCTCGAGGCCATCAGCACCGCACTCATCAAGCGCCGAGAGGCACTTGAAGGGAGGGAAAGACGGCTCGAGGATGAGGAGCAACAACTCCTGGAGCTACGGGATGACGTCTTGCAACGGGAAGAAGAGCTCGCCGAGAAAACAGCTCTGGCGGACAAGGGCCTCGAGGAGCGCACTAAGAAATTGGAAGAGCGCTGCCTCGAGGAAGAGGAGAAGACCTGGGTGCGGGGGCAGGAACTCTACGAATACGAGTGTGCCCTTATCGCCCGGGAGAAGAAAGTGGAGGCTAGGGAGAAGGACCTGGTCGACCGCCGGAACAAGATCCACCTCCGGGAGGAGGAGCTCGGAAGACTTGAGAAGCGGGTTGCTGCGAAGATTTAGCAAAACGCCAAAGAAGTTGAGCGCCTCGCCCGCGAGAATTCGGAGCTGACGGCGGCCCGGAGATCCCTGGAAGAGATGAAGAACTTGAGGAAGGCGGACTCCCTGCAGATTTGGGAGTTCCTGGGCAAGGCCGACGACGCGCTGACGCCGATGGGTTTCAGCCCCGTGCATCCGGATGATCCGGAGCCGGAGCCGGACCTTGCGTTGCAAGCGTTGAGCACCGCAGGCAGCAAGCTCTCCAAGGTGGGCGACGTCATCGCTGACCAGCTGGAGGTCGAGGGGCAATCCCTGGCTAGGAACGTCACAGAATATGTGTTGACGTGCTACACCAGCCGGAGCCCTCGATTTCCTCTGGACCCGGTGCTTGAAGGCCCCGTCGAAGGAGAAGGCGAAGCTACCCGAGCCCGCGTGTCGGAGGTCGCCCAGAAGGTCGCCGAGTTCTTCCATAGGGTCTAGGACCATCTCTTTTAGCCTTTACTTGTATCTTCTCTTCTTCCTCAATTTTGTAATCCTTTGTCTCCAGATGTAATCTCCGGTCTTCAGATGAAATGAAATCCCCAATTTTTTGCTTGCGAATTTCATTTTTTGTCTTCAACATCTTTATCTTCACTTGGCCCCCTGGTAGATGTGCACAATTTGATTGTGGACATGTACCAAAAGGATGTTGAGTTTTGTTGAAGACGAATTTGCTTCGAACTTGTGGAATTTAGGTCCGAAGTTTTTGATAGTGAAGGTCCCCTGAAGTTGTCGGAGCTTAGAAGCTCCGGCACTGTCCATCGCTGGAGCTTACTAGCTCCGGCAATAGCCTCTATCAACACGTTGAGCATCGGTAGTTAATAATCCAAGGTGTCGGAGCTTAGCAGCTCCGGAAATGACCTTTGCCACACTTAGTTTGTTGGCAACAGACTCCAGTGACGGGGTCTTCTCACCATCTTTTAGTCAACGCCGACGGTTGACGCCCTGGTGGGAGTCGGAGCTTGGTTAGCTCCGGTTTTTCTCCATCAACGTAGGGTTCATTTTTCCTGCACACTTAAGCCAAGAAAAATAGTAAAATTCGTTCCTTGTCTATAACTTCGTCACGGCTTACGGTTCTTAAGAAAATTTTAAGTTGAACACGATTTTTAATACGACTGGATGAATTGTCTTTTCTTTTAGATCCAATTGTCCATGGACCCACCTTACTTTGGCCTGCCGGGATGTAGGTTGAGTGGCGTACTTAGGGTGCTTGACCAGGCTAAGTTGATAGCGCACTCCGGCCCTAGAATGGCTTGGCGGCTTTCAGGCGAGTTGGCCACAGACGATATTTAAATCCAAAAAATCTGACAATTCAACTCGAATCTTATGTAAAACGGTCAAACTAGAACTTCTTAAGAATTGCACATTTCTGTCATAGACAAGAAAGAGAAAAATAAAAATTTCGAGCCTATGCAAAAATGAATGCACGTGGAGTCTATTTCACATGAAGATGTCTTTCATTATAGGTCCGGGGTACATGGGAAACAAGTACACTCTTAGGGTACGGAACCAGGCTAAGTGTGTTTGGTTTCTCGTTTGACCCAGGGTAGTTAGCCACACTTTTAGTCCGGAGACTGTGTCAAGTGTTGCATGAGCTTTTCAAACCTTTCGGGGAAGGTCCGGATGCTCTCCCGGAGGAACTACCCGACTCTGTACAATGACTCTATAACATACATTTCAAGTTACTTAAGACTCACCTCCGTGGAATTAAGCGTAGAACTTACGGAGGTGCTCGATGTTCCAAGGATTTGGGAGAGGTGTCCCATCCTCGGTAGCCAAGCGAACGCTTCCGGGACGGGATACTTTGATCACTCGAAAGGGCCCTTCCCAGCCGGGGGAGAGTTTGTTTTGCCCTTCTCTGGATAGTATTCTCCGTAGCACCAGATCGCCTTCCTCGAGCTGTCGGTTGTGTACATGCCGCTGGTGATAGCGCCGTAGAGCTTGGCGGTATCGGGCATTCCGAACAGCTGCTTGGCACCTTCCCTCCTCGAGGAGGTCTAGGTCTTCACGCCGGAGATGGTCCTGCGCGGCTTCGTCGAAGGTCCGGACTCGGAGGGAACCCAAGGTGATTTCTGTAGGAAGGATCGCTTCAGCTCCGTACACCAGAAAGAAGGGTGTTTCTCCGGTTGCCCGACTTGGAGAAGTCCTGTTGGCCCATAGAGTGGGCGGAAGCTCTTCGATCCAATTGGCTCCGTGCTTTTTCAAGCGCTCATAAGTGCGTGTTTTGAGTCCTTTAAGGATCTCTGCATTTGCTCTCTCGGCTTGTCCATTGCTGGCAGGATGAGCTACGGAAGCGTAGCAAACTTGTATGCCGAGGTCTTCGCAATATCCATGAAATGCGGAGCTTGTGAATTGAGTCCCATTATCAGTGATGATCTTATTTGGGACTCCGAATCTGCTCACGATGGATTGTAGAAAATTGATTGCAGATTGTTTGTTGATCGTCACAACGGGAGTTGCTTCCGGCCACTTGGTGAACTTGTCCATGGCGACGTACAGGAACTTGTAACCTCTGACGGCTCTAGGGAAAGGTCCCAAGATGTCCATCCCCCACACAGCGAAAGGCCATGTGGGAGGTATCATTTGTAAGGACTAAGCAGGTGTATGAATTTGCTTTGCATGAAATTGGCATGCTTTGCATTTCTTCACCATCTCAGTGGCATCCTGGAGAGCTGTAGGCCAGTAGAAGCCGTGCCGAAAGGCTTTTCCGACCAGCGTGCGGGAAGATGCGTGGTTCCCACACTCGCCTCCATGGATTTCTGCGAGGAGCTCGCAGCCTTCTTCCCTTGTGATGCACCGCATTAGGATGCCGTTGGCACCGCGCCGGTAGAGATCCCCTTCTACCAACGTGTATCTTTTAGCCAATCTGACTACCTGATCAGCGGATACATCATCGTCAGGAAGGATGTTGTCTTTCAAGTAGCTCCGGATCTCCGAGATCCATGCATCGGAACTGACTTGAGCATTTGAGTCTTGCGTGCTAGGTTGCTCGGAGCTTCCGGCAGCACCTACGACCCTTGATGGCTGCCATGGTAACAGGGCCATCGGGACCGTCAGCTTCGGGATGCTGATCTCGCCCCCTTCGTTCAGTTCGGCAGGCTGAACTGTGGGTTTTGACAACCTCCGGACAAAGGTTCCGTCAGGAGCCGGAGCTCCAGTTGACGCCTTGGTCGAGAGTTCGTCAGCTTCAGCGTTGTGAGCACGCTGAACATGGTGAAGGTCTAGGACTTCGAAGTCCTTCTGAAGCCTCTGGACTTCAAGGAGGTAAGCAGCCAGCTGGAGATTATTGCAGGAGCATTCACCCTTCACCTGCTTGATGACGAGTTGTGAATCTCCTTTGACCAGCAATTGCTTGACACTGTATGATAGTGCTACCTTTAATCCATAGATGAGTGCTTCATACTCCGCCATGTTGTTGGTTGCCTTGAAGTCAAGGTGTACCATGTATTTCACCTTTTCCCCAGTTGGTGCGAGGAGAAGGATTCCAGCTCCAGCTCCCTGCTTCTTCATGGAGCCGTCGAAGTAAAGGGTCCAGTGAGGCTTAGTGAAGGTTGGAACTTGAGGTTCCATCTTCTGCTCGCTGGGGCCCCCAGGGTTTAATGGAGAGGGAGTCCATTCTGCCACGAAATCTGCCAACGCTTGACTCTTGATTGCTTGTCTCGGAATGAATTCAAGATTGAATTCAGCCAATTCTGCTGCCCACTTTGCAATATTCCCAGTTGAATTGGGATTATGCAGGATCGCTCGAAGTGGATATGAAGTCACCACCGAGACTTTGTGAGCTTGGAAATAGTGTCGAAGCTTCCTTGAGGCAATAAGAACTGCATAAAGTAGTTTATGCACCTCTAGATATCGAGTCTTGGCATCATGTAACACTTCACTGATGAAGTATACCAGGCGTTGAATGGTCCGGACCCTCCCGGAGGGGTCCGGAGCTTCCTCTTCATTGATCCGGACCCTCTCGGAGGGATCCAGACTCTCTTCGGGGACCTCCGGGTTCTGGGTGGAGGAACCCAGAGCTTCTTCAGCAATGACCTGGACCCTCTTAGAGGGGTCCGGGTCCTCTGAAGTGGCTTCTTGTGGGTTTGAGTCTGGGAGCTGGGACCTAGACCCGCTTTCAGGAACCTCCGGACCCTCCCGAAGGGGTCTGGATTCCTGAGTATTGGGTAGTTCCGGTCTCTCCGCAACCAGAACCATACTGACAACTTCGTCAGTAGCTGAAATGTAAAGCAACAAAGGCTCACCAGGGTTCGGAGCTACCAAGACTGGTAGGGTGGTGAGGAACTGTTTCAGCTCCTGGAATGCCTTCTCTGCTTCTTCAGACCATTGGAATGGTCCGGACTTCCTCAGTAACTTGAAGAAGGGAAGTGCTCTTTCCGCCAGTCTTGAAATGAACCGGCTGAGGGCTGCTAGACATCCAGTTAATTTTTGGACGTCTTTGATGCGGGTTGGTGGCCGCATGTCTTCAATGGCTTTTATCTTCGCCGGATTAGCCTCTATGCCCCGGTGACATACCAGGAAACCAAGAAGCTTTCCGGAACTAACCCCGAAGACGCACTTGTCTGGGTTTAGCTTCGTGCGGGTGGCCCGTAGCTTGTCAAAGACGGCCTGTAAGGTGTCCAAGAGGGACTCCTTGTTCTTGACTTTGACCACGATGTCATCGACGTACACTTCCACTATGTCTCTGATGAGTTATTCGAAAGTTTTGTACATAGCTCGTACAAAAGTTGAAGCTGCATTCTTGAGACCAAACGGCATGGCTGTGTAACAATACAATCCATCCACTGTGATGAATGAAGTATGCTCTTCATCCTCCCTAGACATCCTGATTTGATGATATCTAGAATATGCGTCTAGAAAACACAGTAACTCGCACCCGGAGGTGGAATCCACTATCTGATCTATTCTAGGTAGTGGGAATGGATCTTTTGGACATGCCTTATTCAGTGTGGTGTAGTCGATGCACATCCGAAGTTTCCCGCCGGCCTTGGGCACAACGACTGGGTTTGCCAGCCATTTTGGATGGAAGACTTCTCGGATAAATCCAGCTTCGAGCAACTTCTTCACTTCTTGTCGGATGAAGTTCTGTCGCTCTACAGATTGCTTCCGAGGTTTCTGATGCACAGGCCGAGCATCGGGGTAAATCTTCAGATTGTGCTCAATCACTTCCCTGGGAATCCCAGGCATTTGTGACGGTTGCCAAGCAAATACGTCAACGTTAGCCCGGAGGAAAGTGATGAGCGCGAGTTCCTATTTGTCATTCAACCCACCCGATATGCGGGTGGTTTGAGTGACATTGGAACCAATTTGGACGACTTTGACGGGGATGTCGGTGTCGCCGCTTGGCTGCACACGGGGAGCAGAGGTTGAGCCTCGTTGCCGAATGCTCGGAGGTTTTGGAGCTTGCCCCTGTCTGGAGTCCTCCTCTTGCGCAGTGGTGTGTGCATGGAGCTCCTCCAGAGCAGTTACTCCGGCGGTGCGATCTCCACGAATCTGGAGAACGCCTGCTGGTGTTGGCATCTTCAATACCAAGTATCCATAATGAGCAGCTGCCATAAATTTGTATAGGGCAGGTCTACCCAAGATGGCGTTGAATGGTAAGTTGATCTGAGCGACGTCGAAGACCAACTTCTCGGTGCGATACTTCTCCCGTGTCCCGAAGGTAACGGGGAGAATTATAGCTCCGAGTGGGGTAATGGCCCCCGGACCTACTCCGGAGAATGGTCGAGAGGGCTGAAGATCCGAAGGTCGAAGCTGAAGTCTGGTAAAAGCTTCAAAGCTTATAAGGTTCAGCCTCGAACCTCCATCCACCATAACATGATGGAGCTGGATGTTGTTGATGGTGGGAGATACCATCAAGGGTAATTGGCCAGCTCCGACCATGCTTTGAGGACAGTCCGAAGCATCAAAAGTGATGGGTGTGTCCATCCACTTCTGATGTGGCTCCGGTCTAGCTGTAGGAGCTACAGCAGCCATATCCCGCCGCATAGTCTTGATGACACGACGAGAAGTGATGTCCCATGATCCACCAAAGATGGTGTTCATGGTTTTCCGACGCTCGTTGTCGAAGACGTCGGAGTCATCGTCGACGGAGGTGTAGACAGCTTTCAGGACCTTTTTGGGGTCCTAAAACCCTAACTCCTCTTCAGCCGGAGCTTCGTCAACCTTCTGTTTTCCCTCCCTCTGTCGGAAAGGAGACCCTTCCCGGCGCTTGTTGTAGCGCTCGGCAAGGTTTTGGACCTCCCGGCAGTCTTCCAGCCTGTGGCTGCCCGTTTTGTGAATGGGGCACCACATTTTGGATTTGCCGCCGTCTTCGGAAGACGGTCGAGGTCGCTTCTCGGGGCGTGGCCCCCGGCCACCAGGAGTTGCAGTGGCTGTAATGTTGGATGTGCCGGCCGACGGCTTCTTCTTGCCGTTGGTCTTCTTTTTCTTCTAGCCACTCCCGGAGGTAGCGGCTTCTTCTTTGGAGGATTTTTTGTGATCCTCCAAGGCTGGTTTGGAGTGCATTTCACGGCCCTCCGCAGCTCTGGCACATTTGTCTGCCAAGCTGAAGAGCTCCGTGACGCTGGTGATCTCTTTGATCGCCAGCTTCTCCAACATCTTCTTGTCTCGTACACCCTGTCTGAATGCCACAATGACAGAAGCGCTTGAGATAGAAGGGATTGTGTTGCGTACCTGAGAGAACCTTTGGATGAATGACCGCAAAGATTCTCCTCCTTTTTGCACAACCGCAAAAAGGTCTAGTTCAGTGCCCGGTCGGGTGTATGAACTCCCGAAGTTGGCAGTGAACTGACGGCACAGCTCCTCCCAACTGTCGATAGAGTTGGGTGGAAGGCTCATAAACCAGGGCCTGGCGGTCCCAGTTAAGGCCACTGGAAAGTAGTTGGCCATTACGGCCTCATTTCCTCCAGCTGCTAAGATTGCAGTGGAGTATATCTGCAGAAATTCTACGGGGTTGACAGTCCCGTCGAATTTTTCCGGCAAGTGTGGCCGGAACTTCTGTGGCCATCTAACCATGCGCAGGTGCATGGCTAGGGCGGAACAGCCTCCTCCTACTCCTTCCAGAGTAGAAAGGTCTTGAGCATCCCGTCTTTCTCGAGCTCGCTCGATATGGACACGGCCATCCTGTTGGCGGTATCAGCGATCAAGCTCCGCCCGGAGGTCATGTGTCGAAAGCCGAGATACTGTATGGGTGCGTCGTGCCCCAGAGGGCAACGACGCCATTTGCTGTGACGTAGCTCGTCTTCGGTTGTTGGAGACATGTGGACCAAGTCTTCCAGACAACGTCCGTCGCTGCGACGGGGCTCGCCCTGAAGGAGGAGGACCCTGGTTGTTGAGGCGTTCGGCCGCTGCTGCGACCAAATGCTCAACATCAGCCCTCCATTGCTCCATGGCATCTTGAGATGCATCCGGAGGTGGTGGTCGCTGGAGAAGAGCACGCGCTGCATGGAGTGCGTGTTCTGGGTTGTCACGACTTGCCGGCGCAGTATGTGACGCCGGTGCACCATCATGTTGCCTGGCACGTCTTGCCGGAGAAGATGGTGGTGGTGGGAGTGTGACTCCTGCTGGTGCTGAGGCTCCTGCTAGTGGCTGCATGTTGGAGGGATTGCCCCCGACAGCCTGAGCAGCAGGTTGCCCGTTGGATGATCCAGCCGCAGAATTCACCATTCTTGAAAATCTCAGGCGCCCCTACCTGGCGCGCCAACTGTCGACTGTTGGAGTCGACAGATCTCCTGACACTACTAAAGTGTTGAAGGAGTTTGTAGTTCGGTGTGGGCGTGCGGAGACTCAAGAAGGTGAATCACGATTGGACTCGAGGGACTCAGTGGTTTACGTGGTTCGGGCCGCCTGAGCGTAATACCCTACTCCACGGGTGTGTGGTATTGTATTTGTTTATGTATGAAAGCTCACGTCAATGCGTGTGTGTCTGAGAGCGTTCGAGAGCCCACTCCGTGTATCATCGGTCTGTCCTTTTATAGTACAAGGACAAACCGTTACAAGTTAGCCTGGCCCGACATGTGTCCCCGGCGGTTACTAGTATTGATACACGATTAATTGTTGTTAATAACCCTGTAACGGGCTCCGACAGTGCCGTTACAGGTGTTAAGATTGTCCGATTAAGTGTCATTAACGTGGAATTAATGACAATTAATCGGGTCTTGAAGTCCGCGGCTATCCTTTGAAGATCCGGAGTCGTTACAATGTCTTCCGGAGGTTTGAGGCGGCCAGCTCCGACGTTTGGGCACGTGGCAGCTCTGGAGCTTGCTTCTGGGAAGCGGGAAGCTCCGGGGTGACCTGGCACGTGTCAGGTCCGGAGCTTCTCTCGGTCAGGGGTTAAGTCCGGAGGTGCCGTTTCGGTACCTAGCCCGGAGCTTCACCCTTGTGGGTAGTAGCTCCGGTCTGGCAGTACACGTGGCAACCTAGGGGTTAACCATGTTGGAGAAGCAGGTCCGGTTATGTCTTACAAGTGGGCCTCCGAGGGTCTTCAATTTGAGTAGACGTCCTTCCCTTGAGATCTTTGTAACCTCAGGGGTGTATGGTTTTTAGGGTACCGACAAAATCATTCTTGGCAACGGCGCCAGAAATGCTTGTTGGTATTTCTTAACACCACAAATTATCTCTGGTAAACGGATGAGATCCGCAAGCGCACAGAAGATACCGTTGTAGCATTTCACACATGATTATTCACAATGGTATCATATCTATCCCAAAGGAAGGCAATGGAGTAAAGTATATACTACTCTTATAGTAAAGTGTGACACACACCTAGGCAATCTAGTCTATAGGTTAAATGGGTCCTAGAGGGAGATTGTATTAAGAGTTAGAGAGTTGCTCCTACAATGCTCCTAATACATATACATATCCTAAGGTAGATACTAATGGTCATGTTAATGATGAATTCCTATGCAAAACTGTTCAACACATCGGGCATGGGCTTACCCCTAGGAATACTAGGGCGACTACCGCCAAGAGCCTGTGGCATAGCTAAACGTGGAGGATTACAAAGGACAGATAGGGTTGTCACCACCTACTGCCTACCTCTTCAATCTGTGGGTCTACGAGACATCCAATGCTACTTAAATACCGTAACACCATGCTAGCATACTAAGCAAACCTTAAGATTTGCAGCGCAAGCCATCCTAAGGCAATGAACAAAATCATCGTTGAACCAATGTTGATTGCATAACATAGTTATTCATATTAACATAATCATATCATAACTACATAGACTATAGTGGGGGTCTATAGTGTTTATGACCATAAGATGTGATCATGAGAGTACAATCATAAAGACTATACCTTCCACTTACATGGACTCCACAATCCAACAAGAAACGCTTTGTCCAAGTATATGTATAAAAGAAGACTAAAGATAATATCATTATTGAGCACAAAGTCACAAATACAAGAAGGAATACATGAGACATACCTTTCCCAATGTGGAATTGGGAAGAGAGACTCCTTCTACTCCTTTCCCAATTTGGACTTGGGACTAGAGGCTCTCCTCTCTACATCCTAACTCCTCTAAGGACTATGGAAGATAGTGTATACAATAGAATGATGCCCAAGTGGTGTGTGTTGAAGTGAGGGGTATGGGGTCCTATTTATACTAGTGTTGAGGTCAGTTCCCGCCACCAAAAGCGTGCGAATCAGTCGTCATTGACTCCAGGGAGCCGGGAGGAGCCAACACGTGGAAGTTGACCGCGTTTGGCGCCAAGACCAGGTCAGCCGACCTCCTGGTTCGGCCGACCTAGTCAGGGCTCCAAATGGGCCGTACATCCTCCAGGTGGCTGCCAGGTGGGTCACATTGAGTGATATTGGTGCTACACTGTTGGATGGCCTTGGGTACTTCTGTTTGTGGGCCATTTGATCCATGCGGTGCCATGTGTCATTGCCTGATTGGCTGGGATGATTTTCTATAGGATTGCTCCCCATACTTTTCCTTAATTCTTGTATAAATATCTGCATACACATATTTCTCAAAGTACAAGTGGAAATAGATCAAGTAGAAAGGTGATGTGTGCAAGAAATGATCAATCCTTCACATAATTGAGTTATATTGACTGCTGAAATTGGTATATGACAGCCATCAACATGGGCCCGACTGCATTATTTAAAATTTTCCCATTGGAAAATAATTTCAGCATTCAATAAAACTTCGAAAATCTATTACTCCTAGTAGATTTGCTCAAAAATTTCCAAATAAATGCTGGTAGACTCATCTCAATATCAAATTTTCAGTGGTGCAATGTTATGGACATGAAACTCCCAGAATTTTCATAATTAATTTCTTTGATTAAACTGCTTGGGAAATTAATTACTCCTGTTAACTGGAAAATTTCCAATTTTGGTCAGAACACTCCTAAAAATACACTTGATCTCCAGTAAAAATTTCAAGTTCGTTGGACTTCATATACTGGGTGATCAGTGTTCCAAGTCTCTATGTAATTAAAAATTTAAAAAAATATAGAAAACATTTCAGAAATTCTCCCAAACTTGTAAAATCTATTTCTCTCTGTTGGAAGCTCAGAAAATTGTGAAACAAAATTTACTACAACTAGTGAGACCCTCTCTGCATGGTACAACCACTGGTAGCCATGATAGACCTCCAGAATTTCAACCAAAATTCAGAGAAGGTTATTGCTTGCCATAATTTTTAGAGACAACAAACTTCCTTGATCATCTCTTGTTCTTTCCCAGAGTCTCCATTATAGTCCCTAGTATCTACCATAAAAGTTCCAAAGCCAATTAAGATCATTATCTTATTTTGATCACACGATATTAGCTTGTGACCTTAAACATATTATTTATTTTCAAGGTCATTCATATATAGTATATACATATCTTGTAGTAACTGAAGTCGAGGAGCAGCCGGAAGCCTTGGAAGTACATCTACCAGAGACTAACTTGGACCCGAACTCGTTTTTAGACAAGCCCCAGTTTGCATTTAAGTTCCTTACAGTGTCTTTGCAGTTTTCATTCACCTTACGTATTCAGATGTTTGTGCATTACGTTTAAGGTGTATGAAATACACTTGCATGACCCACAAATCCCATGGAGTATTGGGTAGGTCTACAGCCCAATGAGTAGAAACTGCCATGCTTATGTTCATAGGAATCCGGTAGAAGTCGAGTAGTTGGAATCTACTCGCGAAATAGGATTTTATCACACGGGATATATTGGATCAAGAAATGGTTTCTTAACATGAAATTGAGACCGAGCAGCGGGTAGGATGCAGCGAGACGCGGTCTCACGTGCATAGCCCTGCTTGTGTCGATTGAGGACCGATCTATGTGCGGCCTTGCTGGACAAGCTTGAATTGTACCGATGACATACTGGAGAAATGGGCTCCAGCAAACTGACGTATCTTCATACTAGTTTATCGAGGCATACCGTTCTGTTTTATAGGCCTTGGCTGAGGGTAGCAAGGTGTAAATCAGCTTGTTGGCACGTTAGATTACGCCCTATGCAGGGACCTCCTGCCCGTGACGGATCGATCGATTCGACATTCGAGTGTTGGGTGAAAGGTGGCCATATACGACTAGTACTGAAGTGTTATGTAGGTACTGCTGTAAGTACTCGCTAGCACCTCCGAAAGTGCATATGTGTCATGTTGTCCGGGTGTGTCCTGATTGCAATCACCATCCCTCGCGGTAATAGAGTACCACTTGTCCACTGCGCTGTGACGTAGTAAATACTAAAGAAGTCAGGAGAATTTGATGTATTAATTATAATTGTTTTGGAAGTTTGATTGATGTCCAATATGATCACTAAAGTTACTTTCATTAAACTGGTAAGCTGCTGATAATAACATGAAAGCTAAGGACCCACTTGTAGGCGAGTCCTTTACTTCTTTACCTTACCTATGCTTAGTATTCACCTTACATATGTCTAGTGAGACGGGTTAGTCTTGTTGAGCCTTAAGCTCACATTTACAGTTAACAAGTTTTAGCATATTACATGACTAATGACAGGCTCGACGACGAGGCTGCACCCCCTTCAGGGTTTACAACCGAGTGGGAGCCCTGCACGCCTCCGTATGTTTGGTGTTGCTAGTGCAAAGCATCCAAGGAATGGATGACTTTGCTTTTGCATAGCTAGTGCCGAGAGCGTAGCTATGATGTATAGGTCACTTTACTTTTCGCTTAGTATTGTAAAACTTCCGATGTGTTTATAAATAAGGACTTTGTATTGTATTTTATTCTTGTTCTTTTCTTTTATACTGTTGGGTGTCGCATCGCACGACACCACCCAATGAGATCCTTGGATGTCGGGACCTCAGTCCCCACAACATGGTATCAGAGCATCATTGGGAACAGTGTGCATTAAAAGAGCATGTTTTCAAAAACTTAGGATTATATGAGTGAGGAATTAGCTATATGCCCATAAAAGGAGTATTATTAGTATAAGATATAAAGATGGTAAACTAACTTATGTGTTATTATTTTTGTAACGACGCTCGGACGTCAGGTAAGAGGTAAGTTACGCCACCGAGAGCGGATCAATCTTGGTAAGCTCAACATACGAGGAGTGGTATGTGATATTTCCATGGCTTGGCACGGAAATGTTAATATGAGACTCCGAAACTTTCCATGTTTCTGAGAACATATGACACGTGGTACCCTGGCGTGCTTCAAAGTTAGTGGGAGCCCCCGTCGGGTGGTAGATAACCCGATAGTATGCGTCTCTAGAACTATTCATGTTCTATGGGTGCATGCAAAACACGTATGCCCGAGCGTGTATAAGCCAGTTCGTGCGGGAGTCTTTGCTGTACAGACGTAGTACAACCATGTACCTCGAGACATGACATTGCTTGAGGGTGACTCACACCAGAGTCGTATGCTTTTACTTTGATATATATTATTGTGACTGCCTATCGTGTTTCCCCGAACCGCCCTTGTGGTGTGCAGGTGTGATAGGGGATTGTTTGTCTTTCGCAGCTACACTAACTATGGTAGCGACCCGTGTATAACATGTTTGCGAGTGAACGATACTAGGGCCACCTATAGACGTTTCCGGATATACCGGTTAGAATTTTCTTTGGTGAGGCACGTAGTACCGTCGGTATCAAATTTGATACTTGACCATCCCAAATGACAGAATGGCTGCATTACGTTTTGGAAAGTCGACTATCTGATGTTGGTAGGCTTGGACTCAGCAAAATGGGTTTCGACTCGACAAAGGTTAGAACCAAGATTCTTAATTTCTGGCAGAAGTTTGCTCAACTTCACTGGATTATGATCTTGGTTAGTTTTTATTTAACATAGGGGTATGCTATACGGATGGAAAGCTCTTGAAGACCTCTACAACTTTTCTGCCGACTATCAAGGCAGAAAAGCTTGATAATCTGTTGAGATTTTGAGTATATTTAAACTGCTCCAGATGACCTTACCATTGTACCAGTCTCTGTATTTTTTCCATAACTCACTGTAGAAAAATATTCAGCCTTACTGTGATACATATATGGAAATGGTAGAAGGAGATCTACAGATTTGTTATTCAAAGTTTTTCCTGATTCAAATTTGAGTCAAATCAGATTTTGAGTTCAAAACTGTGAACTGCAGCACTGCTGGTGAAAACCAGTCAGTTCATCTGTTAAGTTTGGATAGCTATAGCTCTTAATCCATAATAGTGAAACGGTCACATATATAGATTTCTGGAAAGCTTAGAAGTCCTCTATCAACTTTATATTGCACTCATGACCAGAATCTTTGTGTAACTGTGTTTAATTCCTATTGTCGCAAACTTGGTTCTGGCAGACAAGAACTTGAAACAGTTTGCGCATAGTTTCGAATTTGCGAGCTATACCTGTATAATAAATTTTTCAAGGCTGAACTCTTTTACTTATGAGTTGTTAACTTTATGTCATACAATGTTTATTTTGTCATTACCTCAATATATTGTAATGATATACCTGTATAAATTGTGGAAATAACCTCATGTACAGGGGAGATTCTGTCAAAATTTCCAGAAAACTTGGGTCAATTTTAAACCTGTATAGATTATACCTCATAGCTCAAATGGAGCTGTATGAGTACCATATGGAAAGGCTGTAAAGTGTACTACAACTTTTGTATTCAACCCAACGTCTGGTTCTGACATTTCGTGTATGAAAATTTTGAATTTATACAGGAAGGTCAGCTGGAACAGACTGTGATTACTACTCCAGCTTTAAATTTTTCTTGAACTATTGGAAGTTGGATACATTTTCATTGTTCAAGTATCCTTTCCACAGATGGTGGATTTTATGGTACACTTACCTAACAGATGGGTGTTCGCGACGTGTGCTTTTCGAAGAGGTTTTCCGGAGTTGTTGATAGCGCTGCTTCAACGGTTCGGGTATCGCGACATACCGAGCTATTGGGGCAAGGAATTCGATGACGGAGGTGTGACAAGATGCACCATCTATGTCGATGTGCCCGCTGATCCGTCATATATTGTATGGGATCCTTTCTCCATCCAGGTGAAAGGGACTCAGTTGGAAGACACGTGGTGTTTTGCCGCTAGTGTTGCTATTGCGAGGTTTTGCAAGCTTCATTATCGTCATATGGTGGGCACCCCGTTCGCGCTCTTTCCAATCGACGGTAGAGCTGGCGATGAGTGGGCATGTCGAATGGGTGCAGCTTATGGCATTCAAGAAGAGGTACCCAAGACAATCTTGGCGTTACATACATCATCATCGTGTCAAGTGAGCGTACACAACCTGCTAGCATTGAAAGGTTGATGGGTGATCTGAAGCAAGCTATGATTCGAGGAGATCTTTTTGAGTGGGCCAATGACTCACTTAGAGCCATGATTGCTCCTCTCAACCGATGTTCAAATGTTAAGGAGAATCAGTGGCACCGAGCTGTTCAAGATCTATCAGAAGCTCGCCAGGAAACGCACTGCACAAAAAGCGCGTTGGAGGCGAGTCAACTTGAGGTGCAGATGCTAGATGATCAGTTGAGTACGGTGAATCAAGAATGGGATCAATCCAGGGAGGAGACTCAGGATTGGAAAGCCAGTTACGAGCATGCACAATAGCAACTGGAAGACTATAAGATGTTTCTTCTCCAGGATGATGTGCAATCATTAGTTGCCACGACATCTTCGATGGTGGGTGAGGCAGTAGCTCCTGCTCCAGCACCCGCACCTGTGGCACCAAATCCTGAGGACAAAGACGAAGAAGATCCTAAGATACTCGAGTACACCGAAGAGGGCGTATCAGAGTAGGATGGGGCAGCACTCCTGCCATTACAGGTGCCACATATAGTTTAATAGTTGTTCGTGTTTATTTTATGGCCATGTTTGTGTCATATTATAAATAGTAGTGGGTATGTATAAGATGACAAGGTGTGTATGATGCCTCAGTGAGACCATGTATAGTAGGGATGCACTTCCATAGTGGGAGTTCGTCATTTTGGGGTTCACTGTTGTAAACTTGGTTATGAGATAATATATCATGTATAAAGTTTTTACTTTATCAATATATGTGAATGTTATGCACTTAATTTCTTGCCAATATTCACATTACGGTAACATGAAATGGATGAAGGAAAAACAAACATTGTTGCTGATTTTTAAATCATGTGGATGCAGAATGGCGCGTACGCGTTCGACGCCCGAGATGTGAGGCTCGAGCTGTGGTCATGAGGACGAAACCCCGACCCGAGAGCAAGCTGCAACACAAAAGCAACAAGATCCACCACCACCACCTCCTGAACTTCCGAGGAGTCTCACGGAGGTTCTCGCCGTAGTGCTCGGCTCGCGCGACGAGCAAACCAAGTTGCTGCGGACCTTGGTTCAACATTCGTTCCGTCAAGGGGGCAACCACATGCGGGTCCACGACAGCCCTATCCGAGTACATACTCGGACTTCATGTCGACGCACCCGCTGGTCTTCATGGAGTCCGATGAACCGTTGGAGGCGGACAACTGGCTTCACTCCATAGAAGGAAAGTTCTGTTTGCTGCGATTAATCGAATAGCAGAAGACCTTGTTCGCAGCACAACAGTTGCAGAGATCTGCTGGTGCATGGTGGGCGAATATTCTCGCCGCACGACCAACAGACTATGTTGTGAGCTGGGAGGATTTCTGGGAGGCGTTCTGCGCCTATCATATACCTCCCAAGATCATGAGGAGGAAGCTTGTAGAGTTCTTAGAGCTGAAGCAAGGAGGAAGGAGTGCTTACGAGTACTCATAGACATTCAACCACTTGGCCCAGTATGCTCAAGACAAAGTGAGTACTAAAGATAGGAAGCATGAGTGCTTCTACCGGGGTTTGAACCCCAAGATGAAGGACAATATTGCCTTGTTCAATTGCGGTAGCTTCAACGACATTGTCAACTCCGCGATCGTACACAAGGACGCTACTAGGGAGCTGTTCTCTGACAAGAAAAAGGGGAGTGCCCCGCAGGGCAGCGGAGGTGGTGCTCCTCAAAAGTATTGAATGGTGTATCGATCACCATCCGACCAGAGGTGGCAGCCGCCATCACGACCACCAATCTTTCGTTGTTGCCAGTTAAACAACACCGGCTTTCGTCCGCAGCAGTAGCGGGGGGATGATTCCGCGTGCACCTCCACCTCTACCACGTGCACCGGGATTTCGTCCTACCATCCGTACCAGTCGGACCCTGTACACATGTTTCACGTGTGGTCACACGAGGCACTTCGCCAAGGACTGCCCACAAGACTGAATATGGCCTAGAGGTGGGGGTGAATAGGACTTTTTCATTTTCTGTCAGAACCTGCAACACAAGAGCTCAATGAGTGATGAAATATGTCTCTCCAATGATCCAAAGTGTATCTTCAAGGGATTGATCTTTGTTGCGTTTGATTTCGTGGAGAGATGTGTTTTTGAGGCTCTTGGGAGGTGTGATGGCGCAGGGGTTCGAGAGTTGTGAAAGATGGGCCGGGTAAACCTATTTATATGGGGTTCCCCAAAGTAACTGTTAGGGTTTAGGAATATCGGACTAGTCCGTGGTGAATACCGGACTAGTCCTATGTGTCGTGTGTAGCAAACCCTAGGTGTCCCGAAATATCGGACTAGTCCGGCAGAGAGCGGACTTGTCTGATTTTGGTTCTGTAAATCTTCAGACTAGTTCGATAATCATCGGACTTGTCCGGATAAGTGAAACCCTAAGTGAATTGGGGACAAGTCCGCACTTGGAGGACTTGTCCGGTTTAGGTCAGAGGGTTTTTCGGACTAGTCCGTGCTAATATCGGACTTGTCCGATTTTGTGTAACTTGTGAAGTGTTTGGAGGACCAGTCTGCAATGGGGAGGACTAGTCCGATTCTAGTCAGAGAGATATCGAACTAGTCCGTGGTGATATCGGACTTGTCCGATCTTGTGCAGAAAGATATTGGACTAGTCCGGTGTCAGTCGGACTAGTGCGGTCCTGTATAAATTTGTGCAGTGTGTCAGGTTATTTGTGATTGAGCTCTTGGGTTATGTTTCCTTGACACACTCCATACACAATGATCTACTACACTTGTTTCTTGAGATCTTTTCCACATTGTTCCTCATTCTCCTTTCTTTTTGGCTCTTTGCTCATTTTCTCACTAAAACCTGTGCTCATCTCAACAAAGTGGTTAGGATCTCATTTGCTTGTCATAAATCATCCAAAACCCACAAGGTATTCCTAGATGCACTTTAAATCTCCCCCTTTTTGGTGATTGATGTCAACCAGTTGAGATTTCACAAAATATGATAAAAAGTTGAGATTTTCATAAAGTGTCCACATATGAGTTTAAAATACATTAAGCAATGAAAACATGATCCATATGTGCACTCTTTATGGTGGGATGCAGAACTAAGTGTATAGAAACAATAATCATTATGAGAATGACATAATTGACATCAAAACATCAACAATAATCATTTATGTCATTCTTATAGCAATAACACATATTTCATCAATTTCTTCATAAGCAGTTCAAAACATTGCATCACAGGACCATATGCATCATAAGAGCATATTAAAAGTTTTACAACCCACAAAATAGACAAAAGACATAAAAAGAAGCTCTCCTCGCATCCTATAGCTGAAACCTAAGACTCCGCCTCAATCTCTCCCCCTTTGGCATCAAGACACCAAAAATAAGGAGAGGAGGGACCTAAAGTCTTCAAGCCACGTTGTCGGTCCTCTCATCGTATTCATCTTCATCTTCTGGCTGATGAGGAGGAGGAGGAGGAACGGAGCCACTCGAGCCCCCAATGCCAAGATAGGCAAGCTCGGAGGGAGTCAAGGGCCCGAGCTCGGTGAAATCAGAGTCAGAGTCATCAGAAATTACTAGAGATCAAATGGGCTCGATCTCCAGCTTTTGGCAAATCTGCTTCATGTTCTCCTTGACATATCTCATGTCATCCTTTCTTCTTTTGTTGAGCTTGTGGGCCTTCACCTCGGCCTTTTTGCAGGAGGCAAAAATAGCAGCCAGGTACTTGAAGATGCCACTTGGGGACCCCTTTTGAAGAGGGGCCCTAGTGGCAGGAGCAGTCTTAGCACCGGCACTGGCTGTCGCTGGAGCCTCAGGGCTGGAGGCCGGAGATGGAGCAGCTTGAACACATGGCTTTTGAGGCATCTGGGGCCTCAAGGGAAGGTGCTCCACGTCCTTGACGAACTCTATTCCCGTGACCTTCTCAATCATAAACATTAGATAAGGAGCATAGCCACATGACTTGTTTGGTGTGCAGGAGATGTTCACCATGTCATCCCAAATATAGTTACAGACATCAAATTTTCTGTCATTGCTAATGACCTTCATCAAGGTACTGAGATACCCCTGCACACTTCCAGCATCCCCATCCTTGGAGGCAATTGTCTTCCTTAGAACCCTGTTCAACACCACAAAGAAGGGCTTCATATTCTTAGTAGAAGGGTGGTTGAACATGGAGTTGGGTTCATAACAGAACTTAATCCTGTCCTTTTCAATGACACCTATGTTGTGGATGATCAAGTTGTCATTGCTCGAGGTCTCAAGGTGTAGCAGTCTTGCAAATTCCTCATAAGTTATGCTGTACTTGGATCCATGAGTCACCGAAGTCACACTTTCTTCCTCGTCACATGAGGAGTGGCAAGTAGCATAAAACTGGACAATCACCTCATCATTCCAATTGTTCTTGTAGGCAAAGAGATACTTCAAGCCATGTCTTGCAACTGCCTCAACCACATCCACAAAAGGTGAGCAACCCTTCTTCTCAAAATGCGCCCAATCTATCCATTGGCTGCGCACCACGGGTGTCCTCAATGGGAGATATACAAACTTGTAGAAGTCTGCATGGAAGTTGCTGCAAAACCTCCCATAAGCAGCTTGCTTGGGATGGTTGTAGCAATAAACATTTCTGAATTTGGCCGTCGTGTCACCACCCTTTCCGTTGAATCTCTCCTCTATGGGATCCCTGGCCCCTTCCCTTGGAGCTGCCAGCTTTAGGGGGCCAATAGGGCCCATTGCAATTCCCTTGCCCTTGCCCTTGGCTTGGCGAGGGCTTCTTCGCGAGCACTTTCCTTCGAGCCTGGGGAGGAGAGGTAGCCCGCTCGGATGGGCGCTCTTGGCACTTCTTGCTTAGGCTTGTCTAGGACCAAAGTACGACTTCATGGTCCATCTCGGCCTCGAAATCGGAAACTTCGTCATGTGAGTTCGACATGCCCTGAGGATGGATTGCACAAGGTATTATGAGATAAGATGACAAGGAATTGCACTGAGGAATTAATAAGTTAGGGTTCAGTTCAGAAAAATCAGACTACTCCGGTGTACAGGCACGGACTAGTCCAGTTGATCGGACTTTTCCGTGCATGGGCCGGACTAGTCCGGTGTTCAACCTCTAGAACCCAAACTACGAGACAAATAGAGTTGACCAATGCAAAACTAGCCTAACAGCAATGTAATACATCAAGGATACTTGTATTAGGTGACAGAAGCTAGCCTATTCAATCAAGAATGAAGAAAATGGAGATTTCTAGGGTTTGGGGAAAAATTTACGGAAAAATCGCTTGAATCTCGTAGAACGGGGGGGGGGGGGGGGTTCAAGGGCGGACAAGTCTGTGGTCTTCAATCCCTAAGCGAAGGAGGTTGATTTCCACCCAAACATGGAGATTTTTGATGGAGAAATTGTCGAATCGCCTTGGGGAGCTCGAGCGTGGAGAGAGAAAGCTTGAGGCAAGTACGGGGGGTGAGTAAGATTAGGTTTTAGCGGCGGCTAGGGTTATGGATAGGAAAAATCGGAGAAGTCCAAACTTTCCAGAGACTATATCGGACTAGTCCCGAAGCTGTCAGACAAGTCCGGCCTAACCGGCACTCTGCGGACTAGTCTGCACGTGCGGACTAGTCCGGTTAACCACGGACTAGTCTGTGGTCACCAGACAAGACTAGCTAGCCCATTCGTATATATTCGAAGGTACTTAATAAGAAAAAAGGGAAGCAAATCAAATCAAATAATCTTGATGAATATGATCAGTAAGCATACAACAATAAAGCAATAATCATGATTCACAAAGATTTAGTAATTGACATAGTTTTTCAGAAAAAATGAGAGAGATGATTTTCACAACACAATCAATGAATTTTCAAGATATCATTCAGGTATACAAGATTTCAAGCCACACTCCGAGCATCGAGGATATTAAGTTCATTTCAGAGCTCGCAAAAGCGTTTTTCATCAAGTGGCTTGGTGAATATATCGGCTAGATGCTTTTCGGTATTGACATGTGAAATGGCTATGTCTCCCTTCATTGAATGGTCTCTCAAAAAGTGATGCTGGATGTAAATGTGTTTGGTTCTAGAGTGCTCAACGGGATTATGAGCAATTTTAATGGCACTCTCATTGTCACAAAGGAGTGGAATGCGATTCATATTGTAACCATAATCCCTTAGAGTTTGTCGCGTCCAAAGGAGTTGTGCATAACAACTCCCGGCTGCAACATACTCCGCTTCGGCCATGGATAGGGATATGGAGTTTTGTTTCTTAGAGGACAAAGAAACTAGGGATCTCCCTAGGAATTGGCATGTACCGGAGGTACTTTTTCTATCTACCTTGCATCCGGCATAAACTGCATCGGAGTAGCCAATGATATTGAATTTGGAACCTTTGGGATACCAAAGGCCTAGGTTGGGTGTATGAACTAAATACCGCAAGATTCTCTTAACGGCTGTCATATGACACTCTTTTTGGTTGGCTTGAAACCTTGCACACAAACATACACTCAACATAATATCTGGCCTAGATGCACATAAGTAGAGTAGAGATCTAATCATGGAGCGATATACCTTTTGTCGACGTTTGGTCCATCTTCATTGAGATCCAAGTGGCCATTCGTTTCCATGGTAGTCTTTATGGGCTTCGCCTTGTCCATTCCAAACTTCTTGAGTATATCTTGAGTGTACTTGGTTTGGCTTATGAACGTCCCTTCCTTTTGTTGCTTCACTTGGAATCCCAAGAAGTACTTTAGCTCTCCCATCATTGACATCTCAAACCTATCTGTCATAATTTTACTAAATTCCTCACCAAAAGATTTGTTAGTTGAACCAAAGATTATGTCATCAACAAAAATTTCATAAACAGAGAGATCATTGGCAATGTTCTTTGTAAACAATGTATAATCTACTTTACCGATTTTAAAACCATATTCAATTAAGAAATCTCTAAGACACTCATACCAAGCTCTAGTAGCTTGTTTGAGGCCGTAGAGAGCCTTACGCAATTTAAATACTTGGTCGGGGAGCACTTCATCTTCAAACCCGGCGGGTTGCTCCACATACATCTCCTCCTTGATTGGTCCGATGAGGAAGGCGCTTTTCAAATCCATTTGATAGAGCTTGAAATCATGGTGAGTAGCATATGCAAGTAATATTCTAATAGACTCAAGTCTAGCTACGGGAGCAAAGGTCTCATCAAAATCCAAACCTTCAACTTGTGAATACCCTTTGGCCACAAGTCGTGCCTTGTTCCTTGTCACCACCCCGTGTTCGTCTTGTTTGTTGCGGAAGACCCATTTGGCGCCGATGACATTGGACTTGGGTCTTTCGACTAGTTCCCGCACCTCGTTTCTTTTGAAATTGTTGAGTTCTTCTTGCATGGCCACTACCCAATCTGGATCCTTCAACGCGTCCTCAACCTGCGCGGTTCCAAAAAGGATACAAAAGAATAATGCTCACAAAAATTATCTATGCAAGATCTAGTAGTTACTCCCTTTTGGATGTCACCAATGATGTTGTCGATTGGGTGATCCCTTTGGACACATTGGTGTACTCTTGGGTGTGGCACTTGCTATCTTGAATTTTCATGATCATCTTCTTCTCCCCCTAAATGGTTGCCCTCATTGACTTGTTGATCATTTTCGCTTTCTTGAGGTTGATCTCGTATGGAAGCTCCCCCTTGATCATTGGCCTCCTCCTGTGGTTCATTTTACTCGTGCATATGTAGAGGTGGCTCTTGTGGTTGAACTTTGCCTAACGCCATTCTTTTTAATGCTTTACAAGGAGCTTCTTCTCTATCTAGCACACATGGATCAACTTGCTCCTTTTGGGAGCCATTAGTTTCATCGAACACTACGTCATCTGCTACATCAACAAGTCCGGAGGTCTTGTTGAAGACACGATATGCGTAAGTGTTCAAATCATAACCAAGCAAGAAACCTTCATCGGACTTCGAAACGAACTTTGAAGTCCCAGGCTTCTTGTTCAAAATGTAGCATTTGGAACCAAAAATTCGAAAGTATGAAATATTAGGCTTGTTCCCGTGAGTAGCTTATAGGATGTCTTTTTGAGTAGTCGATGGAGATAAAGTCGATTTATGGCGTGGCAAGCGGTGTTAATCGCTTCCGCTGTAAGTGCATCTAGGATATCCCTTGTGGGTTTTGGCTAATTGATGACAAACATATGAGATCCTAATGAAACTACTGAGATGATTGCAGGACAAACAAGTGAAACATTTCGGTGCACTCAAAAAGGTGAAAAATGAAGTGGTGTTCAAAGAGAAATACTTTGATGAAGCTTGGAAGACCAAAATAGATTTTGAATGTATAGGGAGTTTATGAAAGACACACTCCAAGAGCTCACAACTTTGCGCGAGGGTAAGGGATTAAAACTAACCTAACTTTAACAAAGCATCAGACTAGTCCGATCATGGACCGGACTAGTCCGTTCATCTTTCTGGAATCCCACTCACAAGGAGACCAGACTAGTCCGTTCATCCATCGGACTAGTCCGTTGATGTTTCTGGAGTCTCTCATACTGAGGGACCGGACTAGTCCGATCATTGACCGGACTAGTCCGTCGAACTTTCTGTAATCTCCCATTCGTGGAGATCGGACTAGTCCGCGGACTAGTCCGATGAACTTTCTGGAGTCACTTTCACACAGCACCGGACTAGTCCGATGTTGGACCGGACTAGTTCGGCAAACTTTCTGGACCTAAAAACACATTGGAACCGGACAAGTCCGGACTTGCACCGGACTAGTCCGGTGTTAGGGTTTTTCAACGGCTAGCTTTTGGAAACCCTATAAATAGAGAGTCCACGACTTTCCTATCAACACACACGTCGAATATTGATCAAAGAGCAAACCCTAGCGCCACCACTTCGTCCCAAGAGCCCAAAACACATCTACCCACACATCTAAAGTTCAAAAAGAGTGAAATCAATTGAACACTTGGATTCGGGATTGGGAGATCGTCATTCTTTCATTGCGAGCTCTTGGGGTTTGATCTTTCTACACTCATACTTTGCATTGTAATACTTTGGAGTGTACTTGATCAGATTTTCATTGTAATTCTCGTGGGAGCCCTCAACGTGTGAGGTTGCCCCACAAACTTGGTGATTACCCGTGATAGTGGAATCAAGTCGGCCTTCGTGGTGACTTGAGGAGGGAAAGGGTTGGAGACCCGGCTCTGTGTGAGCTTCCTCAACGAGGACGTAGATCTCGTGGTGAGATCGAACCTCGGGAAAAATTCGTGTGTCTTGTGTCTCATTCACTTTAAATTTCGTTCATTAGATCATTTGAGTGCTAAACTTCAACATAAGGCAATTAGAAGTTACACCTGCATTCTTATATTAATATCAAGTACAAATATCAGTTGTTCTCAATTCCGCTGCTAAATAAATTTATTTTCCCAATTAACACCTGATCAACACACATAATTTTTGCACACCGGACTAGTCCGCCCACACAACCGGACTAGTCCGGCCAACTAAGTTTTGACGATTCTATTAAGTGTGCAGGAACTTCAAAAGGCCTATTCACCCCCCCCCCCTCTAGGCCACATTCAATTGGTATCAGAGCATGGTTCTCCACCAACGAGACTCACATGTCGGAGAGATCAATGGCCTCTGAGAAGAACAACGATATCTCAAAGATGAACATCAATGAGGAGGAACAAGAAACTAAAGCTTTTGATGTGCTAAAAGAGAGCCCACACGATGATGAAGAAGTGCGACAACTGAAGGCACTTCTGAGAAAGAAGCTGCTAGGACAAAAAGGAAAGGAAGAAGAGAAGACGACGGGGAGAGGTCATCACGACTACTCCCGACAGCCTTACAACTACAACCGTCTCAACTCAAACAACCATTATCTTTCTATTCCTATGGGAAAACCTCCACAGTTTGACGGAAGCGACTATACAATGTGGAAGTACAACATGAAGATGCATCTAATATCCCTAAATCCTAGTCTATGGCACATCGTTTGCACTGGCATAGATATCCCGGACACGGATGAAGAACTCACCCCCGAACAAGAACAAGAGATTCACAGAAATGCACAAGCCGTCACCGTGATCACATCATCATTAAGTAGAGAGGAATTCACCAAGATTGATGGCTTAGAAAGTGCAAAGGAAATCTGGGATACACTTAAGACGGCTCATGAAGGAAATAGATCGGTTCGTGAAGCAAAAATAGAAATGCTTGAAGGAGAGTTGGGGAGATTCGCTATTGAATAAGGCGAATCACCTCAAGACATGTACAACCGGATGAAGGCAATCATCAACAAGTTACTGGCCTATGGAAGTAAGAAATGGACGGATCATGAGGTAGTCAAGAGAATGATTAGAGCCTTCATGCCAAGAAATGTCACACTCTGCTCAATGATTAGAGAAAGCCCCGGTTTTCATAAATTGACCCCCGATGAGTTGTTGGGGAAGATCATAAATCACGAGATGATGGAGAAAGAGGCAAAATACGTCAAGGACTTGGCCGAACTCACTTCCTCCAAAAGGAAAGAGGTCGCTCTCAAAGCTACATGCCGACCCAAACTCAAAGAAGCTCGTGAAGATCAAGACGATGGGCACACAAGTGACGAGAGCACCGATCTTGATGATGAGGAAATGGTAATTTTTATCAAGAAGTTCAAGAGAATGATGAAAAGAATACACGGCAACAAATCAAATGAAGGCAAAAGCGAGGACAAAGGAAAATCCAAGGCTCGACACACTTGCTACAACTGCGGAGAGTATTGTCACTTCATGATGGACTGCCCCTATGAAGAAAACAAAAAGAAGAAGGAAACAAGATCTCAAGAAAAGAAAAATCTCAGAAAAAGAAGACAAAACCATCAAGCTCACATTGGCAAGGATTGGGACTCAAAGGACGAGTCCTCCTCCGATGAAGAAGAAGAGATGGCCACTATTGCAATCAAGAAGCCTACTATGAAGGCCACACTCTTTCCAAACATGGGAGGGTAGGACATGAACAACCACACTTGCCTTATGGCTAAGGAAGGCAAGAAAAAGGTACGGCTCACTCCTCCTACGCTAAATTCCTCTATTGATGACTTTGACAGCTCTAGCGATAACGAAGAAATGTTTAGAGGACTAAGTAAAATTGCTCTAAAGAAAATGGAAATGTTGTCGAACGAAATTTTTGAGAAGGAAGAACTTCTTGATCGACAAGAAGATATGCTCATCCGTGAAAGGAAGAGATATCAAGAAGTTGAAAAGCTTCTCGAGCTTGAAAGAGAGAAGAACAAGTCGCTTGAAGTTGAGCTAGTCTTGAGTAAGGAAACTTACTCAAAGATAAAAGACTCGCATATTGCAATCAAGGAAGAACTTGCTAACTTGTAAAAAGTTAACAAGGTCCTTGAGGTGCAAGTTGAGTCGCTCAAGAAAAGTGACTCTTCTTCCTCCAAGAGCTCTTCCTCCAAAGATATGAGTTCGACAACAATCGGAACTTGCACTTGCTATAGTAAGAAGAATATTATCTCTAATACATCAACTTCTCGTAATATGCATGCCCCTCCAAAAGGCATCTTTGATAAGGAGAAGATCAAATATGCACGCAGTGCATACATGGTCACTAGACCTCCTAATATCAAAGATGGCCTTGGTTTTGATAAGAACAAACACATGCCTACTTCTAATCATGCTAAGAATAGAATTGTCTTTGTCAAGGAAAAATCTCATGAATCTGAACCACAAACATTGTTTCATACATTTAATGCTTCTTATGTTCTTATGAAAGCCAAAAATGGAAGAGTCATTGCCAAATATACAGGGCCACGCCACAAGAACTTGAAAACTTGTGTGTGGGTGCCAAAGACTCTTGTGACTAACCTGAGAGGACCAAAGCAAGCTTGGGTACCTAAAACCAAGGAATAATTTTTTTTTGCAGGCTTACTCCTCCGGCGGAACAAATTGGGTACTTGATAGCGGATGCACAAATCACATGACCGGAGAGAGTGGTAGGTTTGTGGAGTACGAGCACAACAAGGATCCAGGTGAAGGCATATACTTCGGAGACAACATACAAGGAAAGGTCCTTGGTAGCGGTAACATTGAAATATCCTCTCAACATACCTTATCAAATGTTTTACACATAGATTCTCTAGATTATAACCTTTTGTCAATATCCCAACTATGCAACAAAGGTTACAACTGCTTATTCACTGATGAGGGTGTGACTGTTTTTAGAAGAAGCGATGGCTCGGTTGCATTCAAGGGAATGTTGAAGGGCAAGCTTTATCTAGTTGACTTCAACAAAGATAAAGCCGAACTCAACACTTGCTTGGTTGCTAAGACCAACATGGGATGGCTATGGCATAGACGGCTAGCCCATGTTGGGATGAGAAATCTGCAGAAACTTCTAAAAGGTGGTCACATTCGTGGTCTTAAGGATGTGGTTTTTGAAAAGGACAGGCCGTGCAGCGCTTGTCAAGCAGGAAAACAAGTCGGAGCACCACACCCCGCCAAGAATGTGATGACCACCGCAAGACCGCTAGAAATTCTCCACATGGATCTTTTTGGTCCAGTCCCGTACATCAGCATCGGCGGTAACAAATACGGTTTAGTAATTGTTGATGATTTTTCAAGATTTACCTGGGTATTTTTCTTGTATGATAAATCAGAAACTCAGGGGATCCTCAAGAAGTTTTTAAGAAGAGCTCAGAATGAATTCTCATCAACCATAAAGAACATCAGAAGTGACAACGGGACATAATTCAAGAATCTCCAAGTTGAAGAGTTTCTCGATGAAGAAGGGATAAAGCATGAATTCTCAGCACCCTACTCCCCTCAACAAAATGGAGTGGCCGAAAGGAAGAACAAAACATTAATCGAAATGGCGAGAACCATGTTGGATGAATACAAGACATCCGATCGTTTTTGGGCAGAGGCGGTGAACACCGCTTGCCATGCCACTAATCGACTGTACCTCCATCGACTACTGAAGAAAACTCCATATGAACTCCTTACCGGTAAAAAGCCAAATGTTTCTTATTTTAAAGTTTTTGGTTGCAAATGTTTTATTCTGAACAAGAAACAGAGGGCCTCGAAGTTCGCTTCGAAGTCCGATGAAGGATTCTTGCTCGGTTATGAATCGAATGCCTACACTTATCGTATCTTCAACAAGGTGTCCAACCTTGTTGAAGTAGCACGTGACGTAGTGTTCGATGAATCTAACGGCTCACAAGTGGAGCAAGTTGATTAGTGTGTGCTATATGAAGAGGAAGCTCCATATGAAGCACTGAAGAAAATGGGACTTGGCGATATCTTACCACAAGAGCAAACATTCGACTCAAATGCACAAGTTGAACCTCAACACGGAGGCAATGATCAAGGGGGAGCCCTTGCACAAGATCAAGAGGAGGAAGGTCAAGAAAATCAGGACCATCATGGAAGCAATGATCCAGGGGGAGACAATGTACATGAAGATAATGAAGAACAAGCAACTACACAAGCTCCACACCCAAGAGTACACCAGAGCGTGCAAAGAGACCACCCTGTCAACAACATCATTGGAGATATTGCAAAGGGAGTAACTACTAGATCTCGAGATGCAAATTTTTGTGAATCCTACTCTTTTGTGTCTTTTCTAGAACCATACAGGGTAGAAGAAGCCTTAGGGGATCCAGACTGAGTGACTGCAATGCAAGAGGAGCTGAACAACTTCAAGAGAAATGAAGTATGGGAGCTAGTGGAGAGACCAAAGGCGAACATAGTCGGAACTAAATGGGTCTTTTGGAACAAGCAAGATGAACATGGAGTAGTAACAAGAAATAAGGCAAGACTGGTGGCCAAAGGTTATTCTCAGGTCGAAGGTTTGGACTTCGATGAAACTTTCGCTCCTGTAGCTAGACTTGAGTCCATTCGTGTTTTATTGGCATATGCTACTCACCATAATTTTAAGCTGTATCAAATGGACGTCAAAAGCGCTTTCTTAAACGGCCCAATCAAGGAGGAAGTTTATGTGGAGCAGCCACCAGGATTCGAAGACCCAAAGTATCCCAACCATGTCTACAAACTGCGTAAGGCTCTCTATGGCCTCAAACAAGCTCCTCGAGCTTGGTATGAGTGTCTTAGATATTTTCTAATTCAGAATGGATTCAAAATTTGTAAAGCTGACTATACACTTTTCACTAAACATTGTGATGATCATTTATTTGTATGTCAAATTTACGTTGATGATATTATCTTTGGATCAACTAACAAATCCTTCTGTGAAGAGTTTAGCAAAATTATGACAGATAGGTTTGAGATGTCAATGATGGGCGAATTAAAGTTCTTCTTGGGATTCCAAGTCAAGCAACTAAGAGAAGGTACATTTATAAGCCAAACCAAATATACACAAGACATTCTCAAGAAATTCAATATGGACAAAGCCAAGCCCATCAAGACACCCATGGCCACAAATGGACATCTCGACCTCAATGAAGACGGTCCAAATGTAGATCAAAAGGTATATCGGTCCATGATTGGCTCTTTACTTTATTTATGTGCATCTAGGCCAGATATTATGCTTAGTGTTTGCTTGTGTGCAAGGTTTCAAGCTGCACCTAAAGAGTGTCATTTAGTTGCTGTAAAAAGAATCCTAAGGTACCTTGTGCACACACCCACCTTGGGCCTTTGGTATCCCAAAGGATCCAAATTTAACTTGATAGGATATTCCGATGCCGACTATGCAGGATGCAAAGTCGATAGAAAGAGCACGTCAGGGACTTGTTAGTTTCTTGGTAGGTGCATGGTATCTTGGTCATCTAAAAAGCAAAACTCCATTGCCCTTTCCACAGCAGAAGCAGAATATATTGCAGCCGGTAGCTGTTGCGCCCAATTACTTTGGATGCGGCAAACCCTTAGGGACTACGGTTACAATCTTAACCATATCCCACTTCTATGTGACAATGAAAGTGCTATAAAAATTGCACACAACCCAGTAGAGCACTCAAGAACTAAGCACATAGATATCCGTCATCATTTTCTTATAAATCATTCATTAAAAGGTGACATTGCTATTTCACATGTTAGAACCGAAAAACAACTTGCAGATATTTTTACCAAACCATTGGATGAGGAAAGGTTTTGTGAACTTAGGAATGAACTTAATATTCTTGACTCTCGAAATGTGGCTTGAAACGTTGCACATTTGGTTGATACTTCAAATGTTACATTTTATTGCTAAAACTACCCCTCACCTTTTTTTTTCTCCTAAGAAAACTATTTTTAATGAAGAAATCTTGGAATTTATGACCATGTTTTTGTGTTGATTGCTTTCTGGTCATAATCACCAAGATTAGTCCGGACTAGTCCGGTCGGCTGCCTATATAAGCAGCTGTCCCGTTTCAAAACTCCCTCCACTTGACCTAAACCCTCCCCTCTCAAACCCTAGCCCCCAAAAGGTGATTTTCGAGTTGAGCCCTCAAAATCCAAGCTCTCTCCGTGGGAAACTGTCCATTCGATGAGTTGGTACTCCTCTCCAAACTCATCCGAACAGATTTGCGCTCCTTCAACGCGAATCCTAAAATCTCGGTAAATTTCTCCCTAAAATCAAACTCTCATCTTTTCTAGTCCTAGTTTGTTTCTCTTGATTCTAAGGAAGTACATTAGCTTCAGAGATGTTTTCCTTTCACCCTCATACTCATTTGCACCATAGATAGAAGTTGTGATTCTAGTTTTGTTAGGGTTCTTGTGCCAGGCTGGACTAGTCCGGCTCCTAGGTACGGACAAGTCCGGTACACCGGACTAGTCCGCACTCTGAAACCGGACAAGTCCGGTCTCTGACACTTGAATCCTCACATCACCTTCATTCTCAGTCAATTCTCATCTAAATCATGAACTCCTTGTTAGGCACGATGTCTTCAAGCTCAGATGACAGCTCCTTCCATGTTGATGAAGCAATTGAGCGCGAAAAGGCGAAGGGAGCCAAGGAGAGGTACATGAAGAAAAGGCATGATGTAAATGTGCATTCT
Source organism: Tuctoria greenei (assembly GCA_036927565.1). NCBI lineage: Eukaryota > Viridiplantae > Streptophyta > Magnoliopsida > Poales > Poaceae > Tuctoria > Tuctoria greenei. The sequence goes on from JAYESD010000010.1 coordinate 83,842,344, forward strand.
CCACCCTCCGACGACAACTTGCCCAAGAAAAGGAGGGTAGTTGTGAAGAAGGCCCAAGGAAAGGCCAGTGAGAGCTCCTCAGGGCCAAAGAGGACTCTCAACAAGGGAAAAGGGCTTGCTAGTGGTCCCATTGGACCCTTGAAAATGAAGAACCCAAGTCACCGCAACAGGCAGCGCTCAAGCAAGGATTTCACTGGAAAAGGGGGTGAGCTTGCCGACAGCTTCAGGCAGGTTGATGTGTATGCTCAACCTCGGCAATGCTCAAACCCAAGATTTTGGAGCAACTTCCATGCCGACTACTACGAGCATGTGTACATGAAGATGAAGAATCCCGTTGTGAAGAGTCAATGGGTGAACATAGGGTACATGCAGTCAAAGAAGTATCCTGCTTTCCGTGAGATGGTCGAGTCCCTGGAGAGGCACGAACTGAAGGAACTGTTTTCCTTTGAAAACGACTGGAACAATGAGGTGATCGCCCAATTCTACTCTACCCTCTACTTTGCTCGGGGTGATGGAGACAGTCTTACTTGGATGACCCATGGTTCCAAGTATTGTGTCACTTATGATGAGTTTGCAAGGATTCTCCACCTTGAGCATACCTTGGATCATGATCTAGTCATCCACAATTTGCAACCCCTGGAGAAGGATGAGCTCACATTTCTTTATGACACAAGGATGCCGTATGTTGCTCCCACTATCAAATATTTGAAGCCCTTCTATGTGGTCCTCAACAGAATTTTGAGGAAGACAATAGCCTCAAAAGATGGAGATGCGGGGACTATTCAAGGAACATTGAGGACCCTAATGAAGGTCATTGGTGGGAGGAGACCGTTCAATGTCTTTGAATACATCTACAATGACATTGTGAACATCTCAATCACTCCAAACAGATCTTGTGGGTATGCCCCGTACATCATGTACATGATTGAGAAGGTGACTGGACTTGAGTTCGTCAAGGATGTTCACCACACGGGGATGAAACCGCAAAAGCCCACCGAGTACACTCCACCTTCAGCTCCTGATGCACCTCCCTCCCCTGAAGGTGAGAGGAGGACTAAACAGGCTCGAGATGTGAATGCAACAAGATCCTCAGCTGCTCCTCCTAGCTCTGCACCTGCTCATGAACCCTCCGGTGGTGTGCTCAAAATGCTCACCTCTATCTTTGCCTGCTGCCGCAAGATTGAAGTCAGGCAGAAGAAGCATCAACAATATGTCAATGCCAACATCAAAGCAATCTGCGACAAGTTGGAGATTGAGCCGGTGGGATCCCCGCCCGCCTTCGAGGACTCCGAGGAAGAGTCGCTCCGGCAAATGATGATGATGGTGGTGAAGATGAGGACCGGACCGAGACGGAGGAAGAGAGTGACGATGAGTGATTCCCCTCAATTTTTCCCTTTTTGGTGCCTTGATGCCAAAGGGGGAGAGATTGAGACTAGGAGAGATTAATACTAATGAGAGTCATTGGTGTCTTTATGTTTTTGTGATCAAGGACATGTGTACTTAATTTTAAAACCTTGTAATGCAATATTTCTTCTCTTATGTGTGATACTTATTGTTGCTTGGATGATTATATTTATACTCATTGTTGATTATCTTTACTTCATCACACCTTGTTGATCACACACTTGTTAGGCACCCCACCATAAGGTGTGTGTATATGTGAGAAGTTGTTTTGTGGACTTATCATTATTCTCATATGTGCACACCTTATTAAAATCAAGATTTTATTCTCAATTGTGATATCTCAAATGGTTGTCATCCATCACCAAAAAGGGGGAGATTGTCAGTGCATCTAGGATATCCCTTGTGGGTTTTTGCTAATTGATGACAAACATATGAGATCCTAATGACACTACTGAGATGATTGCAGGACAAACAAGTGAAACATTTCGGTGCACTCAAAAAGGTGAAAAATGAAGTGGTGTTCAAAGAGAAATACTTTGATGAAGCTTGGAAGACCAAAATAGATTTTGAATGTATAGGGAGTGTATGAAATACACACTCCAAGAGCTCACAACTTTGCGCGAGGGTAAGGGATTAAAACTAACATAACTTTAACAAAGCACCGGACTAGTCCGATCATGGACCGGACTAGTCCATTCATCTTTCTGGAATCCCACTCACAAGAAGACCAGACTAGTCCGTTCATCCACCGGACTAGTCCGTTGATGTTTCTGGAGTCTCTCATACTGAGGGACCAGACTAGTCCGATCATTGACCGGAGTAGTCCGTCGAACTTTCTGTAATCTCCCATTCGTGGAGATCGGACTAGTCCGATTAACTTTCTGGAGTCACTTTCACACAGCACCGGACTAGTCCGATGTTGGACTGGACTAGTCCGGCAAACTTTCTGGACCTCGAAACACATTGGAACCGGACAAGTCCGGACTTGCACCGGACTTGTCTGGTGTTAGGGTTTTTCAACGGCTAGCTTTTGGAAACCCTATAAATAGAGAGTCCACGACTTTCCTATCAACACACACGTCGAATATTGATCAAAGAGCAAACGCTAGCGCTGCCACTTCGTCCCAAGAGCCCAAAACACATCTCCCCACACATCTAAAGTTCAAAAAGAGTGAAATCAATTGAACACTTGGATTCGGGATTGGGAGATCGTCATTCTTTCATTGCGAGCTCTTGGGGTTTGATCTTTCTACACTCATACTCTGCATTGTAATACTTTGGAGTGTACTTGATCAGTTTTTCATTGTAATTCTCGTGGGAGCCCTCAACGTGTGAGGTTGCCCCACAAACTTGGTGATTACCCGTGATAGTGGAATCAAGTCGGCCTTCGTGGTGACTTGAGGAGGGAAAGGGTTGGAGACCCGGCTCTGTGTGAGCTTCCTCAACGAGGACGTAGATCTCGTGGTGAGATCGAACCTCGGGAAAAATTCGTGTGTCTTGTGTCTCATTTACTTTAAATTTCATTCATTAGATCATTTGAGTGCTAAACTTCAACATAAGGGAATTAGAAGTTACACCTGCATTCTTATATTAATATCAAGTACAAATATCAGTTGTTCTCAATTCCGCTGCTAAAGAAATTTATTTTCCCAATTAACACCTGATCAACACACATAATTTTTGCACACTGGACTAGTCCGCCCACACAACCGGACTAGTCCGGCCAACTAAGTTTTGACGATTCTATTAAGTGTGCAGGAAATTCAAAAGGCCTATTCATCCCCCTCTAGGCCACATTCATCCGCCCAAAATCGATATGAGGTCTTGTACTCATCGAGCATTGTTCTTGCCATCTCTATGAGGTTTCGGTTCTTCCTTTTGGCAACTCCGTTTTATTGAGGGGAGTAAGGAGCTAAAAACTCATGCTTTATGCCTTCTTCATCTAGGTGGCCCTCAACTTGTGTGTTCTTGAACTCCGTGTTGTTTTCGCTTCAAATGTTCTTGATCGTCAATGAAAACTCATTTTGAGCATGCTTGAAAAAATTCTTCAAGATTCCTTGTGTTTTTGCCTTATCATGTAAAAAGAAAACCCAAGTGAAGCGAGAAGATAATCGACAATTACTAAACCATATTTGTTACCGTTGATGCTTATGTAAGCAATTGGACCAAATAAGTCCATGTGAAGTAGCTCGAGTGGTCTTGTTGTAGTCATGACGTTCTTAGCGGGATGAGGTGCTCCAACTTGCTTCCCGGCTTGGCACGCGCTACAAGGCCTGTTTTTCTCAAAAACAACATCCTTCAAACCTCGGATGTGATCGCCCTTGAGGAGTTTGTGAAGATTCATCATACCAACATGTGCTAGCCGTCTATGCCACAGACAACCCTTGTTGGTCTTTGCAACCAAGCATGTGCTAAGTTCGACTTTATCTTTGTTGAAGTCAACAAGGTAAAGCTTTCCCTTTAACATACCCTTGAATGAAATGGAATCATCTCTCCTCGTAGAGACAGTCACACCATCATTAGTGAACAAACAATTATAACCTTTGTCACATAATTGAGATATGGACAACAGGTTATAATCTAAGAAATCAACATGTAACACATGAGAAAGAGTATGTTGTGATGATATGGCAATTTTACCTGTACCGAGCACCTTTCCTTGACTATTGTCTCCAAAATAGATGCCCTCGCTTGGATCCTCATTTGCTTCATAGTCAATGAACATTCTTCTTTCTCTGGTCATATGGTTGGTGCAGCCACTGTCTAGCACCCATTTTTATCCACTGGAGGAATAGACCTGCAAAAACAAATCAGCCTTGGTTTTAGGTACCCAAGCTTGCTTGGGTCCTTTTAGGTTAGTCACAAGGGATTTGGGCACCCACACATGAGACTTGGTGTTCCCATGGCGTGGCCCAACATAATGAGCATAAACTTTGCCAAAATTACTACTCATTAAGACATAAGATGCATAGAAAGTTCTAAATAGCAACTGTTGTTGTTTATATACAGGACTAGTCTAGGAGATCGGACTTGTCCGGAGGACCGGACTTGTCCGGACCCCGACCGGACTAGTCCTGTGATTATGCGTGTTGAATGTGTTAACATTGGAATTTCCAGTTTGAGAGGGTCTTCCTTTTACAAAGGCAATGCTCTTCTTGTTATTCATATGTCTTCTAGCATGTTGCTTTTCACCATAAGTGTAACTAATGCCATATTTGACATTTGGAGGTCTTGTGACCAAGTATGCACTATGTGCATATTTGATCTTCTCCTTGTCGAATATGCCATTTTGTGAAGGATGCTTGTCCTTGGTAGAGGTTGACTTGTCTTCCACGCTGGGGTCAACTTTACCACACGTACAAGTAGAAGCAGTTTCAGATTTAAGGGGTTGAGAAGGTGAGCTTGAAGAGGATGAAGGGTCACTTTGCTTGAGTGACTCAACTTGCACTTCAATGATCTTGTTAACCTTGATTAGGTTAGCAAGTTCGTCCTTGATTGTAGCATTTGAGTCGCTTAACTCCAAGCAAGCTTCATTGTTTGAAGCTAACTCAAGCTCTAGTGACTTGCTTCGCTCCTTTTCAAGTTCTAGAAGCTTGTGAAGTTCAACAAGTTCCTCGTTTTGGGAGATAATCATGTCTTCTTGATGATGTATCAACTTCTCCTTCTCAACAAGTTGATCAAGCAAGAATTTCATTTTAACAGTTGTTTTCTTATCTAGTCCAATGAGCATATCTTCATTTTCGCTAGCAATTTCACTATCACTAGAATAGGAATGTACGAAAGAGGGTTTTGTTGTTACCTTGCGATTACCTTCCTTTGCCATGAGGCAAGTGCCTTTCCCCTTCCATGCGCCGAGAGTAGGGAAGAGAGTGGACTTCTTGGATGTCTTCTCGATGGCTATGCTAGCCATATCTTCTTCTTCTGCGGATGAGGACTCATCATTTGAGTCCCATTCTTTCCCAAGATGAGCTTTTTCAGCTTGCTTCTTCTTCTTGAATATCTTCATGTGTTGAGGCTTTGCTTCTTTGGTCTTCTTCTTGTTCTTTTCATATGGGTAATCAACTATAAAGTGGCTATACTCACCACAGTTATAGCATGCCTGCCTCAACTTTGGTTTTGATCTTTCCATGTACTTTCCTTCACTTGATTTAGCACCTTGTCTTTTCATCATCATTCTTTTGAACTTCTTCATGACTAGTATCATGTCATCTTCATCCAAGTAGCTGCTCTCATTGTCACCGTCTTCTTCTAATTGAGCTTCTCGCGCTTCTTTAGATAAGGGCTTGAGGGTGGACTTCAAAGCAACCCCTTTCTTCTTTGACGAGGTGAGATCGGCAATCTCCTTAACGTGCTTGGCTTTCCTTTCCATCATCTCAAAGTTGATGATTTTCCCAAGTAGCTCATCCGGGGTCATCTTCTTGTACTCGGGGCTTTCTCGTATCATGGAGCATAAAGTGACATTTTGAGGCATGAAGGATCTAAGAATGAGCTTCACCACCTCGTGATCGTTCCATTTCTTGCTTCCGTATGCTCACACTTTGTTGATGAGCGTCTTTAGTCAATTGTACATATCTTGTGGCGACTCATCTTCTTCAATGGTGAATCTTCCTACCTCGCCTTCAATCATCTCGATCTTCGCTTCTCGCACATGACGATCGCCTTCATGTGCGTTTTGCAACGTATCCCATATCTCCTTCATGATCTCGAGTCCATCCACCTTTGTAAACTCATCCCAACTAAGCGATGAAGTAATGACTGCAGTAGCTTGGGCATTTTGATGGATTGCTTGCTTATGGCTAGGTGTGAGCTCCTCATCATCATCCAGAATATCTATTCCAGTGCATATGATGTGCCACAAACTTGGATTGAGAGAAATCAGATGCATTTTCATGTTTCGCCTCCACATTGAGTAGTCATTGCCGTCAAAGTGTGGGGCTTTTCCAAGCGGAATAGATAGATAATGATTGTTGTTAGAATTTAGGCGATTATATTTAAAAGGATATCGGGAGTAGTCGGTGTGACTACTCCCCTTCTTTTTCTTCTAATCTTCGATCTTCACCTTTTCCTTGGAAAGGGTTTTCTTCCTTAGGAGCGCCTTGAGTTCCAGCATCTCCTCATCATCATCCTTGAAGTCTTGAATGGCCTCGAGGATCTTCTACAATTTCTGGTTCTTGTCTTCATCAACCTTCTCCTGGTTGTTGCTCTTGTGTACGTCCTTCATGTCCGACATGATCTCTTCGGGCGATTAGTCTCCTTTTGAAGAACCTTGCTCTGATACCAATTGAATGTTGCCTATAGGGGGGTGAATAGGCCTTTTTGATTTTCTGTCAGAACCTGCAACACAAGAGCTCAATGAGTGATGAACTGTGTCTCTCCAATGATCCATAGTGTATCCTCGAGGGATTGATCTTTGTAGCATTTGATTTTGTGGAGAGATGTGTTTTTGAGGCTCTTGGGAGGTGTTCAGCGCAGGGAGTCGAGAGTTGTGAAAGATGGGCCGTGTACACCTATTTATATGGGGTACCCAAAAGTAACCGTTAGAGTTTAGGAATATCGGACTAGTCCGTGGTGATTATCGGACTAGTCCGGTGTGCTATGTGTAGCAAACCCTAGGTGTCCCGAAATATCGGACTAGTCCCGCAGGGAGCGGACTTGTCCGATTTTGGTTTTGGAAATCTTTGGACTAGTCCGATGATCATCGGACTTGTCCGCATAAGTGAAACCCTAAGTGAATTGGGGACAAGTCCACACTTGGAGGACTTGTCCAATTTTGGTCAAAGGGTTTTTCGGATTAGTCTGTGCTAATATCGGACTTGTCCGATTTTGTGTAACTTGTGAAGTGTTTGAGGACTAGTCCGCACTGGGGAGGACTAGTTCGATTCTAGTCAGAGAGGTATCGGACTAGTCTGTGGTGATATCGGACTTGTACGATCTTGTGCAGAAATATACCGGACTAGTCTGGTGTCAGTCGGAGTAGTCCGGTTCTGTATAAATTTGTGCAGTGTGTCAGGTTATTTGTGATTGAGCTCTTGGGTTGTGTTTCCTTAACACACTCCATACACAATGATCTACCACACTTGGTTCTTGAGCTCTTTTCCACATTGCTCCTCATTCTCCTTTCTTTTTGGCTCTTTACTCATTTTCTTATTAAAACCTGTGCTCATCTCAATAAAGTGGTTAGGATCTCATTTGCTTGTCATAAATCATCCAAAACCCACAAGGGATTCCTAGATGCACTTTCAAGGACAAGCGGGGCGGAGGATAGTCATCGTACCAGGGGGCAAACCAGCCCCGCAACCAGCCCAAGAAGCCAGCCACCAGAACCGGCAACGTCCACCACCTCGCCATCAAGGACGTTCCGAAAGGCGCAACCATACTCACGGGTACACTCTCTCTCCTTGGTTATCCCGTTGTCATCCTCTTTGACTCCGGTGCTTCCCATAACTTTATTAGCAAGTCTTATGTCATTCAATATTAGTTGCCTATCGTTCCCACAAAAACCCCATATATGATTTGTTCTCCACGTGGGAAAGTAGTAGCAGATGAGATGGTCCATAGGGTACCTTTTAACCTGGGTGGGAACATATACCCTGCCTCTCTGATTATATTGGAGCATCAGAAGTTAGATGTCATCTTAGGAATGGCATTGTTGCAATATAATAGTGCTATTATTGACATTGTTTCTGAGAGGATATATCTGAATTCTCCACTCCACCCTCCCCAAACTCTCACTCTTGACAGTATTATCCGAGTGACTCCAACTACTAACAACACTGAGGCCATTAAACTTAAGTATATTCCGGTGGTATGTGAGTATCCGGACGTATTTCTTGAGGATCTTCCTGGTATGCCACCAGAAAGAGATGTCGAGTTTAAGATTGAACTTGTACCAGGAAAAATGTCGATATCAAGGAAGCCATATAAGATGGCACCTAAGGAACTTGCAGAACTGAAGGAGCAGCTGAAGGAACTTATGGACAAGGGTTTCATTCGTCCAAGTTCATCACCTTGTGGCTGTTCTGCATTGTTCATGGAGAAGAAGGACAAGACATTGAGACTATGTGTGGACTATCGTCCACCCAATGCTGTCACGATCAAGAATAAGTATCCACTACCACACATCGATATTATGTTCGATCAATTGGTGGGTGCTAAGGTATTCTCGAAGATGGATCTTTGTTCTGGATATCATCAGATCAGGATTTGACTAGAGGATATAACTAAGACGGCATTCTCGATGAGGTATGGATTATATGAGTACCTTGTCATGTCCTTTGGATTGACCAATGCACCGGCTCATTTCATGTATCTCATGAATTCGGTGTTCGTGCCGGAATTGGACAAGTTTGTTGTGGTCTTTATCGACGACATCCTTGTCTATTCAAAATCCAAGGAAGAACATGCTCAACACTTGCGCGTTGTGCTTCAACAATTGCAAGACCACGATCTGTATGCTAAGTTCAGCAAATGTGAGTTCTGGATTAGCAAAGTGCCATTTCTAGGGCACATCATCTCTGCTGAGAGGATTGCAGTTGATCCAAGCAAGATTAAGCAAGTACTCAAATGGGAGTCTCCAAAGTCTGTACATGAAGTTCGAAGCTTCCTGGGTTTAGCAGGATATTACCAGAGGTTCATTCCATGTTTCTCCAAGATAGCTAAACCAATGACAAAACTTCTGAAGAAAGGGAAGAAGTATGTATGGACAAAGGAATGTGAGGAAGGTTTTCAAGCATTAGTGAAACACCTCACAACAGCACCAGTATTAGCCCAACCGGACACAACCAAGTCATTTGATGTTTATTGTGATGCATCTGGGACTGGTTTGGGTTGTGTATTGATGCAAGACAGAAGGGTGATCGCTTATGGATCACTGCAGCTTCAGAACCATTAGCTGCATTATCCAACTCATGATCTTTAGCTCGCTGCAGTGGTACTTGCATTGAAGATGTGGAGACACTATCTGTTGGGCAACCTAGTGCATCTCTACATCGATCACAAATGCTTGAAATACATCTTCACCCAGAAGGACATGAATATGCGACAGCAAAGATAGTTGTAATTGATCAAAGACTAATAGATTGAGATCCACTACCATCCTGGCAAAGAGAATGTAGATGCAGATGCGCTGAGTTGCAAGTCCCATGTCAATAATCTTTCCATCACCTCGATTGAAGAAGAAGAGTCGAGTATCTACTTGGTTCCATATGGGGTGCTCTACAATCTAGCTCTCATTCCTACCATAAGGGAAGATATTGTAGAGGCTCAGAGGGAAGACAAGGGCATATCGCACATTCTCTGAAGAATGAAGAAGGGGGAGATGAAGTGTTTCCGATGTGATGATGACGGTACCATCTGGTTCAAAGACCGCATCGTGGTGCCCCGCAATGTGGAAATTCGGAAGAAGATATTGGGCGAAGCTCATTTGTCCAAGTATTCTATTCATCCGGGAAGTAACAAAATGTACCAAGACTCAAAGAAGAAATTCTGGTGGACTCAAATGAAGAGGGAGATAGCAAAGTACGTATCCGAATGTCATACGTGTCAGTGGGTGAAAGCCGACCATCTGAAGACAGCCAGTATGCTTCAAACTTTGAGCATACTGGCCTGGAAATGGGAGGACATCAACATGGATTTCATTGTTGGATTACCTCCAACCTTTTACAAGCATGACTTGGTTTGGGTGATAGTCGACTGACTCACCAAGTCATCTCACTTTATTCCAGTCAACGTCAAATATGTGGCACGACAATATGCAGAGTTGTATATTGCCAGGATCCTGTGCCTACACGGAGTACCCCGCACTATCATATCAAATCGTGGAACCTTATTCGTTGCTCGATTTTGGGAGGAGCTCCACGCATCTTTAGGTACCAAGTTGATTCAGAGCTCAGCTTACCATCGTCAGACTGAAGGTCAAATGGAGCGAGTAAACCAAGTGCTAAAGGATATGCTCTGCGCCTGTGCCATCAACCATGGTAAAAATTGGGATGATCATCTACCATTGGTGGAGTTTTCATACAACAATGGTTATCAGGCTAGCATCCAGAGGGCACCATATGAAGCTCTTTATGGCCTGAAGTGTCGCACACCTTGGAACTGGTGTGAATCCGGTGAAGGAGTGATATATGGTATCGACTTGGTGAATAAAGCCGAAGAATGAGTACGAGTTATTCAAGCCAACCTCAAGGTTGCTCAGTTTCACTAGGAAAGCTATGCGGACAAACGGTGTCGACCTCTTCACTTCGATGTTGGGGAGCACGTTTATATTCGTGTATCCCCTATGAAAGGGATTCATCGCTTCAGAGTAAAAGGGAAACTAGCTCCACGCTTCATTCGGTCGTTCGCAGTAATTGAACGATGCGGACCTGTGGCCTATCAGCTAGAGCTACTAGGGTTGCTTTCAGGGGTCCACAATGTGTTTCACATTCCGCAGTTACAGAAAAGTCTCAAGACCCCAGCTGACGTCCGTATGGAGGATTTGGAAGCTCTCCAACCAGATCTTACTTACTCTGAGCATCCAACCAAGATAATAGATGAGAAGACTCGCACCACAAGAAGCCGCACCTTGCATTTCTACAAGGTCTTGTGGGGCAACCAAACCGCTGAAGAAGCAACGTGGGAAAGCAAGGATTACCGTAGAACAAACTATCATGACTTGTTAGCGGCATATGTTCATTAGCTCTTTTTATTTTATCCTTCCTATTGTAATCTTGGGACGAGATTCTTTTAAGAGTGGAGGAATGTAAAATCCCAGTGTTTCCTTAATATAAAGTTCAGTTACCAGTTTGTTATCAACCATAGTGGAGATAAATTATGGTTGTGCACATAAACTTGATCTCATAAAAAATCATTCTTTCACTTATACTTAAATTTTATTAACATGGGGAGTGGACTTCACCAATGACCCTAGGATATTTCAAGTGAATGGAAATTTGCAAGGGCAAAACAATATGCAGTACTAATTATATTAAAATTATTTCAAAACTTGAATATAGCTACTGTACATTTAGGCCCCGTCAAAATATTCGAATCTAAGGATATACATTTGTCCATGGCCTCATAATTTTCCAAATAGCCTTCTTGCAAGGTTTCAAGATTTTTGAATTCCATTTGCTATTTTATTTGAGACGCTTAGCAAATTCAAGTCAAATTGAAATTTGAATTTGAATTTCACATGAAAACTGTCCAAATTTGAAATCGAATATCATAATATGAATCTCCATATTTAATTTGGCCTCTCCACAAAAACCTAGGATTTTTGGATCAAGTTTGGTAGGGAATTGAAGTTCAAGAGAGGATAGGCTCAAGGGGATGTGGGACCCACTGTCCAGTGACCCAAACTCGAACGGTTCCTCTGTTTTCACCGTGGCGACACCTCCCGGATTGAAATCCACAGAGCTGCTTGCTTGCTTACTCCGTGGCTGACTCTCCTCGCCTACATTTGCCTATTTATACCCCTCCTGACCGCCGGCATCGAGTTCTCGATTCGTTTTGCCTTCACACGCCGCACTTCTGCCCCACTCGCGCGCCACCGACCTCATCTCGGAACTCTAACGATATCTTGCCATCTAGCCAAGGATCGATCATGAGTTCTTTAGCAAAGTTGTTCACAACTTGCATGCGCACCTTCTCCACCTTCTGGTTTGGTGTTTCCTCACCCGGTTGTGCGGTATTTCGCAGTTTTCCGACGATTGCGCGAGAAGCCGCCAAGAACCGCCCCTGCTCCACTGTCGACAAGCTGGAGGAAACCTCTAGAGGCCCCGACTTCTATAATAAAAGGTCTGTTATCGTGCCTTAGGCATGCTCACCAATTTTGAAGCAATGCCATGCCTTGTAGCATTCTTATTCCCATTTTCCTCATGATATTTGATACCTATGTCTATAGGTTAGGGATTTGATTTGTTTTCTACATCTAATAATTCTTGTCCATAGTTAAGGGATAGTTTACCTATCTCCCTGCGAACACTCCGGATCAAAAAGATTTGGTAACCATCAAGTGTTGACCGAGATAGCCGAGTTTTTGTCACCGCCGGTGAAAAAGCCGCTGTTCTCCGTCGAACTCATCGTTGCCGACTATTCCACCCCGCTTGCACCTCCAAATCATCATCCACATGCTCCCAGAAATCTTCCCCGCCTTTTCCTGAGCTTCTTGCACCATTCTCGAGCGAGTTTGACATAGCCGAAACCCTAGCCGCTGCCACCGTCATTGCGCTGCCATCTCCGGCCTTCGCCGCCATGATTGGACCCCACCATCGGCTTGCACGGTCGATCTTATGGTTAGGAGGTCAAGGCTAGGCTGGGAGGAGGTCGATGCAACCGTTCTTGGGAGCTCACCGGCGCTGCGCCACCGCGGCCGAGCGGCACGTCGGGAGGTAGACGAAAACCCCCTGGGCCCCGCTTGTCAGCGACTCTTCCTCTCGCATGGTATCGGCTATGGCTCGGATCTAATTCGGCTGTGCGGGTTAATACCGTGGCCCCCATGTGGCCCAGCTGCGATTGGTTGATTTTAAACCAGTGGGCATGGCTGCATTATTTAAATTTTTCCCATTAGAAAATAATTCCAGGATTCAATCAGACTTTGAAAATTCATTACTCCTAGTAGATTTTCTCAACAATATCCAAAAACATTCTGGTAGACTCATCTCAATCTCAACTTTGCAGTGGTGCAATTTGTTGGACATGAAACTTCCAAAATTTTCATAATTAATTCCTTGAGCTAACTGCTTGGGAAATTAATTACACCTGTTTTGTTAATTGGAAAATTTCCAATTTTGGTCAGAACACTCCTAAAAATACACTTGATTTCCAGTAAAAATTTCAAGTTCATTGGACTTCATTTATTTGGTTGATCAGTGTTCCAAATCTCTATGTAATTAAAAAATTGAGAAAAATACAGAAAACATTTCAGAAATTCTCCCAAACTTATGATATCAATTTCTCCCTGCGGGCAGCTTAGAAAATTGTGAAACATAATTTATTAGAACCAGTGAGACCGCCTATGCATGGTACAACCACTGATAGCCATTATAGACCTCCAGAATTTCAACCAAAATTCAGAGAAGGTTATTGCTTGCCATAATTTTTAGAGGCAACAAACTTCCTTGATCATCTCCTGTTCTTCGCAAGATATTACCTCGTGACCTTAAATATATTATTTATTTTCAAAATCATTCATATATAGTATATGCATATCGTGTAGTAACTGAAGTCGAGGAGCAGCCGGAAGCCTTGGAAGTCCATCTACCGAACACTATCCCGGACTCGTTTTCATGCAAGCCCCGGTTTGCTTTTAAGTTCCTTACAGTGTCTCCATATGTTTGTGCATTACGTTTGTGGTGTTTGACATCCACTTGCAAGACCCACAAATTCCATGGCGTATTGGGTAGGTCTACAGCCCGATGAGTAGAAACTGCCATGCTTATGTTCATTTGAATCCGGTAGAAGTCGAGTAGTTGGAATCTACTCGCGAGATAGGACTTTATCACACGGGATGTATTGGATCAAGAAATGGTTTATGAATATAAAATTGAGACCAAGCAGCGGGTAGGATGCAGCGAGAAGTGGTCTCACGTGAGTAGCCCTACTTGTGTCGATTGAGGACCGATCTGTGTGCAGCCCTGCTGGACAAGCTTGAATTGTACCGGCGACATACTGGAGAAATGGCTCCAGCAAACTGACATAGCTTGATACTGGTTTGTCGAGGCATACCGTTCCGTTTTATAGGCGTAGATTGAGGGCAGCAAGTTGTAAATCAGCTGGTGGGCACGTCAGAGTACACCCCACGCAGGCACCTCCTGCCCGTGATGGATCAACCGGTTTGGCATTCGATTGTCGGGTGAAAGGTGGCCATATACGACTAGTACTAAAGTGTTATGTATGTACTGCTGTAAGTACTCGCTGGCACCTCCGAAAGTGCGTATGTGTCATGTTGTTCGGATGTGTCTTGATTGCAATCACCGTCCCTCGTGGTAATAGAGTACCACTTGTTCACTACACTGTGATGTAGTAAATACTTAAGAATTCAGGAGAATATGATGTATTGAATTATAATTGTTTTGGAAGTTTGATTGCTGTCCAATATGATCACTAAAGTTCCTTTCATTAAACTAGTAAGCTGCTGATAATAACTTGAAAGCTAAGGATCCACTTGTAGGCAAGTCCTTTACTGCTTTACCTTACCTGTGCCTAGTATTCACCCTACATATGTCTAGTGAGACGGGTTAGTCATGCTGATCCTTAAGCTCACGTTTGCGGTTAAGAAGTTTTTGCAGATTACACGACTAATGACAGGTTCGACGACGGGGCTGCACCCCCTCCAGGGTTTACAGTCGAGTGGGAGCCCTGCACGTCGCCATAAGTTTGGTGTTGCTAGTGCGAAGCATCCAGGGCATGGATGACTTTTCTTTTGCATAGCTAGTGCCGAGAGCGTAGCTATGATGTATAGGTCACTTTCCTTTTCACTTAGTATTATAAAACTTCCGCTGTGTTTATAAATAAAGACTTGGTATTGTATTTTATTCTTGTTCTTTTCTTGTATATTGTTGGGTGTTGCATCGCACGACACAACCCAATGTGATCCTTGGACGTCGGGACCCTAGTCCCCACAAGATAACTAAGTGTCTAGCTGCACTCAGCCCGTTTATCTCAAGGCTGACAGAGCGGGCGCTTCCCTTCTTCAAATTATTGAGGAAGTCCAGACCATTCTAGTGGTCTGAAGAAGCGAAGAAGGCATCCCGGGAGCTCAAGTAGTTCCTCACCACACTACCAGATTTTTGTAGCTTCGGAACCTGGCGAGCCTCTTCTGCTTTATATTTCAGCAACTACGGAGGTTGTCAGCATGGTTCTGGTTGCGGAGAGACTAGAGCCAGCATTAGCTTAGGAACCTAGACCCCTCCAGGACAGTTCAGAGCTACCTGAAGCCGAGTATGGGTCCCAGCCCCAAGCACAGATCCTAAGGGCATGATGCTTGTGGATTAAACTCTCTCAACCGAGAGAGTTCTTGCAGTTCAAGAAGAAGGTCTGAACCCCTCCGAGAAGGTTCGGGTTGAACAAGAAAAAGCTTCGGACCCTTTCGGGAGGGTTCGGGTAATGAAGAGGAAGCTTCGAGCCCTCCGAAAAGGTTCGGATTGTCCAGCGGCCGATGTACTTCATCAGCAAAGAACTCCAAAATGCCAAGACTCAATACATTGAGGTGCATAAGCTACTATATGCAGTTCTTACTGCCTCAAGGAAGCTTCGTCACTACTTCCAGGCCCACAAGATATCAGTTGTAACCTCTTATCCACTGTGCACTATTTTACACAATCCCAATTTTACAAGAAATGCCGGCATGTGGACAGCGGAGTTGGCAGAATTTGATCTCGAATTCCTGCGGCGACATGCGATAAAAATTCAAGCGCTGGCAGACTTTGTGGCGGAGAGGACTCCATCTTCATCAAGTCTGGAGGGTCCCAGTGAGCAGAAGCCAGAAGCCAAGGTCCCGATTTTCACTAAGCCTCACTAGACTCTCTACTTCGACAGCTTTGTGCAGAATCAGGGGGCTAGAGCTGGAATACTCTCCTCGCTCTAACCGTGGAGAAGGTCAAGTACATGGTGCATCTAGACTTCAAGGCAACCAACAACATGGTAGAGTACGAAGCTCTAATCTTCAGACTCAAGGTGGAGCTATCATATGTCGTACGACAGCTGCTGGTCAAGGGTGACTCGCAACTCATCATCAAACAAGTCAAAGATGAATGTAGTTGCAACAACCCTCAACTCGTTGCTTATTTACTTGAAGTCCAGAGGCTACAGAAGGACTTCCACGTCTTGGTTCTCTGTCATGTCTAGGGTCTCAACAATGCTGAAGCAGATGGTCTCTCAACGAAAGCTTCCACCGGATCTCAAGCACCCGGCAGAGTTTTTGTCAAGAGATTGTCAGGATCTGCCGCTCAACCTGCCGAACTGAGTGATGGGTGCGAGACCAGTACATTGAAGTTAGTGGTCCCCGTGGCCCTATTACCATGGTGCCCACAAAGGATCGTAGGCTCTGCAGGAAGCTCCGGGCAACCCCGCGCGCAAGATCCAGAAGCTCAAGTTAGCTCCAATGCATGGATCTTAGAGACCCAGAGCTACTTGAAGTATAACATCCTTCCGAAAGATGGTGCTTCCACTGAGTGAGTCATTATATTGGCTAAAAGATACACGTTGGTAGAAGGGGATCTATACCGACATGGTGCCAACAATGTTCTAATGCAGTGCATTTCCAAGGAAGAAGGTCGCGAGCTACTCGCGGAGATCCATGGAGGCGAGTGTGGAAATCACGCATCACCCCGCACGTTGGTCAGTAAGGCCTTTCAACATGGTTTTTATTGGCTTACAATACTCTAGGATGCAGTTGAGTTGGTAAAGAATTATTAAGCATGCTAGTTTCATGAAAAGCAGATTCAAACGCCAGCTCAGTCCCTTCAAATGATACTCTCGCGTGGCCATTCATAGTGTGGGAGATGGACATTTTGGGACCTTTCCCAAAAGCCGTCAGAGGTTACAAGTTCCTGTATGTCGCCATCGACAAGTTCACAAAGTGGCCTGAAGCTACTCCAGTTGTGACAATCAACAAGCAATCTGCCATTAAGTTCTTGACGTCCATCGTCTGCTGATTTGAAGTTCTTAACAGAGTCATTTCTGACAATGGAACCCAATTCACAAGTGTAGCCTTTCAAGAGTAATGTGAAGATCTCGGCATACAAGTAAGCTACGCAACAGTAGCTCACCCGACAAGCAATGGCCAAGCTGAGAGAGCAAATGCAGAGATACTCAAGGGGCTCAAGACATGCACATACGTGCGCTTCAAGAAACATGGCGCCAACTGGATTGAAGAACTTCCGTCCGCTTTGTGGGCAAGCAGGACAACACCTAGTCGGGCTACTGGAGAGACACTTCCTTTTTGGTGTACGGAGCTAAAACAGTCCTTTTGCTAGTGATCACCATAGGGTCCCTCCGAGTCCAGACATTCGACGAAGCGGCGCAGGACAAGCTCCGACATGAAGACCTGGACCTCGTCGATGAGGGAAGGTGGCAATTTGTTGTTCAGAATGCACGAAACCACCAGGCACTCTGGCGCTATCACCAAATGCATGTGCACAACCGACAGCTAGAAGAAGGCGATCTGGTGCTACGGAGAATATCAACTCGCGAAGAGATGAACAAACTCTCCCCCAGCTGGGAAGGTCCCTTCCGAGTGATTAAAGGTTCTCGCCTTGGATGCGTCTCCTTGGGGACAGATTATGGGATCCCGCTTTCCAATCCATGGAATGTCGAGCACCTCCATAAGTTTTACGATTAGTTTTATGGAGGTGAGTTTGTATTTACGCATAATGTATATGAACAGAGCAGGGTAGGTCCTAGTTAAAAAGAACACTTAACTTGGTCATTGTACTTTAAGTGTGTCTTTACCTTCCCTGGGTTAGAACAAGATGAATAGCACACTTAACTTGGTTTTGTAATTTAAGTGTGTCCTTGTCTCCCCTCTTATTCGGACCTATAATGAAATACATTTTTGTGTGAAAGCATACTCCATGTGCATTACTTTTGTGCAAGCTCGTTACTTTTATCATCTTTTCCATCATGTCTATAGCAATGTTCTGCAGTCCCTTTGATGTTTAGTCTGGGATATTCGTGTGATATATAAGTTGTATTGGTAATCTCTTTTAAGGTCATAGTACTACTAGATTGTCTACTCACCTAAAAACCAAAAGCCAATGATAGGTCCAAAGTGCGCTATCGACTTAGTCTGGTTAGGTACCCTAAGTACACCGTTCTACCTATATCCTAGCAGGTCCTAGTAGGGCGGGTTCGGAAGGCATTCAGACCTAAAGGGATTTAACCAGTACAATTATGTTATTTAATTGAGTCCTTAGGAAAAAAATTTTAAAGAAGGATAATAAGCCGCAAATAAGTTATAGAGAAGAGGACAAATTTTATTGCTTTTCGTGTTTCTCATGAATAGGAAAAATGAATATTTAATGGCGATTTGCTCAGTGATGGTGGATGCTGCCGGAGCACATAGCGCCGACAACCCTCAGGGGGCCCGCTGTTGACATTCCGAGATTAACAGTGGGTGTTGTCGAAGCTATGAAGCTCCAACAACTCCCCAGGGGGTCCGCCGTCGACGTTATACGCATTGACAGTGGGCGCCATCAAAGCTACCAAGCTCCAACGACTACCAGGGGGCCCCCTGTCAATGTTCTATGAGTTAGCAGAGGGCGCTGTCAAAGCTACCAAGCTCCGACAACCAACAAAGGGCCCGCTGTCAATCTTATACGCGTTGAGAGTGGGCACCATCGAAGCCAAGCTCCGACAACCCCCAAGGCACACCGTCGATACTATACACGTTGACAGCGGGCGCCGTCGAAGCTACCAAGCTCTGACAACTACCAGGGGGCACGCCATCAACGGACGATCTACGGGTTGACAATGGGTAGCGTTGAAGCTACCAAGCTTCGACAACTCCCAGGGGGCCCGCCATCGACATAACAAAGGGTCCCTGGAGATATCATAGACAAGAACCATTCCTCGGAGCTATCATACTGGCTACGAGACTGGAGCTATTGATATTTCAAGACATTGTCTAAATCCTCATGGTCGATGTCCTCAATTCATTGAACAAATCTACCACGCGCCAACAAGATAAAGGGCAATGCACTAAAGACATAAAAATGGAATTCAAAAGGATTCCATTCATTCAAATGTGGAAACCTACAAGTTGAGGGTACCAAGAGAAAAGTCCTAGCTACTGGAGTTCCTCACAAAGAACGAAGCAACCTTGTCGGCGACTTCTTAGACGCTGGCCTTGGCAGCTCCCTCCCCTTCGGCGAGGGGTCCTTCGAACACGGGAGCTAGAGACATCAAAGAGTCCTGGCTCTAAAAGCACATCAGCACATACTCTGCGACATTCCGAGCCAGTGACTTCCCTTCAGTCCTAATCTCGTCGACGACCACATCTTTGATAGCTTTTAGTTTTGCACCAGCGGAGTTGAGAACCACTAGGGCTTTGTCTATCTTTGGCTCTGGATCAGTAAGTCGAACTGGGCTAAACCCGAAAGGTACCAGAGCATCATTTGACCATTCGAAGAAGTCCCAGATATGCTGGGACTCGATTGCTCTAGCACTTCGGAGCTTCTCCAGTGACCTCTTAGTAGAAGATGGCTCCGCAGACCCCTCCTTGGAGAAGCGCTCGACTTCGTTGACATGATGTTGAATTCTCTCGGCCAACAACTTTTCTTGGTCAGCAACTTTCTTCTCTTGGAGGTAAATGTGGCCTCGCCTGTCTGCAAGGTCCTTCTCCTTTGCCTTCATCTTGTCCTCCCGGGCAGAGACAATGATATCTCTTCAGCTGACATCTTAACCCGCCTGCCACAACCAGTGCTTCTCTCGTTCGCACCAAGCCTCAAATTCTTTCACACGGTTAGCCAAGTCTTGCTCACCGTGTGCCAGCTTCTGAGAGAGTTCATCCTCCCTCTGCTGGATCTTATTTTCATTCTATTGGAGGTTGACCTTCTTATTATCAAGCTCGTCGCAGCGCTTGAGGAGAGTTTCCCTCAACCATTCGAGACTCTCCGAGCGGCTGTCAGTGATTTCACAGGCCTTCTGCGCATGCTCGTAGATCTCCTGAGTCTTCTTGTCGAGGGCCTTAATAGTGACCTCTCTTTAATCTAATGCCTTGTTCAGGCGCGATTGTTGGGCCTTCTCCGAGACCACCCACTCCTTCTGGTCGGTGAGCCTAGACTGCTTCATCTTCGTCTCGAAGAAGAGCTATTGGCGCCAACGGCCTAGCATGGTGTGCTCCCCTTCAATAGACCCCCACTCGTAGTCGAAGGAAAGCTGAACCTATCGGAGGCTAGAGCAAGCATTGTCAATTGACATCTCCAGGGGGATTGGCTCTGAGCTTGCTTGAGGGCCGTCCTCTGGTTCCTCAAAGTCTTCCCAGACGAACATTGGTGCCCATGTCATGAGCATGGACTCTAGCAGCTCGACAGTGGCGGGGCCAGTCTCTGGCATCTCATCCATCTCTGGTGCGGGTGAAGAAGGTCCCGCAACTAGAATCTTCTGCCTTCGGAGTGGATGAGGAGGGTCCTGCAGCTGGAACTTCATCAATCGGCACTGAAGCCCAAGGTCTCGCAGCTGGATCTCCGTATGCAAGGTTGTAGGATCGAAGAGCACGTGAAAAGCTACCATAGGGGGGTGAATGGTAGATTTAAAAATCTTACGCAGCGGAAACAATTAAACCCCAACCCCTTCGGCTAGAAACGATCTGTTAAAGAAATCGTGTGTGAGACTAATCTAAACGTGTTTCACCATGACAAAAGTGATAGATATCAGAGAGAATCAAGACACGAAGACAACACAACAATAATCACTCAAATCCGTCAAGAAAAACTCAAGTTATGATCGAAAGATCAAACAAAGGTCAATCTGCCCTACCCGAGAAAAAAAACAGTTCTGGAACGCTGCAAAGAAACTCATGTAGATCATAGATTACAAATCCAATGACCGTGAAATTTTGAAAGATGATAGACAATCAAGTTGTGAAGACAACCCAAAATGAATCACGTCAATTGGATCTTTAAAAATCGAGTTATGATAAAACCACCAACGAAAGGTAGTGCTGTCCACAAACTCGACGAGTAAAACTTGTCTGGAACAAGTCGGACGAACAAGGCACAAAAGTTCCTTCAAACTACGAATTTTATTCAATAGAACACAAGAGGAACAGCCCCAAAGTCGTGCACCATGAGCTCTGGGCTCCCTTGCTTATATAACCAGCTCGAAAGCCATCTCAACTCAAATCAGGAACCTAATCCTACTTTGTTCACGAATTGTAACTTTCCATAACTGCTAAGGATTCTTCTATACGCAGATAGAAGCGATATTAATACTTCCAAACACCTTATAAACGTATCCCACATTCCTAAACAACTCAAATTCGTGACCCATGCGAAATCCTATCATAACCAACTCATATCTTTCCATATTTGAGTCAAACCCGACTCAGCCCCAGCCTGAGTCCATAACCTAGTCGGTTGGACCTTTCCGACTAACTCTTTACATCCACATCTCTTCATCACATCTCGGAACTATGTATCCACGTCCATGCACTCCTTGCACACGTGCAACCATCTTCCAATGATGTCCACGCTACCTTCACATGCATTGTTCTTGATTCAATCATGCTGTGCAACTTCCTGATCAGCTCAACCACAATTCCTCCTGAATTTGGTTGTTGGAACCTCATCTCCTCCCTGAGACTAGTCCAATGGATCCCATCACTAGCCATGTCTTGAACTCAAGCAACACCTGCACATGAATAAACAACCAATCCATACGAGCCCAAGTCCTCGACTTGACTCAAGTTAGTTCCGAACACAACACCTTACGTGAGAACCTCACATAAGCATGTTGAAAACCACGATATCATCCATATCAACCAAAACGCACCAAAAACTTAGCAATTGAATACTAAGAAATCTTTCCAGAGATGCAAAGCAAGTGCAAAACATTGCAAATGAAAAATAGAAGCATTGCGGTCAAGTTCCAGACCTTGCCAGAGCAACCCGAACCTTGAGCCGGAGCTAACAAAAATTAGTAGCACCTAGCGCTGGGGCTAGAAAAATCAACTCAGAGCTTAGAAACAACACGCCGGAGCTAAAAACAAAACTCACCGGAGCTAACCAAAATTAGCGGATCTTAATAAAAAGGTGTTTTGGTGATATTCAAAACTTTTATCGTCAAAGCAAGTGTATTCACTACAAGCCAATGTATTCAGCACACATAGGTCTTACAATCTCCCCCTTGATGAATGCATTGGCAACACCATTTAAAATCCGAACATTGGCATATTCACATAAAAGTTTTGAAGGCAATTTCTCCCCCTTTGTAAATCAAAAGTAAAATGAGAAGGAAATCCAAAAAAAATATCCGATATTATCTCCCCCCTTTATTATCTCTCCTTATGCACATATTCTCTTTCTCTTCATGCTTATCTCCCCCCCTTTAGCAATGTTTTCAGCAAGTCATGAGCATATAAACAAATTATCTCTCAACTTTAGTTGTTATGAGCATATTATAACATATACATATAAACAAAGCTCATCCAAGTCATACTATCAGGTACCTTACATTATCACATCAATGAGATACATAAAGTAGTGTAAGCCATGCTAGAGATCAAATGTAATTTTAAATTTAAGCAAGTCATGATCTCACAACTTAACTATTTCAAAACCTGAAAGCATGACACTAGTTGCAGCATTTTATTATTTTTCAAAGCATAAATTTAGATCATATGATATTTGCAAGAGATTATATGCGCATCTGCCTTATTCTAACCAACCAAGCCAAACCTATGTCATTTGACAATCAGAAGCTTAAGGACATGGTTTTAGTCATACACAACTTCTTCCAAGTTCATATCTAAGTGCAATGATAAGCCATCTCAAAAGAAGAAGTGCGATGCATGCATATTCTCTTGATCTTTTCTCAATTTATATTTGTTCATAAAAACTCAACATGTGAGTTGATTACTTGATTAATTCTTAATGATTAAAAGAACTTGTGAACATGTAACAAGTTCAAAACAGCAAGAAAGTTTGACCATTACCAGTTTTAGTGTAAGTAATTATTCCAATTACTATACATGGCAAAAACTACAAGATGTATAACACGAGTAATGTAGTAAAAACTTTCAGCATGTAAAAGGAATCACAAAGTCATATATGTATGAAATACTATGCTCATACTATTTTAATTTCAGATTCACACATAGACTTCCCAAGTTTCAAAACTCCCCCTCAATTTAAGCCATGAGGATGCATAACCCCTATTTCACTACGAATGTAACAAAAACGAGTGAAATCCAAAGGTTTTGTAAAAATGTCAGCCAATTGTTGTTCGGTATCTACATGGTGAAGCACAATGTTTCCTTTTTCAACATTATCTCGAAGAAAGTGATACCTAATGTCAATGTGCTTAGTTCTGGAATGTTGCATGGGGTTTTTAGCAATGCAAATGGCACTAGTGTTATCACAGAACAGTGGAACACCATCTAGATCAACCCCATAGTCCTTAAGTGTTTGAACAATATAAAGAATTTGAGAGCAAGCACTAGCAGTAGCTACATATTCAGATTCGGCTGTGGATTGTGCAACTGAATTTTGTTTTCTAGAGGACCAAGCAACGAGAGAATTACCAAGAAAATGACAAGCACCAGAAGTACTTTTCCTATCAATCCTACAACCCCCAAAATCAACATCCGAAAAATCTTTCAAAGTAACAGTTGAGGAAGAAGGAAGGAAAATTCTAAATTCTTGAGTTCCATGTAAGTACCTGAGAATACTTTTGATGGCTTGACGATGTGAAGCGCGTGGGGAGGCTTGAAACCGTGCACAAAGACATACGTTGAATTGTATGTCTGGTCTTGATGTTGTAGGTACAAAAGTGATCCGATCATGCTTCTATATTCTTTTTGATTCACAGGTTCACCATCTTCATCAAGTTCAAGTGTTGTTGCTATTCCCATTGGTGTCCGAAAAGGCTTGCTTTTGTCCATGTTGAAGCGCCTTAAGAGATCTTTTGAATACTTCGTTTGATGCACAAAGGTACCCTCCTTGGTTTGCTTGATTTGCAGCCCAAAAAAGTAATGAGTTCACCCATCATACTCATTTCAAATTCGGAACTTATCATTGCTGAAAACTTGGACACAAGATCATGACAAGCACAACAAAGGATAATATCACCCACATACACTTGAACGAATAATGAGTCATTGCCATGATTAAGCACAAAAAGAGTTTTATCAACCTTGCCCATGGTAAACCATTTTTCAAGTAAGAACGTTTTTAACCTATCATACCATGCTCTAGGGGCTTGTTTGAGACCGTACAAGGCTTTGGACAGTTTGTAAACATGATTAGGAAAATTTGGATTTTCAAAACCTGGTGGTTGTTTCACATAAACCTCCTCATCTATATAGCCATTTAGAAAAGCACTTTTAACATCCATTTGGTATAGCTTAAAACCTTTAGATGCAGCAAAAGCTAACAAAATTCTTATGGCTTCTAATCTAGCAACAGGAGCAAAAGTTTCATCAAAATCTAGACCTTCAACTTGAGTGAAACCTTGAGCAACCAACCTAGCCTTATTCCTAATCACAACCCCAACCTCACTTTGTTTATTTTTAAATACCCATATAGTTCCAATTAAAGTGTGACCTTGAGGTGGAGGTACAAGTTTCCAAACATTATTTCTTTCAAAATTTTCTAACTCTTCTTGCATGGCAATAATCCAAGATTCATTAGTTAGTGCGTGTGATATATCTTTGGGTTCAAAAGAAGCAACAAAAGCAGAATGAGCATGAGAGTTTGGATCGCGAAACCTGGACCGTGTAACTCGTTCATGCAAGCTTCCAATCATCTATTGTGGGGGATGATCTTTGTAAAACCGTAGGGGAACATATGTCTCACAAGCTTCTTCTTCATGTTCATCACAAATCGATGAGCTTGTGACTTGAGGATGATTTGAATCAGCATTGATGGTTGTTGGTGCTGGTTGAGAATTAACATCCAGAGCTGAACCAAAGTCTTTAGTTGGTGAATTTTCGGGCAGCAGCTCTAATTCTTCCTCATCTTCAACGAAAATGCTCCCCCCCTGTGGATATGGATCAGGACCTGCAATGTTTGAGCTAGTACCTGGGCTAGCTTCATCAAAATACACTTCACAAGTCTCCACAATTTTGTTAGTGTCAAGTAAAAGCACACGGTAGCCTCTAGTATGAGATGGATAACCAAGAAACATGCGATCAATGGATCTAGGTTCAAATTTATCAAGATTACCATGTTTCTTAACAAAGCATTTGCAACCAAAGACCCGAAAGTGTGTAACACTAGGCCTATGTCCAAGCCGGAGCTCATATGGTGTTTTACCTAGCTTAGCACGCAAGAAAACACGATTTGAGACATAACAAGCGGTTGCTAACGCATCAGCCCAAAATTTCCTAGGAGATTGATATTCATCAAGCATAGTCCTAGCCATCTTAACAAAGGTTCTGTTCTTTCTTTCTACAACACTATTTTGTTGAGGTACATATGGTGAAGAAAATTGATGATCTATTCTATTTTTGGCACAAAAGTGATCAAAAGATTGATTTTTAAATTCAGTTCCATTATCACTTCTAATTGCTTTCAAAGATCCTGGGTAATCAATTGATAATCTAAGAAATAAAGTTCTAAAGTGACTATAAACTTCATTCTTAGACGCCATAAAGTAAACCCAAGAGTATCTAGAATAATCATAAACAATCACAAGTACATACCATTTACCTCCGAAGGATTGAACACGTGAAGGTCCTACGGTGTCAAGATGCAAAAGTTGACATGGTTCAGTTGTCATGATCATTGTGAGAGGAGTATGTGAACCTGCAACCATCTTAGCATGTCTACAAGAAGAGCACACAATTTCTTTGTCCCCTTTAAGCTTAGGCAGCCCACATATGCGATCAAGAGCACTAACACGCATTAGGTGATCAAAGCCTACGTGACCAAGTCTACGATGCCAAAAATATAGGTCCTTTGAATCATTAGCAACTAGACACCTATGCTAAGAGGAAGACATATCAAAATCAGCTTTAAACACTCTTCCAAACCGAGACATGTTAAAAATAAGCTCACTATTTGAACTGACAACTTTGCAGCAGTTTTTATTAAAAATAATTTCCAGATTTTCATCTAGCAATTGTGAAACAGAAAGCAAGTTGTATTTTAAATTTTTGACAACTGCCACATTCTTCAAAGTGTAGTGATCATTTACTCTAACCGAACACTTAGCAATTATAGGAGTTGAAGAATTATAGGCAAAAGTAACATTCTCTACACATGACACAAAAGAGAGGGAGGAGAACCAATCTTTGTTACCAGTCATACGGCATGAGCAACCTGAATCCACAATCCAAATGTTCTCCTTCCTCAAATGTGTAACCTACATAGAAGCACAATACGTCGATGACTCAATACTGGGTTTAGTCAAAAGGCATTTAGGAATCCAGTACTGAGTCACGCGACGTGCAGCAGGAAAAACACGCGAAAGCTGAGACAAAACAGCAGGTTTATGAGTCAAAGTTTGAGATTTTTTTATTCTTAACTACTGACCTATAAGGTGTCACTTGTGTAGCACAAAAATCAATAGCTCTGGAGGCAAAAACAGAAGGTCCGGAGGTAAACTTTGAATGTTTTTGACTCAAAACAGTAGGTTGTACATTTGGTTCAATATGTGCAGCAAATTTTGCATGAAAGTTATGAGATCTAGCAACCATTCTTTCCCTTTTCTGTTGTTTAGCTAGTGTATAACAAAAATCTATGACATGACCATCTCTACCACAGTAGGTACAACGAAATTTACTTTGTGTTCATGTCTAGATGAGCAAACAACATTTTTATTTGAAACCGAATGAGACAATACTCCTGCAGATTTGAAAACCACTTCTTTTTGTTTAGGAATTGTTTGAATCAAACCACTTCCTACTTACTTTACACTTTTAGGTGGATGTGCCTTAGCATGAGCATGAGAATCAAAACCTAAACCAGTTTTATCATTGCAATACTTGAATGAATTCAGCAGCAAGTTTAGGTTCTTATTCCCATTACAAAACCGATCAAATGTCTTATGCATGTTATCATGTTTATTGGACAGGTCAAGGCAATTTTCGCATGAAGTTTTTCCTTTTAATTTGCAATTGGAACAATATTTAACTTCATGAGACGTAAAACATTGTTCAATATAGAGATTTCATTCGTAGCATCTTGCAGTTTCTTATCAAGATCATCACAACTAGAACAATGCAAATCAGTTGTAAAACAAGAAGCATTTTTAAGTTTCCAATATTAAGTGCAGCAAGCTTTTTGTTCTTTTCAATTTCAATTTCAAGTTTATCAAGTGTGGAGGTATGTGCACTTCTTAGGGAGGACAATTGTTCATATATTAAGTCACATGAGGAACAAGAATCATCACTAGGAATCAAGGATTTCAAACGATTAATTTCAGATTCTAGTGACTCAATTTTAACAGCATTGTCCCTAAGCTTTTTGTCCTTTTTCTTAACAATAACAGTGGTACGAGAAATAGCATCACACATTTCTTCGCAAGTAGGACATACCTCTTCATTGTCGCTGTTGTGTTCTGCCTCCTCCATACTTGATCTTGACTTGCCTGCCATGAAGCACAAAATTGCCACATCATCTTCATCTTCATCACTTCCAATGTCCACGTCGCTTGAGCCAAGTTCCTAGAGTGCTGAGATAAAACTGCTCACCAATTGACGTCCTGTAAAACCCTTCTTTTTCTTCGTATCTTTTGCAGAGTAGTGCTTCGTTCTTGTTTTCTTTTCATTCTGGGAAGTAGGACCTGAAAGGTTAGGGCAATCTGAACGAAAATGTCCTGTCTTACCACATTCAAAGCATCGTTGAGGTCCGGAGCTTCCTCTCCTTCTAGTTCTCACATTTTGCAATGCTTTTGAGAACCGGGTAGAGATGAGAACTAGCTCCTCCTCTAGAAACTCCTCAATCTGTTCAAGGGTTAGAGAGGACAGCAAAGCAAGTGTACCACAAGATGATGTATGACCGGAAGTAGGCATGTCACGTTGAGAAACAAAAGCAATAGACTGGTTGGGGTTTTTACGTGAGATTATGTCAATTTCATGAGTTTTAACTTGGAATATAGCACATCTAAAGTAAGTGAACTCATGACAGTAGATTCACAAATAGATGTGACTTTTATCTCCCAAATTGACATATCTAATGCACTTAGCAATTGCCTAGCATTTTAAGCATCTGAAAAATTAACATTGACACTACGCAAGTTGCTGAGAATCTTATTAAAGCGAGCAAAAAGGTCATTAATAGACTCACCGGGTTGCATCTCGAAGCGCATGTATTCTTTCTTGAACATGTCTTGCCTTACCTCTTTGATCGTGTTGGATCCTTCGTGGTAGTCACAAGGTGCTTTCCACACATCGTATGCAGATCGGAGGTGTGCAACACGGTCGAAGTCGCTTTGTGTTAATCCTTGTATGATCAAGTTCTGAGCCTTGTTTTTGTTGTCGACATCTCTCAGATTTGTAGCTGTAACTTGATCATTTGATGGCACTTCGTAAGGCTTGTATACCTTCTCCCATATTGCAAAGCCTTGTGCCCGGATGAAAGTCTCCATGTGTGCCTTCTAAACCTGAAAATCAATACCAGCGAATACACAAGGTTTGGCAGAGTACTTCTCCATGATGATTAGTCAAAAACACGCGCAAATCACAAAGATTAGAGAACCGTGGCACTGATACCAATTGTAGGATCAAAGAGCACGTGAAAATCTACCAGGGGGTGGATAGTAGATTTAAAAATCTTACGCAGCGAAAACAATTAAACCCCAACCCCTTCGGCAGGAAAACGATCTGTTAAAGAAATTGTGTGTGAGACTAATCTAAACGTGTTTCACCGTGAAAGAAGTGATAGATATCATATAGAATCAAGTCACAAAGACAACACAACAAGAATCACTCAAATCCGTCGAGAAAAACTCAAGTTATGATCGAAAGATCAAACAAAGGTCAATCTGCCCTACCCGAGAAAAAACAGTTCTGGAACGCTGCAAAGAAACTCGTGTAAATCATAGACCACGAATCCAATGAATGTGGAATTTTGACAGATGATAGATAATAAAGTTGTGAAGACAACCCAATAGGAATCACGTCAATTGGATCTGTAAAACTGGAGTTATGATAAAACCACCAACAAAAGGTAGTGCTGTCAAGAAACTCGACGAGTAAAACTTGTCTGGAACAAGTCGGACGAACAAGGCACAAAAGTTCCTTCAAACTACGAATTTTATTCAATAGAACACAAGAGGAACAGCCCCAAAGTCGTGCACCACGAGCTCTGGGCTCCCATGCTTATATAACCAGCTCGAAAGCCAACTCAACTCAAATCAGGAACCTAATCCTACTCTGTTCACGAATCGTAACTTTCCATAACTGCTTAGGATTCTTCTATACGCAGATAGAAGCAATCTTAAGACTTCCAAACACCATAGAAACGTATCCCACATTCCTAAACGACTCAAATTCGTGACCCACACGAAATCCATTCATAACCAACTCAAATCTTTTCATATTTGAGTCAAACCCGACTCAGCCGCAGCCTGAGTCCATAACCTAGTCGGTTGGACCTTTCCGACCAACTCTTTATGTCCACATCTCTTCATCACATCTCGGAACTATGTAGCCACGTCCATGCACTCCTTGAACACGTGCAAACATCTTAAAAATGACGTCCACAGTACCTTCACATGCATTGTTCTTGATTCAATCATGCTGCGCAACTTCCTGATCAGCTCAACCACAATTCCTCCTGAATTTGGTTGTTGGAACCTCATCACCTCCCTGAGACTAGTCCAATGGATCCCATCACCAGCCATGTCTTGAACTCAAGCAAAACCTGCACATGAATAAACAACCAATCCATACGAGCCCAAGTCCTCGACTTGACTCAAGTTAGTTCCGAATACAACACCTTACGTGAGAACCTCACATAAGCATGTTGCAAAACCACGATATCATCCATATCAACCAAAA
Organism: Tuctoria greenei; assembly: GCA_036927565.1. Lineage (NCBI taxonomy): Eukaryota > Viridiplantae > Streptophyta > Magnoliopsida > Poales > Poaceae > Tuctoria > Tuctoria greenei. Next base: position 83,872,396 of record JAYESD010000010.1, read on the forward strand.
CGCACCAAAAACTTAGCAAATGAATACTAAGCAATCTTTCTAGAGATGTAAAGCAAGTATGAAACATTGCAAATGAAAAACAGAAGCATTGCAGTCATGTTCCGAACCTTGCCAGAGCAACCCGGATCTTGAGCCGGAGCTAACAAAAGCTAGTAGAACCTAGCGCCGGGGCTAGAAAAATCAACTCAGAGCTTAGCAAACACACGCCGGAGCTAAAAACAGAACTCACTAGAGCTAACCAAAACTAGTCGGATCTTAATAAAAAGGTGTTTTGGTGATATTCAAAACTTTTATCGTCAAAGCAAGTGTATTCACTACAAGCCAATGTATTCAGCACACATAGGTCTTACAAAGGTCGGGCAAGGACATCTCCGCCGTGGACACTTCCGGAGCTGGCATTGGGACTTCCACTGAAGCTTGGTTAATTCTCAGCACTGATACTGGAACCTTTACGACCGTCTCCGAGAGAGTCGGAGTTTGCCCGAGCACTTCATCCTCGTGGTCCAGATCTACCATGGGCTCTTCGATCGTCAGCACGGGACTTGTCTCCACGACAGCTGGCGCCAGAGCTGTCGTGTCGTCCACCAAAATCACTGGGGGAGGAGTTGGAGCAGAGGCAGGAGCTTCGGCTTGCATAGCCTACGCAGCTGCCGCAGGCGTCGGAGCTGCAACCTCCTTCCTCGATATTCTGGAAATAGAGCATAGAGAATTCAAGATAAAGCAAGAAACAAAATCAAGACAATTGTTGAAGGTCCGACCCTTACCTAGGTATATTGCCGCTCCAATGGGCACAAATCTTCTTCCTCGGGCGCTTGGAGCTAGAGCACGCCATCGTCAGTGTGGTTGATGATCCAGGAATTGAACCCGATGTTAAGGTAGCCGTCAGCATTTACCACCTCTGGTACCTCTGTCGTTGAAGGATGCACCCCAGACAAAGAGCCATTAGCTGACACCGGGGCATAAGTTGATTTGCCAGACCCAGCACCCTCTGTTGGCACTAGAGCTGAAGGACCAGCCAGAGCTGGCAGCACGATCATCACAGATTGAGGCTGAGGGGTCACTTCTTTTGGAGCTTCCCTCACGCTGCTTCTGTCGCTTCTTGTCAGCTTTCGCTTGCTACTTGGAGCTTCGACGGGAGCTTTCTCCTTGCCTCGGCTTGAGGTAGATTTCTTCAGAGGTGAAGGGCTGGACATTTGCCTTTGCTGCTGATTGGTGTAGGTCTGGAGCCTTTATGGGAGCAAGGAGCACTGGGGATTACAATCCCCGTTGGAGTGCTCCGACACCTATCCACAGGGCCCAGGTCTTCAAGCGTTGGCATCTTCTTCCGAAGCTCCCTCCTGAACTCTAGCACCATATTCAACGGCAAAAACTACGCTAGAGGTGTCTGATCATTGGGGAGAATGGCTTCGTGGTGCTGTTTTTGGAGATGAAGCTTCAAAGAATTTTCATCCAAATTAGACCCAATACTAGTATCTATTCGGTATGGATCCATGTCTCTGTCGAATGCCCATGCAGGACATTCCCTTTTCTTCAGCGGAGCCCACTGGTTGGTCCGGAAGTTGGCAATGACCATCAGGGGAGTCACTCCTCCTTCAACGCACTCCTGGATCCTTGTCAAGATAGGGTTGTACTCCTACAACAGCATCGGAACCACCTCCTAGGCGTCGGTGTCAACGGCCGGAAAGCTATCAGACAGCTCAAACATGTCGTGGTGATCCACCATGATGACCACCCAATCCTTGTTCCAGCCGTCCCACTTCTCAGAAGGGAATGTCTTCAGATACTTGAAGGGCAAGTTCTTGCGCTTCACGAAGTAGTAGAAGCCAAGGAGCTCATTGCTTTTCCCAATTGCGTGGACCATGAAGCAGCCCTGGAAGAGCTCGATGCAGGGCGAAACACCCACCCACATCTAGCAAAACTGGACGAATGTTGCCACTAGCAAGATTGAGTGGGGGCCTAGGTGGTGGAGTTGCAAGCTGTAGAAGTCCAGCAACATCAGAAGGAAGCTGTAGAATAGCGGGATGAGCCCCACCATGGCAAATGTCGTGAAGTAAACGATCTCGCAAGGGTGTTCCTTCTTGAAGGGGAGTTTGCCGAGGCGAAACAAGTTGTTGAAGGAGTCACTTGACCACCCCATGTAGGTGTGGACCCTCGACAAATCTTCATCTTTCTTGGTCCGACTGTGAGGAAGACCCAACTCCATCGCTGCAAAGTGAAGCAGAAGTGGAAGAAAGGTTGCAAGGGCAGAGAGCACTATGCACAAGATCAGATGAAAGCGGAGTTCTCTCCCCATGCCAACTTTCTTCCTATAGTAAGCCTCCACAACGATTGGATGGAAACTACCTCCGGAACCGACTCTCAAATAACCTCGTCAATGACGAGGGGGCCAAGGTCCACTTTGTCAAAAAGTAACACAAGGTGAACCATAGTCATGATGGGAAGGTTGAAGACTGAGGGCGGCTGCCTGATAGGGCTACAAAGATTACGCTGTGAACCAATACGAATTTTGTATTGGGAACTGGCAACCTTCAATTGCATGAGATCCGCACGCCAGGATCCCACCCACCATATCCAGAAGGGCCACGCGGTGACTTCATAACTGTGTGCCACCGTCCCAACTGCCCAGGAAAGGACTTTAAAGCCGCAACACGAGAATCGATGATGTCACCACCTTCGGTAGCATAACCTCTACCTGAGAACCTCTCTGGAGCAAGTGTCGGAACCCTGGATACCAGGTACCCATTGATACTGTGGATAAAGTCATGCAGTTCCGCCCTCCAATGTTGAAGACTTTCGAAGGCAACACGTGTCCCAAAGCACTGAGCCAACCTCCCTTGTTTGGGTAGCTCTAGAGCTACAACATGTCGTGTAAGGCCGGACCAACCTCCCTTCACAAGGAAGCTATGGTGCCACCCCTTGTCCAATAGCTCCAGACCTAACCCGAGTAGAGGCAAGCTCCTGTGCTGCCACGTGTCAAGTAGGTCCAGACCTGCCTCCCCGCAGAGTGAAGCTCTGAAGCTGCCACGTGTCAGACCTCTGAAACTAAGCCTGCAACAGAAAGACAACTGGATCTCCAACAACACAAATATTCAATAGGCTATTAAACAACCGTTACAAGACCTAGTTAACATGTTATTAAAGCATTATTAATGATGCACAATCAGAGGGCTATCAAGACTGATAACACCGCCATTAAGGCACGTTATCACACTGTATCACCAACACTTGTAGATCATGTATAGGGTATTTACGACAGTCGCGGCCACTTGTCGGGCCAGTTCTTAGCTCATAAAAGGGTTGCGCCTTACAGTAGAAGGCACGCAATCTCAGACACCTGCTAGGCATACACACTCATACAATCAACAACCACCTCGTGGATAAGGTTATTACTATCAATCGGCACGAACCACGTAAAAACCCTTGGCATTCACCTCTTGTTATTGATCTTGCGCGCACCTCGCATAAATATGAACCTCTGCAAACTATGCTTTAGTAGTACCGGGGGAAGTGTCATTGCTACACTTCAACAATGTTCATTGATGAAAATATGGTCAACTCGAGAAACGAGGAGGAGCATGAGGAGCATTTGAGGCTCACATTGCAGAAATTGAGGGACACGAATTGTATGCAAAATTCAGAAAGTGCCAATTTTAGTTAAGGGAGGTGTCATTTTTGGGACATATCATCTCCGTAGGTGGAGTATCGGTTGACCTTGGAAAAGTGAGAGATGTGCTGAAATGGGAACCGCCGTAAAATGGGAACGAAATCTGGAGTTTTCTTGGAATGGCTGGATACTACCGTCGGTTTATCAAGTATTTCTCAAAGATAGCCAAGCCCATGACAAAATTGATAATGAAGGGAAAATCTTTCCAATGGACTCAAGCGTGTCAAAAAGGCTTTGAGGAGTTAAAGAAGAGATTAACCACCACACCGGTCTTGGTTTTGCCCAATGTGAATAAAAGTTTTTATATTTATTGCGATGCATCAAGACAAGGACTTGGATGTGTGCTCATGCAAGAAGGTCAAGTGGTAGCCTATGAATCAAGGCAATTGAAGAAATATGAGCAGAATTACCCTACGCATGATCTCGAACTTTTAGCCGTAGTGCATACCTTGATGATATGGAGGCACTACATTCTCGGTCATAGGTGTGAAATTTATACGGATCACAAGAGTCTCAAGTATGTTTTCACACAAAAAAACTTGAATTTGAGGCAATGAAGATGGTTGGAGCTCATCAAAGATTATGATGTGGGAATAAACTATCACACGGTAAAGGCTAATGTAGTGGCCGATGCTTTAAGTCAGAAAGGAGTAATCCACTCAGGAATTGCCATCCGAGCTATGCAAGGAGTTTGAATGGCTGAATCTTAGATTTGTGAATGAGATGAGAGTAATGGAGTTAAATTTGACCTATGAACAGGAAATTCGAGTAGGTCAAATGAAGGAAAATTAAATCCAAGAAATCAAGAAGACCCAAGAAGGGAGAGAATTCAGATTTGATGAGGATGATCATGGTACTCTATGGCTTGGGAAAGGATTGTTGTGCCTAATTTGAAGTAAATTCATGAGACGATATTAAAGAAGGAACATGACTCACTTTACTCCATCCATCTCGGTTGTACAAAGATGTACAAGTACTTGAAGACATGCTATTGGTGGGATGGCATGAAAAGGAACATAGCCGAGTACGTTGCTTTGTGCGATGTATGCCAATGAGTCAAGGCTGAACGTCAAAGGCCAGCTGGATTATTGCATCCATTGAAGGTTCCGGAATGGAAGTGGGAAGAAATCGGTATGGACTTCATAGTTGGACTACCTTGAACCTAGTCTAGCTATGACTCTATATGGGCTATTGTGGATCGATTGTCGAAATCAGCTCATTTCATCCCCGTCAGGACAACTTATACCACTGCTAAACTAGAAGAATTGTATATGGAAAATATTGTGTGCCGACATGGAGTATCTAAGAAGATATTCTCCAATCTAGGCTCTCAATTTACATCTAGGTTCTGGGAGAAACTGCATGAAACTATGGGTACAAGGTTAAATTTCTGCTCAGTATATCACCAGCAAACCGATGGACAACCGGAGAGTACCAACCAAATTTCGGAAGATATGTTGAGAGCTTGTGCTTTGAAGCATGGACACAACTAGGACAAAAGTTTGTCAAAAAGCTGAATTTTCCTACAATAACAGTTACCAAGCAGTTTGAAGATGTCGCCATATGAAGCACTATATGGAAGGAAGTGTAGGAATCCCTTGTTTTGGATTAAGACAGGAGAGAACCAATTATTTGGACCTGATGTGTTACAAGAGGTTGAAAAGAAACTTCGGACAATTCGCGCGAATTTGAGGGCTGCCAAATCAAGACAAAAAGGTTATGCGGATAATAGGCAAAGAAACTTAGCTTTTGAAGTGGAAGACTTTGTATAACTCAAAGTGTCACCTATGAGAGGTCATAAAAGATTTAATGTCAAGGGCAAGATGGCACCTAGCTATATTGGACCATTCAAAATTTTGGGCAAACGTGGAGATGTGGCATATAAGTTGGAGATTCCAGTACATCACAGCTCAAGAAGTGCTTAAGGGTACCAGAAGGACAAGTGCCAATGGAAGAATTGGAATTAGATGTAGATTTGACTTATGCCGAGCAACCAGGCAAAATTTAGGAAACCAAGGAGAGAGTCACAACAAACAAGGTGATTCGATGTAGCAAAGTACAATGGAAGCATCATACAGAATCGGAAGCCACATGGGAGCTAAGAGATAACCTCAAGAGAGAATTTCCCTATCTCCTTCCTTCTATGTCGAATCTCGAGGGCGAGATTCGTTTTAAAAGGGGGTAGGATTGTAACACCCTCATTTTCATCCATCATGCATTGCATACATTCTTATGCATGTTTAACATTAAGCAACACAAAAAGGAATAAGTTTAAAATGAATTATAATCAAACAAGCAAATAAAAAACTAGCTTAGTGTGGACTTCTCCGGATTTGTACTCCGGACTAGTCCATCTAACTCTCTCTTGTTCTCCCTGGGTAGGGCGGACTTGTCAGGACTATGCCCCGGACTAGTCCGTTCAACTCTCTGTTGCTTTTTTTAACTTTTCTGTTAATGCTACAGACTAGTCAAAAAATGTTTGTGATGTTTCCCTCAGTCTGGCTTCGTACTTGTTCGATCTAGCACAAAACTTGTCTGTTCAACTCTTTGGAACTTCGATATAACTGCGAATGGATTTGTTTGCCTTGACACCAGACTTCTTTGTTCAATTTCTGACTTCTAACGGACTTGTCTGACCTCATAAGGATTAGTCTAGTCTGGTGAGTTTCGACGCAGATTCTATTTTTCCTCCACAACGTGTTGTTGGGTAATTTACCTTTTTGGGTACAAGAACGTTGTGTACAACACCTGTGGATCCCATATGGAACCCTTACTTGGCCTCCACCGCCATAAACTCAAATTCTACCCCAAACCCTACGATCTCCAGCCTATATAAATACCTCAACACCCTCCTTTCGTCCCTTCGCCACTATTGAAGAGAGGCCCCTAACCCTAGTTTGTGAGAGCTGCCATCAAGGAGCCTCCGCTGTAGGGGGAAGAAGGAGAAGGGAGGAAGGAGGAGGATCAACCAAGATCGTTGTCGTTGAGGCAATCTTCATCATCAATTTCTCAGCGTCAACATCCCTCTTCGTCAATTCTTTGTCTCCTTCGATCTCGATGTCAATTCTCGAGTCTTCAACCTTTTAACCCTTGGATTCATTGTAAACACTTTAGATTCATCTTTTCATCATACATTATGGTTCCGTATAAACTTTAACTAAGCTCTAATTGAAAATTCGACGAAACCCTAGCCATAGCGGACTTGTCCGATCCAGTGCGGAGTAGTCCGATCAACTCTCTGGTCCAGAACGGACATGTTCGGCCTCACTGCGAACTCATCCGGTCTTATTGTTCTAAAAATTCTTTGAACTTCTTAAATATCCCCCAAAATGACTTCAAACTTGTTCTAATATGTAATACTTAATTGTCACTAGTTAGTAGGCTATGATATCAACCTAATAACATGTTTTACCACATAATATCATTAATCACACATGCCATGACATATTGAGTAATATATGAGCATTTATTGATTGTAATGCTTGTTTTGTATGCCTGTTGCGCGGAATAGAAGGTGTTGCACTGGAGGGTGCTGTCGAGGACCTCTAGCACACAAACTTTGAAGCTTTTGATCCTAATCAGTCTCAAGAGGAAGGCAAGTGTCTTTGATCATTTTGATCATGATTTTTTAGTGTTTTTTTGCAAAATTGCATGCTTCTATCAAAATGATGGGAAACCCAAGATAGGTGTTTACTAGAATTGTTTAACCATCCTTGTCGCTTTAATTACATTTGTAGAGAGTCGGGAAGTGTATTTTTACCTTTTTGCTTCACTCTTATTAATTGGGATGGTAAAAAACAACCAAATGGCTTAATGAATTATTGCAACTATGGGTAATGGGCATTTGTGAATATGGACAATTGGTAACTTGGGAGATCTAAGTGAGCATGGTTCGTGGATTGGGTTGGATGATATGGTGGTTTTGCTTGCCTTGGATCTAAAGACCGGTTCATGTGAGAATAAGCCAGGACAATAGTGCCACCACAAGGACATGTATGGGTGCGGCTTAGACAATTAATAAGGTTTATTGCCAGCGCATTGTTCGGATCATTTGGAGGAACAGAGAATGGGAGTCGGATGGGTTTGCAATAGTGGCGGCACTGCCATGTGAACCGAACGGCACAAGAGACGGCCCTATGTTGGATGTGCTCAGTTGGAGGCATCACCACCGGTGAAACCTCAATGGATCTGAATATGCTGGTAGTCCCTTTGTAATGGCTATTTTGTGATCTATTGGCCATACACTTAAGGAAGTGTAGTCTGCATAAGGGAGGTTTCTTCAGTCACCGACGGGTGACAAAATCACAAACTTGTGGGTAAAGTGGTACAACCTCTACGGAGTGTTAAAAACAATCATGATAGTCATGCTCCTGGTTAAGTGCACCTTGATGACCTACATGATTAGAGGGAACTTGGGATTTGGGATGATTTGGTTATGGCTATGGATTGGATGGTGATAAATGAATATGGTTATTGAGGATGGTAAGGATATGTCATATGGATGGATAATGAATGATGGATATGAATTATTATGTTTATTTGGGAAGATGAGATTATTCACATAGACATTGTAAGATGCTTTTCTTATGTTTTAAATGTACTTTCCAGCAAATAGCCCATATTTATTTCCGTTCCTTGTTTAAGCTACATGTCATTATTTTTTCACACTTGCTGAGTACGACATGTGCTCACCCTTGCAATCTCCCCACCAACAGTTTCAGGTGATTTTTGGGAGTACCCTGAGAATAATGCGGAGTACTAGGTTGTGTGCTGCCGTCGACTTGCCTGTGGTATTGCTTGGAGCCGCGCTATATCCCCTCTGCTTAGTTGCTTAGATTATCTCTGCTGCATTAGTTTCAGATTTATTAATAATGATCATTATAGTTTGTAATTCGAGGATTATTTGAATATTGTAATAAAAGTACTTATTTAAAAATTTGTGCTTTGGTAATTTTTTGTATATCGTTTGTAGTTCACTCATGTATGTGTGTTGGACATCTTGGGCACACATATGCGTCACACTTGGTTCTTTTTCCGAACCGGGTGTCACATAAGTCCGGCGACTGAGTCCACTGCGCCTTAATTTTCTTGTGCCCTATGATTTCAGCACCCCATGATTCCAGCACTGCAAACTGTCCCTTAGGCTGCGAACTGCCCCGTGACATTAGTGTTGGTATTTCTTAACACCACAAATCATCTCCGGTAAAGAGATGATATCCACAAGCGCACGGAAGATACTGTTGTAGCATTTTATCCATGAGTATTCCCAAGGGTATCATATTTATTCCGAAGGAGGGCAATGGAGTAAGGTATATACTACTCTTATGGTCAAGCTATGGGATACTAATCAATTATCCGGACAAGGGGTAAGTTTATAATAGGGGTAGTGTGACACACACCTAGGCAATCTATTCTAAAGGGTAAATGGGTCCTAGAGGGAGATTGGATTAAGAGTTAGAGAGTTGCTCCTACAATGCTCCTAATACCTATACATAGCCTAAGGTAGATACTAAAGGTCATGTCAATCATGAATTCCTATGCAAAGCTATTTAATACATCGAGCACGGGCTTACCCCTAGCAATACTAGGACGACTCCTGCCAAGAGCTTGTGGCATAGCCGAACGTGGAGGATTACAAAGGACAGATAGGGCTGTCACCACCTACTACCTACCTCTTCAATCCATGGGTCTATGAGACATCCAACGCTACTTAAATACCCTAGCACCATGCTAGCATATTAAGCAAATACCTTAAGAGCTGCAGCACAAGCCATCCTAAGGCAATAAACTAAATCATCATTGAACCAATGTTGATTGCATAGCATAGTTATTCATATTAACATAATCATATCATAACTACATAGACTATAGTGGGGGTCTATAGTTTTTATGACCATAAGATGTCATCATGAGAGTACAATCATAAAGACTATACCTTCCACTTACATGGACTCCACAATCGAACCAGAAACACATTGTCCAAGTATACGTATAAAAGAAGACTAAAGATAATATCTTTATTGAGCACAAAGTCACAAATACAAGAAGGAATACATGAGACATAACTTTCCCAATGTGGAATTGGGAAGAGAGACTCCTTCTACTCCTTTCCCAATTTGGATTTGGGACTAGAGGCTCTCCTCTCTACATCCTAACTCCTCTAAGGACTATGGAAGATAGTGTATACAATAGAATGATGGCCAAGTGGTGTGTGTTGAAGTGAGGGGAATGGGGTCCTATTTATACTAGTGTTGAGGTCGGTTCCCGCCACCAAAGCCGCGCGAATCAGTCGTCATTGACTCCAGGGAGCCGGGAGGAGCCAACACGTAGAAGTTGACCGCGTTTGGCGCCAGAACCAGGCCGGCCGACCCCCTGGTTCGGCCAACCTGGTCAGGGCTCCAAACGGCCCATACTTCCTCCAGGTGGCTGCCAGGTGCGTCCCATTGACTGATATTGGTGCTACACCGTTGGATGGCCTCGTATACTTCTATTTGTGGGCCATTTGATCCATGTGGTGCCACGTGTCATTGCCTGATTGGCTGGGATGATATTTTATAGGATTGCTCCCCATACATTTCCTCAATTCATGTATAAATATCTGCATACACATATTTCTCCAAGTACAAGTGGAAATAGGTCAAGTAGAAAGGTGATGTGTGCAAGAAATGATCAATCCTTCACATAATTGAGTTATATTGATGGCTGAAATTAGTATATAACAGCCGTTAACAAACTCCCCCAAGCTTATCCTTTGCTCGTCCCGAGCAAAGTCAAGACTTTAGGTTGATGATCAGGAGTTGCTACAATGTTCTACCTTTCGAAAGCACCAAGTGCACAACAAAATACTCTACCTAGTATTGCAAAAAGTGGCTATGGTACTTCACCCTTATTAAGTCATTATGGGAGTTATGCCTTCTACTATTCATGGGTAATTGAAAGATAGAACAGCAAATGGAGCAAGCATAGCCTAGATATCAAGTTCCACTTAAATTCCGGAGAGAATCAAATTAGATTATAAATACCTCAATTGATTCTCTCAATCACTCCTTTGTGTATAGTGGAAATATGTCCTCACCAAGGTATTATGCCTATACTATTCCTACTCTTTGAATATGGCTTGTACGTGGAGCTTGGTAAGGAAAGTAAGTAGGCATATTTGCAACACATAATCTTGCTTAGTCAAAAGAGCAGGCCTTAGGAGAAATCAATTCAAACTTTTGAATCAAGATGTGTGCATGTGTGATGCAATGGAGGTGGATGTGGAAACATTGAGATCACTCCTTTTGATGTGGACTCTCTTTATTGCAAGGATGAAACATGGCTACCCTTTTTTTATGCTTATGGAGTAAGCATATTATTTCTTTTTTTTCTCATGCTTATGATATAAGCATGCATTTTCTTTGTCTTTTTCTTGTAGCCATGTCTTCTACTACTTTTTATGCAATAACTTGAAGAGAGTGCTAACTATGAATAGCATGGAGTTTCTCTTTTTATTGTGGAATGGTGGATATGATGGAATTTTGCTTCCTTCTAGTGTAGTAGTATAGCATGTGCAACTGAAGTCTTGAATTCAAAAAGAATTGAATGATTTCTCACATAGGTCTATACTAGTTTTCCTAGGCTCAATGTGAAAGCAAATATCATATGCATAAGGCGTTGTCTATGTATGAATATCATATGGCTTTGGTAGGTATTTCCAATTAAATGAGGGAAACTTAAATCTTGATAGAATTTCTCCGGAAATCTAAGTTTCACTTTCAAAATAGGAATAGCAGCCCTATTACTAATTCAAAACTCCCAACAATCTAGTTGGAGATTAAGCTTTTACTTCCCACAATTTCTAAATCAAGGCAAAGTTAATTTTAGCAAATTTAAGCAATATTCGGAGAGTAGCAAGTTGTAAACTAGGGACTCAGGAAAAATAAAATAGAGCAACTATTCATCATCTCATCTATGTGAATTCTAAATCATTCTTACCGCACATCTTTATTTGATAAGCAAAGCAAATCTAAGTTCTTGTTTTTTTTAGATGCATAGTGGATGGTGTATGAATGGAAAGTAAATATGCAGTGGATGATTTGAAATAAAAATGCAGTGGGTGTGATACAAGTTACCTCAAGTGGGGGTCCTCCCCGAAGCATATTCTTGGTCAAGGTCCGTGATAGGGGTTGAAACCCTAACGACGGAGGTAGGCCATGAGTTGGCATATCCTTGTTGCAGCATGGCTTTGACAATGGATGGCTGAGTGTTGATTGTTGTGTTGCCTCCCATGGACACCATGAGTGTGGTTGAATAGAGTGTTTTCAATGTTGATTGTCCGCACATCAGGGTCTCCATGATAACCTTTAGATCCAAAGGATTGACGTGCACTCAACATACATTGAGTATGTTTCATCATTCTTTGGCTAAGGTGTATCATATCCTTTTGCCATAAGGGAGTGACATGTACCCAACATGCATTTGGTATGATCAGTTGTTCCTTTGGTAGGGTACAACATACCTTCTAGCCACATAGGAACAACTTGCACCCAATGATGGTGGCAAATCCCCTGAGCTTGAATGAGTGATTAGAATAGTTAAGAGCATAATGCTCTCACGCATTCGTGGCAGCCCATTGGTTGCTCATGGAGGGTTCCCATTTGAAATCTCTAGCATCGTATAGTTATGATTGACCTTCGGGCATAATTTCCGATAGGTAGCAACCATCCTCATTTACTCCTTGGCCAAGAGATGTTGAAAAGGGATCCTCTAGGGATCCCAACAATCAGCTTCTTGAATGCCTGCATAGTAATATTACTCCGGCAAACTTCCTCTTTTGAATAGAGAGGGATGGTTAGCTCCTGATACTTGTACAAATGAACGTTCGGGTTAAGTAACCAAACTTTCATTTGTACATACGGGGGGGGGGAGAACAAAATCAAAGATGCACTGGTTCCAATGTCAAGTGTATCCATGATCAATGTGTTATTCATTGATAAGAGTGGAGCTTTATGGATAATTCATGTTGCATATTTTCTAAAGCTCCTACTCATAGCAATGCATGTGATAGAAATATACTATATGGATCCCTACATCTTTTAAGGTTTCTAACCATCTTAGCTTTCAAGAGCAAATTTTATCATTTAGACCATGACAAACAAGATTCTCAATTTTATCCTTCTGGAGTTCACTAGGAATTTAAAATTTAGTGACTCTCCAAAAAATGCAATTCAATTTTAGAGCAAATATATAACTTATTCCTAGGAGTTTGATATCTAGTGACACCATCTATGCATGAAGCTCAATTAAAAATTATGGCTGTCACTATGCCCAAGTTTCTATATGCCAATTCACCAATTAAGTCATGCCCAAAAGTTTTATTTTCTAAAGCTAGACAAAAATGACTAAGTCTACAAAACAATGCTTAAAGGATTCTAGGTACTTGTTTTAGATTTTTCCGTGTAAGGTGGGATTTCCTATTGGAGATCCAAAAGTCAATACCCACACTTACTCTTGCGAGGATGCATGAGAACTAAATGATGAGGAAGTGTCAACCTTCCTCACGAATGCAAGCAAATACATTCAATTCTATGGAAAACCAAACAATGAAAAATTCTAAACTCATACCTCATTTGAAGAGCAGTTGGTGACGAAGGTCTTTGTGTGAGAAACTCACAACATTGATTTTCGGCGTAGGCTTGATGGTTGATGTCAAATGCCAAGTTGAGATTGGATTTGGAAATGGATTTGGTTTTGGCTCCTCCATTGGGTCATTGTATTGAACATTTCTCTTCCTCAAACTCAAAATGAGTTTGAAGGAGAGAAGTGTTCTCAAATCCTCCCAATGGTGACTTGAGCTTGACGAAACCTTCCACTTTCTTGCCGTACCACCACTTCACAATTTTGACCTAGCTCTGTTTTGTTTAGCGCGATGATTTGTTGTCAAATACCGCAGTTGAAGATGTGGACGATTTCTTCTGTTTTGACATGCCAAACTCATTTGGCTGTCATTTGGACATGTGGGCCACATGGTGGACCTAGCCTCTCCCCGTTATATTGATATAGACATGTTGTTGTAGAGACGGGTTCTCCCCCTTCAATGTATTCCTTCATTAGCATGGTGAGGCTTTGTCCTTCTTAGGGGTGCCACTCTGACCATATTGATATTCCATTGAATCAACCCATACCTTGATCATGGATCAAAGGCTTCCTTGGGCATGATGACATGTGGACTCCACAATCAAACAAGAAATGCTTCATCCAAAATGTCAATTGCCCTAGGTTGAATGGGTTTGGCCAAAGTGTGGGAATCCCAACAAGTGATGTGGGATATCTTGGACCTTGAATGCTCCTTAAGTTCTTGTCATTGGCCAAGATCTTCATGTGAATGTTGTCTTGATTTCTGCTTGGCCAAGATACTTCAAGGTAGGCTAGTTGAACTTAAATCCCTTGGAAACCCATAGCCTCCTTGAATACAAGGGTGATGTTAATTCCACCATTGACCTCCTTGTGAATAATAGCCATTGGAGTTGTTGTTTGAAAAAGGTCCTCATGGGTCTTAGGGAAATAATTCTCACGCGTCCCATTATGACATGGATTTTCACAAATCATGTGAATATCCAAGACTTGGATTATCCAAACAAATCTCCAATGACTTGGATATTCATGACACTTCAATGGGAGGTGTAGTTCCATAACTAGCATATCCAACTTGTGAAGTGGTGTGCATGACAAGCTATGGGAACTCGAGCATTCTTCAATCCACCCCTTGAGTGGAGACCTTCTTCTCATCCATGATGAATGTGAATAGGACTCCTTCAGCTCCAGCATGAATGTGGTCATGGATTGGTGGAGCCAACCCATGACACGTGTGTTGGATGAAGAGCCAACTATCCACCCCATGGTGGAGGCAAACCAAGAAGAACTTCTTGGAGCCTTCCCCAAGCTTGGGTATGGATGACTTTGGCTCCTACTGAAAGATGAAATTCTCCTGCAAAAGGCAATGGTGTTGCCTAGCGGATATTTGTTGAGGTATGCCTTGATTCATCTTGCAGTTTAGCACTTGCGTCCTCGTTGGGCATCTCATACAATGGGTTGGCCAACACTATCTTGTTTTCACACAAAGGAGAAAACAAACAAGGGTAATCCTGTCTAATAACTATTAGTAGCTATAGCTTAATCACAAGTGATAGATATCCTTCACTTCCTTTGCCTTCCCCGGCAACAGCGCCAGAAATGCTTGTTGGTATTTCTTAACACCACAGATCATCTCCGATAAAGAGATGAGGTCTGCAAGTGCACGAAAGATACCGTTGTAGCATTTCACCCATGAGTATTCCCAAGGGTACCGTATTTATCCCAAAGGAAGGCAATGGAGTAAAGTATATACTACTCTTATGGCCAAGCTATGGGATACTAATCAATTATCCAGACAGGAGGTATGTTGATAATAGGGGTAGTGTGACACACACCTAGGCAATCTATTCTAAAGGGTAAATGGGTCCTAGAGGGAGATTGGATTAAGAGTCAGAGATTTGCTCCTATAATGCTCCTATACATATACATATCCTAAGGTAGAATTCCTACGCAAAGCTATTCAACACATCGGGCATGGGCTTACCCCTAGCAAAACTAGGGCGACTCCCGCCAAGAGCGTGTGGCATAGCCAAATGTGGAGGATTACAAAGGACAGATAGGGCTGTCACCACCTACTGCCTACCTCTTCAATCCGTGGGTCTACGAGACATCCAACCTACTTAAATACCCTAGCACCATGCTAGCATACTAAGCAAATACCTTAAGAGCTGCAGCACAAGCCATCCTAAGGCAATGAACTAAATCATTGTTGAACCAATGTTGATTGCATAGCATAGTTATTCATATTAACATAATCATATCATAACTACATAGACTATAGTGGGGGTCTATAGTGTTTATGACCATAAGATGTGATCATGAGAGTACAATCATAAAGACTATACCTTCCACTTACATGGACTTCACAATCAAACAAGAAACTCTTTGTCCAAGTATACATATAAAAGAAGACTAAAGATAATATCTTTATTGAGCACAAAGTCACAAATACAAGAAGGAATACATGAGACATACCTCTCCAAATGTGGAATTGGGAAGAGAGACTCCTTCTACTCCTTTCCCAATTTGGACTTGGGACTAGAGGCTCTCCTCTCTACATCCTAACTCCTCTAAGGACTATGGAAGATAGTGTATACAATAGAATGATGCCCAAGTGGTGTGTGTTAAAGTGAGGGGTATGGGGTCCTATTTATACTAGTGTTGAGGTCGGTTCCCACCACCAAAAGCGCGCGAATCAGTCGTCATTGACTCCAAGGAGCCGGGAGGAGCCAACATGTGGATGTTGACTGCGTATGTCGCCAGGACCAGGTCGACCGACCCCCTGGTTCGGTCGACCTAGTCAGGGCTCCAAACGGCTAGTACTTCCTCCAGGTGGCTGCTAGGTGGGTCCCATTGACTGATATCAGTGCTACACTGTTGGATGGCCTCGAATACTTCTGTTTCTGGGCTATTTGATCCATGTGGTGCCACGTGTCATCGCCTGATTGGCTGGGATGATATTTTATAGGATTGCTCCCCATACTTTTCCTAAATTCCTATACAAATATCTGCACACACATATTTCTCCAAGTACAAGTGGAAATAGATCAAGTAGAAAGGTGATGTGTGCAAAAAATGATCAATCCTTCACATAATTGAGTTATATTGAGGGCTGAAATTTGTATATAACAGGCGTCAACAACCAGCGCCCAGTGACCCCCTCTCTTTGTTTCCCAACGCCAACCTCCCTCTTTATTTGCCCAGCCGGTGCCTCAATCTTTTTTCATTTTCCTCAACCCTAGCACACCTCTCCCACCATCGCCGCCGCCCAGCATCGATTCCTCCACCTGGCGAGCAAATCCGCCGCCTCTCCGTCTTCGGCGCACCTCCCATCGTCCGCTCGCCGCTGCCCGTCATCGCGGCCACCACCATGTCATCCGCTGCATCTCCACTGTGTCCAAAATTAAGCGTCATTGCAGATCCGCCGCTGCGCAAATCCGCCCCGCGCGCATCGACCATCTCCTCCGACGTGGCCTTTTGCAGGCTCCCGTCGTGGCCTCCACGGCTCCTGGCGCTGTCTCCCCTGGGCTACAAAGGTCCCCACCGCCATCGATAGAGGTCCGCGCCGTTCCCGTTCCGCCTCTCCATTGTATCGCCCACATGCGGTGAGGTGCGCACGCGCTTGGAGCCTAACGGTGACTGAGGTCATGCGCCCGTGCTCCACCTTTCTGTTCCGGCCTGGCCCATCACCTCTCTGCTCCGGCACCCACCTCCAGCGACATCCAAATCTGGCGACGTCGTCCTCGCAAGTGCTCATGTGTTGTGTTCATTTTTTTTAGCAGATCATATGTTTGAGCTCGTATGTTGCAGCTCATATGTTGGAGCTCAATGAAATTTGTATTGAGATTTTGGCACAGGGATATGGAGCTAATAATATGTTCGTGTTTGTGTTGATATTGTCCATCTTTTGCAATTTTGTTACTCCGATATGGAGATTGATTGTTGATGACAATTTTCTGTGTATTGTATGACAGTGTTGAATGTGCCTAGGCAATCCCTTGTGGGTTTTGGAGGATTGATGACAAACAAATGAGATACTAATGAACTTGCTTAGATGACTGTAGGTTAAGTGAAATGAGAGATAGTTTGGTTCACTAAAAAGTAAAAAATGAAGTGGTGTACAAATGAGAAAAGCCCAACTAACAACTGAAGCACAAAGTAGGTTTAAATTTATAGGGTGTGTGTGAGAGACACATCCCAAGAGCTCAAGTCATTGCGTAGGGGTAAAGGCTTTAAATCACCTAAAAATTTAGTGGGCATCAGACTAGTTCGTTCATGGACCGGACTAGTCCGTTCAACTCTCTGTTGCCCAAATACAATGTGCACTAGACTAGTCCGACAATGGACCGGACTAGTCCGATAAACTTTCTGGAAGCAAATAACACAGTGCACCGGACTAGTCCGATGTTGGATCGGACTAGTCCGTTCAAGTCTCTGTAAAATCATTACACTACACTTCAGGCAAGTCCGTCCACTGGGTCGGAGCAGTCCATTGAACTCTCTGATGTTCTATAATGCGTAGCACCAGACATGTCCGTTCATGGATTGGACTAGTCCGTTCAACTCTCTGGAGTTCAATTTCTCAGGGCACCGAACAAGTTCGGACACCTATCGGACTAGTTCGGTATAGCTCGCACAATTAGGGTTTCTAGTGTGATGCACATTTACGTTGACTTTTACACAGCACACCGGACAAGTCCGATCCTCGGTACGGACTAGTCCGCTCGTCAGGATCTCTAACGGTAGCAATTTTGGAAACACTATAAATACAAGATCCATGACCCCACAATCATAGCTTTTTATTCCCACTGTCAAACTCAGAAACCCTAGCGCCGCCACCTATACCAAGAGCACAAAAACACATCTCCCCATGCATCTAAAGTATTCAAATGTGAAAATCAATTGAGTATTCAGATTTAGGGTTGGGAAATCATTTTCTACACGTCGTTGAGCTCTTGGGGTTTGATCTCTTCATGCTCGTTCTTTTCATTGTAATCTATTCGAGTGTATTTGATCATATTTTCATTGTAATTCTTGTGGGAGCCCTCCACGTGTGAGGTTTCCCCATAAACTCGATGATTACCCGTGATAGTGGAATCAAGTTGGCCCTGTGTGGTGACTTGATGAGGGAAAGGGTTTGAAGAGACCCGGCTCAGTATGGGCTTCCTCAATGAGGAGTAGATCCCTTTAGTGAGATCGAACCTCGATAGAAATCAGTGTCCCGCGTGCTTCTTTTTTTTATGTTCATTAATTAGGGCACATAATTGTTCAAGCTTGTAACTTGAATTGCAATTGCTTTTCACGTGTAACTTCACAATATTGATTGATAATCTAAGTGATATCATCAGTTGTTCAAATTTCCACTTCTATAAAGTTTAATTCCTGAATCAACACTTAATCAACTCGAAACACATTCAGCACACTGGACTAGTCTACACCACCAGCCAGACAAGTCTGATCTATCAAGAATTTGACCAGTTGATGAATTGTGCAGGAAATATTCGAAGGCTATTCACCTCCCCTCGAGGCCACATTCAATTGGTATCAGAGCAGGTTCTCCATCGACGAGACTTACCGCTCGGGGAGATCAATGGCCTCTGAGAAGAACAACGGGATCCGGAAGGTGCAAAACATCAAACAAGAGCAAGATACAAAATCCTTGATCTTTTAAGGAAGTGTGTCAACTCAAGGAACTTTTAAAGAAGAAACTTCTGAGCCAAAAGGGAATAGAAGATGAAAAGACAACAGGAAGTGGTCATCAAGACTACTTCTGATATCCTTACAATTACAGTCGTCTCAATTCCAATAATCATTATCGCTCTATTGCCATGGGAAAGCCTCCACAATTCGACGAAAACGACCACACCATGTGGAAAGACAATATGAAAATGCATCTAATCGCTTTAAATCCCAGTCTTTGGCATATTGTGTGTACAGGTGTAGATTTCCTGGATATAGACGAAGAACTAACTCTAGAACAAGAAAAAGAAATTCACTGCTACGCTCAAGCCGTTGTAGTGATTACCTCGCCATTGAGCCGGGAGGAGTTCACCAATATCGATGGATTGGAAAGCACTAAAGAAATCTGCGATACACTTAAAACAACACATGAAGGAAGTAGGTCAGTCCGAGAAGCCAAAATTGAGATTCTTGAACGAGAATTTGGGAGATTTGCCATTGAAGAAGGCGAATCACCTCGAGACATGTACAACTGGATGAAGGCGCTTATCAACAAGATCCGCGCCTATGGAAGCAAGAAGTGGACTGACCATGAGGTAGTCAAAAGGATGATTAGAGCCTTCATGCCAAGAAATGTCACCTTATGCTCAATGATCTGAGAAAGCCTAGGGTTTCACAAAATGACTGCAGATGAACTATCGGGAAAAATAATAAACCATGAGATGATGGAGAAGGAAGCCCAATACGTCAAAGACCTAGCTGAGCTCACCTCTTCCAAAAAAGATGGAAGTTGCTCTCAAATCAACTTGCAAGCCTAAATCAAAGGAAACTCATGAAACTCAAGACGAAGGAGGCAAAAGTGATGTGAGCACTGACCTAGATGATGAAGAGATGGTACACTTCATCAAAAAATTCAAGCGCAAGATGAAGAGAAGAAACGATAGAGACTTGAATGAAGGGAAGAGCAAATAAAAGGGAAAATCCAAGGCTTGACATACCTGCTATTTGTGTGGCGAGTACAATAACTTCATGGTTGACTGCGGTTATTAAGAGTAGAATAGGAATAAGGAAACAAAGCCTCGAGAAAAAAATTCAAAAAAAAGAAAGCAAGTTCATCAAGCGCATATTGGCAAGGAGTGGGACTCAAATAACGAGTCCTCCTTCGATGAAGAAGAAGAGATGGTCTCCATTGCCATCAAGAAGCCTACCAAGAGGTCTACGCTGTTTCCGAACATGGGAGGACGGGAGACACAAAATCACACTTGCCTTATTGTTAAAGAAGGCAAGAAAAAGGTTCGACTTACTACCCCCTCGCTAAATTGCTCTATTGATGATTTTGACAGCTCTAGTGAAAATGAGGAGATATGCTCATCCGTGAAAGGAAGAGGTATCAAGAGGTTGAGAAACTCCTTGAGCTTGAAACAGAGAAGAGCAAGTCACTTGACCATGAGCTAGCCTTGAGTAAGGAAACTTACTCAAAGCTAGAAGACTAACACGTTGCACTCAAGATGAACTTGCTAACTTGTCAGAAGTTAACAAGATTCTTGAACTGCATGTTGAGTCACTCAAGCAAAGTGACTCCTCCTCCTCCAAAAGATCAACTTCCAAAGGTATAAGTTCGACAACAATTCCAACTTGCGCATGTTCCAATAAGAAAAATGTTGTCAAACCTGATTCTTTAATTTCTAATGCTAAGCATCCTTCCCAAAGTGGCATCTTTGACAAGGAGAAGATCAAATATGCACGTAGTGCATATATGGTCACTAGAACTACTAACAACACAGATGGTCTTGAGTTTAACAAGAACAAACACATGTCCACCAACGTTCATGCTAAGAAGAAAATCACTTTTATTAGGAAACATCATGTGAATATGACTTGCAAATACTATTTTGCACCTTTGATGCTTCCTATGTACTTATGAAAGTAAAGTTTGGACATTTATTTGCTAAATATGCAGGGTCACGCCACAAGAACTCAAAAAATTTTGTGTGGGTGCCCAAAACTCTTGTGACTAATCTGAGAGGACCCAAGCAAGCTTGGGTTACTAAAACCAAGGAATAATTCTGTTTTGCGGGCCTACTCCTTCGATGGATCAAAGTGGGTGCTAGACAATGGATGCACCAATCACAGGACTAGAGAGAGGAATATGTTCGTGGAGTATGAATGCTACGGAGATCCAAGTGAAGCGATAAACTTTGGAGACAACAACCAAGGAAAGGACCTTGGTAGTAGTAAAATTGAAATTTCTTCTCAACACACTCTCTCTTTACATTTAGATTCTTTAGATTATAACTTTCTATCAATATCTCGGCTATGCGACAAAGGTTATATGTTTATTCACTAATGAGGGTGTGACTGTTTTTAGAAGAAGCGATGGCTCGATTGCATTCAAGGTAATGTTGAAGGGAAAGCTTTATCTTGTTGACTTCAACAAAGATAAAGCTGACATAACACTTGCTTGGTTGCTAAAACTAACATGGGATGGCCGTGGCATCGACGGCTAGCCCATGTTGGGATGAGAAATCTGTAGAAATTTCTAAAAGGTGGTCACATACGAGGTTTAAAGGATGTTGTTTTTGAGGAAGACAGGTCGTGCAATGCTTGCCAGGCGGGAAAACAAGTTGGAGCACTGCACCCCGCCAAGAACGTGATGACTACCACAAGACCGCTGTAACTTCTTCACAGGGACATTTTCGGTCCAACTGCTTACATAAGCATCGGCGGTAACAAACATGGTTTAGTTATTGTTTATTATTTTTCAAGATTCACCCGGGTATTTTTCTTGTATGATAAATTAGAAACTCAGGGAATCCTCAAGAACTTCCAGAAAAGATCTCAGAACGAATTCTCCTCAACTGTGAAGAACATTAGAAGTGAAACCGTGATAGAATTCAAGAATACACAAGTTGAGTAGTACCAAGATGAAGAAGGAATAAAGAACAAATTTTTGGCACCCTACTCCCCTCAACAAAATAGGGTGGCCGAAAAGGAAAACAGTACAATAATCGAGATAGCGAGAACACTGTTGGATGAATAAAAGACATCAGATCAGTTTTGGGCTGAAACGGTGAACACCGCTTGCCACGCCACAAATCGGTTGTATCTTTACGAACTCTTGAAGAAAATTCCATAAGAGGTTCTCACTGGTAACAAACCAAATGTTTCATATTTTAAAGTATTTGACTGCAAGTGTTTTATCCTGAACAAGAAACCGAGGACTTCGAAGTTCGCTTCGAAATCTGATGAAGGGTTCTTGCTTGGATATTATTCGAATGCCTACACATATCGTGTCTTCAACAAAGTCTCTGGCCTTGTTGAAATAGCACGTGACGTAGTGTTCGATAAAACTAACGGCTCCCAAGTGGAGCAAGTTGATAAGCGTGAGACCTATGTGTGTTGAATACATTCGCTTTGACGACAAATGTTTTGAATACTACCAAAAAACTTTTTTAACAAGGTCCGACTCTAGGTATGATCTACAGCAAGGTCCGATGATAGGCCCGCTATGTTTTGGGTAGCTCCAGCAAGGTCCGGCGCTAGGTCCGACTTCTTTGGCTAGTTCTGACTTCTTTGTCTAGGTCCGACTAGCTGTGGTTAGCACCGATGCTAGGTCCGACTAGTTTGGTAAGCTTCGGTGCTAGGTCCTGCTATCTTTCGTAAGCTCCGGTTCAGGGTCAGGTTAGCTTTGGCATGGTCCGGAGCTTGATTGCAATTGTTCTACTTTTACCTTAGCAAATGTTTCAAACATGCTTTACACTTATGGAAAGTTTGCTTAGTATTCTATTACTAAGTTTTTGATGCATTTTGGCTGATCATGGTGGTTAATATTTTGCTATGGTTCACAACATGCTTATGTGAGGCGCTCACGTAAGGTGTTGTAGTTTTGGAACTAACGTGAGTCAAGTCGAGGACTTGTGCTGGAAAGTATTGGTTGTTTGTTCATGTTCAGGTGTTGCTTGACTTCAAGACATGGCTGGTGATGGGATCCATTGAACTACTCTTACGGTGAAGATGAGGTTCAACAACCATGTTCGGGAGGAATTGTGGTTGATTAGATCGGGAGGTCACACAACATGTTGAATCAAGAACAATGCATATGAAGGTATCGTGGATGTCGTTGGAAGCAATTTGCACGTGTTCAAGGAGTGCATGGACGTGGCTACATGGTTCCGAGGCGTGATGAAGAGATGTGGACGTAAAAAATTGGTCGGAAAGGTCCAACCCACTAGGTTATGGACTCGAGCTGCGGCTCAGTCGTGTTTGACGTAAATATGGAAAGATTTGAGTTGGTTATGATAGGATTTCGTGTGGGTCACAAAGTAGGGTTGTTCTAGGAATGTGGGATACGTTCCAAAGGTGTTTGGAAGTCTTAAGATTGCTTCTATCTGCGTATGGAAGAATCTTGAGCAGTTATGGAGAATTTCGATTCGTGAACAGAGTAGGATACGTGTCCTAGTTTGAGATGAGGTGGCCTTAGGGCTGGTAATATAAGCAAGGAAGTCTAGAGCTCATGGTAGGCGACTTTTGGCCTGTTCCTCTTGTGTTCCATTGAATAAAATTCGTAGTTGAATGGAACTTTTGTGCCTTGTTCATCCGACTTGTTTTCTTCAAGTCTTTATTGTTGAGTTTTTGCACGGCACTACCTTGCTTCGGTGGTTTTATCATAACTCGAGTTTTACATATCCAATTGTAAAAGCCCTAAATTAGAAGTGGAAAGTTCAGAAAGGACAATGGAAAATTTGATTGGGGAAGATAAATCAAATGGCAATTGAGAAATTAAACCAATTCAATCTTCAATAGAAGGGATTTAAAAATTCAAAGTAGCTCCTGTTCAAACTTTGCCAAAATAAAAGTCTGAGTTTACCATTAGCATTCCAAATATTCCAAAGAGCGACCCTGCAAATTTTCATAATATTTGGAGCTCTAATTTTATTTAATTCAATGGGTACATTAAATTCTAGTAAAATTCAAATTTGAATTGGAATTTCACAAGAAACCTGTCCAAAATTGAAATCCAATTTCAGAATCTTAATCTCCATGTTTAAATTGGCTTCTCCACAAAAATATAGCATTTTTGGACATGTTAAGGTTGAAGAATTGAAGTTCCAGAGAAGGATTGGGATGAAAAGGGTAGTGGGACCCACTGTTAGCCTCTCCCACTCGATGGAACTGACTGAATGCTCTGTTTACAGCTGTCCACAGGCTTCAACATCGGTAAAACTCACCACCATGACAAGGCATGCAAAGGAAGCAGCTCCGTGGCACCCAGAGTGGATTTAGACACCTCCCCTCGTGTCTCGTCAGCCATATTCATCCCACACAACGCCGTCACTCCTTTACTCGCTGCAAAAACAGAACCGCACCGCCTCCCCGTCGCTTGACTTTGTTGGCCAAACGAAGCTAGCTTTCGCCGTGCTCCAAACAGAAATAGGTAGCGCAACTTGGTGCTCTTCCTTCCCATCCCCTTGCTTGCTTGATTTACTACTTATCGGCGTTGTATTTTGAAGTTTTTCCAGAGCTTGCGGGTGAAGCCGCCGGTTAGCTCTCTGCTCCACGAAGACAAGCTAATACAAACAAGTTATTGTCTACTTCCTTGATGAAATAAGACGTGCAAAGGTACATAGATGCTTCTGGTTAAGTTTCAGCCCCTATCGTGCCTCCTAGCTTCCGTATCTCGTGTTGCACCGTGCCTAGTTCATACCGAGGTAACTAGATCATCGGTTTAATTCCGTTTCTACGTGCAATGATTTTTCAATCCAGTCAAGTATTATCTTCTAAATCTTCCGGTGCACCATCTCACCAAAAATGAAGGGAATTCATCGAGAGATGAGGTCGGATTTCGAGTTTTCACGGCCGCCAATAAAAATCCGTCGGTCTACCGTCGAACCCCTAGTTGTCGGCCGTTCGACCCCATTTGCACCTAAAAATTGTCATCCTCATGCTCCCAGGAACATTACCAGCTTTTTCCTGAGTTGTTTGAGCCATTTCCCAGCGATTCCGGCCATCGCCGAAACCCTAGCTTCGCCGCCGCCGTCGTACACTCACCTCCTGTTGTCGCCGTCGTGATTGGACCTCACTAGAGTGTTGCGTGTCCGATTTTAGAGATAGGTGGTCACGACCGAGCCAAATGGAGGTCGATGCGGCAATGCCCGGCGAGCGCCGCCTCAGTTCTAGCAAGGAGCGCCCCCTGCGTCGCGAGGAAGACGAAGGTCCATGGGCCCCGCCTATCAGCGACGTTTTCCACCACGCGGATCAGCTGCAGCACCGGATCATGTGTGGCTACGCGGGTTAACCCCGTGGCCCTCGGTGTGGCCCAGATGCGATTGGCCCATTTAAATGAAGTGGGGCCGGCTCCATTATTTAAACTTTCCAGTTGGAAAATAATTCCAGATTTCAATCAAATTCAAAAAAACATTACTCCTAATATATTTGCTCAAAAATTTCCAAAGAAATTCCGGTAGACTCATCTTGTTCTCAACATTGCAGTAATTCGATTTGTTGGACATGAAACTCCAAGAATTTGCAAAATTAATTCTTTTTATCTAATTGTTTGGTCAGGTCACTCTTAAATATACACTTGATATTCAGTAAAAATTTCAAGTTCATTGGGCTTCATTTACTGGACCAAACAGTGTTCAAATCACCTATGTCAATTCAAAAATGGAAAATGTCCAGAAACCTTTTCAACATTTCCCCAAACTTGTAAAATCAGTTTCTCTTTGTAGAATGGTCATAAAAATGTGAAACAGATTTTACAAGAACCAGGAGAACCTCCTATATCAAGATCATCCACTGTTAACCATGACAAAGATCCAGAATTAAAACCAAAATTCAGAGAAGCCTTTTCTTGTTGGAATTTTAGAGAAAACAAGCTTCCTTGAATATCTCCAATTTTTTGTCCCGATCTTCCTCATTGAACCTAGTGTCCACTGTAAAAATCCCAAAGCCAATTAAAATATTTTACGCACCTGATCAATGTTTACAAGATCTTCTCTATAGTTTCAATATCACTCATGTATTTTATATATTGCATATCATATAGTGACCAAGATCGAGGAGGACCCGGAGCCCTTGGAGACTCTACTTCCAGAAGCTAACTTCCCCTCTGACTTGCAGCCAGGCAAGCCCCAGTTTGCATTTAAGTGCTATTTCAAATTTTCTATTTTTATCACTTATGTCTAGGATGAATTTTGTGCTTTAGGGCTAAGGTGCTTGTTACTCCACTCGCATAACCCAAAAATCCCATGGAGTATTGGGTAGGTCTAGATCTTGACGAGTAGACAATGCCATGCTAATTTTTATAGGAATCCGGTAGAAGTCGAGTACTTGGAATCTACTCGCGAGATAGGATTTTATCACACGGGATGATTAGAATTAAAGAAGTGTTTAGAAATGTGAAATTGAGACTGAGCAGCGGGTATGATGCAGCGAGACGTGGTCTCATGTGTGTAGTCCTGCTTGTGTCGATTAAGGACCGATCCGTGTGCGGCCCTGCTGGACAAGTTTGAACAGTACCGGATGCATACTGGGCATATGGAACCCAGGAAACTGATGTAACTTGCTAACTTGGATGTCGAGGCATAGCCCATTGTCGATAGGGGTGGGCTGAGGGTAGTAAAATGTAAATTCGCCGGCGAGCACATACATGCTCCATGCAGGAACCTTATGCCCACGATGGTGGGACCGGTTGGGTGTTTGAGTTCTCTTGTGAAAGGTGGCTGCGTATGACGTGGTGGGGAGCACGGCATGCTCCTTAGGCACGGGTGTACGTGACGTGTTGTTCGGTTGTGTCCTGATTGCAATCACCATCCCTCATGGTTATTTTAGTACCGCTTGTTCACTGTGCTGTGACATAGTAAATACTGAAGAAGTCAGGAGAATACGATGTATTGAAATATAATTGGTTTGCCACTATGATTGCTATAGATTAGGCTCATTAAAGTTACTGTCATTAAACATTTAAGATGCTGCTATTAACTTGTAAAATGATGATCAATTTATATGCGAGTCATTTACTGCTATATCCATCCCTATATTAAGTATCCCTGCATGTAGAGTTTCATGTTTAGGTGAGACGGTTAAGTCTTGCTGAGCCTTCATGCTCACGGTTGCTATATTAAGTTGTTTTCAGGTGAGACTTATGAGGAAGGGCCCGAGGATGAGGCGATGCCCCCGTCGATGTATACCGCCGAATGGGAGCCTTGCACGCTGTAGTAACTTTGTGTGTGGCTAGTGTGTAGCGCCTGCGGGCTGGACGGCTGCACTTTTGCATAGCTAGGCTGAGAGTTTAGCTATGAATATTATCTTCCGCTGTCTATTAAGTATTGTAAAAGACATCCACTGTTTATATAAATAAAACTTTGTATATCATTGTATTTTTTCGTGTGTGCTGTTGGGTGTCGCATCGCACGGCACCACCCTCATCGATTCCTGGAATGTGTGGACCCGGTCCTCACACAAATTGACGTGATTCTTTTTGGGTTGTCTTCAAAACTTGATTATCTATCATCTGTAAAAAATTCACGGTCATTGGATTTTTGGTTTCTGATCTACACGTGTTTATTTGTAGTGTTACAGATCTGACTTTTACTCAGTAGAACAGATTGACCTTCGCTCGATCTTTCAATCATAACTTGAGTTTTGCTCAACGGATTTTCGTGATTCTTGTTGTGACGTCTTCGTAACTTGGTTCTACACAATATACATATGTTTTGTCACAATGGATCACATTTAGATTAATCGCACAGACGATTTCTTAACAGGTTGATGTTCTGCCGAGGGGTTTTCGTTGCTTCCACTAAAAAAGTTTTAATCTTGCATTCACCCACCTCTAGTAGCTTCTCAAGTGCTCCTCGATCCTAAAATTGGTATAAGAGCCACGGTGCTCTAATCTTTGTGATTTGCATGTGTTTTTGACTAATACTCATGGAGAAATACTTGGCAAAACCTTGTGTGTTTGTTGGCATTGATTTTCAGGTTTAGAAGGAATGCATGGAAGCTTTTATCCAGGCACAAGGCTTTGCAGTATGGAAAAAGGTGTACAAGCCTTACAATGTGCCACCGAACGATCAAGTCATGGATACAAACTTAAGAGATGTCGACAACAACAACAAAGCGCGCAACTTGATAATCCAAGGACTAACTCAGAGCGACTTCGACCATGTTGCACACCTCCGATTGGCGTGTGTGGAGAGCACTTTGTGACTACCATGAAGGATCCAACACGATCAAGGAGATAAGGCAGGATATGTTCATGAAAGAATACATGCGCTTCGAGATGCAACCCAGTGAGTCTATTGATGACCTCTTTCCTTGCTTTAATAAAATTCTCAGCAACTTGCGTAGCATCAATGTTAATTTTTCAGATGTTGATAATGCTAGGCAATTACTTAGTGCATTAGACATGTCAATTTGGGAGATGAAAGTCACATCTAATCGTGAATCTACTGTCATGAGTACACATACATTAGATTTGCTATATTCTAAATTGAAAACTCATAAAATTGACATAATCTCTTGCAATTGTTTCTCAATGTGACATGGCTAGCTCCAGCCAATCTTCATCTTGTGGTACACTTGCTTTGTTGTCCTCTATAACCTTTGAAAAGATTGAGGAGTTTCCAGAGGAGGAGCTAGCACTTCTCTCTACTAGGTTGTCAAAAGCATTGAGAAATGTGAGAACTAGAAGGAGAGGTAGCTTAGGACCTCAACGATGCTTCGAATGTGGTAAGACAGGACATTTACGCACGAATTGCCCTAACCTTTCAGGTACAACTTCCCATGATGAAAAGCAAACAAGGACAAAGCACTCCTCTGCAAAAACAACAAGAAAAATAAGGGTTTTATAGTTTCATCACCGCACTTCAGGAACATTGGATGTGACGAAGATGAAGATGATTTGGCAAACTTGTGTTTCATGGTGGGCAAGTCAAGATCAAGTATGGAGGAGGCAGAACACAACAGTGACAATGAAGGGGTATGTCCTACTTGCGAAGAAATGTGTGATGCTATTTCTCGTGCCACTGTTATAGTTAAGAAAAAGGACAAAAAACTTACGGACAATTATATTAAAATGGAGTCACTAGAATCTGAAATTAATCGTTTGAAACTTCTGATTCCTAGTGATGATTCTCATTCCTCATGTGATTTAATATATGAACAATTGTCCTCTCTAATAAGTGCAAACATGAACTTGAAATTGAAAAGAACAAAAAGCTTGATGTTCCAAATGACAAAAACTTAAAAGATGTTTCTTGTTCTACAATTGATTTGCATTTTTCTACCTGTAATGATCTTGAAAAGAAACTAAAATATGCTATGAATGAAATTTCAATACTGAACAATGCTTGACGTGCTCATGAAGTTAAATATTGTTCTAATTGCAAAATAGAAGGAAAAACTTCATGTGAAAACTGCCTAGAACTGTCTAAGAAACTTGATGACATGAATAGGACACTAGAGCAATTTTGTATTGGGAACAAAAATCTAAACTTCCTGCTGAATTCATCCAAATCTTGCAATGATAAAACTTGTTTAGGTTTTGATTCCTATGCTTCTGCTAAGGCACATCCAACTAAAATTGTAAAGTCATTAGGAAGTGGTTTGATTAAAACAGTTCCCTAACCAAAAGAGGTGGTTTTTAAATCTACAGGAGTGTTGTCACATTTGGGTTCAAATAAAAATACTGCATGCTCATCTAGGCATGAACACGAAGTTAAGTTACATTGTACCTATTGTGGTAGAGATGGTCATGTCATAGATTTTTTTTATAGACTAGCTAAATAACTTAAAAAAGAAAGAATACAAGCTAGATCTTATAACTCATGCAAAATTTGTTGCACATACTAAACCGAATATCAAGAACATGCAACCTGCTGTTATGAGTCAAAAACATTCAAAGTTTACCTCCGGAGCTTCATTTTTTGCCTCCGAGCCTTCTATTATTACCTCCGGACCTTCTGTTTTTGCCTTTGGAGCTACTGATTTTTGTGTTGCACAAGTAATACCTCATAGGTCAGTATTTAAGAACAAAAAATCTCAAACTTTGACTCATAAACCTGTTGTTTTATCTTAGCTGTCGCGTGTTGTTCCTGCTAGACATCGTGCGACTTAGTACTAGATTCCTAAATGCCTTTTGACTAACCCCAGTATTGAGTCATCGATGTATTGTGCTTCTTTGGGGACTGGAATCCTGACCTCGAAGGATCTCATTGGGTGGTGTCGTGCGATGCGACACCCAACAGTATGCAAGAAAAGAACGAGAACAAATTACAATACCAAATCTTTATTTAAAAGCACAGCGAAAGTTTTACAATACTAACGAAAGGAAAGAGAACTATACATCATTGCTACGCTCTCCGCACTAGCTATGCAAAAGCAAAGTCATCCATGCCCTGGATACTTCGCACTAGCAACACCTAACTTACGGCGGAGTGGAGGGTTCCCACTCGGCTGTAAACTTTGGAGGGGGTGCAGCCTCGTCACCGAACCCGTCATTAGTTGTACAATCTGCAAAAACTTGTTAACTGCAAATGTGGGCTTAAGGCTCAGCAAGACTAACCTGTCTCACTAGACATTTGTAGAATGAATACTAAGAATAGGTAAGGAATAGCATAAAGGACTCGCCTACAAGTGGATCCTTATATTCATATTTTAAGTAGAGCATGACATTCTTCAGGCATGACACATCATAGAATCCACAATCAAACAAAAAACGCTTTGCCGATGATATGACATGCACAAAGCACATAATGCTATTACAGGTAAACTATGGGGAAACTGTAAACTTTTAATTGTACTATATCTAAGCCATACAAGGTTGCAAGCAATTGTAATTCAATATCATATTCTCCTGACTTCTTCAGTATTTACGACGTCACAGCGCAGTGAACAAGTGTTACTCTATTACCGCAAGGGATGGTGATTGCAATCAGGACATAATCATAACAACACGACACATACGCACTTTCGGAAATGTTAGTGAGTACTTACAACATTACCTACGTAACACTTCAGTACTAGTCGTATATGGCCACCTTTCACTAAACACTCGAATGTTGAACCGGTTGATCGGTCACGAGCAGGAGGTCACTGCGTGGGGCGTACTCTGACGTGCCCACCAGCTGATTTACACCATGCTGCCCTCAACCCACACCTAAAAAAAGGAATGGAATGCCTCGACAAACTAGTATCAAGCTACGTCAGTTTAATGGAGCCCATTTCTCCAGTATGTCGCTGGTACATTTCAAGCTTGTACAGCAGGGCCGCACATGAAACGGTCCAAAATCGACACAAGTAGAGCTACGCACGTGAGACCACGTCTCGCTGCATCCTACCCACTGTTTGGTCTTAATTTCATATTCATAAACCTTTTCTTGATCCAATTCATCTCGTGTGATGAAATTCCTATCTCGCGAGTAGATTCCAACTACTCGACTTCTACTGGATTCCTATGAGCATAAGCATAGCAGTTTCTACTCAACAGGTTGTAGACCTACCCAAGACTCCTTAGCATTTGTGGGCCATGCAAGTGGATGTCTAACACCTTAAACGTAATGCACAATCATCTGAAGACATAAGGTGAAATGCAAACTGCAAATACACTGTAAGGAACTTAAATGCAAACCAGGGCTTGCCTGAATGCGAGTCTGAGTCTACGTTATTTTCTGGCAGCTGGACTTTCAAAGCTTCCGGCTGCTCCTCGATTTCAGCTACTACACGATATGCATATACTATATATGAATGACTTTGAAAATAATTAATATGCTTAAGGTTATAATTTAATATCTTAGGGTCAAAATAAGATAATGATCTTAATTGGCTTTGGGACTTTTATGGTAGATACTACTGACTATAGTGAAGACTCTTGCAAAGAACAGGAGATGATCAAGGAAGTTTGTTGTTCTTAAAAATTATGGTAAGAAATAACCTTCTCTAAATTTTGGTTGAAATTTTGGAGACCTATCATGGCTACCAGTGGTTGTCACATATAGAGGGGGTCTCACTGGTTCTATGAAATTTTGCTTCACTATTTTCTAAGCTTCCTGTTGGGAGAAACTGATTTTACAAGTTTGGGTAAATTTCTGAAATTGATTTTGTATTTTTCTAAATTTATAACTACATAGAGATTTGGAACACTGATCAACCCAGTAATTTAATTCCAATGAACTTGAAATTTTTACTGGAGATCAAGTGTATTAATAATAGTGCTCTGACCAAAATTAGGAATTTTCCAATTAAAAGAACTGTAGGAATGAATTATATAAGCATTTTGCTTCTCTGAATTATGGAGAAATTTATATGGATTCTCATACAAGTCCAAGTGAACCAGTGGAAAGTATTCTTCACTCCGGTTCTAACAAAATTTATTTGGAAATTTTTGGACAATTCTACTGGAACTTATGGATTTTCCAAGTTTTGTTAATTCCTGGAATTATCTTCAAAAGGGAAACACTTAAATAATTCAGCCTGGCCCACTGGTTTAAAAACAACCAATCGCAGCAGGGCCGCACCGCGGGCCATGGGGTTAACCCGCGTAGTCACACCAGATCCCTGGCCACACCCGGATCCTGCAGCGACTGACACGTGGGGTCCATGGTTGTCTTCAACCTCGGGCCGGCGCCCGTGGTGGTAGCTCGCTGGCGATCTCGCCGCTGACCATATTGCTGTGCCAAACTCGCCAAGACTCTCTGCATGGGGGTTTTGGGGGGCGCTGAGCACGGCGGTGAGGTCAGCTTCGGCTGAAACAGACCGGAACAATGCGTGCGACGGCAGCGGCGGCAGCGAGAGCTCGAGCCTGCTTGAACTCACTCAACTCAAGCTCAAATAGCTTGGGAACTACTCCCAAAGCTTCCTGGGACCTCAAGGTTCGAGGATCTGGACTAGGGAAGAGAGGAAGCCATGGTGATATATGAGCTCGATGGCGAAGTACGGTTTTTCAACCGGCGGCCGCGAAATTTTAAAATCTAAGGTGCTCGGATGATAACTTTTGGGGTCCTTGGGCAGGGAGTTGCGCTAGGATATATAGGAGATATCTTCCAAGCAGATTAAAGAATGATTGCAAGAATGAAACGAATTTAAGCGCGAAGCCTTGCTGTTCTATTGAACAATGATTCGGTTGTCGAATAAAAACTCGAGCTACACTTCATTTCATTGGCTTAAATATGGTGAGCATAAACTAGAGAGGATTGTGAACCTTTTTGCTTAAAGGGTCAAGATTGGAAATGGCCTAGAACCGGAGCTCGACGGTGAGGCAGTGAAGGTTCCCGGCGGCTTCCTCGACGGCGAACGGAAAACATCAAAATACCTCCAGTAGAAGCTATGTCACGATCAATGACCAAATAGAATATGTAGTGGAGGTTGTGACAACACTTTTATCTACTTACAGCACGGTGAGAAACAGCTTCAATCTCCGGCCAAAAGCTCGAAGAACAGAGGTGGCAGCTATGGCGCGAACAGAGATGGAGTTCGACGGTGACGGCCAGGGGGTGGTATTTATAGGCATAGTGGGACGAGGGGAGCTCGCCACGGCGCAAGCAAGCAGGCAGCTCGGTGGCTTGCATTCTGCGTCACGGTGTCAAGCATTGCCGGCGTCGATCGGCGGGGACAGCCGGATACAGAGCATTCCGTTGGTTCACTCGAGCTTGTCAGGCTGACAGTGGGTCCCACCTTCTCTTATCCTCTTCCCTTCTCTGCAACATCATTTCTCCTACCAAACTTGATCCAAAAATTCCAGATTTTGTGGAAAGTCTTAATTAAATATATGGAACTTGATTCTGAAATTGGATTTTGAATTGGAACAAGTTTCATTTGAATTTCAAATTTGAATTTGAAATTGAATGAAATTCAATGGGGTCACTGAATTAAATAGCAAAAGAGTTTCAAAAATTGTGAAACTTTGGGAATAAGTCAAGCAAGTCATGCTGACCATGATGGTGTGTTCAAATCCTGATATTCAAATAAGTTTAACAGAATTCAAAATTTGAACTCTAAATATGGCTCGAATTTGCTAAGCGTCTCAAATAAAATAGCATCTGGACTTCAAAAATCTTGAAATTTGAAAGGAAGTCTATTTGGAATATTATGAGGCCATGGAAAAATTTATGGCCTCAGATTTGAATATTTTGGCAGGGCCTAATTGTACAGTGCTATATTCAAATAAATTTGAACATAATTAGTACTGCATAGTAATTTGCCCTGAATATTTTTATTCAATAAATTCAAAAACTTGTAGAAAGGTCTCTTAAATTATTCTAAGGTCATTGGTGAAGTTCACGCCTTATGTTAATAAAATTTAAGAATGGTTGAAAGAAAAATTCTTAATGATCTCAAGTTCAAATGCACAACCACATTTCATCTTCACTATGGTTGAAAACAAACTGATAGTTGAACTTCATATTAAGGGAAAAACTGGGATTTTACATTCCCCCCCCCTTAAAATAATATCGTCCCGATATTACAAAAGGAAGGATAGAAGAAAAAGATCTAATGAACATATGCCGTTAACAAGTCTGGATAGTTTGTTCTCTCGCTTTTCCACGTTGCTTCATCAGCGGTGTGGTTTCCCCACAAGACCTTGTAGAAATGCAAGGTGCAGTTTCTTGTTGTACGAGTCTTCTCATCGACTATCTGGGTCGGATGCTCAAAGTAAGTAAGATCTGGTTGGAGAGCTTCCAAATCCTCCATACAGACTTTTGCTGGGGCCTTGAGACATTTTTCTCAACTGTGAAATGTGAAACATATTGTGGACCCCTGAAAGCAACGCTAGCAGCTCTAGCCGATAGGCTACAGGTCCGCATTGCTCAATTATTGCGGATGGCCTAATGAAACGTGGAGCTAGCTTCCCTTTTACTCCGAATCGATGAATCCCTTTCATTGGGGATACACAAAGGTAAACGTGGTCCCCGATATCGAAGTGAAGGGGTCGACACCGTTTGTCCGCATAGCTTTTATGATGAGACTGAGCACCCTTGAGGTTGGCTTGAATAACTCGTACTCGTTCTTCGGCTTCATTAACCAAGTCTATACCATATATTACTCGTTCACCGGATTCACACCAGTTCAAAGGTGTGCGGCAATTCTGGCCATAAAGAGCTTCATATAGTGCCATTTGGATGCTAGTCTGATAACCATTGTTGTATGAAAACTCTGCCAATGGTAGATGATCATCCCAATTCTTACCAAGGTGAATGGCACAGGCGCGGAGCATATCCTCTAGCACTTGGTTTACTCGTTCCGTTTTACCATCAGTCTTTGGATGGTAAGCTGAGCTTTGAATCAACTTGTTACCCGCAGATGCGTGGAGGTGCTCCCAAAATCGAGCAACGAATAAGGTTCCACGATCTGATACGATAGTGTGGGGTACTCCGTGTAAGCATAGGATCCTGGCAATATACAACTCTGCATATTATCGTGCCACATTTGACATTGATCGGAATAAAGTGAGCCGACTTGGTGAGTCGGTCGACTATCACCCAAATCGAGTCATGCTTGCGAAAGGTGAGAGGTAATCCAACAATGAAATCCATGTTGATGTCCTCCCATTTCCAGGCCGGTATGCTTAAAGGTTGTAGTTGTCCGGCTGTCTTCAAATGGTCGGCTTTCACCCGCCGACACGTATCACATTCGGATACGTACTTTGCTATTTCCCTCTTCATCCGAGTCCATCGAAATTTCTTCTTTAAGTCTTGGTACAATTTGTTACTTCCCGGATGAATAGAATACTTGGAAAAATGAGCTTCGTCCAAAATCTTCTTCCAAAGTCCCACATTGCGGGGCACCACGATGCGGTCTTTGAACCAGATGGTACCGTACTTGTCACATCGGAAACACTTCATCTCCCCCTTTTTCATTCTTCGGCGAATATGCGATATGCCCTCGTCTTTCTTCTAATCCTCAACAATTTCTTCCCTTATGGCAGGCATAAGAGTTAGATTGTAGAGCGCTCCATATGGAACCAAGTACAGACTCGGTTCTTCTTCCTCTGTCAAGGTGATAGAAAGG
The DNA here is from genome assembly GCA_036927565.1 of Tuctoria greenei. Classification (NCBI taxonomy): domain Eukaryota; kingdom Viridiplantae; phylum Streptophyta; class Magnoliopsida; order Poales; family Poaceae; genus Tuctoria; species Tuctoria greenei. The sequence continues at coordinate 83,908,358 of JAYESD010000010.1, forward strand.
TTATTGACATGGGACATGCAACTTAGAGCATCAGGGACTACATTTGCCTTTCCAGGATGGTAGTGGATCTCAATTTCATAGTCTTTGATTAATTCCAACCATCTTCGCTTTCGCATATTCAAATCTTTCTGGGTGAAGATGTACTTCAAGCTTTTGTGATCGGTGTAGAGATGTAGTAGGTTGCCCCATAGATAGTGTCTCCACATCTTCAATGCTAGTATCATGGCAGCAAGCTCAAGATCATGAGTCGGATAATGTTGCTCATGGTTCTAAAGCTGTCGTTATCCATAAGCGATCACCCTTCTGTCTTGCATTAATACGCAACCCAAACCAATCCCAGGTGCATCACAATAAACATCAAATGACCTAGTCGTGTTTGGTTGGGCTAATACCGGCGTTGTTGTGAGTTGTTTCACTAATTCTTGAAAACCTTCCACACATTCCATTGTCCATGCATATTTCTTCCCTTTCTTCAGAAGTTCCGTCATTGGTTTAGCTATCTTGGAAAAACTTGGAATTAACCTCCAATAATATCCCGCTAAACCCAGGAAGCTTCAAACTTAATGCATAGACATTGGAGACTCCCATTTGAGTACTTGCTTAATCTTGCTTGGATCAACTGCAATCCCTTCGGCGGAGATGATGTGCCCTACAAATGGCACTTGGCTGATCCAGAACTCACATTTGCTGAACTTGGCATACAACTTGTGGTCTCTCAATCGCTGAAGCACGATGTGCAAATGTTGTGCATGTTCTTCTTCGGATTTAGAGTACACAAGGTTGTCGTCAATTAAGACCACGACAAACTTGTCCAAATCTGGTATGAACACCGAATTCATGAGATACATGAAATGGGCCGATGCGTTGGTCAATCCGAAGGACATGACAAGGTACTCATACAATCCATACCTATCGACAATGCTGTCTTAGGTATATCCTCTGGTCGAATTCTAATCTGATGATATCCAGAGCGAAGATCCATCTTTGAAAATACCCTAGCACCCACCAATTGATTGGATAGAATATCGATGCGTGGTAGTGGATACTTGTTTTTGATCGTGACAACATTGAGTGGACGATAGTCCACACACAGTCTTAATGTTTTATCCTTCTTTTCCACGAACAATGCAGAACAACCCCAAGGTGATGAACTTGGATGAATGAAACCCTTGTTTAAAAGTTCCTTCAGCTGCTCTTTCAGTTCTACAAGTTCCTTAGGTGCCATCTTATATGGCTTTCTCGAGATCGGCACTGTTCCTGGTACAAGTTCAATCTTAAACTCGACATCTCTTTCTGGTGGCATACCAGGATGATCTTCGGGAAATACGTCTGGATACTCACATACTACTGGAATGTCTTCATGTTTACAGTCCTCGATGTTATAAGTAGTTGGAGTCATGTGGATATTACTCTCAATAGTGAGAGTTTGGGGAGAGTGGACCGAAGAATTTAGATATATCCTCCGAGGAACGATGTCTATAATAGCACAGTTGTATTGCAACCATGCCATCTGTAAGATGATATCTAGCTTCTGATGTTCTAGAATAATGAGAGAGATGGGGTATATGTTCCCACCCAGATTAAGGGGTACCCTATGGACCATCTTATCTGCTACTACTTTCCCTCTCAGAGACCAAATCACATATGGAGTTGTTGTGGAAAAGATAGGAAACTGATATTGAATGACATAAGATTTGCTAATAAAGTTGTGGGAAGCACCAGAGTCAAAAAAGGATGACTACGGGATGAAAAATGAGAGAGAATGTACCCGAGAGTATGGGTGCTCCTTCCGAAACGTCCTCGATGGCGAGGTGGTGGACGTTGCCGGTTCTGGTGGCTGGCTTCTTGGGCTGGTTGCGTGGCTAATTTGCCCCCTAGCACGACGACTGTCCTCCGCTGTGTGGGCGGTCCTTGGAGAAATGTCCTGTACGTCCACACATGAAACACATGTACGGGGTCTGACCGGCACGGAAGGGGGGACGGAATCCCGATGCACGCAGTGGAGGTAGAGGTGCACGTGGAATCATCCCTTGTTGCTGCTGTGGGCGAAGGCTGGCGTCGTGGAACTGGCGACCCCGAAACATCGGTGGTCGCGATGGCGGTTGGCACCTCTGGCCGGATGGTGATCGATACACCATTTGGTACTTCTGAGGAGCACACCCTTCGCTGCCCTGCGGAGCACTCCTTTTCTTCTTGTCGGAGAACAGCTCCCTCGTAGCGTCCTCCTTTACGAATGCGGTATTGACCATGTTGTTGAAGTTGCCGCTGTTGAAAAAGGCAAGCTTGTCCTTCATCTTGAGGTTCAAACCCCGATAGAAGCATTCACGCTTCCGATCTTCAGTACTCACTTGGTCCTTAGCATATTGGGCCAAGTCGTTGAATTCCTTGGAGTACTCGTACGCACTCCTTCCTCCTTGCTTCAGCTCCAAGAACTCTTGAAACTTCCTCCTCATAACACTGGGAGGTATGTGATAGGCGCAAAATGCCTCCCAGAACTCCTCCCAGCTCACGGCATAGTCGGCTGGTTGTCGGCAAGATAATTTGCCCACCACGCACTAGCAGACCCTTGTAATTGTTGGGCCGCGAATAGGGTCTTCTGATGTTGGGTCATTCGTAGCAACCGAGCTTCCCTTCGATGGAGTGGAGCCAGTTGTCCGCCGACAACAGTTCATCGGCCTCCATGAAGACCAGCGAGTGTGGTGACATGAAGTCCGAGTATGAACTGGGAGAAGGCTGTTGTGGACCCACATCTAGTCGCTGTGGGTACCGAAATCCTGGCCTTGAAGGATCTCATTGGGTGGTGTCATGCGATGCGACACCCAACAGTATACCAGAAAAGGGCGAGAACAAATTACAATACCAAGTCTTTATTGAAAAGCACAATGAAAGTTTTATAATACTAATGAAAGGAAAGAGAACTATACATCATAGCTACGCTCTCGGCACTAACTATGCAAAAGCAATGTCATCCATGCCCTGGATACTTTGCAATAGCAACACCCAATTTACGGCTGCGTGCAGGGTTCCCACTCGGCAGTAAACCCTGTAGGGGGTGCAACCTCGTCATCAAACCCGTCATCAGTGGTATGATCTGCAAAACTTGTTAACTGCAAACGTGAGCATAAGGCTCAGCAAGACTAACCCATCTCACTAGACATATGCAGGGGTGAATACTAAACATAGGTAAGGTAAAGCATAAAGGACTCGCCTACAAGTGGATCCTTATAGTCATGTTTTAAGTAGCACATGACATTCTTCAGGCAAGGCACATCATAGACTCAAAATCAAACAAGAAACATTTTGCCGGTGATATGACAAAGCACATAATGCTATTACAGGTAAAGTATGGGGAAACTGTAAAATTTTAATTGTAAAATCTCTAAGCCAAACAAGGTTGTCAAAGCAAATTGAAATCCAATATATCATATTCTCCTGACTTCTTTAGTATTTACTATGTGACAACACAGTGAACAAGTGGTACTCTATTACCGCGAGGGACGGTGATTGCAATCTGGACATACCCGGAACAACACGACACATACGCACTTTCGGAAATGTCAGCGAGTACTTATAGCAGTACCTACGTAACACTTCAGTACTTGTCGTATATGACCACCTTTCACTAGAAACTCGAAAGTCGAACCGGTCCATCCATCATGAGCAGGAGGTCACTGCGTGGGGCGTACTCTAACGTGCCCACCTGCTGATTTACACCTTGCTGCCCTCAACCCACGCGTATTAAACAGAACAGAATGCCTCGACAAACTAGTATCAAGCTACGGCAGTTTACTGGAGCCTATTTCTCCAGTACGTCGCCGGTACAATTCAAGCTTGTCCAGCAGGGCTGCACATGAAATGGTCCTCAATCGACACAAGCAGGGCTACGCACGTGAGACCACGTCTCGCTGCATACACCCACTGCTCGGTCTCAATTTCATATTCATAAACTATTTTCTTATTCCAGATCCTCCCGTGCGATAAAATTCCTATCTCGTGAGTAGATTCCAACTACTCGGCTTCTATCAAATTCCTTTGAGCATAAGCATTGCAGTATCTACTCAACAGGCCGTAGACCTACCCAATACTCTATAGGATTTGTGGGCCATGCAATTGGATGTCAAACACCTTAAACGTAATGCACAATCATCTGAAGACGTAAGGTGAAATGAAAACTGCAAAAACACTGTAAGGAACTTAAATGCAAATCGGGGCTTGCCTGATTGCAAGTCTGAGCCTATGTTAGTTTTTGGCAGCTGAACCTCCAAAGCTTCCGGCTGCTCCTCAATTTCAGCTACTACACGATATGCATATACTAGGTATGAATGACTTTGAAAATAATTAATATGCTTGAGGTTATGTGAATATCCTAGGATGAAAATAAGATGATTATCTTAATTGGCTTTGGGACTTTTTATGGTAGATACTAGTGACTATAGAGAAGACTCTTGCAAAGAACAGGAGATGATCAAGGAAGTTTGTTTTTCTTCAAAATTATGGTAAGCAATAACCTTCTCTAAATTTTGGTTGAAATTTTGGAGATCTATCATGGCTAGCAGGGGTTGTATCATGTATAGGGGGTCTTACTGGTTCTAGGAAAATTTGTTTCACTATTTTCTAAGCTTCCTATAGGGAGAACCTGATTTTTCAAGTATGGGAAAATTTCTAAAAATTTATTTTCCATTTATTTTAATTTATAATTACATAGGGATTTGGAATATTGATCAACCCAGTAATTGAAGTCAAATAAACTTGAAATTTCTATTGGAGATCAAATGTATTAATAATAGGGTTCTGACCAAAATTGGGAATTTTCCAATTAGCAAAACCGTAGGAATGAATTCTTTAAGAGTTTTTTATCTGAATTATCGAGCAATTTCAATGGCTTTTCATACAAATCCAAGTTCACCTTTGGAAAGTTTCTTCATTCTGGTTATAACAAAATTTATTTGGAAAATTTTGGACGATTCTACTAGAAGTTATGGATTTTCGAAGTTTTGATTGAAATCTGGATTTATTTTTCCTATTGGAAATTTCAAATAAAGGGGCCGGTCCCACTTCATTTGAATCGGGCCAATCAGTTGTGAGCCACACCGGGAGCAATGGGGTTAACCCTCGCAGCCGCACCGGATCCGCGTTCACAGTTGTTCCCGCGCGAGAGGGATGTTGTTGACAAGTGGGACCCACATCCTTCGTCTACCTCCCGACGCGGCGGCATTCCTCAACGGAACCGCGGCGGCACTTCACCGGACCTAGTTGCGTCAACCTCCTTCCGGCCTCGCCTTGACCGCTCAACCATAAAATCGACCGCGCAAGCCTATAGTGGGGTCCAATTGAGTCGGTGATGGCCGGAGACGGTGGTGCGACGGTGACGGCGGAGCTAGGGTTTTGGCGATCGTCGAAAATGCTTGGAAATGGCGTAATAGGCTTGGGAAAAAATCGGGAATGTTCCTGGGAGCACCAGGATGATGATTCGGGGGTTAGAACGGAGTGACATCGCCGGCAAAGCTGAGTTTGATGGTGTGTTGATGGGTTTTCGTTGGCGGCCATGAAAAATCAAAATCCGACCCCGTCTCTCGATGACTTCCCTTCGTTTTTGGTGAGGTGATGCGCCGGGAGACATAGGAGATAATACCTTATTGGATTGACAAATTGTCGCACGTAGAAACGGAATTTAACCGATGATCTAGTGACCTGGGTATGAACTACTTTCGGGGAAACTCGATATAAGGAAGCTAGGAAGCACGATAGTGGCTGAAACTTCACAAGAAGCATCTAGATACCTTTGCGTGCCTTATTGCTTAAGGGTAGGAGATGGAAATTTGCTTGTAGTGGCCTGTCCTCGTGGAACAGAAGGTTCCCTAGCGGCTTCACCCCCGAGCTCCGAGAAAACTTTGAAATACCACACATAAAAGCAGGGAATCAAACAAAGGACTGGATGAGAAGGAATAGCACCTAGTTAAGCCAACTTTTTTCTGTTGGGAGCACCGCGAATCCTTGCGTCATTTGGCCGGCGCATCAAGATCCGCGGTCGCGATGCGGTAGGAAGGGGAAAAACAGAGGAGAGCGCGTGGGTGTGTGTCCACTTCGACCGGGGGAGTGTATATATGGCTCGGGGAGGAGTGGAAGGCACTCCATGAAGCAGGTAGACAAGCAGCTCAGTGCAGCATGGTGTCGAGCAGGGCAGCGCCAGAAAAATGGCGTGCAGAGCAGCACCGAGATTGTCTCACTGACTGGTGGGTCCCACGAATCTTATCCCTGCTCTTCTCTGTAACATCAATTCTCCTACCAAACTTGATCCAAAAATTCTAGATTTTTGTGGGGGGGGCCCAAAAAAATATCTGGATTTTGATTCTGCAATTGGATTTCGAATTGGAGCAAGTTTCAATTGAATTTCAAATTTGAATTTCAAATTGGATGAAATTCAATGGTGTCACTGAATTAAATAGAAATTGAGTTCCAAAAATTGTGAAACTTTGAGAATAAGTCAAGCAAGTCATGATGACCATGATGGTGTGTTTATACCTTGATGTTCAAAGAAGGTGAAAAGAATTCAAAATTTGAATTCGAAAAATGGTTTCAATTTGCTAAGCGTCTCAAATAAAATAGCAAATGGAGTTCAAAATTTATGAGACTTTGCAGGAAGCCTATTTGGAATTTTAGGAAGCCATAGAAAAATTTATTGCCCCAGCTTTGAAATTTTTTGACAGGGCCAAATGTACAGTATCATATTCAATTTGTAATTAATTTGAATATATATTTGGTACTGCATATTAATTTGACCTAGAAATCTCCATTCAAATAATTCCAAAATTTGAAGAGAGGTCAAAAGAATTTGTCTAAGATTATTGGCGAACTCCATTCCTCATGTTAATAGATTTTAAGCATGAGTGGAAGAAATAGATTTGATGAGATCAAGTTCATAAGCGTAGCTATAATTGGTTTCCATTAGGGTTGATAACCAACATACAACTGAACCTCATATGAAGGAAAATGTGGGATTTTACATTCCTCCCCCCTTAAAAGAATCTCGTACCGAGATTACAAAAGGAAGGATAAAAGGAAAAGATCTAATTAACATATGACGTTAACAAGTCCGAATAGTTGGTTCTAAGATATTCCTTGCTTTCCCACGTTGCTTCATCAGCGTTGTGGTTTCCCCACAAGACCTTGTCGAAATGCAAAGTGTGGTTTCTTGTGGTACAAGTCTTCTCATCGACTATCTGGGTTGGATGCTTGGAGTAAGTAAGATCTAGGTGGAGAGCTTCCAAATCCTCCATACGGACTTCTGTTGGGGCCTTGAGACATTTTCTCAATTTTGAAATGTGAAACACATTGTGGACCCCTGAAAGCGACGCTGGCAGATCTAGCCGATAGGCTACAGGTCCCCATTGCTCACTTATTGCGAATATATCCCTTTCATTGGGGATACACGAAGGTAAACGTGATCCCCGATATCAAAGTGAAGGGGTCGACGTCGTTTTTCTGCATAGCTTTTCTGACGAGACTGAGCAGCCTTGAGGTTGGCTTGAATAACTCATACTCGTTCTCCGGCTTCCTTTACCAAGTATATACCATATGTTACTCGTTCACCAGATTCACACCAGTTCAAAGGTGTGTGGCACTTCCAGCCATAAAGAGCTTCATATGGTGCCATTTGTATGCTAGTCTGATAACCATTGTTGTATGAAAACTCTGCCAATGGTAGATGATCATCCCAATTCTTAACATGGTGAATGGCACAGACACAGGGCATATCCTCTAGCACTTGGTTTACTCGTTCCGTTTGACCATCAGTCTGTAGATGGTAAGCTGAGCTTCGAATCAACTTGGTACCCAAAGATGCGTGGAGCTGCTCCCAAAATCGAGCAACGAACAAGGTTCCACGATCTGATATGATAGTGTGGGGTACTCCGTGTAGGCATAGGATCCTAGCAATATACAATTCTGCATATTGTCGTGCCACATATTTAACATTGACTGGAAGAAAGTGAGCCGACTAGGTGAGTCGGTCGACTATCACCCAAATCGAGTCATGCTTGTGAAAGGTGAGAGGTAATCAAACAATGAAATCCATGCTGATGTCCTCCCATTTCTAGGACGGTATGCTTAAAGGTTGTAGCTGTCCGGCAACCTTTAGATGGTCGGCTTTCACTCGTCGACACGTATCACATTCAGATACATACTTCGCTATTTCCCTCTTCATCCAAGACCACAAAAATTTCATCTTCATGTCTTGGTACAATTTGTTACTCCCCGGATGATTAGAATATTTGGATAAGTGAGCTTCGTCCAAAATTTTCTTCTGAAGTCCCACATTGCGGGGTACCATGATGCGGTCTTTGAACCAGATGGTACCATCATCGTGACCTCGGAAACACTTCATCTCCCCCTTTTTCATTCATTGGCAATATGCCCTTGTCCTCCTTCTGAGCCTCCACAATTTCTTCCCTTATGGTAGGAATGAGGGCTAGATTGTAGAGCGCCCCATACGAAACCAAGTAGACACTCGGTTCTTCTTCTTCTATCAAGGTAATAGAAATGTTATTGATATGGGACTTGCGACATAGCGCATCTGCGACTACATCTGCCTTTCCGGGATGGTAATGGATCTCAATTTCATAATTTTTGATTCATTCCAACCATCTTCGTTGTCGCATATTCAAATCCTTCTGGGTGAAGATGTACATCAAGCTTTTGTGATCGGTGTAGAGATGTATTAGGTTGCCCCATAGATAGTGTCTCCACATCTTTAATGCTAGTACCACGGCAGCGAGCTCAAGATCATGAGTCGGATAATGCTGCTCATGGTTCCGAAGCTGCCGTGATCCATAAACAATCACCCTTCTATCTTGTATTAATACGCAACCCAAAACACTCCCAGATGGATCACAAAAAACATCAAATGATCTAGTTGTGTCTGGTTGGGCTAATACTGGCGCTGTTGTGAGGTGTTTCACTAATGCTTGAAAACCTTCCTCACATTTCTTTGTCCATGCATATTTCTTTCCTTTCTTCAGAAGTTCTTCCATTGGTTTAGCCATCTTGGAAAAACTTGGGATGAACCCGCGGAAATATTCTGCTAAACCCAGGAAACTTCGAACTTCATGCACAGACTTAGGAGACTCCCATTTGAGTACTTGGTTAATCTTGTTTGGATCAACTACAATCCCTTCGTCGGAGATGATGTGCCCTAGAAATGGCATTTGGTTGATCTAGAACTCACATTTGCTGAACTTAGCGTCAGCTTGTGGTCCTGCAATCACTGAAGCACGATGTGCAAATGTTGTGCAAGTTCTTCTTTTGATTTTGAGTAAATAAGGATGTCGTCGATGAAGACCACGACAAACTTGCCCAAATCCGGCATGAACACCGAATTCATGAGATACATAAAATGGGCTGGTGCATTGGTTAATCCGATGGACATGACCAGGTACTCATACAATCCATACCTCATCGAGAATGCTGTCTTGGGTATATCCTTTGGTCGAATCCTGATTTGATGATACCCAGAGCGAAGATTCATTTTTGAAAATACTCGAGCACCCACCAACTGATCGAACAGAATATCGTTACGGTGTACTTGATACTTGTTCTTGATCATGACAGCATTGAGTGGATGATAGTACACACATAGTCTCAATGTTTTATCCTTCTTTTCCACGAACAACATAGAACAGCCCCACGGTGATAAACTTGGACGAATGAAACCCTTGTCCAAAAGTTCCTTCAGCTGCTCTTTCAGTCCTGCAAGTTCCTTAAGTGCCATCTTATATGGTTTTCTCGAGATTGACACTATTCCCGGTACAAGTTCAATCTTAAACTCGACATCTCCTACTGCTGGCATGCGAGGAAGATCTTTAGGAAAAACGTCCGGATACTCACATACTACTTGAAAGTCTTCGAGTTTACAGGCCTCGGTGCTATAAGTAGTTGGAGTCACGTGGATATTACTCTCAAGAGTGAGAGTTTGGGAAGAGTGGACTGGAGAATTTAGATATATCCTCCGAGGAATGATGTCAATAATAGCACAGTTGTATTGCAACAATGTCATCCCTAAAATGACATCTAACTTTTGATGCTCCAATATAATGAGAGAGATAGGGCATATGTTCCCACCTAGATTAAGAGGTACCCTATGGACCTTCTTATATGTAACTACTTTTCATCTCGGGGAACAAATCATATATGGGGTTTTTGTGGAATTGATAGGCAACTTGTGTTGATTGATATAAGACTTGCTAATAAAGTTGTGGGAAGCACCAGAGTTAAAAATGATGACTACGGGATGACCAATGAGAGAGAACGTACCCATGAGTACGGGTGCACCTTCCGGAACGTCCTCGATGGCGTGGTGGTGGACGTTGCCGGTTCTGGTGGCTGGCTTCTTAGGCTGGTTGCAAGGCTGGTTTGCCCCCTGGTACGATGATTGTCCTCCGCTCTGTAGGCAGACCATGGCATAATGCCCCCTACGTCCACACATATAACACGTGAACGGGGTCTGACCGGCACGGAAAGGAGGACGGAATCCCGGTGCACGTGGTGGAGGTAGAGGTGCACGCGGAATCATCCCTTGTTGCTGTTGTGGGTGAAAACCGGCGTTGTTGAATGGGCGACCACGAAACATCGGTGGTCACGATGGCAGCTGCCACCTCTGGCAGGATGGTGATCAATACACCATGTGGTACTTCTGAGGAGTACCCCCTCCGCCGACCTGCGGATCACTCCTTTTCTTCTTGTCGGAGAACAGCTCCCTAGTAGCACCCTCCTGCACGATCGCAGCATTAACCATGTTGTTGAAGCTTCCGCTGTTGAACAGGGCAAGCTTGTCCTTCATCTTGGGGTTCAAACCCCGATAGAAGCATTCCCGCTTCCGATCTTCAGTACTCACATGGTCCTGAGCATATTGGGCCAAGTGGTTGAATACCTTGGAGTACTCGTAAGCACTCATTCCTCCTTGCTTCAGCTCCAAGAACTCTTGAATCTTCCTCCTCATAACACCGGGAGGTATGTGATAGGCACGAAACGCCTCCTGGAACTCCTCCCAGCTCGCGCCATAGCCGGCTGGTGGTGCGGCAAGGTAATTTGCTTACCACGCACCATCACACCCTTATGATTGTTGGGCCACGAACAGGGTCTTCTGATGTTCTGTCTCTCTTAGCAAACCGAACATCCCTTCGATGGAGCGGAGCCAGTTGTCCGCTTCCAACGGTTCATCGGCCTCCATGAAGACCGGCGGGTGCGTTGACATGAAGTCCGAGTATGAACTGGGAGAAGGTTGTCGTGGACCCGCATATGGTCGCCCTCCTTGACGGAACAAATGCTGAACCAATGTCTGCAGTAACTCAGTTTGCTCATCGCGCGAGCCAAGCACTGCGGCGAGAACGTCTGATAGACTCCTTGGAAGTTCAGCAGGTGGTGGTGGAGGAACTTGTTGCTGCGGTGTCGCAGCTATCTTCTGGGTCGGAGATTCGTCCTCACGACCATGACTTGATCCTCCCATTTCAGGCGTTGAGCGCATATGCACCATTCTGCATCCAAATGACTTAAAATCAGCACATGTTTTCTTTTCCTTTATCCATTTCATTATTCAGTAGCGCGACTATTAACAAGGGAATAAATGCATAATATTCACATATATTGATAAAGTACAAACTTTATACAAGATATATTATCTCATGACCAAGTTTACAGTAGTGTACTCCAAAACGATGGACTCCCACTATGGAAGTGCATCTCTACCATACTTGGTACCCATGAGATGTAATACACATCTTGTAATCTTAGACACACCCGCTGCTATTCTGAATATGATACAAACGTTGCCACAAAATAAACACGAGCAACTACTAAACTATATGTCGCCCCGTGATGGCAGAAGTCTTGTCACATCCCACTCCAATACGTCCTATTCGACATACTCGAGTTCCCTGGGATCTTCTTCTTCCTCTTCGTCATTAGAAGGCACTTGTTCACCCATATTCAGTGGTAGATCATGGGCCAGTGGATACACCACTGGCTGCAATTGTGCTTCGGCCTCAATCACATTATCCTGAAGTTGTTCTTCCTCATACTCCCAATTTTGAGCTTCCTCCATGGCTGTGTCTCGTTCCTCAGTGACTACCAACAGTTGCTCCTGCTGTTGTTGCACCTCTAACTGAATTTCTTGCAGCTCACCACGAGCTTGCTGCAGTTCATTGAGAGTTTGCCGTTGTTCGGCACGAGCTTTTCGTAGTCTAATGTGTGCGTAATGCAGCTGACTCTCGCACTTATTCAGCCGGTGATTCGTTGGAGCAAGGAACGAACGTGGATTTTCATTGATATAATCAAGAGTGTCTCCCCGCTCAGTCGCTTGCCTCAAGGCTTCGACTTGCTCCTGAATAATTGCACCTTGAGTAAGAACCACCACATTGGATGCAGCCGCATACGTTCCAAGTGTCGTCGAGGTTGTGTCGCCATACGGTGTATAGGCTGCAACCATACCACGCTGCCACTCAAAACCAGCCACACCATGGACCAGGATAAGGGCAAATTGATTCCCAGCTATGGCATCTTGTTGAAGCTCGCAAAGCTTCATAAGCGCCTCGACCGCGGCGATTGCCGAAGTGTCATCCAAATGAGCTCCCTCGATAGTAATCAAAAAAGGAGCCCATCCATAATGACGTGGACTAGCAGGTATGTCGACCAAGATGGTGCATGACAGAACGCCTCTGTCAATCGTTTCTTGTCACCAATAGCATGGCATCTCTATGAAGCCAAACTCTTGGAGCACCTCCCGCAGCATACTCGGGAAGCCCAGACGGCTAGCGCAAGTGGAAAATATCCATCCATCCGGTAATAGCATCATCACATCCGCCATCTATAGAAAAGATACTCGAACAATGAGAAGGTTTCCAACTCCCAATTGTTTAAGAAAATTTAAAACTGGAGCTGTAATCGCAGTCTGTTCCAGCTGACCTTCCTGTATAAATTAAAAATTTTCATACAGGAAACGTCAGAACCAGATATTGGGTTGAATAAAAAAGATGTATTAAACTTTACAAACTTTCCAGATTGTACTCATATAGCTTCAGGTGAGCTAGGAGATAGAATCTATACGGGTTTAAATTTGACCCAAATTTTCTGAAAATTTTGACAGAACCTCCCCTGTATATGTGGTGATTTCCACAATTTATACAGGTATATCATGACAATATATTGAGGTAATGAAAAAATAAACATTGTATAACATCATGTTAGCAATCCATAAGTAAAATATTTTGGCCATGAAACATTTGTTATATAGGTATAGTGCACTAATTCTAATCTATGTGCAAACTGTTTCAAGTTCTGGTCTGCAAGAACCAAGTTTGCAACGATAGGAATTAAACACAGCTACACAAAGATTCAGGCCATGGGTGCAACATAAAGTTGGTAGAGGACTTGCTAAGATTTCCAGAAATGTACATATATGACCATGTCACTATTCTAGATAAAATGCTAGAGCTATCTAAACTTGACAGATGAACTGACTGTTGTTCAACAACAGCCCTGCAGTTCACTGTTTTTGAGCTTGAAATTTGAATTGCCTCAAATCCGAATCAGGAAAAACATTAAATAACAAAATTGTAGATCTCCTTATTCCCTTTTAATATATGTATCCCAATAAGGCAGAATATATTTCTACAGCGAGTTATTGCAAAAATACAGAGACTGGTACAATGGTAAGGTCATCTGGAGCAGTTTAAGCATACCCCATATTTCAACAGAGTATCAAGCTTTTCTGCCTTGATGGTCAACAGAAAAGTTGTAGAGGTCTTCGAGAACTTTCCATCCATATAGCATACCCCTATGTTCAATCCTAACTAAACAAGATTACAACCTGGCGAAGTTGAGCAAACTTTAGCCAGAAATCAAGAATCTTGGTGCTAAACCAATGTCAAATTGAAACTCATTTTGTGGAGTCCAAACCCACCAGCACCTGATAGTCAGACTTTCCAAAATATAATGCATCCATTCTGTCGTTGGGGATGGTCAAGTATCAAAGTTGATACCGACGGTACTACGTGCCTCACCAAAGAAAATTCTAACTGGCATTTTCGGATACATTTATAGGTGGCCCTACTATCGTTCACTCGCAAACGTGTTCTACACAGGTCGCTACTGTAGTCAATGCTTCAGAAGACAAACAATATCCTTTCACACATTCACACCTCAAGGGCGGCACGGGGAAACATGACAGGCAGTCACAATAATATATATGAAAGTAAATGCATACGACTCTGGTGTGAGTCGCCCTCGAGCGATGTCATGTCTCGAGGTACACGGTGTACTACGTCTGTACAGCAAAGACTTCCGCATGAACCGGCTTATACACGCTCATGCATACGTGTTTCTCATGCTCCCATAGAAGCTCTAGAGATGCATACTATCGGGTTATACACCACCCGATGGTGCCTCCCAGTAACTTTGAAGCACGCTGGAGTACCGCGTGTCATATGTTCTCAGAAACATAGAAAGCTTCAGAGACTCCTATTAACATTTATGTGCCAAGCTACGAAAAGATGTAGGATCGAAGAGCACGTGAAAAGCTACCAGAGGGGGGGGGGGTGAATGGTAGATTTAAAAATCTTACGCAGCAGAAACAATTAAACCCCAACTCCTTCGGCAGAAAAACGATATGTTAAAGAAATCATGTGTGAGACTAATCTAAACGTGTTTCACCGTGACAAAAGTGATAGTTATCAGAGAGAATCAAGTCACGAAGACAACACAACAAGAATCACTCAAATCCGTCGAGAAAAACTCATGTTATGATGGAAAGATCAAACAAAGGTCAATCTGCCCTACACGAGGAAAAAACAGTTCTGGAACACTGCAAAGAAACTCGTGTAGATCATAGAACACAAATCCAATGACCGTGAAATTTTGACAGATGATAGATAATAAAGTTGTGAAGACAACCCAAAAAGAATCACGTCAATTAGATCTGTAAAACTCGAGTTATGATAAAACCACCGACGAAAGGTAGTGTTGTCCAGAAACTTGACGAGTAAAACTTGTCTGGAACAAGTCGGACGAACAAGGCACGAAAGTTCCTTCAAACTACGAATTTTAATAGAACACAAGAGGAACAGCCCCAAAGTCGTGTACACCGAGCTCTGGGCTCCCTTTCTTATATAACCAGCTCGAAAGCCAACTCAACTCAAATCAGGAACCTAATCCTACTCTGTTCACGAATCGTAACTTTCCATAACTGTTTAGGATTCTTCTATACGCAGATAGAAGCAATCTTAAGACATCCAAACACCTTAGGAACGTATCCGACATTCCTAAATAACTCAAATTCGTGACCCACACGAAATCCTATGATAACCAACTCAAATCTTTCCATATTTGAGTCAAACCCGACTCAGCCGCAGCCTGAGTCCATAACCTAGTCGGTTGGACCTTTCCGACCAACTCTTTAAGTCCACATCTCTTCATCACATCTAAGAACCATGTAGCCACGTCCATGCACTCCTTGCACATGTGCAAACATCTTCCAATGACGTCCACGATACCTTCACATGCATTGTTCTTGATTCAATCATGTTGCGTAACCTCTTGATCAGCTCAACCACATTTCCTCCTGGATTTGGTTGTTGGAACCTCATCTCCTCCTTGAGACTAGTCCAATGGATCCCGTCACCAGCCATGTATTGAACTCAAGCAACACCTACACATGAATAAACAACCAATCCATACGAGCCCAAGTCCTCGACTTGACTCAAGTTAGTTTCGAACACAACACCTTATGTGAGCACCTCACATAAGCATGTTTCAAAACCACAGTAACACGATATCATCCATATCAACCAAAAACGCACCAAAGACTTAGCAAATGAATACTAAGCAATCTTTCCGGAGATGTTAAGCACGTACGAAACATTGCAAATGAAAAACAGAAGCATTGCGGTGAAGTTCTGGACCTTGCCAGAGCAACCCGGACCTTGAGCCGGAGCTAACAAAAGCTAGTAGAACCTAGCGCTGGGACTTACCAAAACTAGTATAACCAAGCTCCCGCCGGAGTTTATAAAACTAGCAGGATCTTAATAAAAAGGTGTTTTGGTGATATTCAAAACTTTTATTGTCAAAGCAAGTGTACTTACTACAAGCCAATGTATTCAGCACACATGGTTCTTACAATCTCCCCCTTGATGAATGCATTGGCAACACCATTTAAAATCCGAAGATTGGCTTATTCACATAAAAGTTTTGAAGGCAATTTCTCCCCCTTTGTAAATCAAAAGTAAAATGAGAAGAAAATCTAAAAATTATCCCATATTATCTCTCCTTATGCACATATTCTCTCTCTCTTCATGCTTATCTCTCCCCCTTTGACAATGTATTCAACAAGTCATGAGCATATAAACAAATTATCTCTGCCCCTTTAGTTGTTATGAGCATATTATAACATATACATATAAACAAAGCTCATCCAAGTCATACTATCAAGTACCTTACATTATCACATCAATGAAATACATAAAGTAGTGTAAGCTATGCTAGAGATCAAATGTAATTTTCAATTTAAGCAAGTCATGATCTCACAAACATAACTATTCCATAACTTGAAAGCATGACACTAGTTGCTGCATTTTATTATTTTCAAAACACAAATTTTGATCATATGATATTTGCAAGAGATTATATGTGCATCTGCTTCTAACCAACCAAGTCAAGCCTATGTCATTTGACAATCAGAAGCTTAAGGTCATGGTTTTAGTCATACACAACTTCTTCCAAGTTCATATCTAAGTGCAATGATAAGCCATCTCAAAAGAAGAAGTGCGATGCATGCATATTCTCTTGATCTTTTCTCGATTTATATTTGTTCATAAATACTCAACATGTGAGTTGATTACTTGATTAATTCTTAATGATTGAAAGCACTTGTGAACATGTAACAAGTTAAAAACAGCATGAAAGTTCGACCATGACCAGTTTTAGTGTAAGTAATTATTCCTATTACTAGACATGGCAAAAACTACAAAATGTATAACACGAGTAATGTAGTAAGAACTTTCAGCATGTAAAAGGAATCACAAAGTCATATATGTATGAAATACTATGCTAATATTATTTTAATTTCAGATTCACACATAGACTTCCCAAGTTTCAAAACTCCCCCTCAATTTAAGCCATGAGGATGCATACCCCCTATTTAACTACGAATGTAACAAAAACGAGTGAAATACAAAGGTTTTGTAAAAATGTCAGCCAATTGTTGTTCGATATCTACATGGTGAAGCACAATGTTTCCTTTTTCAACATTATCTCGGAGAAAGTGATACCTAATGTCAACGTGCTTAGTTCTAGAATGTTGCACAGGATTTTTAGCAATGTAAAATGGCACTAGTGTTATTACAGAACAGTGGAACACTATCTAGATCAACCCCATAGTCCTTAAGTGTTTGAACAATCCAAAGAATTTGTGAGCAAGCACTAGCAGCAGCTACATATTCAGATTGGGCTGTGGATTGTGCAACTGAATTTTGTTTTCTAGAGGACCAAGCAACAAGAGAATTACCAAGAAAATGACAAGCACCGGAAGAACTTTTCCTATCAATCCTACAACCCCTAAAATCAGCATCCGAAAAAGCTTTCAAAGTAACGGTTGAGGAAGAAGGAAGAAAATTTCCAAATTCTTGAGTTCCATGTAAGTACCTAAGAATCCTTTTGACGGCTTGACGATGTGAAGCACGTGGGGAGGCTTGAAACAGTGCACAAAGACATACGCTGAATTGTATGTCTGGTCTTGATGTCGTGAGGTACAAAAGTGATCCGATCATGCTTCTATATTCTTTTTGATCCACGGGTTCACCATCTTCATGAAGTCCAAATGTTGTTGCTGTTCCCATTGGTGTTCGAAGAGGCTTGCTTTTGTCCATGTTGAAGCGCCTTAGGAGATCTTTTGTATACTTCGTTTGCTGCACAAAGGTACCCTCCTTTGTTTGCTTGATTTCCAGCCCCAAAAAGTAAGTGAGTTCACCCATCATACTCATTTCAAATTCGGAACTCATCATTGCTAAAAACTTGGACACAAGATCATGATAAGTACAACCAAAGATAATATCATCCACATACACTTGAACGAATAATGAGTCATTGCCATACTTAAGCACAAAAAGAGTTTTATCAACCTTGCCCATGGTAAACCCTTTTTCAAGAAACCTCCTCATCTATGTAGCAATTAAAAAAAATCACTTTTAACATCCATTTGATATAGCTTAAACCAATAGATGCAGAAAAAGCTAATAAAATTTTATGGCTTCTAATCTAGCAATAGGAGCAAAAGTTTCATCGAAATCTAGACCTTCAACTTGAGTGAAACCTTGAGCAACCAGCCTAGCCTTATTCCTAACCACAACCCCATCCTCACTTTGTTTATTTTTAAATACCCTTTTAGTTTCAATTAAAGTGTGACCTTGAGGTGGAGGTACAAGTTTCCAAACATTATTTCTTTCAAAATTTTCTAACTCTTCTTGCATGGAAATAATCAATGATTCACTAGTGAGTGCGTGTGACATATCTTTGGGTTCAAAAGAAGCAACAAAAGCAGAATGAGCATGAGACTTTGGATCGCAAAACCTGGACCGTGTGACTCGTTCGTGCAAGCTTCCAATCATCTGTTGTGGGGGATGATCTTTGTAAAACCGTATGGGAATAGATGTCTCACAAGATTCTTCTTCTTCATGTTCATCACAAATTGATGAGCTTGTGACTTGAGGATGATTTGAATCAGCATTGATGTTTGTTAGTGCTGGTTGAGAATTAACATCCGGAGCTGAACCAAAGTCTTTAGCTACTGAATTTCTGGGCAGCAGCTCCAATTCTTCCTCATCTTCAACGAAAATGTTCCCCCCTGCGGATATGGATCTGGACCTGCAATGTTTGAGCTAGTACCTGGGCTAGCTTCATCAAAAGACACTTCACAAGTCTCCACAATTTTGTTAGTGTCAAGTAAAAGCACACGGTAGCCTCTAGTATGAGATGGATAACTAAGAAACATGCCATCAATGGATCTAGGTTAAAATTTATCAAGATTATCATGTTTCTTAACAAAGCATTTGCAAACAAAGACCCGAAAGTGTGTAACACCAGGCCTATGTCCAAACCGGAGCTCATATGGTGTTTTACCTAGCTTAGCACGCAAGAAAATACGATTTGAGACATAACAAGCGGTTGCTAACGCATCAACCCAAAATTTCCTTGGAGTTTGATATTCATCAAGCATAGTACTAGCCATCTCAACTAAGGTTCTATTCTTTCTTTCTACAACACCGTTTTGTTGAGGTACATATGGTGAAGAAAATTGATGATCTATTCTATTTTCAGCAAAAAAGTGATCGAAAGATTGATTTTTAAATTCAGTTCCATTATCACTTCTAATTGCTTTTAAAGATCCTGGTTAATCAATTGATAATCTAAGAAATAAAGTTCTAAAGTGACTAAAAACTTCATTCTTAGACGCCATAAAGTAAGCCCAAGAGTATCTAGAATAATCATCAACAATCACAAGTTCATACCATTTACCTTCGAAGGATTGAACACGTGAAGGTCCTACGGTGTCAAGATGCAAAAGTTGACATGGTTCAGTTGTCATGATCATTGTGAGAGGAGTATGTGAACCTGCAACCATCTTAGCATGTCTACAAGAAGAGCACACAATTTCTTTGTCCCCTTTAAGCTTAGGCATCCCACGTATGCGATCAAGAGCACTAACACGCATTAGGTGATCAAGGCCTACGTGACCATGTCTACGATGCAAAAAATATAGGTCCTTTGAATCATTAGCAACTAGACACCTATGCTTAGAGGAAGATATATCAAAATCAGCTTTAAAAACTCTTCTAAACCGAGACATGTTAAAAATAAGCTCACTATTTGAACTTTCAACTTTGCAGCAGTTTTTATTGAAAATTATTTCCAGATTTTCATCTAGCAATTGTGAAACAGAAAGCAAGTTGTATTTCAAAATTTTGACAAGGGCCACATCCTTCAAAGTGTAGAGATCATTTACTCTAACCGAACCCTTAGCAATTATAGGAGTTGACGAATTATCGGCAAAAGTAACATTATCTACACATGACAAAAAAGAGAGGGAGGAGAACCAATCTTTGTTACCGGTCATGTGGCGTGAGCAACCTGAATCCACAATCCAAATGTTCTCCTTCCTCAAACGTGTAACCTACATAGAAGCACAATACGTCGATGACTCAGTACTGGGGTTAGTCAAAAGGCATTTTAGGAATCCAGTACTGAGTCACACGACGTGCAGCAGGAAAAACACACAAAAGCTGAGACAAAACAGCAGGTTTATGAGTCAAAAATTGAGATTTTTTATTCTTAACTACTGACCTATAAGGTGTTACTTGTGTAGCACAAAAATCAGTAGCCCCGGAGGCAAAAACAGAAAGTCCGGAGGTAAACTTTGAATGTTTTTGACTCAAAACAGCAGGTTGTACGTTCGGTTCAATATGTGCAGCAAATTTTGCATGAAAGTTATGAGATCTAGCAACCATTCTTTCCCTTTTCTGTTGTTTAGCTAGTCTATAACAAAAATCTATGACATGACCATCTCTACCACAGTAGGTACAATTAAATTTAACATTGTGTTCATGTCTAGATGAGCAAACAACATTTTTATTTGAACCGAATAAGACAATACTCCTGCAGATTTGAAAATCACTTCTTTTTGTTTAGGAACTGTTTGAATCAAACCACTTCCTAATGACTTTACAATTTTAGGTGGATGAGCATGAGCATGAGAATCAAAACCTAAACCAGTTTTATCATTGCAAGACATGGATGAATTCAGCAGCAAGTTTAGGTTCTTATTCCCATTACAGAACCGATCAAATGTCCTAAATGTCTTATGCATGTTATCAAGTTTATTTGACAGATCAAGGCAATTTTCACATGAAGTTTTTCCTTTTAATTTGCAATTGGAACAATATTTAACTTCATGACAACGTAAAGCATTGTTCAATATAGAGATTTCATTCATAGCATCTTGCAATTTCTTATCAAGATCATCACAACTAGAACAATGCAAATCAATTGTAGAACAAGAAGCATCTTTTAAGTTTCCAATATTAAGTGCAGCAAGATTTTTGTTCTTTTCAATTTCAAGTTCAAGTTTATCAAGTGTGGAGGTATGTGCACTTCTTAGGGAGGACAATTGTTCATATATTAAGTCACATGAGGAACAAGAATCATCACTAGGAATCAAGGATTTCAAACGATTAATTTCAGATTCTAGTGACTCAATTTTAACAGCATTGCCCCTAAGCTTTTTGTCCTTTTTTCTTAACAATAACAATGGCACGAGAAATAGCATCACACATTTCTTCGCAAGTAGGACATACCTCTTCATTGTCGTTGTTGTGTTCTGCCACCTCCATACTTGATCTTGACTTGCCCGCCATGAAGCACAAGTTTGCCAAATCATCTTCATCTTCGTCCCTATCAATGTCCACGTCGCTTGAGCCAAGTTCCTGGAGTGCTGAGATAAAACTGCTCACCAATTGACGTCCTGTAAAGCCCTTCTTTTTCTTTGTATCTTTTTCAGAGGAGTGCTTCGTTCTTGTTTTCTTTTCATCCCGGGAAGTAGGACCTGAAAGGTTAGGGCAATCTGAACAAAAATGTCCTGTCTTACCACATTCAAAGCATCGTTGAGGTCCGGAGCTTCCTCTCCTTCTAGTTCTCACATTTTGCAATGCTTTTGAGAACCGGGTAGAGATGAGCGCTAGCTCCTCCTCTGCAAACTCCTCAATCTGTTCAAGGGTTAGAGAGGACAGCAAAGCAAGTGTACCACAAGATGATGTTTGACTGGAACTAGGCATGTCACGTTGAGAAACAAAAGCAATAGACTTGTTGGGGTTCTTACGTGAGATAATGTCAATTTCATGAGTTTTTAACTTGGAATATAGCACATCTAAAGTAAGTGAACTAATGATAGTAGATTCACGAATAGATGTGACTTTCATCTCCCAAATTGACATATCTAATGCACTTAGCAATTGCCTAGCATTTTCAGCATTTGAAAAATTAACATTGATACTATGTTAAAGCGAGCAAAAAGGTCATCAATAGACTCACCGGGTTGCATCTCGAAGCGCATGTATTCTTTCTTGAACATGTCTTGCCTTTTCTCTTTGATTGTGTTTGATCCTTCGTGGTAGTCACAAAGTGCTTTCCACACATCGTATGCAAATCGGAGGTGTGCAACACGGTCGAAGTAGCTTTGTGTTAATCCTTGTATGATCAAGTTTCGAGCCTTGTTGTTGTTGTCGACATCTCTCAGATTTGTAGCTGTAACTTGATCGTTTGATGGCACTTCGTAAGGCTTGTATACCTTCTCCCATATTGCAAAGCCTTGTGTCTGGATGAAAGCCTCCATGCGTGCCATCCAAACCTGAAAATCAATACTAGCAAACACACAAGGTTTGGCAGAGTACTTCTCCATGATGATTAGTCAAAAACACGTGCAAATCACAAAGATTAGAGCACCGTGGCTCTGATACCAATTTTAGGATCAAAAAGCATGTGAAAAGCTACCAGGGGGGGTGAATGGTAGATTTAAAAATCTTACGCAGCAGAAACAATTAAACCCCAACCCCTTTGGCAGAAAAACGATCTGTTAAAGAAATCATGTGTGAGACTAATGTAAACGTGTTTCACCATGCCAAAAGTGATAGATATCAGAGAGAATCAAGTCACGAAGACAACACAACAAGAATCATTCAAATCCGTCGAGAAAAACTCAAGTGATGATCGAAAGATCAAACAAAGGTCAATCTGCCCTACCCGTGGAAAAAACAGTTCTGGAACGCTGCAAAGAAACTCTTGTAGATCATAGACCACAAATCCAATGACCGAGAAATTTTGACAGATGACAGATAATCAATTTGTGAAGACAACCCAAAAATAATCACGTCTATTGGATATATAAAACTTGAGTTATGATAAAACCACCGACGAAGGGTAGTGCTGTCCAGAAACTCGACGAGTAAAACTTGTCTGGAACAAGTCGGACGAACAAGGCACAAACGTTCCTTCAAACTACGAATTTTATTCAATAGAACACAAGAGGAACAGACCCAAAGTTGTGTACACCGAGCTCTGGGCTCCCTTGCTTATATAACCAGCTCGAAAGCCAACTCAACTCAAATTAGAAACCTAATCCTACTCTGTTCACGAATCGTAACTTTCCATAACTGCTTAGGATTCTTCTATATGCAGATAGAAGCAATCTTAAGACTTCCAAACACCTTAGGAACGTATCCCACATTCCTAAACAAATCAAATTCGTGACCCACACGAAATCCTATCATAACCAACTCAAATCTTTCCATATTTGAGTCAAACCCGACTCAGCTGCAGCCTGAGTCCATAACCTAGTCGGTTGGACCTTTCCGACCAACTCTTGACGTCCACATCTCTTCATCACGTCTCGGAACCATGTAGCCACGTCTATGCACTCCTTGCACACGTGCAAACATCTTCCAATGACGTCCACAATACCTTCACATGCATTGTTCTTGATTCAATCGTGTTGCGCAACCTTCTGATCAGCTCAACCACAATTCCTCCTGAATTTTGTTGTTGGAACCTCATCTCCTCCCTGAGACTAGTCCAATGGATCCCGTCACAAGCCATTTCTTGAACTCAAGCAACACCTGCACATGAATAAACAACCAATCCATACGAGCCCAAGTCCGTGACTTGACTCAAGTTAGTTCCGAACGCAACACCTCATGTGAGCACCTCACATATGCATGTTGCAAAACCACAGTAACATGATATCATCCATATCAACCAAAAAAGCACTAAAGACTTAGCAAATGAATACTAAGAATTCTTTCCAGAGATGTAAAGCAAGTACGAAACATTGCAAATGAAAAACATAAGCATTGCGGTCAAGTTCCGGAACTTGCCAGAGCAACTCGGACCTTGAGCCGAAGCTAACAAAAGTTAGTAGAACCTAGCATCGGGACTTACCAAAACTAGTATAACCAAGCTCCCGCTGGAGCTTACAAAACTAGCAAGATCTCAATAAAAAGGTGTTTTGGTGATATTTAAAACTTTTATCGTCAAAGAAAGTGTATTTAGTACAAGCCAATGTATTCAACACACATAGGTCTTACAAAATATTTCCATGCTACCTCTCGCATGGTGAGCTTATCGTAATTGACCTCTTACGGTGGCGTACCTTTCCTCTTACCTAACGTCGGAGCGTCGTTATAGAATTTATAACACATAAGTTAGTTTACCACCTTTATGTCTTATACTAATAATACTTCTTATAAGGGCATATAACTAATTCCTCACTCAAATCCTAACTTTTGAAAATACGCTCTTTTAAAGTACACTGTTCCCAATGATGCTCTGATACCATGTCTGTGGGGACAAATTACAATACCAAGTCTTTATTTAAAAGCACAGTGGAAGTTTTACAATACTACCGAAAGGAAAGAGAACTATACATCATAGCTACGCTCTCGGCACTAGCTATGCAAAAGCAAAGTCATCCATGCCCTGGATACTTTGCACTAGCAACACCCAACTTACGGCAGCGTGCAGGGTTCCCACTCGGCTGTAAACCCTAGAGGGGGTGCAATCTCGTCATCAAACCCATCATCAGTCGTATAATCTGCAAAAACTTGTTAACTGCAAACATGAGCTTAAGGCTCAGCAAGACTAACCCGTCTCACTAGACATATTTAGGGTGAATACTAAGCATAGGTATGGAATAGCATAAAGGACCCACCTACAAGTGGATCCTTACATTCATATTTTAATTAGCACATGACATTCTTCAGGCACGGCGCATCATAGACTCCACAATCAAACAAGAAATGCTTTACCGATGATATGACATGCACAAAGCACATAATGCTATTACAAGTAAAGTATGGGGAAACTGTAAACTTTTAATTGTACTATCTCTAAGCCATACAAGGTTGCAAGAAATTGTAATTCAATACATCGTATTCTACTGACTTTTTCAGTATTTACTACGTCACAGCGCAGTGAACAAGTGGCACTATATTACCGCGAGACGGTGATTGCAATCAGGACATACCCGGAACAACACAACACATACGCAGTTTCAAAAATGTCAGCGAGTACTTACTGCAGTAACTACGTAACACTTCAGTACTAGTCGTATATGGCCACCTTTCACTAAACAGTCGAATGTCGAACATGTCGATCCGTCACGAGCAGGAGGTCACTGCCTGGGGTGTACTCTGACATGCCCACTAGCTGATTTACACCATGTTGCCCTCAACCCACACCTATAAAACGGAACGGAATGCCTCGACAAACTAGTATCAAGCCACGTCAGTTTATTGGAGCCCATTTCTCCAGTATGTCGCCGATACAAGTCAAGCTTGTCCAGCAGGGCCGCACACGAAACGGTCCCCAATCGACACAAGCAGGGCTACGCACGTGAGACCACGTCTCACTGCATCCTACCCGCTGCTCGGTCTTAATTTCATATTCATAAACAATTTCTTGATCCAATTCATCCCGTGTGATGAAATTCCAATCTCGCGAGTAGATTCCAACGACTCGACTTCTACCAAATTCCTATGAGCATAAGCATATCAGTTTTACTCAACGGGCTGTAGACCTACCCAAGACTCCATGGGATTCGTGGGCCATGCAAATGGATGTCAAACACCTTAAACCTAATGCACAATCACTTGAAGACGTAAGGTGAAATGAAAACTGCAAATACATTGTAAGGAACTTAAATGCAAAACGGGGCTTGCCTGAATGCGAGTCTGAGTCTACGTTAGTTTCTGGCAGTTGGACTTCCAAAGCTTCCGGCTGCTCCTTGATTTCAGCTACTACATGATATGCATATACTATATATGAATGACTTTGAAAATAATTAATATGCTTAAGGTTATAATTTAATATCTTATGATCAAAATAAGATAATGATCTTAATTGGCTTTGGGACTTTTATGGTAGATACTAGTGACTATAGTGAAGACTCTTGCAAAGAACAGGAGATGATCAAGGAAGTTTGCTGTTCTTAAAAATTATAGTAAGCAATAAACTTCTCTAAATTTTGGTTGACATTTTGGAGACCTATCATGGCTACCAGTGGTTGTACCTTGTAGAGGGGGTCCCACTAGTTATAGGAAAATTTGTTTCACTATCTGCTAAGCTTCCTGCAGGGAGAAACTGATTTTACAATTTTGTGGAAATTTCTGAAATTGATTTTGTATTTTTCTAAATTTCTAACTACATAGAGATTTGAAACACTGATCAACCCAGTAATTGAAGTCCAATAAACTTGATATTTTTACGGGAGATCAAGTGTATTAATAATAGTGTTCTAACCAAAATTGGGAATTTTCAAATTAACAGAACTGTAGGAATGAATTCTATAAGCATTTTGTATATCTGAATTATGGATAAATTTCTATGGATTTTCATACGAGTCCAAGTGCACCACTTGAACGTATTCTTCATGCTGGTTCTAAAAAAATTTATTTGTAATTTTTTGGACAATTGTACTAGAAGTTATGGATTTTCCAAGTTTGGTTAATTCCTGGAATTATTTTCAAAAGGGAAACACTTAAATAATTCATCCGGGCCCACTGGTTTAAAACCAACCAATCGCAGCAGGGCCGCACCCGGGGCCACGAGGTTAACCCGTGCAGTCACACCAGATCCCTGGCCACACCCTGATCCTGCAGCAACTGACACATGGGGTCCACGCTTGTCTTCAACCTCAGGTCGGCGCCCGCGGTGGTAGCTCACCGGCGATCTCGTCGCCGGCCAAACTGCTGCGCCAAACTCGCCAAGACTCGCCGCCTTGGGGTTTTTGGGGGCGCTGAGCACGGCGGTGAGGTCGGCATCGACTGAAACGGACCAGAACAATGCGTGCGATGGTGGCGGCAGAAGTGAGATCTCGGGCCTGCTTGAACTCACTCAACTCAAGCTCAAACAGCTCGAGAACTACTCCAAAAGCTTCCTCGGACCTCAAGGTTCAAGGATCTGGACTAGGGAAGAGAGTAAACGACCGCGAGATATGAGCTCGATGGCGAATTATGGTTTTTGAACCGGCGGCCGTGAATTTCGAAATCTAAGGTGCTCGGTTGATAACTTTAGGGGTCCTTGGGCAGGGAGTTGCGCTAGGTACATAGGAGCTATCTTCCAACCATATTAAAGAATGATTGCAAGAATGAAATGAATTTAAGCGCGAAGCCTTGCTGTTCTATTGAACAATGATTCCGTTGTCGAATAAAAACTCGAGCCACACTTCATGTCATGGGCTTAAATTTGGTGAGCATAAACTAGAGAGGATTCGAACCTTTTTGCTTAAAAGGTCAAGACTGGAAACGGCCTAGAACCGGAGCTCGACGGTGAGGCATTGAAGGTTCCCGATGGCTTCCTCGACGGCGACCGGAAAACTTCGAAATACCTCCAGTAGAAGCTATGTCACGATCAATGACCAAATAGAATACGTAGAGGAGGTTGTGACAAGACTTTTATCTACTTACAGCTTGGTGAGAAACGGCTTCAATCTCCGACCAAAAGCTCAAAGAACAGAGGCGGCGTCTATGGCGCAAACAGAGATGGAGTTCGACGGTGACGGCCAGGGGGGTGGTATTTATAGGCATAGAGGGACGAGGGGAGCTCGCCACGGCGCAAGCAAGCAGGCAGCTCGGTGGCTTGAATGCCAGGTCGCGGTGTCGAGCGTTGCCGGCGTTGATCGGTGGGGATATCCGGATACAAAGCATTCCATCGGTTCACTCGAGTTTGTCATGCTGACAGTGGGTCCCACCTTCTCTTATCCTCTTCCCTTCTCTGCAACATTAATTCCACTACCAAACTTGATCCAAAAATTCCAGATTTTTGTGGAGAGGCTCAATTAAACATGTGGAACTTTATTATGAAATTGGATTTCGAATTAGAATAAGTTTCATTTGAATTTCAAATTTGAAATTGAAATTGAATGAAATTCAATAGGGTCACTGAATTAAATAGCAAAAGAGTTTCAAAAATTGTGAAACTTTTGGAATAGGTCAGCAAGTCATGCTGACCATGATGGTGTGTTCAAATCTTGATGTTCAAATAAGTTGAACAGAATTCAAAATTTGAACTCTAAATATGGCTTGAATTTGCTAAGCGTCTCAAATAAAATACCAAATGGACTTCAAAAATCTTGAAATTTGGTAGGAAGTTCATTTGGAATATTATGAGGCCATGGACAAATTTATGGCCTCAGATTTGAATATTTTGGCAGAGCCTTATTGTACAGTGCTATATTCAAATGAATTTGAATATAATTAGTACTGCATAGTAATTTGCCCTAAAAATTTTTATTCAATAAATTCCAAAACTTGTAGAAAGGTCACTTAAATTATTCTAAGGTCATTGGTGAAGCCTTATGTTAATAAAATTTAAGCATGGTTGAAAGAAAAATTCTGAATGATCTCAAGTTCAAATGCACAACGACATTTGATCTTCATTATGGTTGAAAACAAACTGATAGTTGAACTTCATATTAAGGGAAAAACTGGGATTTTATAGCTTCTATGTAGGTTACATACTTGAGAAAGGAGAACATTTGGATTGTGGATTTAGGTTGCTCACGCCACATGACCGGTAACAAAGAGTGGTTATCCTCCCTCTCTTTTGTGTCACGTGTAGAGAATGTTACTTTTGCCGATAATTCTGCAAATCCTATAATTGCTAAGGGTTCGGTTAGAGTAAATGATCACTACACTTTGAAGGATGTGGCACTTGTCAAGAATTTGAAATACAACTTGCTTTGTGTTTCACAATTGCTAGATGAAAATCTTAAAATTATTTTCAATAAAAATTGCTGCAAAGTTGTAGGTTCAAATAGTGAGCTTATTTTTAACATGTCTCAGTTTGGAAGAGTTTTTAAAGCTGATTTTGATATGTCTTCTTCTAAGCATAGGTGTCTAGTTGCTAATGTTTCAAAAGAGTTATATTTTTGGCATCGTAGACTTGGTCGCGTAGGCTTTGATCATCTCACACGTGTTAGTGCTCTTGATCGCATACGAGGGTTGTCTAAGCTTAAAAGGGACAAAGAAATCGTGTGCTCTTCCTGTAGACATGCTATGATGGTTGCAGGTTCACATGCTCCTCTCACAATGACCATGACAAATGGACCGGGTCAACTTTTGCATCTTGGCACCGTAGGACCTTCACGTGTTCAATCCTTCGGAGGTAAATGGTATGTTCTTGTGATTGTTGATGACTATTCTAGATACTCTTCAGTTTATTTTATGATTTCTAAGAATGAAGCTTTTAGTCACTTTAGAACTTTATTTCTTAGATTAACAATTGATCACCCAGGATCTTTAAGAGTAATTAGAAGTGATAATGGAACTAAAATTAAAAATCAATCCTTTGATCATTTTTGTGCTGAGGAAGGAATAGATCATCAATTTTCTTCACCATATGTAACTCAAAAAAACAGTGTTGTAGAAAGAAGGAATAGGACCTTAGTTGAGATGGCTAGGACTATACTTGATGAATATCAAATTCCTAGGAAATTTTGGGCTGATGCAATTGCAGCTGCTTGCTATGTTTCAAGTCGTGTTTTCTTGCATGCTAAGCTAGGGAAAACACCACATGAGCTTCGGTTTGGACATAGGCCTAGTGCCACAAACTTTAGGTTTTTTGGTTGCAAATGCTTTGTTAAGAGACATGGTAATCTTGATAAATTTGAAGCTAGATCTGTTGATGGCATGTTTCTTGGTTATCCATCTCATGCTAGAGGCTACCGTGTGCTTTTACTTGACACTAACAAATTCATGGATACTTGTGAGGTTTCTTTTGATGAAGTTAGCCTAGGTAATAGTTCAAATATTGCAGGTCCGGATCCATATCCGCAGGGGAGAGTATTTTCGTTGAAGATGAGGAAGAAGAGGTGCTGCTGCCCAAAAATTCAGCAGCCAATGATATTGTTCCAGCTCCTGATTTTGATTCACAACCAGCACCGACGACCACCATTGCTGCTCTAGATCGTCCTAAAGTCACAAGCTTATCAATTTGTGAAGAACATGAAGAAGAAGAAGCTTGTGAAGTGTCCATTCCCCTCCAGGTTCACAAAAGTCATCCTCCACAACAAATTATCGGAAGCTTGCATGAACGAGTCACATGGTCCAGGTTTTGCGATCCAAACTCTCACGCTCATTCTGCTTTTGTAGCTTATTTTGAACCCAAAAATATATCAGACGCATTCACTAATGAATCTTGGATTATTGCCATGCAAGAATATTTATAAAATTTTGAAAGAAATAATGTTTGGAAATTGTACCTCCACCTCAAGGTCTCACTTTAATTGGAACTAAATGGGTGTTTAAAAATAAACATAGAGAGGATGGGGTTGTGGTTAGGAATAAGGATAGGTTGGTTGCTCAAGGTTTCACAGAAGTTGAAGGTCTAGATTTTGATGAAACTTTTGCTCCAGTTGCTAGATTAGAAGCCATAAGAATTTTGTTAGCTTTTGCTGCATCTAAAGGTTTCAAGTTATATCAAATGGATGCCAGAAGTGCTTTTCTTAATGGCTACATAGATGAGAAGGTTTATGTCAAGCAACCATCGGGTTTTGAAAGTCCAGATTTTACTAATCATGTTTACAAACTGTCCAAAGCCTTGTACGGTCTCAAATAAGCCCCTAGAGCATGGAATGATAGGTTAAAAACATTCTTCCTTGGAAAGTGGTTTACCATGGGAAAGGTTGATAAAACTCTCTTTGTACTTAAGCATGGCAATGACTCATTATTCGTTCAAGTGTATGTGGATAATATTATCTTTGGTTGAGCTTCTCATGATCTTGTGTCCATTTTTTCAGCTATGATGAGTTCAGAATTTGAGATGAGTATGATGGAGAACTCAAGTACTTTTTGGGGCTGCAAATCAAGCAAACCAAGGAAGGTACCTTTGTGCATCAAACAAAGTATACGAGAGACCTTCTCAAGCTTCGGACACCAATGGGTACGGCAACGACACTTGAACTAGATGAAGATGGTGAACCTGTGGATATAAAAGAATATAGAAGCATGATTGGGTCACGTTTGTACCTCACGACATCAAGAACAGACATACAATTCAGTATATGTCTTTGTGCACAGTTTCAAGCTTCCCCACGTACTTCACATCGTCAAGCCATCAAAAGAATCCTCAGGTACTTACATGGAACCCAAGAATTTGACATTTTTCTTCCTTCTTCCTCAACCATTACTTCGAAAGCTTTTTCTGATGCTGATTTTGGGGGTTGTAGTATTGATAGGGAAAGTACTTCAGGTGCATGTAATTTTCTTGGTAATTCACCTGTTGCTTGGTCCTCTAGAAAACAAAGGTCAATTGCACAATCCACAATCGGATATGAATATGTAGCTGCTGCTAGCGCTTGCTCACAAATTCTTTCGATTGTTCAAACTGTTAGGGACTATGGGGTTGAATTAGATAGTGTTCCGCCATTTTGTGATAACACTAGTGCTATTTGCATTGCCAAAAACCCCGTGCAACATTATAGAACAAAGAACATTGACATTAGGTATCACTTTCTCTGTGACAATTTTGAAAAAGGAAAAATTGTGGTTCAACATGTAGATACCAAACAACAATTGGCTGACATTTTTAACAAAACCTTTTGATTTCACTAGTTTTTGTTTCATTCGTAGAGAAATAGGGGTTATGCATCCTCATGGCTTAAATTGAAGGGGAGTTTTGAAACATGGGAAGTCTATGTGGGGATCTGAATTTAAAAATAATATGAGCATAGTATTTCATACATATATGACATTGTGATTCCTTTTACATGCTGAAAGTTCTTACTATATTATCCGTGTTATACATTTTGTAGTTTTTGCCATGACTAGTAATTGGAATAATTACTTACACTAAATCTGGTCATGATCGAACTTTCCTGCTGTTTTGAACTTGTTGCATGCCCACAAGTGCTTTTCATCATGAAAAGTTAATCAATCAAGAATTCTCATATTGAGCTTTTATGATCAAATGAAAAATTGGCAAAAGATCAAGAGAATATGCATGCATTGCACTTCTTCTTTTGAGATGGCTTATCATTGCACTTAGATATGAACTTGGAAGCAGTTGTGTATGACTAAAACCATGCCCTTAAGATTCTGATTGTCAAATGATAGGCTTGGCTTGGTTGGTTGGAATAAGGCACATGCGCATATAATCTCTTGCAAATTTTATATGATCAGAATTTGTGCTTTAAATAAATTGAAAAATGAAAATTGCAGCAACAAGTGTCATGATTTCAGGTTTTGAAATAGTTAAGCTTGTGAGATCATGACTTTCTTAAATTTAAAATTACGTTTGATCTGTAGCATGGCTTACACTATTTTATGTATCTCATTGTTGTTATAGTGTAATTTACTTGATAGTATGACTTGGATGAGTTTTGTTTTATATGTATATGTCATAATGTGCTCATAGCAAATTAAAATTTCTCTTTTGTACATTGCTGAATACATTGTCAAATGGGGATAAGTATACAAGGGGGAGAAATTTATTTCTATCTCATTTGATTTTCATAAAGAGGGAGAAATTGTTTTTTCAAAACTTTTCATGTGAATAAGTCAATGTTCAGATTTTAAGTGGTGTTACCAATGCATTCATCAAGGGGGAGATTGAGACCTATGTGTGTTGAATACATTGGCTTTGACAATATATGTTTTGAATACTACCAAAACACTTTTTTAACAAGGTCCGACTATAGGTCCGAGCTCCTGCAAGGTCCGACGATAGGTCCGTCTTGTTTTGGGTAGCTCCGACAAGGTCCGACGCTAGGTCCAACTTCTTTGCCCTGGTCTGACTTCTTTGTCTAGGCCCGACTAGTTTTGGTTAGCTCTGGCTCTAGGTCTGAATTCTTTGTCTAGGTCCAACTAGGTTTGGCTAGCTCCGTCACTAGGTCCAACTAGCTTTGGTAAGCTCCGGCGCTAGGTCCTGCTAGCTTAGGTAAGCTCCGGTTCAGGGTCCGGTTAGCTTTGGTAAGGTTCGGAGCTTGATTGCAATTGTTCTGCTTTTACCTTGCAAATGTTTCAAATTTGCTTTACACTTATGGAAAGTTTGCTTAGTACTCTATTACAAAGTTTTTGATGCATTTTGGCGGATCATGGTGGTTAATATTTTGCTATGGTTCGCAACATGCTTATGTGAGGTGCTCATGTAAGGTGTTGTAGTTTCAGAACTAACGTGAGTCAAGTCGAGGACTTGTGCTCGAAAGTATTGGTTGTTTGTTCATGTGCAGGTGTTGCTTGAGTTCAAAACAAGGCCAGTGACGGGATCCATTGAACTAGTCTTGGGGAGAAGATTAGGTTCAACAACCAAGTTTGGGTGGAATTGTGGTTGAGTTGATTGGGAGGTCGCGCAACATGTTTGAATCAAGAACTATGCATATGAAGGTATCGTGGACGTCGTTGGAAGGTGTTTGCGCATGTGCAAGGAGTGCATGGACGTGGCTACATGGTTCTGAGGCGTGATGAATAGATGTGGACGTAAAAAATTGGTCGGAAAGGTCCAACCGACTAGGTTATGGACTTAGGTTGCGGCTGAGTCGGGTTTGACTCAAATATGGAAAGATTTGAGTTGGTTATGATAGGATTTCGTGTGGGTCACGAAGTTGGGTTGTTTTAGGAATGTGGGATACGTTCCTAATGTTTTTGGATATCTTAAGATTGCTTCTATCTGCGCATAGAAGAGTCTTGAGCAGTTATGGAAAGTTTCAATTTGTGAACAAAGTAGGATACAAGTCCTAGTTTGAGTTGAGTTGGCCTCTGGGCTGGTTATATAAGCAAGGGAGGCCAGAGCTCGTGGTACACGACTTTTGGGCTATTTATCTTGTGTTCCATTGAATAAAATTCATAGTTGAAAGGAACTTTTTTGCCTTGTTAGTCTGACTTGTTTTCTTAAAGTCTTTCTCGTCGAGTTTCTGCACTGCACTATCTTTCTTCGGTGGTTTTATAATAACTCGAGTTTTAAAGATCTAATTGATGTGAATCTTATTGGGTTGTATTCACAACTTGATTATATATGATCTGTAAAAATTTCACAGTCATTGGATTTTTGGTTTCCGATCTACACAAGTTTTTTTGCAGTGTTACAGATCTGACTTTTCCTCGGTAGAACAGATTGACCTTTGCTCAATCTTTCAATCATAACTTGAGTTTTGCTCGACGGATTTTTGTGATTCTTGTTGTGACGTCTTCGTAACTTGGTTCTCCACAATATATTGGTTTTGTCACAATTGATCATGTTTAGATTAATTGCACACACAATTTCTTAACAGGTTGATTTTTTGCCAGGGGGTTTTCATTGCTTCCGCTAAAAAAGTTTTAATCTACCATTCACCCCCATCTGGTAGCTTCTCACGTGCTCTTCCATCCTACAATAAGTGTGTGCTAGATCAAGAAGAATTACCATGTCAAGCGTTGAGGAGGATGACACATGGTGATATTCGACCTCAAGAGCAACCACAAGATGAACCTCAACGGGAAAGAAATGATCAAAGGGGAGCTCATGCACAAGATCAAGATCAGGAAGATCAAGAAGATCAACATAACCACAGAAGCAATGATCTAGGGGAAGACAATAAGTATGAAGACAATGATGAACAAGCAACTTCACAACTCCCTCACCCAATAGTACATCAGAGTGTACAAATAGATCATCCCATCAACAACATCATTGGAGACATTGCTAAGGGAGTAACTACTAGATCTCGCATAGCAAATTTTTGTGAACACGACTCTTTTGTCTCTTTTCTAGAACCATACAGTGTAGCAGAAGCACTAGGGTCCAAATTGGGTGATTGCAATGCATGAGGAGCTAAACAACTTCAAGAGAAATGAAGTATGGGAGCTTGTGGAAAGACCAAAGGCAATCATTGTTGGGACCAAATGGTTCTTTCGAAACAAACAACATGAACATGGAGTGGTAACAAGAAATAAAGCGAGACTTGTGGCTAAATGTTACTCACAAGTGGAAGGTTTGGACTTCGATGAAACTCTCGCTCCCGTAGCTAGACTTTAGTCCATTCGTATTTTATTGGCATATCCTACTCACCATAACTTTATGTTGTATCAAATGGACGTCAAAAGTGCCTTCCTCAACGGACCAATTAAGAGGAAGTGTATGTTGAGCAGCCAGCAGGATTTGAAGATCAGGAGCACCCCAACA
The DNA here is from genome assembly GCA_036927565.1 of Tuctoria greenei. Classification (NCBI taxonomy): domain Eukaryota; kingdom Viridiplantae; phylum Streptophyta; class Magnoliopsida; order Poales; family Poaceae; genus Tuctoria; species Tuctoria greenei. Next base: position 83,943,596 of record JAYESD010000010.1, read on the forward strand.
ATGTTTATAAACTGGGTAAGGCTCTCTATGGCCTCACACAAGCTCCTCGAGCTTGGTATGAGTGCCTTAGAGATTTTCCGACTCAAAATGGTTTTAAAATTGGAAAAGCTGATTATACTCTATTCACAAACCATTTTATGATCATCTATTTGTATGTCATATCTATGTTGATGATATCATCTTTGGTTCTACTAATAAGTCATTTTGTGAAGAGTTTAGCAAGATCCTGACATATAGGTTCGAGATGTCGATCATGGGCGAATTGAAGTTCTTCTTGGGACTCCAAGTGAAGCAGCTAAGAGAGGACACGTTCATAAACCAAACCAAGTACACGTAGGACATCCTCAAGAAGTTCAATATGGACAAGGCCAAGCCCATCAAGACACCCATGGCAACAAACTGACATCTCGATCTAAACGAAGATGGTCCAAATCCTGATCAAAAGGTATATCGGTCTATGATTGGCTCATTACTCTATTTATGTGCATCTAGGCCAGATATTATGCTTAGTGTGTGTATGTGTGCAAGGTTTCAAGCTGCACCTAAAGAGTGCCATTTAATAGCTATAAAACGAATGTTAAGATACCTTGTGCACACACCCAACTCGGGCCTTTGGAATCCCAAAGGATCCAAGTTTTACTTGATAGGTTATTCCGATGCTGTCTACGTAGGATGCAAAGTCGTTAGAAAGAGCACGTCGGGGACTTGCCAAATCCGTGGCAGGTCCCTAGTTTCATGGTCATCTAAACATCAAAACTCCTTGCTCTTTCCACAACGCTAAGGGACTATGCTTATAATCTGTACCATATTCTAGTCCTATGTAATAATGAGAGTGCTATAAAAATTGCACACAACCCAGTAGAGCACTCAAGAACTAAGCACATAGATATTCGTCAGTATTTTCTAAGAGATCATTCATTAAAAAGTGACATAGTAATTTTACATATTAGGACTGAAAAACATCTTGCAGCTATTTTCACCAAGCCACTAGATGAAAAGAGGTTTTGTGAGCTATGAAACAAGCTAAATATACTTGACTCTAGAAATGTGGCTTGAAACATTGCATACCTGATTGTGATTTCAATGTTTACTCATTTTTGCAAAAATTCGCCCCTTATCTCGATTTTCTCTAGAAAACTATTTTAATGAGTAAATCTTGGAGAATTATGGCCATTGTATGATTGTTGATTGCTTACTGGTCATGTTCATCAAGATTATTTGTGAAATGATGTCCTTTAGATCACTATTAGATTGAACACCCAAAATCTACTTGATCAACTTTGTTATGTACTGCTGACACTGGACTTCTCCGTCGTCAGCATCGGACTAGTCCGTTGACACAGACTAGTTCCGCCCTGGTACGACATATTGGACTTGTCCGGTGTCAACCAGACTAGTACAAACTTGTCAGGGTTAACCCTATTCTGCCGCCAGGAGCTCGTCTTCTAGCTTCCACGATCTCCTTTGCACTCTCTCTACTCCTCCATGAGCTCCAATGGTGATTTCCACTTCCAGCCATCAAAAACTTGGATTTCTCCAATGGAAATTTTCCCCTCGGCACGGAGCTTGCCCACCCCAGACTAATCCGGCCCTCACGCCACTCCTTCAACGCAAATCTTAATCTTTTCGGTAAAATCACTCAAACCCTTGCTCTCAACTCTTCTTGATTATTGCGTACTCTACTTGATTCCTTGGGCATGAAGTACTCTTCTAGATGAATTCCTACTGTTTCGTAGTCTTTGTGAATCGATTCGATCTAGATTTGTTGAAAATAGGAAGTTAAGGTTCTTGTGCTAGACCATACCGATCCGGTGATCAACTGCGGACAAGTGTTGTACACCGGACAAGTCCGGTACCTGACATTTTGAACTTCTAAATTCCTATTTGCACACAGTCTCAAATCAATTATTATCTAATCCTTGAACCTCCTTGTCAGGCACACTGTCTTCAGGTTCAGAGGACAATTCTTTTCACTTTGATGATGAGGTGGACCGTGCTTGAGTGCAAACAACCAAGAAGAGGGTGATGAAGAAAAGGCATGATATCAATGCTCACTCCTCTCCTTCCGATGATTTACTCCCCAAGAAGAGGAGATTGGTAGTGAAGAAAGCACAAGGCAATGATGCTGCTGGTGCTAGTTCATCAGGGCCAAAGATAACTCTCAGTAAGGGCAAAGGAATTGCTAGTGGTCCTATTGGCCCTTTGAAGATGAAAGCTCCTACTCACCACAGAAGACAACCATCTAGTGTTGATTTCACCGACATTGTGAACATCTCCATTAACCCTAACAGGTTTTGTGGCTATGCACTATACATCATGTATATGATTGAGAAGGTGACAAGATTTGAATTTTTCAAGGATGTTCTTCATACTGCACTCAGGCCCCAGAAGCCTACTATCTACACTGTCCCCTCTGCTCCTACCTCACCTGCAGAGGAACAAGGATCTAAGAGGGCTCAAGAAGGCACAAGATCTTAGGCTGTTCCTCCTGCTCCTCCACCTCCTAGAGAGTCCTCCAGTGGAACACTGAAGTTGCTCTCATTCATCTTTGCTTCCTGTCGCAAAGTGGAAATCAAGTAGCACAAGGAGTGTCTTGCCAGGAAGAAGCATCAACGATATGTGAGGGCCAATATCAAAGAAATCTGTGAGGAGCTGGAAATAGAGCCAATGGGGTCACCTTAGATCCTAGATGACTCTAAAGAAGACATCACAGAGATAGCACCTGTAACTGAGCAAGTGGTGGCTTCATTCGAACTAGCTGGAACCTCTGCTCTTGCTCCTCCTGAAGCACCTGAAGATGAACAAGAAGATAAAGAGAGTACTGAGAGTGAGAGAGGCAGTGACGATGGGTGATTCCACTCAATTTTCCCTTTTTGGTGCCTTGATGCCAAAGGGGGAGAGATTGAGACTAGTTGTTTATTTTGTAGTCGTTAAGCCATTAAGGACATGTGATCAAGGACATGTACTCGATTTCAAGCTATTGTAATTTATTTTGGATGTGCTTAATTTAGTTAATGTGTGCTGCCCAACTACTGTTAATGTGATGATTGTTGTTATAACTGTTAATTTCCTATGTATTGCTCAGCACATCTTTTTGATCACACACTTGTTAGGCACCCCACCATAAAGAGTGCATATATGTGAGAAGTTTTTGTCACTCATTTATTGTTCTCATATATGCACACTTTATGAAAATCAATTTTTACTCTTAATTGTGAAATCTCAATTGGTTGTCATCAATCACCAAGGGGGGGGGGGGCTTGAAAGTGCATCTAGGCAATCCCTTGTGGGTTTTGGACGATTGATGACAAACAAATGAGATCCTAATTAACTAGTTGAGATGACTACAGGTTAAGCTTCTAAATGAGATAGTTTGGTGCACTAAAAATGTGAAAAATGAAGTGGTGCACAAAAGAGAAAAGCCCAACTAAAAACTGAAGCTCAAAGTAGATTTAAATGTATAGGATGTGTGTGAGAGACACATCACAATAGCTCATGTCTTTGCGTAGGGGTAAGGGCATAAAATCATCTAAAAAATTCACTGAGCACCGGACTAGTCCATTCATGGAGCAGACTAGTCTGTTCAACGCTTTGTTGCCCAAATACATTGTGCACTGGACTAGTCCGACCATGGACCGAACTAGTTTGATAAAATTTCTGGAACCACATAACACAGTGCACCATACTAGTCCGATGTTGGACCGCACTAGTACGTTCAAGTCTCTGTAAACCCATTACACTACACTCCGGACAAGTCTGTCCACTAGATCGGACTAGTCCATTGAACTCTCTGATATTCTATAACACGTAACATCGGACAAGTCCGTTCATGGATCGAACTAGTCTGTTCAACTCCCTGGAGTTCAATTTCATAGGGCACCAGAAAAGATCGAACACCTATCGTAATAATCCGGCATACCTTGCACAATTAAGGTTTCTAGTGTGGTGCACATTTCACGTCGACTTTTACACAGCACACCAGACAAGTCCTATCCCCGGTACGGACTAGTCCGGTCATCGGGATCCTTAACAGTAACTGTCGAAGTGTTAATGCGACACTTCCTCCGAATATACTAAGGAGCAGCCCACGGGGGTTCTTGTTTTGCGGGGGTTAGGCCTCAAACTAGTGTTCTAGCGGAAGAGCGTGTGACACGGTGGTTTTTACGTGGTTTTTACGTGAGTGTGTATGCGTGTGTGTGTATCTGTGATTCCAAGTCTGGTCTTTGTATCGGTGGCGGTCCGGGACTTTTATAACCAAGACCGGATGCCTTACAAGTGGGGTCTCGACGACCAACAGGTGGTCCCGGGGCGATCTTATCCTAATGATCTAAGGCTTCTTGCATAAGCTTCCTCTGAGGGTGGCAGTTGAGACTCACTGTCTTGCTGCCTCCCTTGTCAATAGTCCACGCGCTGTTGCTGACAGTGGCAGAAGGTGTCCCGTCAGCTTGTCTTGTTGCCGCAAGCTACCAACATGGCTGAGTGGGATAGGCCTGCAGTGCCTTCACTGTGATGCGATTGGTCATAGCGGTCTCTGACCGCTGGCGTGCCCCACGTCGTGTGCTACGGGTAGTTGTGGGTCTTCAATGCTTGACTGGAGCGGAGTGATCCACTCTTTAACTCCCACACCTTACCGTCTAGGGCGAGCAGCGGGACGCGTGGTAGTGTCGGGGGCAGGTCCTCGGTGGGAAGGCTAGCCTGGGTCCTTCATGACGCGTGGCGGCTCCGGGGCTCCCCATGGTACGTGGCAGCTATGTGCTTTTTCCCTTGGGGGGTGCTGGTCTTTGCGCTCCGTGCTACGTGGTTGTTCCAGTGGCGCTCCCCCAAGGATGTGTAAGGTCCCGTCCATACATGTGGTATTCAGAAGCCCGTCACATCGTAGGGGCCAAGTCCCATCTTCAAGGCTTAAGTGGTAGCACCGCAACTTGATCTTTGAGGGAGGCAAAGTCCTTGGTGCATATAGAACGCATGGCGCCTCCGAACGTGCCTCGCTGTCTTCATCCTATGTGTGAGGGTACCCCATCTACAGTGTATCGATAGTGGCCCTTGGGTTCACCTTGGGGCGTGGTGAAGAGCCCAAAGGTGGAGCCCTTTCCATGTCTTCTAGCACTCCACTTTAAATTCTGTCTCGTATAGCCAAAGTTGTGGGTGCTTCTACCAAACGTCGCCATGCATCCTCTTCCAGTTGAGAGACTATGGCGACGGGGTCTTTGCTTGCTGTAATATCTCTTTCTTCTGCTGCGCCTTTGACCGAGATGGTTCCCGATGCAGCTATAAAACTTTTGTACGCTTCGCCATTATGGGAGCCACCTCAGCGGCTTCCCTGGATGGCTGACCGAATGGGCCAGTACGTCAGTACATGGACATAGGGCCCATTGTGATGGTGTCAGTTGTTGATCGGTCCGGTCTTAGCCTTCCTTCGGATTACTTAGGCCCGCGGGGGTGATCAAAAGGAAACATTTGTTAGAGGAACAGTTCCTCCCTCACACAATCCCCACAGCCTGAGCTTTTTCCTCCTTCCTTGAGCGCCAATCCTACTTCACCCCTTCGCCAAAGCTCTGACCTTAGCTTGTTCCAATGGCTTCCCTGTTGCCTCCTTCCCACCTTGGATCGGCCAGAGATCTGGTGCCGATGAGGTAGCTTCTTGGCTGGGCACCTTCAGAATGCGGATGGCTGATCCACTCTGGATACCCCGATCTTCGGGATCTGCGTGAGGAAAAGACTGTTCTCTTCGTCGCCTACGCCAATGCTAGGCTCGCACTCCCATTGTCAAGGTTCTTCCCTGCATTGCTGGGGGAGTATGGGCTGCAACTTCACCACCTGTCGCCGAACTCCATTGCGTTGGTCACTGTGTTAGTCCACCTATGTGAGGCATTCGTGGGCTACCCGCCCATCATGGAGCTGTTCCGACATTTCTCTGTGATGAAGACAAATGGGAGGATAGCTACGACTCAAGTGGGGGCCTACTACTTCCCCCATCGAGAAAATACCTCGAGGGGCTACATTGCCTCATTCAAAGGGGGCAAATGGAGTGACTTGAGGGAAGACTGGGTGATTTTGAGGAAGACCTGCATCCCTTGTTGAAGATGTCATCCAGTGGTCCAGGCTCCGACCCTACCACCTGGGAGACATCCCATGGGTTGCCAGTGGACTACAGGCCCGCCATGAGGAGGATCAAGTTCTTTGCTGGAAAGGGCTTGACCTCCATGATGGTGTTGGCTCACTTCATGCTCAGCCGTACCGCCCCTCTTCAGCAGCGTGTATACAGGACCTGGGTCTTCCACAATGAATATGACGAATGCCGGCTGAGTCCGGACACCCCGACTCCCAAGATGCTGGAGGAGATGCTGAAAACAGTGACCTCCGACGTTGTTAACAACGAGCACGTCTCCATTTCGGATGGCTGCCAGCCGCTCCATATGACCACCGACATGAGGACTGGAATGCGGAGCTCAATGCCGGAGGTCAATATGTTCGACCTCGCTCACTTGCATCCCGAAGATACGGCTGGGGCCTCAGCTGTCCTGAAGCGGAGTCGTGAAGCTGTGCATCCAGGGTCGGGTCTTCCTCGCGTCCTTCGGCAAGGGCGGAGGCAGAGCCCTCAGCTACATCTGACAGGGCAGCGGTCAACCAGCCGACTTCAGCTTCGGAGCTGAGAAAGCGCTCCCGCACATTGGCCGCAGGCTCTTCTACTTCTATGTTGAAGATGCAGAAGTTATTTCGGATGGACGGAAGCCCCATCTCCCGTTACTAGGGAGCCGGCAGGGCTGAAGCTTCCGTCATAGACTTAGCCTCCGATTCCAGCAGCGTCCCTGCTTCTGGAGGAGGTACCAAGAGGTCTGCGAAGACTACCACCCCGGCTAGGGTTGACCAGGAGTCAGTACCAGAGATGTCCGCGCCAGCCTTGTTGTCAGATCCAGACGACCTTGATCTATCGCACGGGGTGGGAGTCCATGGTCATTGGAGTGGCCCGACTCGCCGGTAAGTTGTAGCTTGTCCACTCTGCTATTTCTCTTCTTTCCTTTTTCGTTCTTGACGAAGCTTTATCTTGGTTTCTCAGGGCTTCATCAGCCAATTTGGCACCCTTGGTCCTTCCAGGAGTGGGCTTGATAACCCTTGTGCTCCTGTAGTTGGAACGGGATATGTTGCGCTGCATCCTACGCCCGAAGGTGCGTCGACTTTATGTGTCATTGATGACTTTGTACCCCCGTCCGACGAGGCAAGTGTGGCAGAAGTGGCGCCAAACATGGAAGTGCCAGGGGAGGAGGTGCTTGGCGAGAAGGCACTAGGCGAGGAGGTGCCTAGCGAGGAGGGGGCTACCTTGGTCGAGGCTACCTCCCTTGGTGGGGCTGACCCGGAGGACGTTGAAGCGGTGCCGGTGCCCGATGTTATTGGCGCTCAAAATGGCGACTCGCCACCATCGGGCGCTGATGTATTTGCAGTGGAGGAGGGGGCTTCAGTGGCGCATAGCGGTGCAATGGTTCTTGGGGCTCTGGCCAGGGAACCATCTGGTCCCCAGGAGCTGGTGTCTGCCGTGGCTTTGGCAGGAAGGGCGGAGGGGCAGCCATCGGTGGTGACGGTTGATCCAATCCCTCTAGCTGACGATGTTGCCGCAACCCAATCCATCTTGCGCCAGACACAGGCCGCTTTCACTCGAGAGTGGGATCAGCTTGCGGAGGAGCGACAATTGGTGAAGCTGGTTGACACGAAGAACAAAGAGCATGAGGTGAGGGCTTTGAAGGCCCATGCTGCTGCCAAGGCCTGCCTGAAGTTGTGCGAGGATCAGCGGCTGGAGTTGGTCTGCCACGAAGTTGCCATAGCCGATGCAGAATGGGAGTTGGCGGCAAAGAAGGGGGAGGTCTCCCGAGGCCTGGAGGAGAATCACCGGCTTTGCAGGACTTGTAGCTCATCATCAAGCACCGGGAGGACGATCTGGAGCGTCGTGCTCGGGAGCCCGCCGACTGGGAGGATATTGCACGGAGAGAGATGGAGATCCTCTAGGCCACCCAAATGGACAGGGCCCAAGGGGCCCCGGACTTCCTGGCCCGTGCGAGGCGGTGCTGGAACCCCTCAGCCTTGGTCCCGTGCTGCGTGGGTAGCCATCTCAGGGGGTGGCCGAGCTGCTTCCTCTCTTGGACTCCCTTTGTTCGTGGTTGGGGTCGGTGAACACCGTCCTCGCAAGGCGGCTGGAGGCCGAAGAAAAGGAGCTGGCTGAGCTGGTGGCCTGCCACATCTTGCTATGCTTCCGAAGCTGGTACCCAAAGATCCCGCTGAGGCGTTGGAGAAAGGTCTCCTTGATGAGTGGGAGGAAGAGGCTAGGGCCGAAGTCCAAGACCTTGTCAGGGAGGTCGCTTCTTTGTTACAGTGGACTTGAGGCCGGTGGCACCTGAGAGCATAGCTTTTGTATCCGGGGATGACCCACATGTGTAAATAAATGTTTATCAATTTGGATTCATGTTGTTTTGTTTGTTGTCTTGTCGCGCGCTTTCAGATTTTTGCCCAATTCCTTCTCTTGAGTAAGGTCTTGAAGAGACTTTGTTCATGTCATTAGTAATTTAGGGACCAACGATTGCACAATTGATGCGGCCGATTTGTCGCTAGATGACGTCCTTCCTATGGAATCCCCCTTAGAGGCCCCCTGATGGGCATGGCTAGATTGTTAGGTACGCCTGCCATTTGAACGCAGGATGTTTGACTGGTCCCCATCGATAGTGAGGGAGCATAAGTGTTGTCGTTGTCGGTAGCCGAAGCTGCGAAGTCATCGACGGCAGGCCCCCTAGGAGGTACAGGAGCTGGGTGCTCCAGCGTTGCCTACCACCATCGTGTAGTTGTGGAATGCAGGCGCCTGGTGGACAGGACACCACAAGTGAACTTTGTTAGCGGCAGAAATAGAGCAGGATAGTGCACTCACTTGTCCGCGCTTTTTACTGTTGCTGACGTGCTAGGAGGTCGACGGCAGGCCCCCTTGGAGGTGCTGGAGCTATATGCTCCTAAATCTCCCACCTTCGCCATAGAGTCATCAACGACAGGCCCCTTGGGAGGTGCCAGAGCTGGATGCTCCGTCATTGCCCACCATCTTCATAGAAATGTCGATGGTAGGCCCCTTGGGAGGTGCCAGAGCTGGATGCTCTAGCGCCGCCCACCATCATTGTGGAGCCGTTAACGGCAGGACCCTGGTGTGCAGGCTATCACGAGAGAACCCTGTTAGCAACAAGTGCATGGTAGGAGAGTTTACTCACTTATCCGCGCTTGGTGCTAACGTTGACAGCCTGGGACGTCGACGGCAGGCCCCTTGCGAGGTGCTGGAGCTAGATGCTCTGGCGTCGCCCATCATCTTCATGGAAACATCGATGGCAGTCCCCTTGGAGGGTGCCGGAGCTGGATGCTCCGGCGTCGCCCACCATCTTCGTGGAAACATTGACGGCAGGACCCATGGGAGGGGCCGGAGCAGAATGCTCCGGCGCCGCCCACCCTCTTCGTGGAAACATTGACGGCAGGCCCCTTGGGAGGTGCCAGAGCAGGATGCTCTGGTGTTGTCCACCATTGTCGTAGAGTCATCAACAGTAGGCCCCTGGTGTACAAGCTTTTGCGAGAGAACCCTATTAGCAACAAGTGCGGGGCAGGAGAGTTTACTCACTTATCCGCGCTTGGTGCTGATGTTGGCGGTTTGGGACACTGACGGTAGGCCCCTTGCAAGGTGATGGAGCTGGGTGCTCCGGCATCGCCCACCATCTTCATTGAAACATCAATGGCAGGCCCCTTGGGAGGTGCTAGAGCTGGATGCTACGGCGTCGCCTACCATCTTCGTGGAAACGTCTACGGCAAGCCCCTTGGGAGGTGCCGGAGCTCGATGCTCCGACATCGTCCACCATTGTCGTAGAGTCATCAACCGTTGGCTCCATGGGAGGTGCCAGAGCTGGATGCTGCGGCGTTGCCCACCATCTTCGTGGAAACGTCGACGGCAGGCCACTTGGGAGGTGCCAGAGCTGGATGCTCCGACATCGTCCACCATTGTCATAGAGTCGTCAACGGCAACCCCCTTGTGTACAGGCTATCGTGAGCGAACCTTGTTAGCAGCAAGTGAGGGGCACGAGAGTTTACACACTTATCCACTCTTGGTGTTGACATTGATGGTCTGGGACGTCGACGGCAGGCCCCTTACAAGGTGTTGGAGCTGAGTGATCTAGCGTCGCTCACCATCTTTGTGGAAACGTCAGCAGTAGGCCCCTTGGGGTGCCGGAGCTGGACGCTCCAGCGTCACCCACCATCTTCATGGAAACATCGACGATAGGCCCCATGCGAGGTGCTAGAGCTGGATGCTCTGGCGCCGCCCACCATCTTCATGGAAACATCGACGGTAGGCCCCTTGGGAGGTGCCGAATTTGGAAGCTGCGACGTCGCCGACCATCTTCGTGGAAATGTTGACAGCAAGCCCCTTGGGAGGTGCCAAAGCAGGATGCTCCGGCATTGTCCACCATTGTCATAGAGTCGTCGATGGCAGGCCCCTAGTGTGTAGGCTATCGCGAGAGAACCCTGTTAGCAACAAGTGCGGGGCATGAGACTTTACTCACTTATTCACGATTGGTGCTGACATTGACAACCTGGGACGTCGACGGCAGGCCCATTCTGAGGTGCTGGAGTTGATTGATTCGGCGTCGCCCACAATCTTCATGAAAATGCTAACAACAGGCCCCTTGGGGTTGCTGGAGCTGGATGCTTCGGCGTCGCCAACCATCTTCGTGGAAACGTCGACGGCAGGCCCTTTGCAAGGTGCCAGAGCTGGATGCTCTGGCGTAACGCGCTTTGTATGTCCTGCACACATAACAGAGGTGCATATTGTTTTGCTCGCTGGTGATCTTTTCCTATCCTTAAGTATTGTCATGTCTTATAGTCCTGGGCTGGTGCATGGGTCTTGGGTAATTTTGTGCATTGGCGCTCAGAGTCTGGCTTCCTTCTTATTTAGGGGTGTGAGCGTCCTAGCCCTCGGTACTTAGCCGCATCACAGGAGGGCAAAGAGAACACGCTTAGGGTACCGGACCAAACTAAGCATGTTGCGTTCTTTGGACCTCCTGCTCAGTGTTGGCCTTTCACGGGGAACCATCACAGGACCCTGAGTAAGAGGGCAGCCGCAAGGTTCCAAGACATCTTGCAGGTACCTCAAATACATCCGCCTGCAGCAGGGTTGCATGACTCTACTAGGGGTGTTATATAACAAATTTTACCAAGTATATGAAGACAATATACGAAAGACGAGACTAGCTTCATTGATCACAAAATTAACAGGTAATTTTAAGTGAACGTAACAGAAAACACATGGTAAGACAGTGAACTCTTCTCATTGGTGGTCTTAGGAGTGGATTGGCTTTACAATAAGGCAACGACCCACTCCAGTTGGTCAGGGAGGCAGTGTGTTCATGCTTAGGGTACAGAACCAAGTTAAACGGCTGTACACTCTGGACGTTCCCCCTAAGAGTTTGGTTGTCCTAAGTGATGCTCCTTTGGACCATGACACCCTACACTGTCCTACAATTTATGCTTTAAGGGTTGAACTTACGGAGGTGCTCTATGTTCCAAGGGTTGGGGAGGGGCTGTCCTTCTTCCGTGGCGAGGCGGACACACCCGGGGCGGCATACTTGTATCACTCAGAAGGGGCCTTCCTAGCTGGGTGAAAGTTTGTGCGACCCTTCTCGAGAGTATGCGCCGCAGCACCAGGTCATCTATCTTGAGCTCTCTACTCTGCACGAACCGCTCTTGGTAGCACCTCAGTGCCTATTGGTAACGTGTGTTTCATTTGGTGGTGTGCCACCTTGCTTCGTCGATGAGGTCGACATATTCTCATTGGAGCTGATCCTGTGAGGCTTCATCAAACGCTCGGACTCTGAACGAGCCCATAATGATCTCTGGGGAAAGGATGGCCTCAGCCCCATAGACCAGAAAGAAAGGTGTTTCTCCCGTGGTGCGACTGGGTGACGTCCAACTTGCCCACAGTGCACAGGGGAGTTCGTCGACCCACATGGCACCATGCTTATCCAATTTGTCATATGTGCGTATCTTGAGGCCCCATAGGATCTCAGCGTTGGCCCGTTCAACTTGTCCGTTGCTCTTTGGATAAGCCATGGATGCATAACAAACTTGGACGCCGAGGTTTCACAGTAGTCATGGAATGCTGCACTGGTGAACTGGGTCCCGTTGTTGGTGATGATCCTTTTCGGGACCCTGAACCTATAGACAGTTGATTTAATGAACTTGACTGCAGACTCCTTGTTGATGTTGATCACTAGGGCTGCCTCCAGCCACTTGGTGCACTTATCTATGGCAATGTAGAGGAACCGGTACCCTCCGACTGCCGTGGGGAAGGGTCCTAGGATATCCAGCCCCTAGACTGAGAAAGGCCAGGAGGGCGGGATCATTTGTAGTGACTGCGCCGGAGTGTGAATTTGCTTGGCCTGGAACTAGCACGCCTTGCACTTCTTGACTAGTTTGACGGCGTCTTGTAGTGCTGTTGGCCAGTAGAAGCCATGCCAGAAGGCTCTGCCAACCAGCGTGTGGGAAGCTTCGTGATTCCCACACTCTCCTTCGTGGATTTCTACGAGCAAGTCGCAGCCTTCCTGCCGAGTTACGAACCGTAGTAGTATGCCGTTGGCACCACATCAGCAGAGATCACCTTCTACCAGCATGTAGCGTTTAGCCATCCTCATAATCCTCTCAGCAGATGTTAGGTCCTCCGGGAGGAGGTTGTCCTTCAGGTAGTCCCGTATCTCTGTGATCCATGCGTCAAGACTCTCCTGAGCTTCTGGATCTAGGGCGCCAGGTGATTTGGGACCCCTGGTGATGCTCAAGAACCTTGGTGGCCCCAATGGTTGTAGGGCTTCCGTGGTTGCCAATTTTGTGGAGCTGGGTTCACCTTCTTCATTAGGCACTACCAAGCTAGCGGTTAGCCGTACCAACTTGCTGCCAAAGACCCCTTTTGGAACGGTGGTTCATGTGGACGCTATGGTTCACAGAGCATCGATGATGGAGTTGTCGGCGCGCAGCACATGGCAGAGATCCAAGGCCTCGAATCTAGCTTCTAGCTTCTTGACATGTATTAGATATGCCACGAGTTGCAGGTCGTTGCAGCACCACTCACCCCAAACTTGCTTGATGATCCGCTAGGAGTCTCCCTTGACCAGCATCTGTTTGACACTGATAGCCTGCACAGCTATGAGTCCGAAGATGAGGGCTTCGTACTCTGCCATGTTGTTGGTAGCCTTGAAGTTGAGCCGCATTGCGTACTTGGACTGCTCAAGTGAGCAGTACGCTGGCTCCGGCCCCTTGATTCCTTGAGTATCCGTCGAAGAAGAGTCTCTAGTAAGGTCCAGTAAGCACCGGAGCCATGGGATCCGTCTCACTGATCTCCCTACCGCCTAGGTTGTTCGGAGAGGGGGTCCACTCAGCAACGAAGTTCGTGAGGGCTTGACTCTTGATTACATGTCGTGGCAAGAAATCAAGCTCGAACTCCTCTAATTCAGCCGCCCACTTGGCGATAGTGCCAGTTGTGTTCGGGCTGCGCAACACTGCTCCCAGTAGGAATGAAGTCACCACTGATACTCGGTGTGCCTAAAAATAATGGGGGAGCTTTACCTTGTCTTTGCCTCATGCAGGACTTCACTGATGAAGTAGACCAAGCGTTTGATGGTCTGGGACCTTTTTGGGGAATCTGGCGCATCTTCTTCCCTCGGCTCCAAGTCTAGCAACTCCATGTCTCCTGGGCCTGGAGCTTCCTTCTGGGGCTAGGACTCAAAGGCTTCTTGGCCACCGGGGCCCCCTAGGGGGACCCGGTCATCCCCTGGGGGCTGGGACCCAGAGATTCCTTGGTCTTCTAGGCCCCCTTGGGGGACCTGGACGTCCTCTGGGGGCTGCAACCCAAAGGTTCCTTGGTCTCCAGGGCCCTCTTTGGGGACCCGAACATCCTCTTGGGGCTAGGACCCAGAAGCTCCTCGGTCTGTGAGGCCACCTAGGGGGACCCGACCATCCTCTGGTGGTTGGGACCCAGAGGCTCCTTGATCTCCGGGGCCCCCTAAGGGCACCCGAACATCCGATGGGGGCTGGGACCCAGAGGTTCCTTGCTTTCCAGGGTCCCCTTGGGGGGCCCGAACGTCCTCTAGGGGCTGGGACCAAGAGTCTCCTCTGTCGTTGGGGCCCCCCTTGAGATCCAAGCCCTGGGCCTTGTAGTCAGCAGAAAGGGCCCCTTCCTTTCGTCGGTGATGCTGAGGGCCAGCCCGTTATGCAACCAAAACCATACTTACCACCTCGGTTGTGGCGGCGATGTAGAGGTACAGGGGCTCCCCGGGCTCCGGTGCCACAATTATTGGTAGCAACGTCAGGTGCTTCTTCAGCTTGCGGAATGCCTTCTCCGCATCTTCGGTCAAGACGAATGGTCTGGATTGGCCCAGGAGTTTGAATAACGGGAGAGCCCGCTCTACCAGCCTAGATATAAACCGACTGAGCGCTGCCAAGCACCCTGCAAGCTTCTGCACGTCCTTGATGCGGGCTGGAGGCCGCATCAGCTCCACCGCTTTGATTTTCTTCTAGGTTGGCCTCGATTCCTTGGTGTGAGACCAAGAACCCAAGGAGCTTCCTAGATTTGACACCGAACACACACTTGTCTAGGTTGAACTTTGTGTGTGTGGTTCGCAGCCTATCAAAGACTAGGGCAAGGTTTTCTAGCAATGATGTTTGTAATTGGATTTTTACAACAATATCATTAACATATACCACTACTAGGTCTCGAATGAGGTCCCCAAATGTTTTATGCATGGCATGTACAAAGGTGGGGAGGGCATTCTTAAGACCGTAAGGCATGGAGACATAGCAGTAAAGGCCATCTATGGTTATGAAAGCGGTATGTCTTCATCCTCTCTAGACATTAGGTTTTGGTGGAACCTTGAATACGCATCTAGAAAGCATAACATATCGCACCCCAAAGTTGAATCTATGATTTGATCAATTATAGGGAGAGGGAAAGTATATTTAGGACATGCCTTGTTCAGGTTGGCGTAGTCAATGCACATCCGAAGCTTACCGCCAACCTCGGGGACAACAACTGAATTGGCCAGCCATATGGGATGGTGGACCTCCCGTATGAAGCCAGTATCGAGGAGCTTCTTGATCTCCTCGTGGATGAAGTTCTGCCACTCGATGGACTGCTTATGAGGCCTCTGTTGCTGCGGTCGTGCATCGGGGTAGATCTTCAGACGGTGCTCGATCATTTCCCTTGGGATGCCTGGCATATGTGACGGTTGTCAGGCAAAGACATCGACGTTAGCTCGCAGGAAGGTAGTGAGTGCCAATTCCCGCTCGCTGTCCAGACTCCCCGCGATACAGGTGGTCTGAGCCTCATCAGTGCCAGTCTGGATTGTCTTGATGGGTACATCGTCATCGTCAGAGGGCTGCACTCGTGGTGCAGTGATGCGGTTGCGTGTGTGTGGGTCTAGCAAAAGCTTACTCGACCCAGCATTGCACAGGGCAGGTGCTGGGGTTGCTGCTAGCGCTCGGAGCTTCTCCAAAGTTGTCACAGCGGTAGCACGATCTCCGCAGATCTTGAGGACGCTGGAAGATGTCGGCATCTTGAGGAAGAGCTAGCCGTAATGGGCTACAGCCATAAACCGGTACAAGGCTGGCCTGCCAATAATGGTGTGGTAGGGGAGGCTAACCTCCACGATGTCGAATATTATATTCTCCGTCCTGAAGTTCTCGAGTGTCCCAAAGGTCACCCGGAGGTGGATGCAGCCATATGGGATAACACTCTTCGGTCCTACCCCCGAGAATGTTCTTGACAGGGCGAGCTCAGACATGGGGATCTTTAGCTTTCCGAAGGCCACGCGGTTGATAAGGATGAGGCCGGCTCCGCCATCTACCAAAACAGGTAAAACTTTACACTGGCGATGGTTGGGGCGATGAAGAGGGGCAGCTACCCGACTCCTGCCATGTTCTCGGGGCATTCGGAGGTGTCGAAGTTGATCGGCGTCTCCATCCATTTGTGGTGCCGCGCCGAGACATGCGTAGAGACTGTTGAATCCATTGCCTGGCACAGGGTCTTGACCGCATTCCTGGATGCGGGTTCCCAAGATCCTCCACAGATGACGTGGAGTGCTTTGCGATGCTCGTGGTTGCTGTTGAGGTCGAAGTTCATAGCCTGGTGTACCGTTTCCACGGTGAGTTTTGGCGTTTGGAACTCCTTCTCCGTGTCTTTGTTGAAACGATGGTCGAACTTTTGCGACTTGATCTCGCCTTAGCTTGCAGGCTTGATGAACACCATGGTGGTGAAAGCTCTACCACTTTTTTGAGGGGAAAATTCTCTACCCGGCATGCCAAATATCGAAGTGTTAATGCGACACTTCCCCTGGATCTGCTAAGGAGCAGCCCGCAGAGGTTCTTGTTCCGCTATGACCAATCGCATCACAGTGAAGGCGCTACTCCATAGCTCATCCGGGGGAAGTGCTCCAGCCTTTAACTCCAGCACCTTGCCGTCTGGGGTGAGCTGCGGGACACGTGGTAGCGTCGGGGCTCCTCAGGGTACGTGGCAGCTCCGTGCTTTTTCCCTTGGGGGGTGCTGGTCCTTGCGCTTTGTGCTATGTGGCTGTTCCGTGGGCGCTCCCCCAAGGATGGGTGAGGTCCCGTCCCTACACGTGGTATCTCAGGAGCCCGTCACACCGGAGGGGCCAAGTCTCATCTTCAAGGCTTATGTGGTTGCACTACAACTTGACCTCTGAGGGAGGCAAAGGCCTTGGCGCCTATAGAACACGTGGCACCTCCAGACGTGCCTCGCTGTCTTCATCCTGTGTGCGAGGGTACCCCATCTGCAGGGTACCGATAGTAACAATTTTGGAAACACTATAAATAGGAGATCCACAACCCTACAATCATAACTTTCGATTCCCACTGTCAAACATAGAAATCCTAGTGCTGCCACTTGTCCCAAGAGCACAAAAACACATCTCCCCACACATCTGAAGTCTTTAAAAGTGAAAATCAATTGAGTATTCAGATTTGGGGTTGGTAGATCATTGTCAACATGTCGTTGAGCTCTTGGGGTTTGATCTATTCACACTCGTGCTTTTCATTGTAATGTTTTTGAGTGTATTTGATCATCTTTTCGTTGTAATTCTTATGGGAGCCCTCAACGTGTGAGGTTGCCCCATAAAATCGGTGATTACCCGTGATAGTGGAATCAAGTCGGCCCTGTGTGGTGACTTGACGAGGGAAAGGGTTTGAAGAGACCTGAATCTGTGTGGGCTTCCTCAACAGGGAGTAGATCTCTTTAGTGAGATCGAACCTCGATAAAAATCGATGTCCCACATGCTTTTTTGTTTGTTTTCATCTTCATTAAATAAGGCACGTAGTTGATCAAGCTTGTAACTTGAATTGCAATTGCTTTTCACGTGTAACTTCACAATATTGATTGATAATCTAAGTGATCTCATCGGTTGTTCAAATTTCCGTTGCTATAAAGTTTAATTCCTGAATCAATACTTAATCAAGTCGGCACACATTCAGCACAACGGACTAGTTCGCACAACCAACCGGACAAGTCCGTCTATCAAGAAGTTGACCAGTTCACTCCCCTTCTAGGCCACATTCAGGTGTAAATAAAAAGGGAAAGAGTACTAAAGCCATCGGGTGATGTATGGCTGCCGACAGTTTTAAGGCTAATAAAAGCGTCGGTATGAAGGCCGACATGTTTAATAGCATAAAGGTGTCGTGTAGTCAGACCGACAGCTATACTCATTAAATGTGTCGGGGCCGACGGCTTTGGTTATGATATATGGACATCGGTTTTAGTAGGCAACTGACAGCAATAAGGCCGACGCCTTTTTACTCGTTTCTTGTAGTGTCTCCTCATGATAGCTCATCGTGTCATGGCTCATCCTCACATATTTTTTGAGGTTTTCTTCGACGACCATGAGTGCGGCTGCCATGGAGCACCGATTTGGATTGGTGTCGCACGTCTCCTCTGGACGGGTCTTCGCTCCACCAAGCTCGCTGCAGGTTGCATGACCTCCCTTTGCACCTCCCTGAGGTGCTCAATCGGTTCCTCCTTGCACTGTTGGCTTGAACCGAATGAAGCTCCTCTTCCTCGTCATATTTTGGCCAACATGAAGATTGTACCGTCGCCCAACGCCTCATTTGTGATTTTCCTCAAACCTACGCATCTCAAAGGTTGGCCATCTCCCTCTAGAACAATCCTCAATGTTGCTCTACGTCCGACGGCCTAACCACGCCGGTTTCGATATTTTCCCAATAGGAGGTCCATAGGACCGTGGAACATCGCTGTCAATATTTGTTTTAGATACAAGCTCATGCCTCCATCCAGTGGAAACAAAGGTTCTAGAACCCCCAGGCAATCTTCTCAAGCAATAAGATTTAGAATTTGTTCAGCCGTTGTGATGAATGTTGGTTTTTCCCCTCCACTGCATATTGACCTAGGTCACCACCAATCTCGTGGTAGCATCCATTTTCCATTCAAGTGTGGATCAGATTCGGACTCCCCATTGCCCACAGATGCTCTGCGGCAAAATGTCGTGCCTATTAGCCCTAGTACGAGCAAGTGCGCCGTTGGCGGCAAGCTCCGCGCAGCCGCTGTTGTTGAAATGTGCGTTCTCATCACCATCGTGCATCCTGGGGTTGCCCATTCATGTTCCAAGATCCCTTCATCGTTTTCTATGTTATACCGCCGCCTTAGGTCACCGGCCGGCTCCGGAACGGTCAAGCACCGCCACGGGCAAGGGACCCAGTTGAACCAGTTGAGAGGTAGGGGAAGGATCTGACAATGGACCCAGTTGGCCCTCCTGTCAGCCTCAGGTCCGCACTGTCAGATCTGTTGTGCTATAGTGATTGTCTGTGGCAATGCGTCAATGTCAGTGCCCCTCTGTGTTGCCATGGCAACATTGGCTACATTAAATCAAGTGGTTTCAGCTCCTTAATTTAAAGTTTCCAATGTAAGAGAAATTCCAGATTACCACCAAACTTCCAAAAATCATTACTCATTGTACACTTCTACAAAAGCATTATCTCAGGCAGCTCTTAACATATTATCACAAGCAAATTTTAATACCCATGAAACAAAGAGCCTGTGAAAATTGGCCATTTTCACAAGCAGCTCTAGGAACTGCCAGTGCTAATGATTTTCCATAGGCAGTTGTTTAGGTACAATGTGCCATTTGTAATGATGCATTATCTCAGGCTGGTCCTAACATATCACTCTGCCTGCGATAAAGCATTAGGACAGAACTGATTAAACCCTATTATTTCTAATTTGCAAATCAAATTTAAATAACAGCAATCACAAATATATTCAATGCAATTCATAGTTTCTACATTGCAATTTATATATCATACATTGCAAATGATAGCTTCATACAACGCAATTCATAGTGTCTACATTGCAATTATACATAGCAATTGATAGTTCCTATCAGCTAGAATCTAAAATTCATAGTTCATACATTGCAATTCATAGCTTGCTATCCCTAACATTGCAATGAAAAGGAAATGGTTGTGCTCCTATGAATAGGAAATGACTGTGTCTCGTTCAAAGTCTTCTCCTTTTCCAGTTTGGTGCCTAATGATGATAAAGACGGAAGACACTACTTCCACATATCATAACCATCAACGATGACTGATAAATTCTCCATAGACTTCTGAGATGACAGGTAAATTCTTTGCAACTTCATCCTCCAACCTCATACATACAATATATACATATTAATATCTAGAACTGACAAAGAACATTGCTAAAGGGGACAACAAGCATGGCTGCCGAATGCACTAACCTTCACATTGATTTTAAGGGCAACATTTTCAAAATACTGATTGTCTATATTGGAATTGGTCCATTGAGAAACTGGTTGTCTATACAAGTTGTCTATATTAAGTTCAGTCTCATACAAGATCATAATTTTTCCTGCAAAATGAATTGTTCAACATATCTTACTGCAATACAAAGAACATTAACAATAAAAAAAGTAACAGTAATAATACAAGGATAAATGGCAAACATGACCATATATAGAAAATATACATGAAGTAACAATAGAAGGAGCAGAAAATCTACAAACATGAGGATGTAGCTCGGCGTCGAAGGTGACGGTGAGGGTAAGGACGACGCTCTGCATGGACGGCGACAGCGAGGATGAGCATAGCGCTCAGCGGCGACAGCGTGGGTGAGGACGGCGTTTGGAGTTTATGGCGACGCCGAAGGTGAGGACGGCGCTCGGAGTTGACGGAAAAGATGAGGGTGAGGATTGCGCTTGGTGGCAACGCCGATGGTGAGGGCTTGGTGGCGGCGTGAGAGGGCTTGCATTGGAGGCACAATGAAAATGTTAGTTTGGCACGGTGCGACCGATGCTTCATTAATAGAGAAATTATTCTTTACAGGTGGCGAATCTTAATGACCTCCTGGAAAAAAATTTAATCAATTATAAAACTAATTTTCGTAGGCTGCGTAGTCTTAGTCACCGTCTGGGAAGCTGAGTAGTTGCTCCAGAAGATACTATTGTCACAGGTGTCTTTTGTTTAACGACCGCCTGTGATAAATGATAACCCTTATTCTATAATGATTTTCTACCTCAACAATGTGTAACACATCGATTAAAGCTATAAATAGTCCATTAGTTTATGTTTTTATAATACACATCTATAAAGATTTTATTTATCCTTAGGACAGCACGTTATTAGTTCATTTTTAGGAGTTCACTAAAATGATGAGTTTATGGACCATTAGATGATCGAAGATCGATCGGCGATTAGAACTATTTTTCCACAGATAGCACACCAATGAACACCAACATAAAGTTCATTAACTTGAAAACAATATATTACAAACACAAGAAAAAAAGAAAATCACCAACTAAGAACATGAAAAAACAACACAACTAAAGCAAGAAAAGAAAAAAACTACTTCTTCTTCTACTCCTCCTTCTCCTTGGGCACTTTGGGCGCCGGAGGCGGGAAACATAGTTTCCAGGAAACTGCTGCCACCAGGTTGTCACTGCCCCGACGCCATGCTCGACCACCATCGTCTCCTAGAGAGCGTCGAGGTGATCGGCCAAGTGTGTGAGACCGAAGACGTAGTAGCCCGTGGTGCCCATTGCAGTATACTCTGGAAGGGGACTGAGCCCAAGATGCCGCATGGAGCGCGATGTATTGTCAAATACATCGGGGCACCATTCTCCTGAGAGTGCACTCCATGTCGGGGGGGGGGGGGGAGTCCGGTGACGGTCGCTTCTCCTTTGGGTCCTTCGGCGCGCTTGGCGGCGGCATGTTCTTCTCATCCATTTGGCGTTCTTGGCGCGCGCGGAGAAGAGAGAAAGAATGCTTGTGTGGAGAAGACGATGGCACGCCGTGATGATCTTATAGCATCATAGCAGCCCGGCTGTTCATTTCTCGATGTGTGCAGTGGTGATGAGTGGTTCAAATTAATTTCAAAGGACACGCATGCGCTGCGCACGTTTAAGGCACCTCTGTAACTGACGCGCACGTCTGGTGCTTCAATTCGCATCAGCCACCTGTATTAATGGACACTATGCAGGTGGCTTGTCCTTCAAAGTCCGCCTGTACAACTAGGTTTTTTTACACTGGTGAATCATTTATGTAAGCCGCCTGTGAAGTTCAATTATCGCAGACGGCTATTAATCAATTCGATAGCACTGGCAGAATTTGTAACAGGCCGCCTGTGTAAAACAATCGAGGCGCCTATGAAAATGCTTTTTGTAGTAGTGGTAGATTCGACCAAAAATTCCCAATAAAATTTTGTTGAACTCATCATAGCATGTAATTTGCAGTGGTACAACTTAATGGCTATGAAAATCCCTATCTTCTTCTCAATAATTCCTCTAAGTCAAATCTTGGTGAATTAATTCCAGGAGAGTCGCTTTATGGAAAATTCCTAATTTTGGCCAGACGTTCTTTTGTAATTACTTTGATCTTCAGTTAAATTTTCAGCTTCGTTGGACTAATTTATTTGGTCAGTCATGTTGTGTTGCTTTTCCATATGTCCGTGAAAAATAGAAAAACAACAAAAACTTTTTCAGAAAATATATTCAACTTGTAAAATTCATATATCCTTCTAGGAAGCTTAGAAAAATGTGAAACAAATTTTTTTGGACTCATGATGATCAACACTATATGAAAAAAACTCTTATGCATGGAGAAGCGACATAATTGCTCTGTAAATTCAGAGAAGGAGAAAGCTTGAGAGAATTATTGAGGCCTCATTCTTCCATAACTTGCGCTGAAACTTTGCTAGCTTCTCATGTATGACCTATAGAAAGCGCTGGAGATTTCTCATCACTTCTTGATATGGGCTCGGAGTCCTTTTATAGCAGGTGGCTGTTGATGGCTTTATATACTAATTTCAACTGTCAATATAACTCAATTACGTGAGCGAATGAATATTTCTTACACACATCATAGTTAGAAATAACCTAGTTCCACTTGTACTTGGAGAAAATAGTGCATGCAGGTATTTTATATGAAAATGAGGAAAAAGAAGGGGAGCAATCCTATAAAATATCATCCCAGCCAATCAAGCACCAACATGTGGCATCACATGGATCAAATGGCCCATAAACAGAAGTATCCGAGGCCATCCAACAATGCATCACCCATATCAGTCAATGGGACCCACCTGCAAGTAACCCTGAGGAAGCACATTGGAATTTGTCCAACCTTCTGTTTGATCGACTAGGTGGTTCGGTCAACGCCTTCCTAGCGCCAAAGTCGGTCAGCTTCCACGTGTGGACTACCTGTGGTGCCCTGATCACGTTAAATATTGATTCACACGCTTTTGGTGGTGGGAACCGACCCTTCTCTGGCTATAAATAGGACCCCTCATCCCTCACTTCAACACACAGCACTTGAGCATTCACTCTCTTGTATACATTAGTTTTCCAATTCCTTAGTGACGGTTAGTCTATAGAGAGGAGTCTCTAGTCCCAGGTCACAATTGGAAAAGGTATGGCTCATCTATTTTTTCTTGTATTTGTGACTTTATGCATTATAATAATACTATTATTAGTCTCTCTTTATTCACATACTTGGGCAAATCGTTTCTTATTTGACTGTGGAGTCCATGTGTGTGCTAGGTGTAGATGTTCTTATGATCTAGACATGAAGCCAATATCATGTTATCCTAAATATAATACACCTTCACTATAGTCTAAATAGGTAATAATATTATTATGTTAGTGCTTGGATCCAACATTCCTTCAACGATGTATATGTTAGTCATTACCTTGGTATGAATATTATGTTGCAACTCTTAGGTATTTACTTAGCATGCAAGTGTGGTGCTTGGATAGTTAAGTAGCATTGGATGCATCGTAGTCAACGAGTTGTAGAGGCAGGCGGTATGTGGTGAATGTCCTATCCGTCCGTTGTAATCCTCCACATTCGGCTACGATGTAGGCTCTTGGTGGGAGTCGCTTAGCAGATCAGGGTAAGCCGGTGCCTGACATGTCGGACCACCAAGCCCTTGTATTCACCATTAGCATCTTCATGTGTACTTTATTAGGCTATGTATATGAGTAATTAAAGCATAGTTGGTGTACCTCCTTCTCGTAGTCCAACCCTCGCTAGGACAACCTTACCCTTAGAGTAGATTGCTTAGGTGTGTGTCACACTACCCATATTATCATCTTGCCCCTGTTTTGATAAACACTTAGTACCTTGTACCTTGATCATAGGGATAGTGTTTACTTTACTTCATAGCTTTCCTTTGGGATAAATACGATAGTCTTGGGAGTAATCTTGGGTAAAATGCTACAATGGTATCTTCTGTGCGCTTGCGGACCTCATCTCCTACCGGAGATGATCTATGGTGTTAAGAACCGTCAACAAGCATTTCAGGCTCTGTTGCTTGGGAAGGCAAAGGAAGTGAAAGATAAGTATCACTTGTTATTAAGTTATAGGTACTAACAGTTATTAGTCAGGATTACCCTTGTTTGTTTTTGTAGGATCAAAGAGCACGTGAAAAGCTACCAGAAGGGGGGTGAGTGGTAGATTAAAAATCTTATGCAGCGGAAACAATTAAATCCCAACCCCTTCGGCAGAAAAACAATCTCTTAAAGAATTCATGTGTAAGACTAATCTAAACGTGTTTCACTGTGACAAAAGTGATAGATATCAGAGAGAATCAAGTCACGAAGATGACACAAGAAGAATCACTCAAATCCGTCGAGAGAAACTCAAGTTATGATCAAGGGATCAAACAATGGTCAATCTGTCCTACCCGAGAAAAACAGTTCTGGAACGCTGCAAAGAAACTCGTGTAGATCAGAAACAACAAATTCACTGACCATGAAATTTAGATAGATGATATATAATCAAGTTTTGAAGACTACCCAAAAAGAATCACGTTAATTGGATCTGTAAAACTCGAGTTATGATAAAACCACCGACGAAAGGTAGTGCTGTCCAGAAACTCGATGAGTAAACTTATCTGGAACAAGTCGGACGAACAAGGCACAAAAGTTCCTTCAAACTATGAATTTTATTAAATAGAACACAAGAGGAACAGCCCCCAAAGTCATACACTATGAGCTCTGGCCTCCCTTGCTTATATAACCAGCTCGAAAGCCAACTCAACTCATAATCAGGACCCTAATTCTACTCCGCTCACGAATCGAAACTTTCCATAACTGCTTAGGACTCTTCTATACGTAGATAGAAGCAATCTTAAGAATTCAAAACACCTTAGGAACATATCCCACATTCCTAAAATAACTCAAATTTGTGACCCACACGAAATCCTATCATAACCAACTTGATACTTTCCATACCGAGCCATAACCGACTCCACCGCAGCCGAAGTCATCAATCGATATGATCCGGTCCTTCCAACCAGATCTTTCCTTCGTTAAACAATCTTCGGAACCATGTTGTCACGTCATGCACCACATGCATATGTGCAAACACTTTCTTTCAACGTCCAGTAACCATCATATGTGCTGCCCTTGATTCAATCATCCTGCGCGACCTTTTGACCTGCTCAACCACAATTCCTCCTGAATTTGGTTGTTGGAACCTCATCTCCTCCCTGAGACTAGTCCAAAGTATCCTGTCACCAGCCATGACTTGAACTCAAGCAACATCTGCACATGAACAAACAACCAATCCATACGAGCCCAAGTCTTCGACTTGACTCAAGTCAGTTTCGAACACAACACCTTACGTGAGCACCTCACATAAGCATGTTGCAAAAACACAGTAAAACGATATCATCCATATCAACCAAAACGCACCAGAAACTTAGCAAATGAATACTAAGCAATCTTTCCAACAATGTAAAGCATGATTGAAACTTTGCAAATGAAAAGCAGCAACCCTGCGGTCAAGCTATGGTTCTTGCCAAAGCTAACTGGACCTTGAGCCGGAGCTTACCAAAGCTAGTAGAACCTAGCACCAGAACTTACCAAAGCTAGTAGAACCAAGCACCCACCGGAGCTTACAAAAAACTAGCAAGGCTAGTCAACCCAAAAACTGGAGCTAGAAAAAGCAACTCGGAGCTTAGCAAAAACATGTCGGAGCTATCAAAAACATGCCGGAGCTAAAGACAAAACTCACCGGAGCTAACAAAAAGCTAGTCGGACTTTGCCAGCAAATCGGACCTAGCAACGGATGTACCCGGAGCTACCCAAAACAAGCCGGACCTGCCATCGGACCTTGTTGTAGCTCGGAGCTAGAGTCAAATTTTGATAAAAAGGTGTTTTAGCAGAATTCAAAACTTTTATCGCCTTAGCCAATGTATTCAGCACACATAGGTCTCACAATCTCCCCCTTGATGAATGCATTGGCAACACCATTTAAAATCCGAACATTGGCTTATTCACATTAAAAGTTTTGAAAACAATTTCTTCCCAAACAATCTCCCTTTTTGAAAATCAAATATCTCCCAATGCACATATTATCTCTCCCTGCACATTATCTCTCCCCCTTTGACAATGTATTCAGCAAGGTTAAAAAAAATTAATTGTTATGAGCATATTATAACATATACATATAAAACAAAGCTCATCCAAGTCATACTATCAAGTAACTTACACTATCACAAAAATGAGATACATAAAGTAGTGTAAGCCATGCTAGAGATCAAATGAAATTTTCAATTTAAGCAAGTCATGATCTCACACACTTAACTATTTCAATACCTGAAGGCATGACACTTGTTGCTGCATTTTATTATTTTTCAAGGCACAAATTTAGATCATATGATATTTGCAAGAGATTATATGCGCATCTGCCTTATTATAACCAAACAGGCCAAGCCTATGTCATTTGACAATCAGAAGCTTAAGGACATGGTTTTAGTCATCCACAACTTCTTCCAAGCTCATATCTAAGTGCAATGATAAGCCATCTCAAAAGAAGAAGTGCGATGCATGCATATTCTCTTGACCATTTCTCAACTTATATTTGTTCACAAAACTTCAACATGTGAGTTGATTACTTGATTAATTCTTTATGATTAAAAGCACTTGTGAGCATGCAACAAGTTCAAAACAGCAAGAAAGTTCGACCATTACCAGATTTAGTGTAAGTAATTATTCCAATTACTAGGAATGGCAAAAATAACAAAATGTATAACACGAGTAATGTAGTAAGAACTTTCAGCATGTAAAAAGTATCACAAAGTCATATATGTATGAAATACTATGCTCATATTATTTTAATTTCAGATTCATACATAGACTTCTCATGTTTGAAAAACTCCCCCTCAATTTGAGCCATGAGGATGCATAACCCCTATTTCACTACGAATGAAACAAAAACGAGTGAAATCCAAAGGTTTTGTAAAAATGTCAGCCAATTGTTGTTCAGTACCTACATGGTGAAACACAATGTTTCCTTTTTCAACATTATCATGGAAAAAGTGATACCTAATATAAATGTGCTTAGTTCTAGAATGTTGCACAGGGTTTTTAGCAATGCAAATGGCACTAGTGTTATCACAAAATAGTGGAACACTATCTAGATCAACCTCATAGTCTTTAAGTGTTTGAACAATCCAAAGAATTTGTGAGCAAGCACTAGCAGCAACTACATATTTAGATTTGGCCGTGGATTGTGCAACTGAATTTTGTTTCCTAGAGGACCAAGCAACAAGTGAATTACCATGAAAATGACAAGCACCAAAAGTACTTTTGCTATCAATCCTACAACCTCCAGAATCAGATCGGAAAAAGCTTTCAAAGTAATGGTTAAGGAAGAAGGAAGAAAAATGCCAAATTCTTGTGTTCCATGTAAGTATCTGAGAATTCTTTTGACGGCTTGAGGATGTGAAGCACGTGGGGAGACTTGAAACCGTGCACAAAGACATACGCTGAATTGTATGTTCGGTCTTGATGTCGTGAGGTACAAAAGTGATCCGATCATGCTTCTGTATTCTTTTTGATCCACGGGTTCACCATATTCATCAAGTTCAAGTGATGTTGCTGTTCCCATTGGTGTCCGATGAGGCTTGCTTTTGTCCATGTTGAAATGCCTTAGGAGGTCTTTTGTATACTTCGTTTGGTGCACCAAGGTACCCTCCATGGTTTGCTTGATTTGCAGCCCCAAAAAGTACGTGAGTTCTCCCATCATACTCATCTCAAATTCTGAACTCATCATAGCTGAAAACTTGGACACAAGATCATGAGAAGCACAACCAAAGATAATATCATCCAAATACACTTGAACGAATAATGAGTCATTGCCATGCTTAAGCACAAAAAGAGTTTAATCAACCTTGCCCATGGTAAACCCCTTTTCAAGTAAGAATGTTTTTAACCTATCATAATATGCTCTAGGGGCTTGTTTGAGACCGTACAAGTCTTTGGACAGTTTGAAAACATGATTAGGAAAATCTGAATTTTCAAAACCCGGTGGTTGTTTGACATAAACCTCCTCATCAATGTAGACATTAAGAAAAGCACTTTTAACATCCATTTGATATAGCTTAAAACATTTAGATGCAGCAAAAACTAACAAATATTTTATGGCTTCTAACCTAGATACAGGAGCAAAAGTTTCATCAAAATCTAGACCTTCAACTTGAGTGAAACCTTGAGCAACCAACCTAGCCTTATTCCTAACCACAACCCCATCCTCACTTTGTTTATTTTAAGCACCCATTTAGTTCCAATTAAAGTGTGACCTTGAGGAAGAGGTACAAGTTTCCAAACATTATTTCTTTCAAAATTTTCTAACTCTTCTTGCATGGCAATAATCCAAGATTCATTAGTGAGTGCGTGTGATATATCTTTGGGTTCAAAAGAAGCAACAAAAGCAGAATGAGCATGAGAGTTTGGATCTCAAAACCTGGACTGTGTAACTCATTCGTGCAAGCTTCCAATTATCTGTTGCGGGGGATGATCTTTGTTAATCCATGAGGGAACAGATGTATCACAAGCTTATTCTTCATTTAGTTTATCGCAGATTGATGAGCTTGTGGCTTGTGGATGATCAGGACTGGCATAGGTGATAGTCGGAGCTTGTTCAATGTTCTGAACGGGACACGTGTTAGCTTCGAAACTATCAGACAGTATCACCAGCTCTTCTTCTTCTTCTTCTTCAAAAATACCCTCCCCCTGAGAGTATGGATCTGGTCCTGCAGTATCAGAGCTAGTATCTGGGCTAGCTTCATCAAAAGAAACTTCACAAGTCTCCACAATTTCGTTAGTTCCAAGTAAGAGCACACGGTATCCTCTAGTGTGAGATGGGTAACCAAGAAACATGCCATCAATGGATCTATGTTCAAATTTATCAAGATTACCATGTTTCTTAAAAAAGAATTTGCAACCAAAGACCCGAAAGTGCGAAACACTAGGCCTATGTCCAAACCAAAGCTCATATGGGCTTTTACCTAGCTTAGCGTGCAAGAAAACACAATTTGAGACATAACAAGCGGTTGCAATCGCATCAGCCCAAAATTTCCTAGGAGTTTGATATTCATCAAGCATAGTCCTAGCCATCTCAACTAAGGTTCTGTTCTTTCTTTCTACAACACTGTTTTTTTGAGGTACATATGGTCAAGAAAATTGATGATCTATTCCATTTTCAGCACAAAAGTGATCAAATGATTGATTTTTAAATTTAGTACCGTTATAACTTCTAATTGCTTTTAAAGATTCTGAGTGATCAACTGATAATCTATGAAATAAAGTTCTAAAGTGACTAAAAGCTTCATTCTTAGATGCCATAAAGTAAACCCAAGAGTATCTAGAATAATCATCAACAATCACAAGAACATACCATTTACCTCCGAAGGATTGAATACGTGAAGGTCCTACGGTGTCAAGGTGCAAAAGTTGACCCGGTTCAGTTGTCATGATCATTGTGAGAGGAGTATGTGAACTTGCAACCATCTTAGAATGTCTACAAGAAGAGCACACAATTTTTTTGTCTCCTTTAAGCTTAGGCAACTAGACACCTATGCTTAGAGCACTAACACGCGTTAGGTGATCAAAGCCTATGTGACCAAGTCTACGATGCCAAAAATATAAGTCCTTTGATAATTAGCAACTAGACACCTATGCTTAGAGGAAGACATATCAAAATCAGCTTTAGAAACTCTTCCAAAACGAGACATGTTAAAAATAAGCTCACTATTTGAACCTACAACTTTACAACAATTTTTATTGAAAATAATTTCCAGATTTTCATCTAGCAATTGTGAGACAGAAAGCAAGTTGTATTTCAAATTTTTGACAAGTGCCACATCCTTCAAAGTGTAGTGATCATTTACTCTAACCGAACCCTTAGCAATTATGGGAGTTGAAGAATTATCGGCAGAAGTAACATTCTCTGCACGTGACACAAGAGAGAGGGAGGAGAACCATTCTCTATTACCGGTCATGTGGCGTGAGCATCCTGAATCCACAATCCATATCTTCTCCTTCCTCAAGTATGAAACCTACATAGAAGCACAATATGTCGATGACTCAATATTGTGGTTAGTGAATAAGCATTTTGGGATTCTGTACTGAGTCATGCGACGTCCAGTAGGGACAGCACGCGAAAGCAGAGACAAAACAGAAGGTTTATGAGTCAAGGGTTGAGGTTTTCTGTTCTTAACAATTGATTTAGATGTTGTTACTCGTTTAGAGTGAAAACCAGTAGCTTCGCAGGTAAAAGCAGAAGGTCCGGAGGCAAAAACTGAAGCTCTGGAGGGAACAACAGATGGTCCGGGAGCTCTCGAAGCTATCAAGACTACAGGAGGTGCCTTTGTAGATTTCTTGCCCGAAGGTCCGGAAGCTACCTTTTCAAATTTTTGACTCATTAAAGCAGGTTGCAAGTTTCTAATTTTAGGTTTAGCATGAATGTTATGAGATCTAGCAAACATTCGATCCTTTTTAATTTGTTTAGCTAGTCTATAACAAAAATCTACGACATGACCATCTTTATCACAATAAGTACAATGGAACTTAATTTTGTAATCATGTCTAGATGAGCACCCAGCATTAGAAATAGAATTAGAAAGCACTCCTGCAGATTTGAAAACCACTTCTTTTTGTTTAGGAACTGTTTGAATCAAACCACTTCCTAATGACTTTACAATTTTAGGTGGATGTGCCTTAGGATTAGCATGAGAATCAAAACCTAAACCAGTTTTATCATTACGAGACTTGGAAGAATTCAGCAGCAAGTTTAGGTTCTTATTCCCATTACAAAACCGATCTAGTGTCCTATGCATGTTATCAAGTTTATTGGACAGATCAAGGCGATTTTCACATGAAGTTTTTCCTTTTAATTTGCAGTTGGAACAATATTTAACTTCATAAGAACGTAAAACATTGTTCAATATAGAAATTTCATTCATAGAATTTTGTAGTTTCTTATCAAGATTATCGCAAGTATAACAATGCAAATCAATTGTAGAAAAACTAGCATTTTTCATGTTTTTATTATTAAGTGCAGCAAGCTCTATGTTCTTTTTAATTTCAAGTTCAAGTCTTTCTAGAGTAGAGGAATGTGCAGTTCTTAATGTGGACAATTGTTCATAGATTAAGTCACATGAGGACATGCATCATCACTAGGAATAAAAGTTTTTAAACGGTTGATTTCAGATTCTAGTGATTCAATTTTAGTAGCATTCTCCCTAAGCCTTTTGTCCTTTTTCTTGACAATAACAGTGGCACGAGAAATAGCATCACACATTTCATTGCTGGTAGAACATACCTCATCGTCGTCACTGTTGTGTTCTGAATCCTCCTGACTTGATCTTGATCTTGTTTTTCCTGCCACGAAACAGAAGTTGGCCAGATCATCATCATCTTCATCACTTTAAAAGTCTACATCACTTGAACTGAGTTCTTGAAGTGCGGTGATGAAGCTGTTAATCATCTTGTGTCCTATGGTACCCTTCTTTTTCTTGTTATAATTTCCAGGGGTGGTTTTGACCTTGTTCAGTTTTTTCTTCACGGGTAGTAGGACCCGAAAGGTTAGGGCATTCTGTATGAAAGTGTCCTGTCTCACCACATTCAAAATAGCATTGAGGTCCGGAGCGTCCTATCCTTCTAGTTCTCACATTTTGCAATGCTTTTGAGAATCTAGTAGAGATGAGTGCTAACTCCTCTTCTGGAAATTGCTCGATCTGCTCCAGGGTTAGTGAGGACATCAAAGCAAGAGTATTGCAAGATGATGATTGGCCAGAGCTAGGCATATCACATTGTGAGACAAATGCAATAGACTTATTTGGGTTCTTACGTGCTAAGATGTCAATTTCGTGAGTTTTCAGTTTAGAATAAAGTACATCTAATGTAAGAGAACTCATGACAGTTGATTCACGAATCGATGTTACTTTCATCTCCCAAATTGACATGTCTAATGCACTAAGAAGTTGCCTAGCATTCTCAGCATCAGAAAAGTTAACATTGACACTACGTAAGTTGGTGAGAATTTTATTGAAGCGAGCAAAGAGGTCATCGATAGACTCACCGGGTTGCATCTCGAAACGCATATATTCCTTTTTCAACATATCTTGTTTTACCTCCTTGATTGTGTTGGAGCCTTCATGATAATCACAGAGAGCTCTCCAAACATCGTATGCTGATCGGAGGTGCGCGACATGATCAAAGTCGCTTTGAGTGAGTCCTTGGATGATCATGTTTCGGGCTTTGTTGTTGTTGTCGACGTCCCGTAGGTTTGTAGTCATGACTTGATCGTTAGGTGGCACTTCGTAAGGCCTGTACACCTTTTCCCATATTGCGAAGCCTTGCGCCTGGATGAAAGCCTCCATGTGTGCCTTCCAAATCTGAAAATTAATACCAGCAACCACACAAGGTTTCATGGAGTATTTCTCCATGATGATTAGTCAAAAATACATGCAAATCACAATGATTAGAGCAACCTGGCTCTGATACCAATTGTAGGATTGAAGAGCACGTGAAAAGCTACCAAAGGGGGGGTGAATGGTAGATTAAAAATCTTACACAGCGAAAACAATTAAATCCCAACCCCTTCAGCAGAAAAACAATCTGTTAAAGAATTCATGTCTAAGACTAATCTAAACGTGTTTCACTGTCACAAAAGTGATAGATATCAGAGAGAATCAAGTCATGAATATTACACAAGAATAATCACTCAAATCCATCGATATAAACTCAAGTTATGATCAAAGGATCGAACAAAGGTCAATCTGTCCTACCCGAGAAAAATAGTTCTGGAACGGTGCAAAGAAACTCGTGTAGATCAGAAACCACAAATCCACTGACCATTAAATTTAGATAGATGATAGATAATCAAGTTGTGAAGACAAACCAAAAAGAATCACGTCAACTGGATCATTAAGACCCGAGTTATGATAAAAACCACCGACAAAAGGTAGTGCTGTCCAGAAACTTGATGAGTAAACTTGTATGGAACAAGTCGGACAAACAAGGCACAAAAGTTCCTTCAAACTATGAATTTTATTCAACAGAACACAAGGGGAACAGCCCCCAAAGTCGTAAACCACGAGCTCTGGCCTCCCTTGCTTATATAACCAGCTTGAAAGCCAACTCAACTCATAATCAGGACCCTAATCCTACTCCGTTCACGAATCGAAACTTTCCAGAACTGCTTAGGACTCTTCTATACGCAGATAGAAGCAATCTTAAGACTTCCAAACACCTTAGGAACGTATCCCACATTCCTAAAACATCTCAAATTGGTGACCCACATAGAATCCTATCATAACCAACTCGATACTTTCCATACCGAGCCATAACCGACTCCGTCGCAGCCAAAGTCATCAATCGATACGATCCGGTCCTTCCAACCAGATCTTTCCTTCCTTAAACCATCTTCAGAACCATGTTGCCACGTCATGCACCGCGTGCATACGTGCAAACACTTTCCTTCGACGTCCAGTAACCTTCATATGCATTGCCCTTGATTCAATCATCCTGCGCGACCTCCTGACCCGCTCAACCACAATTCCTATTGAATTTGGTTGTTGGAACCTCATCTCCTCCGTAAGACTAGTCCAAAGGATCCTGTTCACCAGCCATGACTTGAACTCAAGCAACATCTGCACATGAACAAACAACCAATCCGTACGAGCCCAAGTCCTCGACTTGACTCAAGTCGGTTCCGAACACAACACCTTACGTGAGCACCTCACATAAGCATGTTGCAAAAACACAGTAAAACGATATCATCCATATCAACCAAAACGCACCAGAAACTTAGCAAATGAATACTAAGCAATCTTTCCAACAATGTAAAGCATGTTTGAAACTTTGCAAATGAAAAGCAGCAACACTGCGATCAAGCTCCAGTTCTTGCCAAAGCTAATCGGACCTTGAGTCGGAGCTTACCAAAGCTAGTAGAACCTAGCGCCGAAACTTACCAAAGCTAGTAGAACCAAGGACCTGCCGGAGCTTACAAAAAAACTAGCAGGGCTAGTCAACCCAATAACCGGAGCTAGCAAAAGCAACTCGAAGCTTAGAAAAAACATGTTGGAGCTATCAAAAACATGCTGGAGATGAAGACAAAACTCACCAGAGCTAACCAAAAGCTAGTCGGACTTTGCCAGCAAATCGGACCTAGCAACGGACGTACCCGGAGCTGCCCAAAACAAGCCGGACCTACCATCGGACCTTGCTGTAGCTCGGAGCTAGAGTCAGACTTTGCTAAAAAGGTGTTTTAGCAGAATTCAGAACTTTTATCGCCAAAGCCAATGTATTCAGCACACATAGGTCTCACAGTTTTCTGCTTTTTGTGTGAAAGTAGGGCAGTGTTGGCTAACCCATTCTATGGGATGGCCAACGAGGACACAAGTGCTCAACTGCAAGATGATTTAAGGCGTACCTCAACAAATGTCCGCTAGGCAACACCATTGCCTTTTGCGGAAGAATTTCAAATTCCAATAGAAGCCAATGTCATCCATCCCCAATCTTGTGGGAGGTTCCAAGGGTTTTTCTTTGTTTGCCTTCATCATGGGGTTGATAGTTGGGTTTTCATCCAACACTCATATCATGGGTTGCCTCCACCAATACATGACCACATTCATGCTGGAGCAGAAGAAGCCCTATTCTCATTCATCATGCATGAGAATATGGTCTCCACTCAAGGGGTGGATTGAAGAGTGGACATGCACACCACTTAACAAGGTGGACATGCTTGTTATGGAACTACACCTCCCATTGAATAACATTAAGATCAAGACAATGGAAAAGTGTTTGGGTGATCCAAGCCATGGATATTCACTTGATTTGTGAAATTCCATGTCAACATGGGCCACTTAGTGAATCATTTCCATAAGACCCATGAGGATTCTTCCTTTCAAACACAACTCCAATGGCTATCAGCAACAAGGACGTCAAGGGTGGAATCAACACCACCCTTGTAATCATGGAGGATATGGGGATTTCAATGGATTTAATTTCAACTATCCTACCTTGAAGTATGTTGTCCATGGTCAAGCAACAAATCAAGACAACATTTACATGAAGCTGTTGGCCAAGGAAAGGAAACTTAAAGAGCATTCAAGATCCAAGATGTCCAACAATCACTTGTTCGGATTCCTACCCTTCGATAAGGCCCATGCAACCTAAGGCAACTGACATTGTGGACGAAGAATTTCTTGTTTGATTGTGGACTCCACAAATCATCATGCCCAAGGAAGTATTTGATCTATGATCAAAGTATGGGTTAACTCAAAGGGACATCAAGAAGGTCGATGTGGCACCCCAAAAGAAGGACAAGCCTCACCATGCTCACGAAAGAATATCTTCAGTAGGGAGAAGCCATCACTACATCAACAAGTCTTTTTCAAGACAATGGAGAGGCTAGGGCCATCATGTCGTCAACATGTCCAACTGACATGCCAAAGGATATTTGGCATGTCAAGCAGGTTATGTTGTCCACATCTTCAACTCCGGGATTGGACAACAAATCATCGCTCTAAACAGGACGGAGGTAGTCCCACTCATCGAACATCAAAATTTTGGTGAGTCCTTGCCAATAGGTTAATTGGTAGTTATCTCATATTTGCTTTTCCAATTGCATATTTGAATTTCACATCAATCTTTGCATTTGCATCTAGCATGTTTGAATTTTCACACTTGCATGTTGGAAACTAAAATTTCCAACCATTATAAAACTAAAATTTTGAATTAGGAAATAAATTCATTTGGATATGAGCCTTCGGCGTAACCACTAAAATTCATCTTCCTAATTCAAACAAAAAATATTTCCCTTAATATTCATTGCATTTGCATGTTGTTTCAAGTTGGGAAAAACAAATTTGACAAAAGGATACAACATGCTTTTGAGCTAACGTAACCCATTTTTCGAGTTGCTTTGTTTGTTCTTGGTTTTAGTGCACCTAGGACAGAACTTGTAAAGATGTTGGAAGGCTTCAACAAGCGCATATCCCGCCATCTGTCTCATTTTGAGTTCACAGTGGAGGAATTCTCAAGATGGTGGCTCAATGGAGGAACAAGATGAAGCTCATTCAAATCCAACCTCAACTTGGCAGAAGACATTGAACATGAAGGCTACACCAAAATTCATGGTCGTTAGTTTCTCACACAACAAACTTCAACTCGGACTGCTCTTCAATTGGGGTACAAGTTTAAAATTTTCTGTCGTTGGAATTACATTAGGATCGAATTATTTTTGCTTACATTGTATGGAAGGTTAACACCTTCTCATCACCCTTTTCTCATGCATCCTAACGAGAGTAAGTGTTGGCATTGCTCTTTTTTATTCTTAAAAAAGGAATGTCACCTTACTTAGGAATAAGTTTAAAATGTACCTAGAATTTCATAAGCATTGCTAAAATTTGACTTAGACATTTTTTGCCCGGATAATTCTTATGGAATTACTTAATGGTTGAATTGGTATGTAGCAACCTAGGAATAATGATGTCCATAATTTTTATTGAAACTCACTTATGCATGGATCACTACATTCCAAATTCCTAGGCAAGAAATTAAAAATGTTCAGGAAAATAAAATGGAGAATCTTGTTTGCCATGTTCCAAATGATAACATTTGCTCTTGTGTAAAAAACTATGATGGCTAGAAAATTTACAAGTTGAAGGGATCCATATGTGTATTTATGTCACTTGCATTGTTATGAGTATGAGCTTTAGAAAATGTGCTAATAGATTTATCCATAGAGCCCCACTCTAATTAATGGATAATACATTGTTCATGGATACACTTGAAATTGGACCCAATGCATCTTTGATTTTGTTCTTCCCGGTACGTACGAATGAATATTCGGTTACCTAACCCGAAAATTCATTTGTACAAGTATCGGGAGCTAACCATCCCTTTCTATCATAGAGGGGAACTTTGCAGGAGTAATATCACTATGCAGGCATTCAAGGACGATCCGATTGTTGCAAACCCTAAGAGGATTCTATTTAACATCTCTTGGCCAAGGAGTAAATCAAGACGGTTGGTGCCTATCAGAAATTAAGCCCGAATGTCAACCATAAATATATGTGGCTAAAGATTTGGCATGGAAACCCTCCATGGGAAAACAATGGGCTGCTACGAATATGTGAGAGCCTTATTCTCTCAACTATTCTATGCACTCATACAAGCTCAAGGGAATTGCCACCATCATTGGGTGTAAGTTATTCCTTTGTGGATAAAAGGTATGATGCACCTTGTCGGAGTATGGTTCCGGCAATTCCCCTGATACTACCGTTGGCAGCCCGCGGAGTTTCTTAGTTCGGTTAGGGCGCACAGAGATTCAGAACAAGATGGTGACTAGACACGAGGATTTACGTGGTTCGGGCCGCCTGAGCGTAATACCCTACTCCACGGGTGTGTTGTTGTTGTATGAGCGTGTGAGAGCGTGAGCCAGAGAGAGCTCCTTGAGCGCGTATGCCCCCCACCACCCCCCCCCCCCCCCCCCCCCCGGTGTATCGCTGTGCCAGTCCTTTTATAGTACAAGGGCTGAATGTTACATCGTTAGCCTGGCCCGACATGTGGCCCTGGTGGTTACTGATGCCTAATACACAATTTAATGTACTTAATTCCCCTTAATGGCGTAATAACGCGCCTTAATAGTGGCATTACTAGTATTAAGGGTCCTCTGATCGTGTGTCATTAAGATAGCATTAATGATACATAATCATGTCCTGAATCCTTTAATGTCCCTTGAAGGTCCGAACCGTTGAAGGTCCACCAATCTGCATGTTGAGGTTGAAGGTCCGGCGATCGGGCGTGTGGTAGCTTCGGAGCTTACTGTCTTGGCCGACTAATTTCAGTGTTGTTTTACACATGTCGGTACTGGAGCTTCCCTCTGTCATGGGTTTGGTCCGGGGGTGCCACACGGGTATCCAGTCCGGAGCATTCCCATGTATGGATTGTAGCTCCGGTTTTATGATACACGTGGCGGCACTTGGACTAACCATATGAGGGAAGCAGGTCCGGTTACGAGTAACACGTGGGACCTTCGGAGGTCTTCAACTCATATAGGTGGAGTTCCCTTGCACTCTTTGCAGTTCCAAGTGGTATCCGGTACGCAGGGTACCGACACACCTTAACTGAGGAATGACAAGATCACATCCAATGTATAATGGGCGCAAATTGTTCCTATGTGGCTAGAAGGTATTTATACCTTATCCAAGGAAAAATGGATCACACTCAACCCATGTTGAGTGCACATCATCCCTTTGTGGTTATAAGTATGTTGTACCTTAGCAAAGGAATAAGGATCATACTCAACAAATGTTTGGTACAAGTCACTCCTTTGTGGCTAAAGGTTATCATTACCTTAGCCAAGGAATGATGGATCACACCCAATGCATGAGAAGTACAAGTTATTCATTTATGGAAAGAAGGTATGATATACCTTAGCCAAAGAATGACGGAACACACTCAACCATGTTGACTGCACGTCATTCCTTTGTAGCTATAGGTTATAATTACCTTAGCCAAGGAATGACAAGGTAAATCTAACCTATTGAAACCTTGGGATGTGGATGAGTGACATCAACAACACCCTCCTTGACCACACTCATGGAACCCATGGAAGGTAACTCAACATCGACACTCTACCCTCCAATGCCAAAGCCAGGGTGCAACATGGTTAGGCCAACCTCATGTCCTACATCTATTGTTAGGGTTTCAACCCTTATCACGTACCTTGACCAAGAACAAGCTTGGGGGAGAACCCCCACTTAAGGTAACCTGTATCACACCCCATTTGCATTTCTTTATTTTATTTCTTTATTTCCACCACAATTGCATCTTTAAGAAAAAAATTAACGTAGTATATGTTAGGTTAATATAAAGGATGTGCGGTAAGAATATTTTTACTTTGCATAAGTGGAAATGATTAATAGTTGCTCTGTTTTATTTTCTCTTGTCCCTTGCATACAACTTAGTATTCTCCAAATATGGGGTTTATTGGCCTAGAATATTCTTGCATAAAACTTGGAAATTGTGGGTAGCAAAAGCTAAGTCCAATTCTAGGTCGTTGTGGGACATGATATAGTGATAAGAGATGCTAATATCCTAGTTGAAAGTGAAACTTGATTTCAAGGAGAAAATTTAAAAACGGAGTTCCTCATTTGATAGAAATTCCTACCAAAGCCAAATGTAGATTCGAATTAGGTAAAACTTATGCATATCCTTTTTGTCTTCACACTGAGCTCGCTCAAACTAGTATAGACCTATGTGAGAATCTTTTCCTGCTTTTAAGGTCAAGATTATATGGGCACATGCTAAACTTTTACACCAGAAGTTAGCAAAATTCTATCATACCATTCCAACACCATAAAGATACTCCATGATTTTCATGCATAATACTCTCTCAAAATTATTTGAAACGAGGAGTATAATACGTGGCTACAAGAAAAATAAAATGCATGCTAATGTACAAGACCATGAGAAAAAAAAAAGAGAAGGAAAAAAGGGGAGAATATGTAGCCATTTATCATCCTCACAGAAAGAGAGTGCATACAAAGGAGTCATCTTCATATTCCCACTCCACAAATATCCCATCACACTTGCACAAATCTTGATCAAAAGTATGATTTGTTTTCTCCTAAGGCTTACTCTTTTGACTTAGCAATATATGTGTTGCAAATATGCCTACTCTTGATCCCTACCAAGCTCCACAACTAGCTTGTGTAGACGTAGGACAAGAAAGGCATTGCCTTGGTGAGGATACAAATACTACATCCCACATAGGAGGGATTGAGTGCATCATTCGAGGAACTTAAATCCAAACACCATTTGAGATTCTTTGGAAATTTGAGTGGAACTCATACATTAGGTGATGCATGCTTTTTTTTTTGCTGTTCTGTCCTTCAACCACCCAAAAAAAGGATGAGGCATAAGCCCCATTAAGACTAAGAAAAAGGGTTAGGTACCATATCCAATTTATTCAATGCAAGGTATAATATTTTGTTGTGCACTTGGTACTTTTGCAAAATAGGACATTGTAGCAATTCCTAATGAACAACCTAAGTCTTTATATTTGCTTCGGGACAAGCAAAGGGTAAGGTTGGGGAGGTTGTTAACGGTCGTTATACACTAATTTCAACCATCAATATAATTCAATTATGTGAGGGAATGAATATTTCTGACACACATCATAGTAAGAAATAACCTAGTTCCACTTGTACTTGGAGAAAATAGAGCATGCAGGTATTGTATACAGAAATGATGTAAAAAAGGGAGAGCAATCCTATAAAATATCATCCCAGCCAATCCAGCGCCAACATGTGGCATCACATGGATCAAATGGTCAACAAACATAAGTATCTGAGGCCAGCCAATGGTCTGTCACCCATATCAGTCAATGGGACCCACCAGGAAGTCACACCAAGGAAGCACACTAGAATTGGTCCAACATTTTGTTCGGCCAAATAAGTGGTTCGTCCGACGCCTTCCTGGGGCCAAACTCGGTCAGCTTTCACATGTCGACTCCCTTTGGTGTCCTGATCACGATGAAGACTGATTCACACACTTTTTGTGTTGGGAGCCAACCCTTCTCTAGCTATAAATAGGACCCCTCACCCATCACTTCAACACACACCACATGAGCATTCATTATCTTGTATACATTAGTTTTCCAAGTCTTTAGTGTAGGTAAGGCTGTAGAAAGGAGCCTCTAGTCTTAAGTCCAAATTGGGAAAGGTACGGCTCATGTATCTTTTCTTGTATTTGTGACTTTATGCATTATAATAATAGTATTATCTATATTTATTCATATACTTGGGCAAAGCGTTTCTCATTTGATTGTGAAGTCCATGTATGAGTAGGTGTAGATGTTGTTTGGATCTAGACATAAAGCCATTATCGTGTTACCATTTACATCCTACACCTTCACTAGTCTAATCAGGTAATAATACGATTATGTTTACATGAATATGTTAGTGTTTGGATCCAACATTGGTTCAACAATGTTTAGGTTAGTCATTGCCTTAGGATGAATATTACGTTGTAGCTCTTAAGGTATTTACTTAGCATGCAAGTGTGGTGCTTGGATAGTAATGTAGCGTTTGATGCATCGTAGTTCACCGGTTGTAGAGGTAGGTGGTAGCTAGTGATAGCCCTATCCGTCCATTTTAATCCTCCACGTTCGGCTACGATGTAGGCTCTTTGCGGGAGTTGCCTGGCAGACCAGGGTAAGCCCGTGCCCGACATGTTGGACCACTAAGCCCTAGTATTCACCATTAGAATATTCATCTGTACTTTTTTAGGCTATGTATATGAGTAATTAGAGCACAGTACGAGTAGCTCCGTCTCATAATCTAGCCATTGCTAGAACAACCTTACCCTTAGAGTAGATTTCTTAGGTGTGTGTCACACTACCCATATTATCATCCTACCCCTGTTGAGGTACATACTTAGTACCCTATACATTGATCATAATAGTAGTGTTTACTTTACTTCACCGCCTTAGTTTGGGATAAATACGATACTCTTTGGGAATACTCTCGTGTGAAATGCTACAACAGTATGTTCCATGAGATTGCGGACCGCATCACCTACCGGAGATGATCTGTGGTGTTAAGAACTATCAACAGTGGTGAGAGGTGACGCCTCACCCAGGAGGGAGACAAGCCCATCGATTCCTCCAAGGCTCTCTTGTCCACACGCTTGTAGAGACCTTTTCAGTAACCTTTCGACGTTCTCAAGCCTTGGATTTTAAACCGGTCATTCGCTTTCTCCGTCAAGGTATGAGATGGCGACTCATAGTGGTGGCTCACTATGTCGCCTTTCTTCCTCTTGAGCGTGCCCGTGTACTTCTCGCAAGGCTGGGGCGTGGGATGAATTTTGTCTTTACCATGGAAAAGATGAGTCACAATGGGCTTGAGAGTCGCTGTTGTTGGACATCGCATCGATGTTGGTTATTTCATGGGCTCACTATGAGGAGAGAGCGAGCACGACACGCTGCTGCGAGTAGTGCTACATCTTTGGGGCATCCCAAGTGGCGAGATCGAGGCAAGAGGTGCCATATTCAAAGCCATGATGGCCTCAATGGCCATTGTGGAGGTTGAACGTAGAGCTCAACGATGCATGGGGAACAATGCCCTTACCAATCCTGGTGTATGGGACATAGGTGGAAGATGGGAGAGGGTGTTCCCTTTCTAGAACGGTGAAAATTTCCTCTCTGTTCGTGGCTTTTTGGTATCACTAAGGCGAATAGTGAACCTAACACACCGATGGTTATGTTGGGTTAGTGCGGGGGAGATAACCTGCGAAAACTGAACCCTGGCAGCGCCAACCAGGAGACGGCCGACCTAGGATGGGCCCCGTTTGATCTGCTATTCTCTTGGACTTCGATGAATTACGTGGAATTTGGAAGGATGCCGTAAAAATTGATCAAATTTACCATGTCGACTTCCTTTCTAGAATTCTGATGGGAATCTAAGAAGATTTTGAGATGGTGCCCATTCACCTTAAATATATGGACTTCATCATCTTGGAATGTGATGGCTCCACAAGATGAATTTTCTATTAAAGTAAATAGTCCTTCCCATTTACTTGTAGTTTCCCATGTCCAATGAGTTTTATCTTGGTTAAAGAGAAGGACTTTATCTCCAAGCTTAAACTCCTTCAGAATAATTCGTTATTCGTGCAATCATTTAGTTCTTTTGTTGTAGATTTTTGCACTATGATACGACTTATCTCTCCACTCCTCAAGTTCGGAGATTTGCCTCAAATCGTGCTTCCCAACCTCGTTAAGGTCAATGTTCCACCGTTTTACCGCCCAATGATCTCTATGTTCCAACGCTACAGGAAGATGGCAAGTCTTTTCATAGACAAGTTGTAAAGGAGACATGCTGATGGGTGTCTTGTAGGAAGTTTGGTATGACTACAATGCATGGAGTAGTTTATGCTTTCAACCCGTTCCCATTTCCAAAATGGTGTTTTGCAAAATATTCTTGATTTGCTTGTTAGATGTTTTTCCTTGACCGTTTTTTGTGGGTCGTAGGGGGTGGCAATGTTATGCTAAACTCCAAGCTCCCTCAAAAAGTCTCTAAAGGTCTTATCGATGAAAGGAGACCCTCCATCACTTATGACCATTCGGGGAGTGCCAAAGCATGGGAAAATGATCTATCGGATCATTTTCCTAGCTTGCTTGGAGTCAACATTTTTGCACGTAATGCTTCTACCCATTTTGACACGTAATCGACGGTCACCGGAATATACTCGCAATCATGGTGCTTTGGGAAATATCATGAACTCAATACACCACACATTGAATAATTCAACTTGGAGATTATATGTGAGGGGCATGGCATTATGAGCAGTGATTCCTCTGTGCTTTTGGTATTTCTAGCATCAGCAAATGAATTCCTTGGTATCTTTATACATAGAAGGCCAATGGAATCCACTTGGTCAGATCTTTGCCTGAGTATGGTAAACACCATAACGTCGTCCATACGGGCCAGCATGGCATTTTTCAA
The DNA here is from genome assembly GCA_036927565.1 of Tuctoria greenei. Classification (NCBI taxonomy): domain Eukaryota; kingdom Viridiplantae; phylum Streptophyta; class Magnoliopsida; order Poales; family Poaceae; genus Tuctoria; species Tuctoria greenei. The sequence goes on from JAYESD010000010.1 coordinate 83,986,986, forward strand.
TGATTTAGTGCCTTCGATTGTGGGAACACACCGAGGCCATCGGAACATACTCGACAAAGATATGGTTCATCCTACAAGTGTCTACGACTCTCATAAATGAGTTTCTTTTTATTCGCCCTTGTGGGTACGTACCCCGTGACCATAAATTTCATGATGTCAGTGTACCAAGGGTGAGAGTCGATCACCTTTAGCAACATATCATCACTTAAGAAGTCATTAATGGGTACATCCATGTGTTGTGTTACTTCCATACACAAGAGAAGATCTGCAATGGAATTCTCCACTCCCTTCTTATCCTAAATCTCAAAATCAAATTCTTGGAGTAAGAGAATATGCAAATTAGCCTCGGTTTAGCATCCTTTTTGGTGAGCAAAAATTTCAAGGCTACATGGTCTTTGTAGACAATGACCTTGGCTCCAACCAAATAGGACCTAAACTTATCAATAGCAAATATTATTGTCAGGAGATATTTTTATGTAGTGGCATCATTGAGTTGTGCTCCTGTTAGAGCCTTGCTTGCATAGGCTATGGCGTGATGCTTCTTATCTTTGGTTTGGCCTAAGACCACACTAAAAGCAAAATTGCTGGCATCACACATATTTTTTAATAGAAGCATCCAATCAAAGGGTTTGATGATTGGAGCCGAGATAAGTTCCTTTATGTAATGTATCAAAAGATTTAAGGCACTCCTCATCGGAATCAAAGGGAGCATCCTTAGCTAATAGGTTTGTGAGGGGACTATTGATTTTGGAGAAATGATCTCATGAAACATTTTCCTAGCTCGGCGGGAGTCAACATTTTTGCAAGGCAATGCCTCTACCTATAATCGATGGTCATCAGAATATACTAGCCATTAATGGACTTTGGAAAAGGTCCCATGAATTCAATACCCCACACATCGAACAATTCGATTTGGAGATTAAATGTGAGGGGCATAGCATTATGAGCAGTGATTCTTCCGTGCTTTTGGCATTTCCAACATTGGCGAATGAATGCCTTGGTATCTTCATATATAAAAGGCCAATAAAATCAACTTTGCCAGATCTTTGCCTGAGTATGGTAAACACAGTAATGGCCTCCATAGGAACCATCATGGCATTTTTCAATGACTTTGGTTCCTTGGATTGCTGGGAGACACCCTTCTAAGAAGGCCATCGGCACATACTCGATAGAGATATGGGTCATCCCACAGGTCTCTACGACTCCCATTAATGAGTTTCTTCTTGTTTTCCCTTGGCAGTACGTACCCCGTGACAATGAAGTTCACGATATTCGTGTACTAAGGGTGAGAGTCGGTCACCATGAGAAACATGTCATCACGTAGGAAGTCATTAATGGCTACGTCCATGTGTTTTGTGACTTCCATACGTGAGATATGATCCACAATGGAATTCTCCACTCCTTTATTATCCTTAATCTCCCAATCATATTCTTGGAGTAGGAGAATCAATACGATTAGCCTTGGTTTAGCGTGCTTTTTGGTGAGCAAAAATTTCAAGGCAGCATGGTTTGTGCAGACTATGACCTTGGCTGCAACCAAATAAAACTTAAACTTATTGATAGAAAAGACTACTGCTAGGAGCTCTTTTTCTGTAGTGCCATAATTGAGTTGTGCTCCTGTTAGTGTCTTGCTAGCGTAGGCTGTGGCGCGATGCTTTTTATCTTTGGTTTGGCCTGAGACCACACCAACATCAAAATTGCTGGCATCACACATGATTTTGAATGGAAGCATCCAACAGGGGTTTCGATGGTTGGAGCTGAGACAAGTACCTTTTTGAGTGTAACAAAGGATTCAAGGCACTTGTTATCGAAGTCAAAGGGAGCATCTTTAGCTAATAGGTCTGTGAGAGGTCTAGCAATTTTGGAGAAGTCCTTGATAAATCATCGATAGAACCCCGCTTGACCTAAAAAAGTTGTGGATTCCCCTTATGTTGGCAAGGGGTGGAAGTTGTTCAATAACTTAAATTTTTTCTTTGTCCACCTATGTCCCCCTCACGGACACTGTTGATGGTCGTTATATACCAAATTTGACCTTCAATACAACTCAATTATGCGAAGGAATAAATATTTCTTATACACATAATAGTTAGATTTAACATAATTCCACTGGTACTTGGAGAAAATAGTGCATGTAGGAGTTTTTTATGCAGAAATAATGGAGAATGAGGGTAGCAATCCTAAAAAGTGCCACCCCAGCCAATCACGAGATGACACGTAGCACCATGTGGATCCATGACTCATTACCAGGCGGATCCGAGGAGATTTAATAGTGTATCACTCGGGATGGGATAAGGGTCCACCTAGAAGTCACCCCGAGAAAGCACACCTGAAGGGGGGCCAGGACCAAGTCGGCCGACCCCCCTAGTCGGCTGACTTAGCCCTGTCGTGAAACCCAATCTTTCTCCATGTGTTTGCTTCTCATGGCTCCTTGAAGGCGGAGAAGACTAATTCACACGCTAATTGTGGCCAACACCGCCTCTACTCCATGTATAAATAGGGGGAGAGGTGCCTCACTTCTCACACACACCCCTCAAGCATTCTCTCTTGTATTACACTGGTGCTCTTAGTCCCTTTCTGGAGATTAGGCTGTAGAGTGGATCCTCTAGTCCCATGTCCAAATTGGGAAAGGTATGGATCATGTATGTTCTATTGTATTTGTGACATTATGCTTTATAATATTATTATTAGTCTTTATCTATTCATATACTTGGGTGAAGCGTTCCTTGTTTGGTTTTGGAGTCCATGCATGTGTTCGGTGTAGATTTCATTATGGTCCGGTTATAATGCCTTTATTATATTATCGTAAACATCATACCCCTCCACTATAGTCTCATTAGGTATTAATGTCATTATGCTAGTATGAGTAATTTAGTGTTTGGTTCCAACATTGGTTTCAACAATATTTAGGTTAGTCATTGCCATATAGAGGTACGTGTACTCGAGCCTCTAGGGTATTTACTTGCTATGTAAGCAGGGTGCTTAAATAATTAAGTATCTTGGATGTGTCATAGGCCCACAGTTTGTAGGGGTAGGCGGCAGGTGGTGACAGTTGTGTCCGTCCATCATAATCCTCCATGTTCGGCTACAATGCAGGCTCGTGGTGGGGATCATCCTGATATTCTCAGAGTTAAACCCCGTGCCTGATGTCTTGGACCGCTAAGCCCTAGTACTCGTAGTTAGCATAGCCATATGTACACTAGTTGACGATGTATATGGATACCTAAAGAAAAGTAGGGGTCACTCCTTCCCTAACTTATCCTCCCCTAGGACATTCTCACCCCTTAGAGTAGTTTGGTTAGGCGTGTGTCACAATACCCCCTCAATTCATTTATCCATCCTACTGAATCCCTCACTCAAACACCCTCTTCTACCCTTGACCCTGTTACTCTTCTACCTTGCCTTACCTTGGGATAAACGAATACGATACCCTAAGGAATACTTTTGAGTGAAATGATACAATTGTACTTTTTGTGCGCTTGCGGAACTCATCTTGTTTTGGCTTATGTTACCCTAGCGCCTCTGCAGAACTAGCATTTCTAGCGCCGTTGCTGGGGATTGTATTGTTAGTATGTCTTAGGAAGTATCAACAAGCATTTCTGGTGCCGTTTTCGGGGAAGGCACTGAAGATTCTCATGATCAAGTGGTAGATAGGATTCTAGTATGTATTTAGTAGTATAACCCTCTTTTGTTTTCACATTATTTGATGTGAAAACATGGTAGTGTATGACCGGTTTCCATCTGCTCATTAACTACATAGAAGATCTCGAGTCACTACTGAGAAGAATTTGATCTCGTATCGTTCCTCCTCAGGTGATATTGTCAGCGTGGAAACCCATCGCCCACGCACCATCACGCTCCAATATAATAGCCTAGAAGACCCTTCGTGAGTTCTCGGCTCCCTTTGCTGACAATGTGCCTACTAGGACCAATGTCAACACGAGATACTTGAACTTTGAGATCAAGACTGGCCTAATAACTATGGTGCAGGCTAACAGCTTCTGTGGGAAAGCAAACAGGGATGCCAGTGCTCACTTGCAACAATTCCTCTAGCTTTGTAGCACCTATAAGATCAAGGATGTCACTCCTGATGCCATCCATCTTATACTGTTTCCGTTCTCCCTCCTTGGGAGAGCAAAACAGTGGTTCTATGCGAACCAAAGTACTATAAATACCTGGGAGAAATGTTCTTCTGCATTCCTTGCCATGTTTTTCCCGTTGGGCAACACTAATTCCCTACATGGAAGAATTTCAAGCTTCCGGCAAGAGCCCAAGAAATCCATTCTTGAGCTTGGGAAATGCTGCAGGAGTATATCCTAGCCTATCCCCACAATGATATGGATGAATTGTTCATCATACAAAACTTCTACAATGGGCTGACTTTGTCTGCCCATGATCACGTGGATGCTGCTACTGGAGGAGCCTTCTTCTCACATACGGTGCCTAAAGCTAAGGAGTTGATTGAGAATATGGTTTCCAACATGGGGTGGAGCAATGAGCATCGCTAGCCCCTATAGCAAGGCATGCACACCTTGAAAGAGGTGGACATGATTGCACCCAAATTGGACCTCCTTATGAAGAAGTTGGACTGTCAATCCAGTGGTGAAGCATTTGGCACTGTCCAAGCCATAGACTCTCACATTACATGTGAATTCTGTGGCAACACGGGTCATATGGGGAGTGACTACCGTGAGACACGTGAAGAAGCCTTATACTTGGCCAATGACGGGAATTACAACAACAATAATGGCTATCGTCAAGGAGGTCAAATCTGGGGCCAACAACACCCTTTCTTTCAAGGAGTCTACAACAACAACAACGACAATGGGAACCAGTCCAACTTGAGGAAACTTTCCATTACCATTGATCAACAATTTCCTATCTAAGACTGACAACAAATGACAAGTCCTTAGAAAATATCAATGCCAAGGTTGAAGGCTTAGCCTCTGCCTCCAAGAATCAGTTGAGCTTCAACAAGATGTTGAAAACCCAGTTAGCTCAACTAGCAGCTGCTGTCCGCCATTAGAGAATGGCAAGATGCCAGTGCAACCCGAGCCTCCCATAGAAAATGTTTTTGACGGGTGTTATATACCAATTTCACTCTTCAATATAACTCAATTATGTAAAGGAAATATCATTTCTTGCACACATAACCTTTTTATTTAACCTATTTCTTCTTGTCCTTGGAGAAAGTAGTGCATGCAGATATTTTATGCAGAATTGAAGTGAAACAAGGGGATGGGTCCTATAAAATATCATTCCAGCCAATAAAACAATGACATCTAGCACCAGATGGATCAAATGGCCCACAAACAGAAGTATCCGAGGCCATCCAACAGTGTAGCACGACTATCAGTCAAAGGGACCCATCTGGAAGTAACCCTGAGGAAACACACAGGAAATGGTCCAACTTTTTGTTTGGGCGACTAGGTGGTGCGGCCGAACTCTTCCTAGCGCCAAACTCATCAGCTTCCATGTGTCGACCCTTCTCCAAGCTATAAATAGGACCTCTCACCCCTCACTTCAACACACACCACTTGAGTATTCATCCATTGTATCCACTACTCTCCATAGGTTTAGAGGAATATAGGCTATAGAGAGGAGATTCTCTAGTCCATAGTCCAAGTAGGAGAGGAGCAGAAGGAGTCTCTTCCCAATTCCTCATTGGGAAAGGTATGGCTCTTATATTCCTATTGGTATTTGTGACTTTGCTCTTAATAAAGATGTTATCTTTAGTCTTTTATTGTTCACATATTTGGATGAAGCATTTCTTGTTTGATTGTGGATTCCATGTATGTGGTATGAGTAGTATTTATGATTATGCTATATCGTTCTCTTTATATTATCATCAACATTACAAACCCCCACTATAGTCTAATTATCTATGACATGATTATGTTAACATAAATCACTTATGCTATGAATTAACATTGGCTCAACGATGATTTAGTTCATTGCCTTAGGATTGCTTGTGCCTAGGCTCTTAAGGTGATTACTTTATATGCTACCATGGTGCTAGGATAGAGAGTAGCGTTGAATGTCTCGTATTCCCATGGATTGAAGAGGTAGGTAGTAGGTGGTGATAGCCCTATCTGTCCTTTGTAATCCTCCACGTTCGGCTCATCCACGGGCTCTTGGCAGGAGTCATCCTAGTATTGCTAGGGGTAAACCCGTGCTCGATGTGTTAATCTACTCAACATGATAATTCATAATTAATAAGATCATCAGTAACTAACTTAAGCTTTGTATATGTACATTAGAAGCATAGTAGGAATCTCTACCTAACCCTTAGCCTAGTCCCTCTTTACCTCATTTATCCCCTTAGGATATAATGCTCTTGTGTGTGTCACACTACTTCAATTATCATTTATCCATCCTTCCTAGAACCTTACCTAGACCAACCTAGCCTCTCCATTTTATGATTGCTTTACTTCCATCTAGCCTTCCTTTGGGATAATATAAATGACACCCTTTGGGAATACTCTTAGAGGGGAAATTCTACATTGATAATTTTGTGCGCTTGCGGATTGAAATGTATAATCTAAAATCTATTAACAATCATTTCTAGTACCATTGTTAGGGATGAATTGTTAGTAGTATGTAGGAGCCGTTAACAAGCATTTCTGGCACCGTTGCTGGGGAAGGCGGCTGAAGTATGACATTATTGAGTGAATTGTATAGGACCCTAGTAGGTTTTTGTAGGATGACCCTTCTTTGTTTTTGCATTTTATGTGAAAACAGGGTAGTGTAGTCTAGTTTCCGCTTGCTGGAAGAGTTAAAGATCTCAAATCCCTTCTGAGAGATTGACCTTGTGTTGTTACCCCTCAGAAGCTTTGAGCAATAAAGCAAGCCAGCATAACTTCACCAACAACTGAAACGCTAACGGCCCTGAAGACCCTTCGTGAGTTTTTGGCTCCCTCTGCTAACAATATGACTGTTGGGCCCACTGTTAACACGGGAGATGTGAACTTCAAAACCAAGACTGGCCTTATCACTATGGTGCAAGCCAACCCATTTTGTGTGAAGGCTAACGAGGATGCAAGTTCTCACCTGCAACAGTTCCTTGAGATCCGCAACACTTTTAAGATCAAGGACGCATCTCCTGATGATGTTCGTCTTAGGCTGTTTTCGTTCTCTCTTATTGGGAGGGTGAAACAGTGGTTCTACGCGAATCAAAGTGTTGTAGACACTTGGGATAAGTGCTCTACGGCATTCCTCACCACGTTTTTCTCGTTGGGCAAGACCAATGCCCTACGTGGAAGAATTTCCAGCTTCCAACAAGAAGCCAAGGAATCTATTCTCGATGCTTGGGAAAGGCATCAGGAGTACATGCTAGCTTGTCCCCACCATGGGATGGATGATTGGCTAATTATCGAAAACTTCTACAACGGGTTAACCTCTTCTGCCCGTGATCATGTTGATGCTACTGCTAGAGGTGCCTTCTTCTCATTAACGGTTCCCAAAGCAAAAGATTTGATTGATAAGATGGTGTCAAACATGGGTTGGAGTGACGAGCGTCTCCATACCCACCAATGAGGCATACACACCTGGAAGGAGGTGGACATGATTGCTGCCAAATTGGACCTCCTTAAGAAGAAAAATGATGGAAAAGCAATGGTGAGGTATGTGGCAATGTCGATGCCTTAGACACTCACATCACTTGTGAGGTCTATGGCAACACGGGCCATTTGGGAAATGACTGCCCCGAAACCCGTGAGGATGCCCTATACGTAGTCAACAATGAAAAAAACAATGGCTATCGTCCAAGAGGTTAAGGGTGGGGCCAACCACACCCATTCTTCCAATAAGGGTACAACAACAATGGCAATAATGGAAATCAACCCAACTTGAGAGAATTTGCCATTGGCCAGCTGTAGATCAATGATACTCTATACAAGAAGCTGTCAGCCAATGACAAGACCCTAAAAAGACTTAATGTCAAGATTGAAGGAACATCCTCAATTTTTAAGAATCCATTGATTTTCAACAAGATGTTGGAAACTCATTTGGCTCAACTGGTAGCCGCTGTTCCTCTAGTGGAGAATGGCAAGATGCCAGGACAGCCGAACCTCCCTTGGAGAGTTCCAACATGATTTCTCTATAAAAAGGCAACTGGCAGAAGGACCCTAGGGGTCCGTTTGGCGGCCCAGGATCCCGGAGGGATCCTGGCCCATTCCCTGGCCAAAATATCCCCGAGCCGAAACATCCATCGGACCCATTTGGTAAAGAAATTTCCCGGTCTGATCCACAGGGGAACACGGGGCTTTTCGGCCCGGCCTCGCAAGGTCGGGCAGGGAAACCCTGCCTCGCTCGCCTCCCATCCTGATTCTTCTTCGCTTCGCTCGCCTCCGCCCCGTCGCTTGGCTAGAACCTCCGATCCGCGCTGCCGGTTAGCTTCGCCCCGCTGCTCGCCTTCCACGCCGGATCTGCGTCGCCCTCGCCTACCATGTCGGTTATCCTCCTGGCTTGCCACCCCGTCGACAAAGCGTGACGGTTGTGCCGTCTGGGCACTGTGTTCCTGCGCCGGAATCGGCGTGCCAGACGCTGACCATGGAAGCGCCGTCGGCCATCATCTTGAACACCATTTCCAGTGGCCAAACCCACACAAGTGCCATGAATAGGTCCGAGCGGTCTGATCTGCCATTGAACACTTCTCTTCTCTTGGTTCCCCACATCGTGCGCCTGTGGCTTATTTGCGATCCCATTGCTAGCCAACAACACAGGGTTGGTGTTGCTCGCACGAGACCTGGAAGAAGAAGGAGAATAATATCTTCTGCCTCAGTGTTGTGCCAGTATTGGCGCCCACTACGCGCCTGCCCATTGCCACAACTCCCTCCTCTAGGACTGCTACTGCCGACTCCCTCCCTCCAGTCCAATTCATCATTAGCTAGAACATAGTGCACCTTCCCATCTGAAGATTCTTTTCTCGTACAACACTAAAGATGGAGTGCTTCCATTGGGAGTGCGGCGAGCAGCTCGATTGAAAAATATACCTCCTACTCCTGCACTTCATAACCACCGCTCAGGTCATAAGAATGTGGAAAGTGTTCCACGAGATGTGGCCATAAAGAATGTTTTTTTCACATCTACTACGATCCAAGGTAACAAAAAGTAATTTCTCTCTCTCTCTTTCTTGTTGACTATTCAGATGCTTGTGTTGGTCCCTGTTTGACAAGGTTAGATTAACACAGGACTATAGTTGTGCTAGAATATGTTATGCATCTCATTTATGGAACCTTGAAACACAACTTTTATTGTTCCTTCATGATCCCAAAGACATTTATTATTAGAGTAGACTATGATGAATTGATATTATTTTTGCCACTTTTTCTGGCACATAAATTTGTACGTTGCTGCCTCCTTTCAAGTGTCTGTCGTAGACTACTTGAGAGATAACTTTTTGTTTATCCATAGTGTATGTTGTAATTCTTTAATTGACTACTGAAAAATCAAACCCTGCCTATCTTGGCAAAAGGTAAAAATGAACCAGTTTCTTTTGCCTTTTTAGCCCTACCACAATCAGGAATGATGACAAAATGACACATTTACGTTGTCATTTTGATTTCAAGATTGTTTCTAAATTTGAGGCTAGATAAATAATAATGTTACTAATGTCAAATAAGATCAATGCCTTTTTGGAGCTACTCTTGGTAATTTCATGTGCAAGGATTTAAATGTGTGGATAGTTTTTCCTCCAAAATCAGGAGACTTATAACTGTGAACAGAGTTTTTTATTACCCTTTTCTTCTCATCTTTCCTGATGTTGAAGCATGTGGTGATGCTAGTTTCTGCCTTTAATGAATTGCTTGAACTCACAGGTTAAGTTTGTGAGAAGCTTCCATCAACCATATTCTGCCGGAGAGATTCAGAATGATGTATGAAAGCGAAAATGCTTCTAAAAGAAGGTTATTGTGGAGCAACAATTACATTTATATTTATATTTTTGTAGAGTAGGTTATATATTGCCATGCACAAAGGATATTTTGATGAAACTCATTAGTAGCACATCCAAAATCCAATTTTAAGGTTCACTAGAGTAATAATTGGAAGCAGAGAGGCTGGCTCTATGTCGCAATGGTTGAAAATGGAAATGTTTATTATGTTTCATTTTTAGCATAGATTTATGCATCCTCATAATATAATTTCAAGTTGATGGGATGCCTGTGTTTAGGGGTAGTATGTTGACGGGCTCATACGCCTTGACCTTTTATGATAGGCAGTGTTGGAGCCTTGGTAACTAGCAAAAAGGTCTTTTTTTAGTAAAGCACTCATGTTTTGTGTAACATTTAGTTTTTGTGATCATTTTTGTAATAACATTTAGTTTCATTTGTGACTGTTGATGCCACAAATGATTTACTTGATATTTGTATTATGTGGTTTCTTAGATTCCTTATACTATCGTATCACTGTGTTGGTGTTTGGATCCGGCAGATCTCTCGACACTACCATTGGTAGATCGAGGAGCTGTAGTTCGGTAATGGGCGTGCAGAGATTCAAGAAGGTGAAAGACAATTGGACACAGAGATTTACGTGGTTCGGGCCGCCTGAGCGCAATACCCTACTCCACGGGGTGTGTTGGTGTTGTATTTAGCGTGTAAGTCTAGAAGAAGCTACAGAAGAAGAAGCTCGTCTAGGTCAAAGAGTCCAGTCAAGGTCTGGAGTCTTCCCATGTGTATCGTCGACCAGTCCTTTTATAGTACAAGGATTGGTTGTTACACCGTTAGCCTGGCCCGACATGTGGTCCCAGCGGTTACACATGCTTGATACACAATTAATGAGGTTAATTACCCTTAATAGCTCGGTAACGGGCCTTAACAGTGCCGTTACCAGTATTAAGGGCCATCCGATCGTGTGTCATTAAAATGGTATTAATGACACTTAATCGGGTCTTGACGTCTTTGATTGCTCCTTGAAGGTCCGGATCCGTTGGGGGTCCACCAACCTGATTGTTCAAGTTGAAGGTCTGGCGGTTCAGCCACGTGGCAGCTCCGGAGCTTACCATCGTTGACGGGTAGGTCCTGTGCTGTTGTACACATGTCAGTACCGGAGCTTCTCTCTGTCTGGGGTTAGGTCCGGGTGTGCCATACTGGTATTCCGTCCGGAGCTTTCCCATGTGTGGGCGATAGCTCCGGTCTTATGATACACGTGGCGGCCCTGGGACTAACCATGTCGGGGAAGCAGGTTCGGTTACGCCTGACATGTGGGGCCTTCAGAGGTCTTCAGATCTGGTAGACAGAGTTTCCTTGTGATCTTTGCAATGCCAAGGGGTATCTGGAACGTAAGGTACCGACACACTGTATAATGGAACTAAGATTTTGTTTTCTATAATTGTTGCAGCTGCAAGATTTTGCCTTGTCTAGTATTGATACATTTCACAAGTGATCTGACTTCACAAAAGAGTTCTACTGTTGCTGCCTTTCCGTTGCTGCTGCTGCATTTAGATAGACTATTTATATTCTGTGCAACAATTTTAAGAAATAACAATTTTGTTGTAATGTCTACAATAAACTTTGTTTATTTACTTGTCAAAATGATACATGTAACGGTGGATCTGGAATTTTTATTATGACATTGTAGTACTTATTATCACTACAAATATGCATGTTAAGTATTTTATCTTACAGTTTTTTCTGATTTTTTTCGAGATTTATTGTTTTTTCGATTTTTGAGTGCATTTTTGAATTTTGTGATTTTTTTGAGCATTTTCTGATTTTTATAAAAAATCCCAGGGAAGTTTTTCTCCAACCCACCAAATAAATCTCACAGGCTGGGATGGGCAGGCCCTGGGAAGCAAGGGGATTGGGGAAAATAAAAGAAAGGATTTGCTTCCTGGGGTATCCCTCCCCTTGCTACCAAAGGAGGCCTAGATGTCCTACAATTTCATGCTCAATTGGGGCTCACCACTTTGACAAGGCCCTTTGTGACCTTGGAGCAAGTGTGTGTGTAATGCCTAAGGTGGTTTTCAACCAGCTGAAGTTCACGGAACTTACTCCAACACCAATGCAGCTCTAACTGGCTGATTCTTCAGTCTTTTATCCGGTGGGTATCACTAAAGACGTTCCAGTGAAAATCTGAAATTGCTTCATACCCGTGGATTTCGTGGTGCTCGACATGGAGGTCGAGAAGGATATGCTGCTCATTCTTGGGTGACATTTCTTAGCACCACGAAGGCTCGCATAGATGTGGAAGCTGGAGAAATCCACTTCCATATAAATGGCAACGAGGAGAAGTTTAACTTTCACCCAAAATTAGAGCAATGTTAAGCACATTCAAAAAGTCGAAATCACACCTCCAAAGGTGGACCCGCTCATTGCATTCATGAGAAATTTGATCTATGTGGTGAACTCGTCTTATCGTTCACGCCGACACCCCAAGAAGACGGAGAAGTCTGAGCCTCCTCAAAGGCTTAAGTCCACCGAGCTGCCAAAGGAGGTATGGCGGAAGAAGCAAGACAAGTCGTCTGAGCCCATCCCTCCGGTCTCGAATGTCAAGAAATGAAGAAGGAGGAATGTCCATCTCATCTGACAGTGGTGGGACCTAGCCAATAGGTTAAATTGGTAGTTATCCTCTTTCTATGTTTTTCTTTTCTCATTATTTGGTTTTCCCCATTTAGTTTGATTTTTCCCCACTGCATAGTTGGTTTTTCATAGCAAGTTGAGTATCTTATATTCTCAACTATCATTTTTATTTTTTTTCACAAAAAAGAAAATTCGTGGGTTTTGGAAAAAAGTTTTTATTCGGAAAACAATTTTTCTGATCTGCATAAGTCGTAATTCACCAACGTGTTAATCCCATAGCCGTTGGGGAGCCACCTGCCAAAAGGGAGAATAGGGGGACCACTTGTAAGTGAGGCTGACCCCCTGTTCGCCCAACTATAGGAAAGAGCCATTTTGGCTCTCTCTCGACTCCAATGGCTACATTAGATACCCTAGTGACCGCTGGGGAGTGCACACTATAATTGGTGGCCGTGAGGGGCACTTCTCCTCAAATGTCACCTCATTTCATACCTCCCCTAAGTCACTCTTGCTCACATTGTTTTTCTTTCTCTTCATTGATGTTCTCTTGCTCAAAATGCAACTCAAAAAGATTTTCTTTTACTTGCATTTACAATTTTCTCTCAAGTTCTTAAAGGGAAATTCGTCTGGGGTTTGGATTTTGCTAACATCACCTATTCCGAGTTTTTGCCTTGTTTTGTTCTTGTTTGTTGTGGCCATGAAAGAGATGAGGAGGTTTTTTGGAAAGAGGAAGGAGGCTGCAAGCTCAAGCCATGATGGAGACTCAAGTTCACGCCCCTCTTCTGTTGCTACACCAAGTTCACTTAGGAGTGTAGGTGAGGACACTCCCATGGGTGAGAGAAGCAACCCTTATCAACTTCTTCACGACGACGACCTCGACATAAAAAGTGAAGTTGAAGATCAAGCACGCAAGCTCCTCCATGATTGTGAGTTTTCTCATAGGAAAGCTTATGATCCGGATTTGATCTCTAAAATAGGTATGGATTCCGAATTCTTTTCCATTTGGCATGCATTAGAATGGAAAAACTTTGCTCACATAGATGAGAGAGGTTCACGCCTTCTCTCCATACAGTTCCTTTGCACGCTCGAAATAGGATTTGAAGGTATTACTTTTAGATTATTTCAAAAAGAATACAACGTCCTATGGAAAGAATTAAGTGAAATCCTAGGCTTCCATAGACGTTGTTTGCTAGATTTAGACGCTTTGCCTAAGTTTAACAAACATAGTTTTTGGCTAGATTTAACTAATGAGGTCATATCTAGTGCACCTAGGAATAGCCACTTACACAACCCTACTTTACGCTTCATGCATAGATGGGTGGCTATGACTATGTTTCCTAGAGGAGACGTAAGGGTAGTGCGTCATGATGATTTGAAAATTTTATTTGCCATGATTAAAAAGATAAAAGTGGCTCCAGTTATTGCCATTATGACACAATGGTTAGATTACATTCCAAGTACAGGTCCAATTGAATGCACTTCATAGATTACCCGTATTGCTACTAGGGTAGGAGCACTAAAATATTCTTCATTTGAGTACATTGAAAATGAAAGGGAATTGATTAATGAAGATTATTAGTGCAAGTACATACCCTTAAGCATGATCAAGATGGCCCTATGTTATTTTATTATACCATCTTTATCAATGAAATCCGGTTACCTAACCCAGATTATCATTTGTACAAATGTCGGAGGCTAACCATTGACCTTCTTCCCATCGAAGAAGCCAAAAGAAGTAATGTCTCTAGCTGGGTAACTAGAAGCCTTACAAAGAGAGCGGACATGCCTCCGACAACCTCCACGGTCCTTGAGCACGAAGAGGAAGAGAACCCAACGGGTGATGCACCCGGATGGACTCCACATCCATCGTATGAGACTTAAGATCCGTCTTGGCATGGATGGTCGGGTGACACATGGGATGTGGGGACCGGAATCCTGACATTCGAGGATCTCATTGGGTGGTGTCGTGCGATGCGACACCCAACAGTTATACATGAATAGAACCTAAATAAGTACAAGACGAAGTCTTTTATTTATCTTACAGCGGAAGTTTTTATAATACTAGCGTAAGGAAAGAAAAAATATATATATCATAGCTATGTTCTCAGCACTAGCTATGCAAAAGCAAAGTTATCCATGCCTTGGATACTTCGCACTAGCAGCACTCAATTATGGCAGCGTGCAGGGTTCCCACTCGGCTGTACACCCTGGAGGGGGTGCAACCTCATCATCAAACCCATCATCAACTTTATAACCTACAAAACTCGTTAACTGCAAACGTGAGCATAAGGCTCAGCAAGACTAACCCGTCTCACTAGACATATGCAAGGGGACACTAAACATGGGTGAGGTGAAGCGCAAATGACTTGCCTACAAGTGGATCCTTATAATCATGTTTTAAGTAGCAAATGACATTCTCCGAGCACGGCACATCATGGGCTCCACAATCAAACAAGAAATGCTTTACCGATAATATGACATGCTCAGGGCACATAATGCTATTACAGTTAAAGTATGGGGAAATTGTAAACTTTTAATTGTACTATCTCTAAATCATACAAGGTTGCAAAGTAATTATAATTCAATACAATATGATTTTCTGACTTCTTTAGTATTTACTACGTCATAACACAGTGAACAAGTGGTACTCTATTACAGCGAGGGACAGTGATTGCAATCAGGACACACCCGTACAACACGACACATACATCGTTCGGAAGTGTCAGCGAGCACACCCGTACCTACATAACACTTCAGTACTAGGCGTATATGGCCACCTTTCACAAGAAACCCGAACGCCAAGCTCGTCTCACCTCCGCGAACAGAAGGTCTCCGCACGGAACACGTCATGTGTCCGTCGACCGATTTACACCTTACTGTCCTCAGCCCACCCCTATCGATGGTGAGTTAATGGGCCTCGACACCCCAGTTATCAAGTTACATCGGTTTATTGGATTCCATATGTCCATTATGTTGACGGCACAAGTCAAGCTTGTTCAGCGAGGCCGCACACGAAGCGGGCCTTAATCGACACAAGCAGGGCTATGCGACCGAGACTCACTTCTCGCCGCTTCCTATCCATTTCCTGCCCGGTCTCCATTTCATTATATTCTGCCATTTTGTATCTAACTAATCCTGTGAGATATGTTCTACATCTCTCGCGAGTAGATTCCAACTACTCGACTTCTACCAGATTTCCTATGCATTAGCAAGGCAGTTACTACAGGTCAAATTGTAACTCGTTCCAAACAATTCCTGGGATTTTTGGCCATGCAAGTGGAGTATCAAACACCTTATACGTAATGCACAATATCAATTGAAGATGTAAGTGAATAAAACTGGAAAAGTTTAAAAAGCTCTTAGATGCAAACTGGGGCTTGCCTTGTTGCAGGTCAGAGTCTGAGTTAACATTTGGAAGGTGCTCTTCCAAGACTTCTGGCTCCTCCTCGACTTTGGTCACTATACGATATGCATATAACATGTATATAAATGACTTTGAAAAATAATTATTACCAAGACCATAATTTAACCCTTGGTGATCATTGTATGATAGGTACCCTAATTGGCTTTGGAACTTCGATGGTAGATACTAAGGAATATGATCAAGGCTCTTGCAAAGAACAGGAGATGATCACAGTAGATTGTGGTCTCCAAAATTATGGCAAGCAATCAACTTCCCAAAAATTCTATAGAGGAAACTGTAGCTTGAACCTAGCTAACAGTTGATAATCAAGATAGAGGCAGTTGTCCTGGTTCTAACAAAATTTGTTTCATATTTTTCTAAGCTTTGGTAAAGTAGTTATTGAATTTCTAAGTTGGCAATAATTTCTGGAATTATTTACATTTGAATTTTTGGCTTTTAAACAAATAGTCAGTTTGTAGCTGGATTAGGACTATGATATTAGGTCAATTAAATCCAAGGTTTTTACAGGAACTAGTATGTGACCTAAGGAAGGTTCAGTTTAAATTTGGGCCATAATAAAGCAAATGAAAATCTGCAAAAATTCTATAACTGAAAAAGGAAATTGAACCATACAGCGGTTTAAACAGGTGCAATGGCTCCCAAACTTTTTCTGGTTGTCAAGAATAGGGCACTAAATTTTATGTAAATTTTGGGGATTTTTTTAGTGGTTATCTTGTCTGGAAAAATTGCATTCGCATTTGGAATGAATATTTCCTACAGAATTTAGCTTTGAGTTTCACAGAACCTAATTGATATTTACAGAAACTACAGCTCAAGGGCTTTCAAACAAAAGTTGTTTGAAGATTTTTGGAGTCTTCTACGGAGAGATATTCAATTTAGAAATTTGGATAATTTTCTGGAATTATTTTAATAACCCGTTGGCGCCACAATTCAAATTTCAATCGGCGGGTCCCACGGGCCACGTGGCGCGCTCTGGTCAATGCAACACCAAGGTCCACATAACTATTTGCGCGAAGCCGCACGGGATCCCTGCCGCACCGTGATCTCGGAGTCGCTGGCAGGTGGGACCCTACGGGTCGTCTTCTACCTCGGGCCAGTGCCCGCGCGAGGCGGCGCCCGCGGCGGTGACTCGCAGGCGAGCTCGCCGCCGGCTAAACCGACGGGCCAAACTCACTCAAACTCGCCGCCTGGGGGTTTTTGGGGTGGCTGAGCACGACGGTGAGGTCGATGGGGCCAGAAACTCACCGGAAGTGGTCGTGCGACGGCAGCGGCGGCGGTGAGCACTCGGGCAACGTGGAACTTGCTCCAGAGTAGCTCAAACCACTCGGGATCTTCTTCAAAACACTCCTGAAACGATGCTTATCAAGGAAATAGACGTGGAAGAGGAGAAAACCACCGGGAACTATGAGCTCGACGGTGAACCGAGGTTTCCTCACCGGCGGCGAGCAAAACTCGATTTCCTCAGCCGTTGCTTGATAACTTTTAGGGGTTTTTCCTCAGGTAGGAGCGCTAGGACCTATAGAAACTATCCCTAAGCAATTGCATAGAATCAATACTTGTAGAAACGGAATTTAATCGAAAACCTAGCGAGTTCATTCACTTCGGCCGGAAGAAAGAAGATCGATATAATCTTCAATTCTCAACGAAAAAGGAAACGGTTTGCACCGAGAGTTAGAGCTCGACTAGGCGCACCTTTAAGCTGTTGGAGTCGTGTCTTGAAATGGCGCAAAACGACGGTGCACCACGGAGCAGAGGTGAGCGGTGGCGATGGCGCGCGGCGGAGATTAACTCGCGAGAGGGGGGAAAACACTGATCGGGGATGGGAAATATGGGAGCGTCGGCGGCCTTTTATAGCCCGCGGCAAGCTAGCACGCAGGCAGCTCGCTGGAGCTGCATGCGCGCGCGCTGTCGCGCGGTCGAGCGCCGGCGCAGAGATGGCAGGCGGCCGACCTGACCCCTTCAGCAGCGGCTGATCGGTGGGGCCCACAGGTCAGTCAGACCCCCAATACAAAAGTTCATCATTCATTTAAAAATAGAAGATCAACTCCAAAAATCATGAAACTTTGTGGAGATGGTTAATTAATTATTCTGAACCCAATGGTGAACTCAAATCTTATGTTCAAAGAAGTTGGAAAAGAATTTAAAATTCAGATTTGAATTTTATTCAAATTTGTTAAGCGACTGAAATAAAATAGCAAATGAGTTCCCAAAATCTTGAAATTTTGCAGGCAAGCTATTGAGAATATTAGAAAGCCATGGAAAAATTTAGAGCCTCTAATTTGAATATTTTTGGCAGGGCCAATTAGTACTGCACTTTAAATTGCCCTAATAATCTTCATCCAAATAATTCTAAAAATTTGAAGAGGGGTGAATAGAATCATTCTAGAATTAGTGGTGATGTCCAATACTCATGTTAATAAAATTTAACCATGAGTGCAAGAAAGGTTTGGATGGTATAAAGTTCATGTGTACCACTATATTGGATCTCTAATATAGTTGATCACGAAACTCATGACTGAATTCACATGCCATAAAAGTGGGGTTTTACATGGGAGCCACCCCTATCAACTTCAAGATCTACCATCTTGCCTCCAACGTCCATGAGAAGATGTCGTTCCTCTTCAACTATAAGTCATCGTGACTATTACCAAGGAATGACGGATCTCTCTAGATGTATGGAAGAGCTTGAAGTGAGAACGGGTGACATCTACAACACTCTCCAAGGGCATGTCCAAGGTACCAAAGACTGGCAATAAAATATGGATGCTCAATTCACCCACTTCCACTCCATGCTACAACAACAACAAGCCGATCCCGAGGCATACTTTTGTCATCAAGGGTTCAACCCTCATCACGGAGGCGGGTGAACAACAAGCTTGGGGGAGGACCCCCACATGAGGTAAATTGTATGAACCCCTTGAATATTTATTTTCCCTTCAACCATCATCCACCTTGCATATATAAAAATAATAATAATAAGTAATATAGATTTGTTGTAAATAAAATAAATGGTGTGTGGTAAGAATGACTTGGAATTCACGTAGATGAAATGATACATAGTTGCTCTATTTGAATTTTCCTAAGTCCCTAGTTTACAACTAACACCTCTCCAACATATTGCTCTCATTGGCTAAAATTGCTTTTGCCTTGGTTTCGAAATTGTGGGTAGCAAAAGTTTAATCCATTCTAAGTTGTTGTGAGATATGATATAGTGATAGGTGTTGATATTTCCTATGCACTACTAACAATTTATCCCTAGCAGTGGTGCCAAAAATGCTTGTTAATAGGTTTTAATTCTCAAGTGAATGTCCGCAAGCGCATGTAAACTATCGATGTAGTATTTCCCCTTTAAAGAGTATTCTCAAAGCGTGTCATTTATGTTTTCCCAAAGCAAGGCTATGTGGAAGAAAGACAATCATCAAGTGGAAAAGTTAGGTTGGCCTAGGTAGGGTTCTAGCAAGGATGTGTTTAATCATACGTTGAGGTAGTGTGACACACACAAGAGCATTTGATCCTAAGGGGATGATACGATGTAAAGAGGGACTAGGCTAAGAACAAGGTAGAGACTCTTACTGTGCTTCTAATGTACATATACATAGCCTAAGTTAGTTAATAATGATTATGTTAATTGTTAATTCTCATGCTAAGTGGAGTAACACATCGGGCACGGGTTTACCCCTAGCAGCACTAGGCGAGTCCCGCCAAGAGCCCGTGGCATAAGCCAAATGTGGAGGATTACAAAGGACAAATAGAGTTGTCACCACCTATTGCCTACCTCTTCAATATGTGGGTCTACGAGATATTCTACGCTACTCTCTATCCTAGCACCATGCTAGCACATTAAGTAATTACCTTAAGAGCCTAGGCACAAGCCATCCTAAGGCAATGAACTAAATCATAGTTGAACCAACGTTAATACATAGAATAAGTTATTCATATTTACATAGACATATCATAGCTAATTAGACTATAGTGGAGGTTTATAGTGTTTATAAAAATGTAATGAGCATGGTATAGCACAATAATATATACTACTCCTACCACATACATGGAATCCACAATCAAACAAGAAACACTTCATCCAAGTATATGAACAATGGAAGACTTAAGATATCATCTTTATTATGAATAAAGTCACAAATACAAATAGTAATATGGGAGACATACCCTTCCCAATTGGGAAGAGACTCCTTCTACTCCTCTCCTACTTGGACTATGGACTAGAGACTCTCCTCTCTACATCCTATACTCCCCTAAACCTATGGAGAGTAGTAGATACAATGGATGAATACTCAAGTGGTGTGTGTTGAAGTGAGGGGTGAGGGGTCCTATTTATAGCTTGGAGAAGGGTCGGTTCCTGCCACCAAAAGCATGGTGTGTGTTTATGATAATGAATGTAGGCCTAGAGGGGGGTGAATAGGACTTTTTGAAAATTGTCGGATCCTGCAACACTCAACAACCAGTTCAATACCAGAGATATCGGACTAGTACGGTAAAGTGCGGACTAGTCCAGTGTTCACGGACTAAGTTGATTGAACTTAATTGATTGGTTTGATTCTTTTAAGTGTACATCAGAAATATAGAATCAAACAACAGTTTAACAGTTATATGCTGGATTATATCACAATTAAGTCTTATGTTCAACAATTTAAAGTAAGATGAACAATGTGTATGAAACCCTAGATTGAGTTGTTTAACTAGAATGATGAACACTAAAATAAGAGACAACGATTTATCCCGTGGTTCGGCTACCACGAAGGCAACTTACGTCCACGTTGAGGAGTCCACAAAAGGACCGGGTCTTCTCCAACCCTACCCTCGTTGGATTGCCACGAAGGCCAATCCTCTTCCACTAATCACAAAGGGGTGAATAACCGAATTCAAGGGGCGTTCTCACACGTTGAGAGCTCCCTTAGATTACAAAACACAATGCCACCGAAAACACACTCAAAAATTACAATTGAAATGCAGCAGTGTGTTAGAGAATCAAACAATGAGCTCAATGTGGTGTTGCAAGTGTCTCTCCAATGATATAGAGTGAATCCTCAAGGGATTGATCGATGTTGCACTTAATTTCGTGGAGAGAGGTCGTTTTTGACACTCTTGGGAGGTGTGACAGCGCTAGGGTTCGAGAGATTGTGAAATTGGGCCGTGCACCTCTATTTGTATAGGGTTTTTAAAAGTTACCGTTAGGGTTCAGAAAGTTCGGACTAGTCCGTGGTGGTCACTGGACTAGTCCGGTGTGCTTTGTGTAGCAAACCCTAAGTGTCCCGAAATATCGGACTAGTCCGGCTGAAAACGGACTTGTCCGATTTCGTTACATGAAATCTTCGGACTAGTCCGATGTCCATCGGACTTGTACGGACATGTGAAACCCTAAGTGTGTTGGATGAAAAGTACGCACTTGGAGGACTTGTCCGATTTAGATCAGTGGGTTTTTCGGACTAGTCCGTGTGAATATCGGACTTGTCCGAAGTGGATCAGAAAGGATATCGGACTAGTCCGGTTAATAACGGACTTGTCCGATTTTGTGTGACCTATGTAGTGTTTTGAGGACTAGTCCGCACTAGGGAGGACTAGTCCGATTCTAGTCAGAAAGATATCGGACTAGTCCGACAGATATCGGACTTGTCCGATCTGGTGCAGAAAGGTTATCGGACTAGTCCGGTTGTGATCGGACTAGTCCGGTCTTGTGTAACTTTGTGCACTGTGTGTGTTTGATTATGATTGAGCTCTTGGGGTGTGTTTCCTTAACACACTCCATACAAAATAATCTACAACGCTTTTTCCTTGAGCTCATTTCCACTTTGCTCCTCATCATCCCTTCTTTTTGGTATTTTATTCATTTTTCTATTGTAGGCCTGCATTCATCTCAACAAAGAGGTTAGGATCCCAATTGCTTGTCATAAATCATCCAAAACCCACAAGGGAGTCCTAGATGCACTTTACATCTCTCCCTTTTTGGTGATTGATGACAACCAATTGAGATTTCACAAAATATGACAAAAATTTAGATTTTCATAAAGTATGCACATATGAATCAAAAATACATCAAGCAGTGAAAGAATTATTCATATGTGCATTCTTTATGGTGGGATGCATAACTAAGTACATTAAGACATTGAGAGTGACATAATTTACATTAATCAACCAAAACAAAGCACATATGTCATTCCAGGAGCAAAATTACAGATTTTAACAAATACTTCTCAAATTAAGTATGCATTGCATCACAGAACCAAAGTTAACTTAGAAACAACGATAAATCATTACAATCACAAAGATAGATAAAAAGAGCTGTCTCCTCGCATCCTACAGCTAAAGCTAAGACTCCACCTCAATCTCTCCCACTTTGGCATCAAGACACCAAAAAGAAGGAGAGGAGGGTCCTAGGGTCTTCACTCTTCATTGTCGGTCCTCTCATCGTCGTCTTCGTCATCTTCATATTCAGCTTGATGAGGAGGAGAAGGAGGAGGAACGGAGCCACTCGAGCCCCAAATGCCAAAGTAGGCAAGCTCGGAGGGGTTCAAGGGCACGAGCTCAGTGAAGTCCGCATCAGAGTCCTCAGAAATCACTGGAGACCCAATGGGTTCGATCTCCAGCTTTTGGCAGATTTGCTTCACGTTGGCCTTTATGTATTTCATGTCCTCCTTTCTCTTCTGGTTGAGTTGATGGGCCCTCACTTCGGCCTTCATGCAGGAGGTGAATATGGCAGTCAGATACTTGAGGATCCCACTAGCTGATCCTCTCTGAGGGGCTGACCTTGAAGTTGGAGTAGCTCTGACATCTTCTCTTATTCTTGCCGGTGCCTTGGGACTGGAGGCCGGCGAGGGAGCAGCCTGCACACTCGGCTTTTGAGGCCTCAAGGGAAGATGCTCCACATCTTTCACAAACTCAATGCCGGTGACTTTTTCTATCACAAACATTAGGTAAGAAGCATATCCGCAAGATCCATTGGGAGTGCAGGATATGTTCACCATATCATTCCAAATGTATTCCGCCACATCAAATGGGCGGTCCTTGCTTATGACTCTCATCAGAGTCCGAAGGTATCCTTGCACACTCCCAGCATCACCATCCTTGGGAGCAATTGTCTTTCTTAACACTCTGTTCAACACCACAAAGAATGGCTTCATGTTTTTGGTGGAAGGAGGGTTGAACTTTGAGTTTGGCTCATATAGGAACTTCATCCTATCCTTGTCAATGACACCAATGTTGTGTATGACCAACCAATCAGATCTTGTGGTGTCAAGATGAAGCAGGTTAGCGAAATCTTCTTGAGTGATGCTGTACTTGGATCCATGGGTCATCCAAGTGACACTCTCTTCATCCTCACTAGAGAAGTGACAGGTCGCAAAGAATTGCGCAATCACTTCATCATTCCAGTTATTTCTGAAAGCAAACATATCTCTCAGTCGATGCTTCTCAATGGCTCTCACTACATCAGTGAACGGTGAGCAGCCCTTCTTCTCAAAATGTGCCCAGTCAATCCACTGACTGCGCACCACGGGGGTCTTCATCGGTAGATATACCGATTTGTAGAAATCAGCATGGAAGCTGCACCAGAACCTTCCATCAGCAGCTTGCTTCGGCCGGCCATACCAGTCGATACTCCTGAATTTTGCTGCCGAGTCACTGCCCTTGCCATTGAACTTCTCCTCAATAGGGTCCCGGACCCCTTCCCTAAGAGCATGCAGCTTCAATGGCCCCACTGGACCCGTCGCTATCCCTTTGCCCTTGCCCTTTGCTTGGCGAGGGCCACTTGATGATGCGGCTGCCTTCGAAGCTGGCTTCTTTGCCAACACCTTCCTCCGAACCTGAAGAGGGGAAGGAGCTGGCTCGGAGGGCCTTTCTTGGCGCTTCTTGCCAAGACCCGTCGAGGACCGAGGTGCCACCTCGTGGTCCATCTCGGCCTCAAAGTCAGAGATTTCATCATTTGAGCTCGACATGATCAGAGAATCATTTGCAAGAATGATGATAAGTGATACAAGGCATAGGTATGAAGAGATAGCAAGGAAGTGCATTGAGGAATTGAAGAATTAGGTTTTATGTTCAGAAACATCGGACTTGTCCGGTGCACAGGCACGGACTAGTGCGGGGGACCGGACTTGTTCGTGCATGGACCGGACTAGTCCGGTGTTCATCCTCAAAAACCTAACAGACTGGACAAAGGCTGATTCCTAATGCATAACAAGTCTAGCATACATGTAGTACATCAAAGAAGCATGTATCTAGTGAAAGATGCTAGGCTATTCGATCAACAATGGAGAAAAACAAGATTTCTAGGGTTTGGGAGAAAATTACCGAAGAAATCGATTGAAGCTTGAGAATAAGGGAGTTGGAGCCCGGACACCCGCTAGCTTCAATCCGCACGAGGTCAAGCTTGATTTCTGCCCAAATGCGAGCCTTTTTGATGGAGGGAGCAAGGAATCGCCTTGGGAGCTCGAGCGCAAGAGAGAGAGTGCGTGAGCAAGAGTGGGGATGAGAGGAATTAGGGTTTGGTGGCGGCTAGGGTTATGGACACCAAAAATCGGACAAGTCCGGAGATGACCGGACTAGTCTAAACTCATCTAGAGAGCTATATCAGACTAGTCCGTGGTCTATCGGACTAGTCCGGCCTAACCAGCACTCAGCGGACTAGTCTGCATGGGCGGACTAGTCCGGGTAACCACGGACTAGTCCGTGGTCACCAGGAGAAATTTGCATAGCCCATTCATATATATTTGAAGGTTCATAAATAGAGAACAGAGGGGCAAAACAAATAAATTAATCTTGATGAATTTGACCAGTAAGCATACAACAATCAAACAATGATCATAATTCATCAAGATCTAGTAATTGACATAGTTTTTCGAAAAAAAATTGATAGAGATGATTTTCACAATTCAATTAACATTTTTGAAGAATTCATACAGGTATGCAACCTTTCAAGCCACACTCCGAGCATCAAGGATATTTAGTTCATTTCGGAGTTCGCAAAAACGCTTTTCATCGATTGGCTTGGTGAATATGTCGGGCAATTGCTTTTGGGTGTTGACATGTGAGATGGTTATATCTCCTTTCATGGAATGGTCTCTCAAAAAATGATGTCTTATGTCTATTTGTTTAGTTCTAGAGTGCTCAACTGGATTGTGGGCAATTTTGATGGCACTCTCATTGTCACAAAGGAGAGGAATACGGTTCATATTGTAACCATAATCCCTTAGAGTTTGTCGCATCCAAAGGAGTTGTGCACAACAACTCCCGAATGCAACATACTCCGCTTCGGCTGTGGATAGGGCAACGGAAATTTGTTTCTTGGAGGACCAAGAAACTAAGGATCTCCCTAGGATTTTGCATGTGCCGGGGGTGCTTTTTCTATCTACTTTGCACCCGGCATAATCTGCATCAGAGTAACCAATGATATTGAATTTTGAGCCTTTTGGGTACCAAAGACCGAGGTTGGGTGTATGAACTAAATATCTCAAGATCCTTTTTATGGCTGTCGAGTGACATTCCTTAGGGTTGGCTTGAAATCTTGCACACAAACATACACTCAACATAATATCTGGCCTAGATGCACATAATAGAGTAGAGATCCAATCATGGAACAATATACCTTTTGTTCGACGTTAGGTCCATCTTCATTGGGATCCAAGTGGCCATTTGATGCCATGGGGGTCTTTATGTGCTTTACTTTGTCCATGCCAAACTTCTTAAGTATGTCCTGCGTGTACTTGGTTTGGCTTATGAACGTTCCTTCCTTTTGTTGCCGCACTTGGAATCCCAAGAAGTATTTTAATTCTCCCATCATTGACATTTCAAACATGTCTTTCATGATTTTGCTAAACTCCTCTCAAAAAGATTGATTAGTTGACCCAAAGATTATATCATCAACATAAATTTGACAAATAAAGAGATCATTGTCTAAATTCTTTGTAAATAATGTATAATCTACTTTGCCAATTTGAAAACCATTCTCAATTAAGAAATCTCTAAGACACTCATACCAAGCTCTAGGAGCTTGTTTGAGGCCGTAGAGAGCCTTACGCAATTTGAATACGTGGTCGGGGAACTCTTCATCTTCAAACCCTAGTGGTTGCTCCACGTACACCTCTTCCTTGATCGGTCTGTTGAGGAAGGCTCTTTTCACATCCATTTGATACAGCTTGAAATCGTGGTGAGTAGCATATGCAAGTAATACTCTAATAGGTTCAAGCCAAGCTACTGGAGCAAAAGTCTAGTCGAAATCCAAACCTTCGACTTGTGAGTACCATATGGCCACAAGTCGTGCCTTGTTCCTTTTCACCACCCTGTGTTCGTCTTGTTTATTGCGGAAGACCCACTTGGTGCCAACGATGTTTGCATTGGGCCTTGCCACAAGTTCCCACACCTCGTTTCGCTTGAAGTTGTTCAATTCTTCTTGCATTGCCACCACCCAGTTTGGATCCTTCAATGCATCCTCAATCCTGCGTGGTTCCAAAATAGATACAAACGAATAATGCTCAGAAAAGTTAGCTATGCGAGATCTAGTGGTTACTCCCTTTTGGATGTCACCGATGATGTTGTCGATTGGGTGATCCCTTTGGATGCGTTGGTGTACTCTTGTGTGTGGCACTTGAGGAGTTGTGTCTTCATGATTGTCCGCTTCTCCCCCTAAGTGGTTGCCTTCATTGACTTGTTGATCATCTTCGTACTCTTGTGGTCGATCTTGTGTTGAAGCTCCCCCTTGATTGATGGTCTCCTCTTGTGGTTCATTTTCCTCATGTACGTGTGAAGGTGGCTCTTGTGGTCGAACTTCGCCTAGAGCCATTCTTTTCCATGCTTGACAAGGAGCTTCTTCTTTACCTAATTCACATGGATCAACTTGCTCCTTTTGGGAGCCATTAGTCTCATCGAACACTACGTCACGTGCTACTTCAACAAGTCCGGAGGCCTTGTTGAAAACACGATAGGTGTAAGTGTTCGAATCATAACCAAGCAAGAAACCTTCATCGGACTTTGAAGCGAACTTTGAAGTCCTAGGCTTCTTCTTCAGGATATAACATGGAGAACCGAAAACTCAAAAATATGAAATGTTTGGTTTGTTACCGTTAAGTAGCTCATAGGGAGTCTTCTTGAGTAGTCGATGAAGATAAAGTCGATTTGCGGCGTGGCAAGCGGTGTTAATAGCTTCCACCCAAAATCGATCCGAGGTCTTGTACTCATCGAGCATTGTTCTTGCCATCTCTATGAGTGGTCGGTTCTTTCTTTCGGCAACTCCGTCTTGTTGTGGCGAGTATGGCGCTGAAAATTCGTGCTTGATGCCCTCTTGATAAAGATACTCCTCCACTTGTGTGTTCTTGAACTCCGTGCCATTGTCGCTTCGAATACTCTTGATTGTCAATGAAAATACGTTTTGAGATCGTTTGAAGAACTTCTTGAGTGTTCCTTGTGTTTTTGACTTATCATGCCAAATGAAAACCCAAGTGAAGCGAGAAAAATCATCAATGATAACTAAACCGTATTTGTTACCGCCGATGCTTATGTAAGCAATTGGACCAAACAAGTCCATGTGAAGTACTTCAAGCGATCTTGTTGTAGTCATGACGTTCTTTGCTGGATGATGTGCTCCAACTTGCTTCCCGGCTTGGCACGCGCTACAAGGCCTGTCTTTCTCAAAAACAACATCCTTCAAACCGCGGATGTGATCGCCCTTGAGGAGTATTTGAAGATTCCTCATACCAACATGCGCTAGCCGTCTATGCCACAGCCAACCCATGATTGTTTTTGCAATCAAGCATGTGTCAAGTTCGACTTTATCCTTGTTGAAGTCAACAAGGTAAAGCTTTCCCTTCAACATACCCTTGAATGCAATGGAACCATCACTCCTAGAGACGGTCACACCCTCGTTAGTGAACAAGCAATTATAACCATTGTCACATAGTTGAGATATGGACAGCAGGTTATAATCTAAAGATTCAACATGTAAAACATGAGAAAGTGTGTGTTCAGAGGATATTGCAATTTTACCGGTACCGAGAACCCTTCCTTGACTATTATCTCCGAAGTAGATGCCCTCGTTTGGATCCTCATTCTCTTCATATTCCACGAACATCCTCCTTTCTCCGGTCATGTGGTTGGTGCATCCACTGTCTAGCACCCATTTGGATCCACCGGAGGAATAGTCCTGCAAAAACAAATTATGCTTTGGTTTTAGGTACCCAAGCTTGCTTGGGTCCTTGGAGGTTAGTTACAATACATTTGGGCACCCACACATGGGATTTTGTGTTCCCATGGCGTGGCCCAACATAATGAGCACAGACATTGCCAAGATTATTTCTCATTAATACATAGGAGGCATCAAAAGTTTTGAATAATAGCTGCCGTTGTTTATCAGCCAGACTAGTCTGAGGGGTCGGACTTGCCCAGAGTACCGGACTTGTCCGGACACCAACCGAACTAGTCCGGTATTCGTGTGAGTTCAAGTTTTTATTCTTCGACTTACCAGTTTGAGAGGGTCTTCCCTTCACAAAAGAAATCCTTCCCTTCTTATTCTTATGACTTCCAGCATGATGCTTTTAATCATAAGAGTAACCAATGCCATATTTGACATTTGGAGGTCTTTGGACCAAGTATGCACTACGTGCATAGTTGATCTTATCCTTGTCAAATATACCACATTGGGTAGGATTTTTATCCTTTGTGGAGGTTGATTTCCCTTTCAATCTGGTGTCAGTTTTACTACATGTGCACATATGAGCCAATTCAGTTTTAGTGGGTTGAGAAGGTGAGTTTGAAGAGGAGGAAGGTTCACTCAGCTTGAGTGACTCAACTTGCACTTCAAGGATCTTGTTAACCTTGATCAAGTCAGCAAGTTGGTCCTTGATTGCAACATTTGAGTCAGTTAACTCCAAGCAAGCTTTCTTGCTTGAAGCTAACTCAAGCTCTAGTGAATTGTTTTTCTCCTTTTCAAGCTCTAGAAGTTTGTCAAGTTCGACATACTCCTCCTTTTGGGAGATAATCATGTCCTCTTGATGATGAATTAACTTCTCCTTCTCAACAAGTTGATCAAGTAAGAATTTCATTTTTGTTGCAGTTTTCCTATCTAGTCCATTTAGCATATCCTCATCATCACTATATATTTCATCATCACTAGAGTAGGAATGCATGGAAGGGGTTTTGATGATTACATTGCATTTACCTTCCTTTGCCATAAGACAAGTGCCATTTCCCTTCCCTACGCAGAGTGTGGGGAAGAGTGTAGATTTCTTGGACGTGCTCTCGATGGCTACGCTAGCCATCTCTTCTTCTTTGGATGATGAGGACCCATCGTTTGAGTCCCACTCCTTCCCAATGTGCGCTTGTTCGACTTGTTTCTTCTTCTTGTAGAATTTCTTAGGTTGAGGCTTGGCTTCTTTGGTCTTCTTCTTGTTCTCCTCATATGGGTAATCAACTATAAAGTGGTTATACTCACCACAATTATAGCATGCCCACCTCAACTTCGGCTTCGTTCTTTCCTTGTACTTTCCTTCACTTGATTTTGTCCCTTGTCTTTTCTTCAGTATTCTCTTGAACTTTTTCATGAATAATATCATGTCCTCTTCATCTAGCTCACTGCTCTCTTCGTCACTGTATTCCTCTAGTTGTGCTTCTCTTGCTTCTTTGGATAGAGGCTTGAGGGTGGACTTTAAAGCAACCCCTTTCTTCTTAGCCGAGGTGAGGTCGGCAATTTCCTTGACGTGCTTTGCTTGTTTTTCCATCATTTCAAAGTTGATAATTTTTCCAAGCAATTCATCCGTAGTCATCTTTTTGTATTCGGGGCTTTCTCTAATCATAGAACATAGCGTGACATTGCGAGGCATAAAAGCTCTAAGGGTGAGCTTTACAACCTTGTGGTCATTCCACTTCTTGCTCCCATATGATCGAACTTTGTTAATGAGTGTCTTCAATCGATTGTACATATCTTGGGGAGACTCGTCTTCCTCAATTGCGAATCTTCCTAGTTCGCCTTCGATCATCTCAATCTTTGCTTCACGCACATGTCAGTCACCTTCATGTGCAGTTTGCAGAGTATCACATATCTCCTTAGCAATTTCAAGTCCATCCACCTTGGTGAACTCGTCCCGACTGAGTGAGGAGGTGATTACAGCTGCGGCTTGAGCGTTTCTATGAATGGCCTGCTCTTGGCTTGGGGTGAGCTCTTGGTCGTCATCCGGAATATCTATCCCTGTGCATACAACATGCCATAGACTTGGATTAGGGAAATCAAATGCATCTTCATATTCTGCCTCCACATTGATTAATCACTTCCATCGAAGTGTGGGGCTTTTCCAAGTGGGATAGATAAGTAATGGTTGTTATTGTAATTTAGACGATCATAGTTAAAAGGATATCGGTAGTAGTCGGTGTGACTACTCGCCTTCTTCTCTTCAACTTTCGCTTTCCCTTTGGAAAGTGCCTTCTTTCTGAGGAGTGCCCTTACCTCCAGCATCTCCTCATCATCGTCCTCGAAGTCTTGAATGGCTTCGAGGTACTTCTCCACTTTTTGGATCTTGTCATTGTTAACCTCCTCTTGGTTGTTGATTTTGTGGATGTCCTTCATGTCCGACATGATCTATTCGAGTGATTAGACTCTTTCTTAAAGAACATGCTCTAATACCAATTGAATGTAGGCCTAGAGGGGGGGGTGAATAGGCCTTTTTGAAAATTGTCGGATACTGCAACACTCAATAACCAGTTCAATACCAGAGATATCGGACTAGTCCGGTAAAGTGCGGACTAGTCCGGTGTTCATGGACTAAGTTGATTGAACTTGATTGATTGGTTTGATTCTTTTAAGTGTACAGCGGAAATATAGAATCAAACAACAGTTTAACAGTCATATGCTGGATTATATAACAATTAAGTCTTATGTTCAACAATTTAAAGTAAGATGAACAATGTGTATGAAACCCTAGATTGAGTTGTTTAATTAGAATGATGAACACTAAAATAAGAGATAAAAATTTATCCCGTGGTTCGGCTACCACGAAGGCAACCTACGTCCACGTTGAGGAGTCCACAAAAGGACCGGGTCTTCTCCAACCCTACCCTCATTGGATCGCCACAAAGGCCAATCCTCTTCCACTAATCACAAAGGGGTGAATAACCGAATTCAAGGGGCGTTCTCACACGTTGAGAGCTCCCTTAGATTACAAAACACAATGCCACCAAAAACACACTCAAAAGTTACAATTGAAATGCAGCAGTGTGTTAGAGAATCAAACCAAGAGCTCAATGTGGTGTTGCATGTGTCTCTCCAATGATCTAGAGCGAATCCTCAAGGGATTGATCGATGTTGCACTTAATTTTGTGGAGAGAGGTCGTTTTTGAGGCTCTTGGGAGGTGTGACGGCGCTAGGGTTCGAGAGATTGTAAAATTGGGCCGTGCACCTCTATTTATATGGGGTTTCTAAAAGTTACCGTTAGGGTTTAGAAAGTTCGGACTAGTCCGTGGTGGTCACCGGACTAGTCCGGTGTGCTGTGTGTAGCAAACCCTAAGTGTCCCGAAATATCAGACTAGTCCGGCTGAAAACGGACTTGTCCGATTTCGTTACTGGAAATCTTCGGACTAGTCCGATGTCCATCGGACTTGTCCGGACATGTGACACCCTAAGTGTGTTGGATGAAAAGTCCGCACTTGGAGGACTTGTCCGATTTAGATAAGTGGGTTTTTCGGACTAGTCCGTTTGAATATCGGACTTGTCCGAAGTGGATCAGAAAGGATATCGGACTAGTCCGGTTAATAACGGACTTGTCCGATTTTGTGTGACCTGTGTAGTGTTTTGAGAACTAGTCCGCACTGGGGAGGACTAGTCCGATTCTAGTCAGAAAGATATCGAACTAGTCCGACAGATATCGGACTTGTCCGATCTGGTGCAGAAAGGTTATCGGACTAGTCTGGTTGTGATCGGACTAGTCCGATCCTTTGTAACTTTGTGCACTGTGTGTGTTTGATTATGATTGAGCTCTTGGTGTGTGTTTCCTTAACACACTCGATACACAATAATC
Organism: Tuctoria greenei; assembly: GCA_036927565.1. Classification (NCBI taxonomy): domain Eukaryota; kingdom Viridiplantae; phylum Streptophyta; class Magnoliopsida; order Poales; family Poaceae; genus Tuctoria; species Tuctoria greenei. Next base: position 84,018,932 of record JAYESD010000010.1, read on the forward strand.
TACAACTCTTTTTCCTTGAGCTCATTTCCACTTTGCTCCTCATCATCCCTTCTATTTGGTATTTTATTCATTTTTCTATTGTAGGCCTGCATTCATCTCAACAAAGAGGTTAGGATCCCAATTGCTTGTCATAAATCATCCAAAACCCACAAGGGAGTCCTAGATGCACTTTCCGATAATTCTAGCTATTAGGTGAATCAACCACATGGATCAAACAGAAGTATCCGAGGCCATCCAATGGTGTAGCACCAATATGAGTCAAAGGGACCCACCTAGAAGTCACCCCGAGGAAGCACGGTGGAAATGGTCCATCTTTCTATTCGGTCAACTAGGGGGTTCGGCTGAACTCTTCCTGTCACCAAACTCGGTCAGCTTCCACGTGTCGACTCCCTGTGGTGCTGCTCACGAGATTTGCACGCTTTTGGTGGCGGAAACCAACCCTTCTCCAAGTTATAAATAGTACCCCTCACCCCTCACTTTAACACACACCACATGAGTATTCATCCATTGTATCCACTACTCTCCATAGGTTTAGAGGTCTATAGTCTATAGACAGGACAGTCTCTAGTCCATAGTCCAAGTAGGAGAGGAGTAGAAGGAGTCTCTTCCCAATTCCTAATTGGGAATGGTATGGCTCTTATATTCCTATTTATATTTGTGACTTTGCTCTCAATAAAGATGTTATCTTCAGTCTTTTATTGTTCATATACATGGATGAAGCATTTCTTGTTTGATTGTGGATTCCATATATGTAATAGGATTCATATTTATGATTATGCTATACATTCTCATTATATCATCATAAACACTACAAACCCCCACTATAGTCTAATTGGCTATGACATGATTATGTTAACATGAATCACTTATGCTATGAATTAACATTGGTTCAACGATGATTTATTTCATTGCCTTAAGATGGCTTGTGCCTAGGCTCTTAAGGTAATTACTTAATATGCTAGCATGGTCCTAGGATAGAGAGTAGCGTCGAATGTCTCGTAGACCCACGGATTGAAGAGGTAGGCAGTAGGTGGTGAGAACCCTATCTGTCCTTTCTAATCCTCCATATTCGGCTATGCCACAGGCTCTTGGTGGGAGTCGTCCTAGTATTGATAGGGGTAAACCCGTGCCTGAATTTTTAATCTACTTAGCACGAGAATTCATAATTAATATGATCATTAGTAACTAACTTAGGCTATGTATATGTACATTAGGAGCATAGTAGGAATCTCTACCTAACCCTTAGCCTAGTCCCTCTTTACCTCATTTATCCCCTTAGGATAGAATGTTGTTGTGTGTGTCACACTACTCCGATTATCATTTGTCCATCCTTGCTAGAACCTTACCTAGACCAACCTAGCCTCTCCATTTGAAGATTGCTTTACTTCCATCCAGCCTTCCTTTGGGAGAATATAAATGATACCCTTTGGAAATAATCTTAGAGGGGAAATGCTACATCAATAGTTTATATGCGCTTGCAGATTTAAATGTATAATTTAAAATCTATTAACAATCATTTATAGCACCACTTCTAGGGATGAATTGGTAGTAGTGTGTAGGAACCATCAACAAATGTCAACATGGTCTCTACATGAAGGCAGCTGCCTGAAGGACCCTGAATATCCCAACATGTCCTCCTCCATTGGCTCACAACACTTTGACAAGGCACTTTGTGACCTTGGTGCAAGTGTTAGTGTCATGCCAAAGGTGGTCTTCAACCAGCTGAACCTCACCACGCTATTTCCAATAGCTATGCAGCTAGAGCTGGCCAGCTCATAGGTCCGCTACCCCGTGGGTTTCGCCAAAGATGTCCCAGTGAAAATCCGAATCTGCTTCATACATGTGGACTTCGTGGTGCTCGACATGGATGTCAAGATGGAAACCGCGCTCGTTCTTGGGCGCCCTTTCCTTAGGACCAAAGATGCTCACATCATTGTGGGAGCTGGAGAAATCCGCTTCCATATCAATGGCAAGGAGGAAAAGTTTGACTTTCGACCAAGGAAGGAGCAATGCTCCTTGATCAAAATCAAGTATGGCTTGAATGTCAAACATATCAAGGAGGTCGAAGTTACACCACCCCAAGTGGACTCCCTCATAGTATTCATGAGGAAATTAATTTATGAGGAATCTTTTCGCCCATGTTGACAATTTAAAAAAATGGAAACATCGAGGCCATCCGAACTGCCCAAGTCCACAAGACCCCTAAGGAAGGTGCAACGGAAGAAGGAAGGCGAGCTAGCAGTGCCCACATCTCCGAGGCTGGAGGGTGAAAAATGAGCGTCAAGATGACGGAGAAAAATCCATCTTGTCGGATTTTGGATGGGACCTCGCCAATAGAATAATTTGGTAGTTATCTCATTTTTTTAGTTTTCCACCATCATATGGATTTTTGCATTTTCCCATAGCATGTTTTAATTTTTTTTCTTGAGGGTTGGGAATTGTGTAGTCTCAAATTAAATTTATTTTTCATGTTTAGCAAAACCAAACATAAAATTAAATTTGGAAAAGTTTATTTAAAAACAATTTTTTTGAAGCAATTTTGTGGTTGACTCACCCAACAGCTAGAATTATAGCTGTTTGGGAGCCACTTGCCAAAAGAGGAGACAAGGGCGCCTACCTAGACGTCAGCTGACTCCCCTAGTCGGCCGAGTTGGGGAGAGTGCCATTTTGGCTCTCTCTCATCCAACGGCTATATGTTTGCCTCTTGTGACCATTGGGGGGTGCTATGCTATTTATACATGCCCGGGTGAGTATGTTGCTTCACACTTCACCTCATTTTCACCTCCCCAACTCACTCTCACATTTGCTCAAAAATTGTTGTGCACATTGTTGAAACACTTCTCCCAAGTTCGATCCAAAAATATTTGATTTGATTCTCATTTGAATTTTGCATTTGCTTTGGCAAGTTGCTCTCAAATTGGAAAAACAATTCGTTGAGGGTTTTCGTTTGCTTTTCACTAACGTAACCCATTTCAAGTTTGTTTTCTTTTTGTTCTCATGTTGTGCAGCCATGAAGAGCATGAAGAAGTTATTTGGGAAGAGGAAGGGACCTTCATCAAGCTCAAGCCATGGGAGGAACTCAAGCTCACACCTATTCCCCGAGCCTACACCAAGTTCACTGTGGAGAGGTCCGCAAGACAACGTCCCGATGGAGGAGGATGATGTTCCACCTTGCCTCCTCAATAATGAGTACCTCAACTTGAGGACTAACATTGAACGACAATCCTACAACATCCTATGAGATTGTGAGTTCGCCCACACGAAGGCCTACAATCTGGCATTACTCTCCAAAATACGTATGTATTTGGAATTCTTTACCATTTGGCATGCATTAGGATTGTATAATTTTGCTCAAATAGATGAGAAAGGTTCATGCCTCCTCACTATTCAATTCATATGCATGCTTAAATTAGGGTTTGAAGGTGTTTCTTTTAGTTTTTTCCGAAAAGAATACTTTATCCTATGGAAAGAATTTAGCAAACTCCAGGGCTTCCATAGACGTTGTTTGATAGATTTAGATACTTTGCCTAAATTTAACAAACAAAGTTTTTGGCAAGACTTAATTAGTGATGTAGTGTGTAAGAATCCTAGGAATGGCCACTTTCAATACCCCACTGTACGTTTCATGCATAGATGGGTAGCTATGACTATGTTTCCTAGAGAGGATGTCAGGATTGTGAGTGATGATGAACTTAGAACCCTTTATGCCATGGTTAAAAAAAATTAAAATTGCTCCTGTTAAGGCTATGATGTCAAAATGGTTAGAAAACACTAAAATGACCGCACCAATTGAATGTACTTCATTTATTACCCGCATTGCTATGAAAGTAGGGGCTATAGAAAATTCTTTATTTGAATATATTCCAGCAGCCCGCTGCATAATAGATGAGGATTATCTAGTGCAAGGACACACTCTTAAGCATGACCTAGATGGATCCTTAGTGTTTTTCTATCCTGGCAATGTAAATGAAATTCGGTTACCTAACCCGAAATTTTATTTATATATGTGTGGGGAACTAACCATTGCTCTTCAGCCTATCGAAGAGGCTCGTAGGAGTAATAATTATGGCAGGGTCACAAGGAGCCACTCATGTAGAGCAGCAATGGAGATGTCACCGCTATACCTGCCCGCCTATGAGTACCAAGACGAAGTGGATCCAACGTGTGATGTACCCAGTTGGACTCAACATCAAACATATAAGGCAGGAGGATCGTCGTCGCAAGAGTGGGCTACCACCGTAGCGATCTCAAGGTCTAGTAGCTTGCCTCTTCCACCTATGGGTACACGACATTACTTTTCGGCCTGAGGTTATCATGACCTTGGACAAGGAATGACAGAAGTCACCCAACGGATGGGAGATCTTAAAGTGAGGACCGATGACATATTCACACACTTCAAGACAACATCCAAGGTACCCAAAACTGGCAGCAACAAATCGATGCACAATTCAACAACGTCAACACCACACTGTAGCAACAACAGGCCGACCTCATGGCCTATTTCCATCATCATGGGTTTAATCCTTATCACGGAGATTGAGAAGAGCAAGCTTGAGGGAGGACCCCCACTTGAGGTAACTTGTATCACACCCCCATTGTATTCCTTTATTTTATTTCTTTATTTCCACCAACATTGCATCAAAAAAATAATAATAAATAATGTAGTTTACGTTAGGTTAATAACATAAAATATGTGCGGCAGGAATATTTTTACTTTGCATAAGTTGAAATGATGAATAGTTGCTCAGTTTTATATTGTCTAGTCCCTTGCATACAACTTAGTGTTATCCAAGTATTGCATTTATTGGCTTAGAATATTCTGGCCTTAAACTTGGAATATGTGGGTAGCACAAGCTTAGTCCAGTTCTAGGTTGTTCTGAGATATGATATAGTGATAAGAGCTGCTAATATCCTAGTTAAAAGTGAAACTTGATTTTTCAGAAAAAATTTCAAATAGGAGTTCCTCATTTGATATAAATTCTTGCCATATGATGAATTGAATTAGATAAACCATATGCATATGCTATTTCTCTTCACATTGAGTCGAGTCAAACTAGTAAAGAGCTATATGAGAATCATTTCATACTTTTAAGATCAAGATTGCACGGGCACACGCTAAACTTCTACACTGGAAGTTAGCGAAAATTCCTTCATGCATTCCACCACCAAAAGATACTTCATGCTTCCCTTGTGTAATACTCTATCCAAAATATTTGAAAAGAAAAGAGGATTAGAAGACATGGCTACAAGAAAAAGAAAAAGAAAAATGCATGCTCATATACGAGAGCATGAGAAAAAAAAAGAATAAGTAGCCATGTTTCATCCTTATAAATAAAGATAGTGCATACAAAGGAGTTATCTTTATATTTCCACTCCACATATATTCCATCACACTTGCATCAATCTTGATCAAAAGTATGGTATGTTTTCTCCTAAGGCTTACTCTTTCAAATTAGCAATAAATGTGTTTAAAATATGCGTACTCTTGATCCCTACGAAGCTCCACATAAAAGCCTTATTTAGATATAGGACAAGAAAGACATTGCCTTGTGAGGATACAAATACCACTTTCACGTAGGAGTGACTGAGTGCATCAATTGAGGATCTTAAAATAAAACACTATTTGAAATTCTCCGGAAACTTGAGTGGAACATAAGCATTAGGTGATGCATGCTCATTTTGTTGTTCTATCTTTCAACCAACCAAGAAAAGGATGAGGCATAATCCCCATATTGACTAGGAAAAAAGGGTGAGGTACCATAGCCAATTAATTTAATACAAGGTAGAATATTTTGTTGTGCTCTTGATACTTTTGCAAAATACTCCCTCTGTCCCGAAAAGCTTGTCGCTTTGTAGTCAATTTTTGAACTACAAAGTGACATGCTTTGTTGGACAGAGAGAGTAGAACATTGTAGCAACTCTTGATCAACAACCTAAGTCCTTATCTCTGCTTTGGGACGAGCAAAGGGTAAGCTTGGGGGAGTTTGTTGACGGTCATTTAATACTAATTTTGACCCTCAATATAACATAAATACGCTAAGAAATAAATATTTCTTACACACATCATAGTTAGATAGAACATAATTCCACTTGTACTCGGAGAAATAATGCATGCAGCAGTTTTATGCAGAAATGATGGAGAACGAGCGGAGCAATCCTAAAAGTGCCACCCCGACCAAACACACAACGACACATCGCACCACATGGATCCATGACTCATTGCGATGCATATCTGAGGAGATCCAATGGTGTATCACTCGGGAAGGGAATAAGGGTCCACTTGGAATTCACCTCAAGGAGGCACATGCGAAGGGCAACTAGGACAAGGTCAGCCGACCCCCCTAGTCGGCCGACTTGGCCCTGGCGCCAAACATGGTCTTCTTCCATGTGTTGGCTCCTCATGGCTCCTTGAAGGCGGTAAAGACTGATATGCGCGCTAATTGTGGTGAGGACCGCATCTACATTGTGTATAAATAGGGGGGGTGCCTCACTTCTCACACACTCCACTAAAGCATTCTCTCTTGTATTACACTAGTGCTCTTAGTCCCTTAGTGGAGGTTAGGCTGTAGAGAGGAGCTCTAGTCCCAAGTATAAATTAGGAAAAGTATGGCTCATGTATCTTCTCTTGTATTTGTGACATTATGCTTTATAATATTATTATTAGACGTTATCTATTCATATACTTTGATGAAGCGTTCCTTGTTTGGTTGTGGAGTCCATGCATGTGTTAGGTGTAGATGTCATTATGGTCTAGTTATAATGCCTTTATTATATTATCATAATCATCTTACACCTCCACCATAGTCTAATTAGGTATTTATATGATTATGTTCGTACGAATAATTTAGTGCTTGGTTCCAGCATTGGTTTCAACGATGTTTAGGTTAGTCATTTCCTTAGAGAGGTACTTGTACTCGATCCTCTAAGGTATTTACTTGTTATGTAAGCATAGTGCTTAGATAATAAAGCAGTGTTGGATGTCTCGTAGACCACAGTTTGTAGGGGTAGGCGGCAGGTGGTGACAGCCCTGTCTGTCCTTCGTAATCCCCACGTTCGGCTACGCCGCAGGCTCGTGGCGGGAATCATCCAGATATTCTCAGAGGTAAACCCCATGACCGATGTGTTGGACCGCTAATCCCTAGTACTCATAGTTAGCATACTATTTGTACACTAGTTGACTATGTATATGAATACCTAAAGTAGAGTGGGAGTGGATCCTTCCCTAACTTATCCACCACTAGGACATTCTTACCCCTTAGAGTAGTTTAATTAAGTGTGTGTCACACTACCCCTTCAATTCATTTATCCAGCCTACTGAATCCCTGGATAGAAAACCCTCTTCTACCCTTGACCTTGTTACTCTTCTACCTTGCGTTCCTTGTGTGAAATACTACAGCGGTACTTTTTGTGCGCTTGCAGAACTCATCTTGCTTTGGCTTAGGTTAGCCTAGTGCCTCTGCAGGACTAGCCTTGCCGCTAGAGTCACTTGTCGACGTTAAGAAGTACCAACAAGCATTTCTTACACCGTTGCTAGGGATTGTTTTGTTAGAATGTCTTTGGAAGTATCAAAAGACACTAAGTGTCCAAGAATGATGCCTTCATGGACCATAATGCGGCACTTCTCCCAGTTAAGCACTAAATCCTTCTCTTGGCATCTTCGTAAAACCTTGTCTAAATTTTTCAGACAATGATTGAATGTTTTTCCATAGACGGTGAAATCATCCATGAAAACTTTCATGATTTCTTCAATCATGTGAAAAAAAAGATAGACATCACGCACCTGTTAAAATAGGCGGGTGCATTAAACAGCCAGTCATGTTTATCGGTAGGCGTATGTTCCATAAGGACATGTAAATGTAATCTTACTTTGATCGTCGGAATGGATGGGAATTTGATGATAGCCTGAGTATCCATCAAGGAAAAATAAGAAGGAATGTTTTGTCAAACGTTCCAACATCTCATCGATGAAGGCAGTGGAAAATGATCCTTCCTAGTTGCCTTGTTGAGTTTTCGATAATCAATGCACATCCTCATCTCGTGACGGTTCGTTGAGGAATTAATTCTATCTTCGCATTTTGAAATACCGTCATTCCTCCCTTCTTAGGCACTACTTGGACTGGATTGACCCACTCACTATGAGGCACATGATAGATAATCCCGGCATGAAGGAGTTTCAAAACCTACTTATTGACAACCTCATACATCACATCATTTAACCGCTGTTGAGGCTCCCGTGAGCAGGTACTCTCCGAGCGGGGTCAATGGGAATGCGATGGGTACAAAGAGTAGGGCTGATGCCCTTGAGGTCTTGGAGTGAGTAGCCAAAAACAGTCATATCCTTTTCTAACATGGCTATGATTTAGCGTTTCCTTATCTGAAAGCTTGTCATTTATGATTACAGTTCTTCCAAATCTCCATTTAGAAATGCATAGTGTAGTCCTGGGGGCAAGATTTTGAGCTCAATAGGAGGTTTGGGTGCGGGCTATTCTTTTTGCAAGTCAAATGTCTCCTGAAGTTCATCCTCATCTTGGATGAAATTTCTTCTCCTCCTTCAGGGGGTTCCAGGTATTTAAGAGTCCTAACCTCCTCAAGCGGCCATTCCAGGAGGGGTGGTTCTACATATGTGTTTTTGGAACACAGAATGGGAATGGAAATTTTGGTCCCTCCAAGATTTATGTTGAGGTTTCCTTTAGAGGGGATTTCCATGAGAAATTTCTTAATGGGTAACCCAATCATAATGTCGAAGTCTTGGACTTTCAACACATGAAAATCAAGGAGAACCTCAACATTTTTCTTCCTTACAAACACCTCTTGCAAAATCCCTTATCCTTCGAGAATATTTCCAAATGTATCTTGAAAGGAATTTTGTGCTGGTTCCACTGGACATCGCCCAAAATGGCGATAGCACAAGTATTAAAAATTATATTTGCTCCAACATGGGAATTTTATAGGACTGACAATGTTGCTCCTCTAATATGGCATAGAATGGTGGCTAAGGGTGAGATCATCCGAAGGATATCAGGTGAGTTCTCAACCTCTGTTGTCCATTCCAAACTCAAAATAGAGGTCCACTCCTTGACCGTTTCTTGTAGGAATACTCCATCCAGCGAGTCAGGTGGATTGGAGGCAACAATGGCTTCCTATGATAATGGTACTTCGAGGTATTTCCACAATCTTAAAAAATCTCTTCCTCGAAGTAGAATGGGAATTCTGAAGGTTGAATTTCTTTATCCTTCGATGGTTTAATTCCAGGAGAGAATTCTATAGGCAAGGTAGGTGATGGGCATGATTGTAGCTCTTCCTTGTCTATAGGAGTGTCCTATATGATTGACGTGGCTTCCTCCGGGTGGGTGGGGTTCGTTCGTTAAAACCTGTAATGAAGGAGGCATTTTCTAGAATTCGATCTAGAAGTTCTTTTTCTCCTTTCGGCGTCTTATGGAGGAAAGACCCTCCAGCCGTAATGTCAAGATATAGGGCAGACTCTCTCGTTAGGTCCCATGAACAAACGTTGCAATAACAACGGATCATGGATTAACAAATGTGGACTGGAGTTTTGCAAAAGCAAAAACCTATCCCAGGCTGCTCCAATTGATTTCTTCTCCATCTGTTGGAAGCCTAGTACTTCCATACGTAGAGAAACAATTCCGCATATTAGAAAGAAAGCAAGACAAAATTTGTCTTGTAATTCTATCTAATCACCAATTGTTTTCCGAACATTATGGGTGTACCATTGTTTCACTTTTTCTTTGGGAGAAAAAGGAAATAACTTCAATTTAAGAGTTTCTTGTGTCATGCCTTTAATTAAAAGGCAAGAACACAATTGCTCAAACTCTAGCAAATGGTGGTAAAGGTTTTCAGAATCCATTCCTAAGAAGATTGTTTCGGAACCATGGCTATTAAGCCAGGGTGGAGTTCATAGATACCTAAGCAAATAGGTTTCACCGACGGCAGTGGCTCGCAAAACTCACCCTTTGTGACAGAATATGAAAGAATGGTGTTCTGCTCAATTGAAATGGTGGAAAGGTAAGAAGTCAATAAAATACTAGGGTGAACAAGGTTCGAAGATCAACAACTACCACTCCTCGACGACGGTGGTAGAAATGCTTGTTGGTATTTCTTACGAAAAAAGAATAATCTGCAAGCACACGGAAATACCATTGTAGCACTTACTCTTAAAGAGTATTCCCAAGAGAATCGAATCTAAGGAACATGTGTGAGATCTTTTAGCTTGTTCTCACAAGGCCACACATTTTTTTCTGTAGGTATGGATTTGAGAGGAATTCAATGGTTTGAAATCTAGGCCACAGTAGTCTATGACAACTACTTGCTTCGGGCATGGGTTATCCCTGGTAACAGTAGGACAATTCCTGCCAAGAGCCCATGGCATAGCAAAACGTGGCAGATTACTAAGGACAGATAGGGTTGTCACTACCTACTATCTACCTCTTCAATATGTGGGTCTACAAGATATCTACTGATGAACTCTAACCTAAGCACGACATAAGTTCTGACTAACAACTCTAATCATTTCGAACGCAAATCTACGACTAGAGCCTTCAATGAATTAAAGCAGTGAACCCACAAGTAGTCACAAAGGTAAACTACAATGGAATAGAAATAAAACTATTATTGAATTCAAGAAAGTTTCTTACTCGATTCCGACAGAACTTCCATAGAGGTACAAGTGTGGAAGAGGTACTTGACAAGCCCAAGCCTCCTCCTCCAAGCTCCTCATCACTATCCTTCTACTTGACTGGCCACATGGGAAGCTCCAAACATTATGAGTGGAGTACTATTCTCAAAATTGTTGTGTGTGTGAACTAAGCGGAGTGAGGGGGTATTTATACATGAGTTCAGTCGATTTGGCGCCAAACTTAGCGCGCAAATCAGCCGTTACCGCCATCAGGCAGCCACAAGTGGGTTACATGCGTTGTTTGACCACGTTTGGTGCCAGGGCCACATCGGTTGAGCCAGGGGGGTCGACCGACCTAGTCCTAGCCCTCCCTCGACTGTGCTTTCTTGAGCGAGTTGATGTTGGATCTCCTAGTAGTGCCACGTTTCATTGTCTGAAAGGTTGAATTGCAACTTTTAGAATTGCTCCCTGCGTTCTTAGCTATTTTGGGGTTTAATTCACGTGCATGCAAATAGACACTAACACTCGTGGAATTTTTTAGTTTTAACTCCAACCACTATGTAGTTCTCTCCATTTTATAATATTTATGCAGTGAATTAATGGTCAAATTTAGCATTTAAGGACCTTGAAAACTTGCCAAGCTAAGGCGTTCGTCATCGTAAATGGTGTGCTTTTCCAATGCAGCGTCTCGAGAATCCTCCAATGATGCATCTCTAGTGGCCAAGGAAGGGAGCTCCTCCTCGACATTCACGAAGGTATTTGTGGCCACCACGTGGCTCCTAGATCCATAGCCCAAAAGTCATACTGACAGAACTTCTACTAGTCGATTGCCGTCATCGATGCCCGAAAAATGGTGCGCCGTTTTGGGGGTTGCCAATACTTTGCTTGTTAGACCCATGTGACGGCCCAAGACCTCCAAACGATCGACCTTAAATGTCCATTTGTTGTAAGGGGAAAAAACCTCCTTGTCCCTTTCAAGAAGGCACATTGGAGCTTCACTGTCGTCATCATCATGATCGACAAGTTCACAAAGTGGATAGAAGCAAAACCGTTCACCACAATCGGATCTCAGCAGGCGCGAGCTTCCTCTGAGACACCATCTGACGCTTCAGGGAGCCTAACACTATCATCACAGCCTGCGACCCACAATTCAATGGGAAGAAATTCCTCGAGTGACTTCGACATTCGAGTTGATTCGGCTTCATTGGTGCACCCCCAAACAAATGGACAAATTGAGTGCACCAGTAGTAGTATCTTACAAGGTCTCAAACCCTGCATTTTTTGTTAGCTTAATAGCTTCGCGGGGTGCTAGGCCACTGAAGGGCCATCCGTACTACACTAGTTCTCTTAGTCCTTAGTGGATGTTAGACTGTAGATAGGAGCCTCTGGTCCCAAGTCCAAATTAGAAAAGGTATGTGTCGAAGTGTTCTTGCGGCACTTCCCCCAGACCTGCTATGTCAGCAGCCCGCGGAGGTTCTTGATTGGCAGGGCTTAGTCCTCAAGTGAGGGATTGCGCATATGAGAGTGATGAGACAGTGATTTTACGTGGTTTGGGCCGCCGGAGCGTAATACCCTACTCCGCGGTGAGGTTGTATTTCTGGTGTCAGTGTATAGAGTGAGTATGCGTTAGATTGGGGGATCCTTTTAATGGTGGCGGTCTAGTCCTTTTATCGACAAGGACAAGCGCCTTTCAAGTGGGATCCGAGGTCTGACAGGTGGCCCCGGGGCAATCTTATACTAAAGATCTATGACTTCTCGCATAAGCCTCCTCTGACCGTGGCTTAATACCTACCGTCTTATTGCCTCAAATGCCAGTGGCCCATGCCTAGTCGTTGATGGTGGCAGAGAATGTCCTGTCCAACTGTCCCTTTTGCCGTAAGCTACCCACTTGGGTGAGTGGGGTAGGCCTGCGGTGTCTTCACTGCAACGTGATTGGGCGCAGTGGTACCTGACAGTAGGCATGCGTCACGTCATGCGCCTGGGGAAGACGTGAGTCTTCAATGTTTGATTTAGACAAGGTGCAACACCCTCTAAATCCCTCAACCCACCGTCCATGGCAAGTTGCAGGGTATGTGATAGCTCGGAAGCTAGCCTTTGTGGAGGAGGACGGGTCCCGATCCACGGACCACGTGGTAGCCTAGAGCCCATTCCTGAGTAGAGCGGGGGACCCAGGGCCGCAGGACACGTGGTAGAGCTGGAGCCCGCCTCCACAAGAGGCGGCCTGCTTGGTGCTTCGAACCACATGGCAGCACCGGAGCCCTCTCCTATGGGGGAGCGAGATCCTGTCTTGCTGGACAAGTGGCTGCTTGGGAGCTAGACTCCTCCTTGGGGTCCATGCAGATACACCACACCCCATATCAATGGTAAAGGGGTTCAGGCCTTCTGGACACGTGGCGCCATGGGACCCTGCCTTGCCAGTAAGGCGGGGCACTTAGGCGGCTTTATCATGTGTGCAAGGGTACCCGGTATGTCAGGTACCAATAGTGGCAACCCTGGGGGAGGTGATGAGCCCGACGGTGGAGCCCTATCCCTGCTTTCCTGCGCTGTCTTTTGATTTTGTGTTGATGAGTCCAAGAGGTGTGCGCCTCTGCCGTCGTGCCCATGTGTCCCCCTCTAGTTGAGGGGTCACGGTGACGGTATCTTTACTTGTTGTAGCTTCTTTATTGTGATGGTTCCCAATGCAGTTGCTGCGCTTCTGCTGCTCTCACTTCCATCTTTGTGGGAAACATTGGGTTGCCTCCTTAGGTGTGGGCCTGCTCGGGCCAATCTCTCTGCCAAGGAGCCTAGGTGAATGTGGCCTAGAAGGGGGGTGAATAGGCTTTGAAAATTTTGCACACACTTAATCAAATCGTCAAATGCTTGATAGATCGGACTTGTCTGGTTGGCAGTGCGTACTATCCGTTGTGCTAAATGTGTGTCAAGTTGATTAAGGAATTAAACTTTATAGCGGCGGAAATTTGAACAACTGGTAAGATCACTTGAATTAACAATCAATATCGTGAAGTTACACGTGAAAAGCAACTGCAATTCAAGTTACAAGCTTGATCAATTATGTGCCCTAATTAATGAAGATCCAAAAACAAAGAAGCACACGAGACACCAATTTTTATCGAGGTTTGATCTCACCGAAAACATCTACTCCATGTTGAGGAAGCCCACGGAGAGTCGGGTCTCTTCAAACCCTTTCCCTCGTCAAGTCACCACAAAAGGCCAACTTGAATCCACTATCACGGGTAATCACCGAGGTTATGGGGCAACCTCACTCGTTGAGGGCTCCCACAAGAATTACAATGAAATGATGATCAAATATACTCAAAAAGATTACAAAGAAAAGCACGAGTGTGAAGAGATCAAACCCCAAGAGCTCAACGACGTTTTGACAATGATCTCCCAGCCCCAAATCTGAATACTCAATTGATTTTCACATTTCAGGACATTAGATGCGTGGGGAGATGTGTTTTTGTGCTCTTGGGATAGGTGGCGGTGCTAGGATTTTTGATTTTGATACTAGGAATCGAAATTTGTGATTGTGGGGTCATGGATCTCCTATTTATAGGGTTTCCAAAAAAAGTTACCGTTAGGGATCCCGACAATCGGACTAGTTCGACCTGGGGACAGGACTTGTCCGGTGTGGTGTGTAAAATTCAGCGTGAAATGTGCAGCACACTAGAAACCCTAATTGTGTGAGGTATGTGTCCAGACTTGTCTGCTGCCCTGTGAAATTGAACTCTAGGGAGTTGAACGGACTAGTCCGAACAATGAGCGGACTTGTCCAGTGCTACGTGTTATAGAACATCAGAGAGTTCAATGGGCTAGTCCATTCTTGTGGACAGAATTGTCTGGAGTGTAGTGTAATGGGTTTACAAAGACTTGAACAGACTAATTTGGTAAAATATCGGACTAGTCCAGAGCACTGTGAAATGTGGTTCGTGAAAGTTCATCGGAGTAGTCCTGTAAATGGTCGGACTAGCCTGGTGCACAGTGTATTTCGAGAACAGAGAGTTGAATGGACTAGTCCGGTCCATGAATGGACTAGTCCAGTGCTCAGTGAATTTTTAGGTTATTTAGGACCTTACCCCAACGCAAAGACTTGAGCTTTTGGGATGTGTCTCTCACACACATCCTATACATTTAAATCTACTTTGTGCTTGAGTCGTCAGTTGGGCTTTTCTCTTTTTCTACACCACTTCATTTTTCACTTTTTGAGTCCACCAAACATTCTCATTTGAATTGACCTGCAGTCATCTCAACAAGTTCATTAGGATCTCATTTGTTTGTCATCAATCGTCCAAAACCCACAAGGGATTACCTAGATGCACTTTCAATCTCCCCCTTTTTGGTGATTGATGACAACCACTGGAGATTTCACAATTAAGAGTAAAAATTTATTTTCATAAAGTCTGCATATATGAGAACAATAAATGAGTAACAAAAAATTCTCACATATATGCACTCTTTATGGTGGGGTGCCTAACAAGTGTGTGACCAAAAAGATGTGATGAGCAATACATAAGAACTTAACAGTTATAGCAACATTCATCACATTAACATTTACTAAGCATCACACATTAAGTAAATTAAGCACATCCAAAATAAAATACAATAGTTTGAAAACGAGTACATGTCCTTGATCACACGTCCTTAATGGCTTAATGACTAAAAAATAGACAACAAATTCTCAATCTCCCCCCCCCATGGCATCAGGGTATCAAAAATGGAAAAATTGAGTGGAATCACTCATCGTCATTGTCTCCCTCACTCTCGGTCCTCTCTTCATCTTCTTCTTGGTCTTCAAGAACTTGAGGGGGAGGAGGAGGAGGAGATGTGCCAGCTAGTCCGAATGAAGCCATCTCTTGCTCAGTTAGAGGTGCTATCTCTGTGATGTCTTCTTCAGAGTCTTCTGAGATCTGAGGTGACACCATTGGCTCTATTTCCATATTCTCACGAATTTCTTTGGTATTGGCCTTCACATATCGCTGATGCTTCTTCCTGGCCAGACTCTCCTTGTGCGGCTTGATTTCCACTTTGCGAAAGGATGCAAAGATGGATGAGAACATCTTCAGTATTGCACTGGAGGACTCTCTAGGAGGTGGAGAAGCAGGAGCAACAGTATTAGATCTTGTGCCTTCTTGAGCCCTCTTAGATCATTGTTCCTCTATAGGTGAGGTAGGAGCAGAGGGGACAATATAGATAGTAGCCTTCTGGAGCCTGAGTCTAGTATGAGGAACATCCTTGACAAATTCAAGTCCTGTAGCCTTCTGAATCATATACAAGATGTATGGTGCATAGCCACAGGACCAGTTAGGGGTGATGGAGATGTTCACAATGTCATTGTACATGTACTCAAAGACATTGAAGGGCCTTCCCCTGCTGATCACCTTCATCAATGTCCCGAGTGTCCCCTGGATAGTCTCTTCAGCTCCCTCCTTGGGAGCTATGGTTTTCCTCAAAATCCTATTCAGCAGAGCAAAGAAGGGCTTCAAGTACTTTGTTGTTGGAGACATGAATGGCATGCTTGTATCATAGAGAAAGTCAAGCTAATCTTTCTCCAAAGGCTTCAGGTTGTGGATTATGATGTCATTCTCCAAAGAATCTTCAAGGTGAAGAATTATGGCAAATTCTTCATATGTGACACTGTACTTCGCTCTATGTGTCATCCATATCATTTTTTCTCTGTCATCACGAGAAAAGTAAAGAGTGGAATAGAATTGAGTGATGACCTCAATGTTACAGTCCCACTGGAAAGAGACAAGATCCTTTAGTCCATGTCGCTCCAATACCTCTAGGACCTCTTGATAAGCTTGGCATCTCTTGGTCTGGAGGTAAGTGATATCCACCCACTGAATTTCAATCACTGGATTCCTCATCTTCAAGTAGACATGCTCATAATAGTCAACATGGAAGTTGCTCCAGAATGTTGTTTATTTGTTGTTTAATGAGGTTGTGCCTTTGCAGGGTGTTACCAACACTATTCTTTCTGATAGGAAAGCTATGTTTTTGAACCACATTTGGAGAACTTTATGGTATAAATCAGGAGCAAAGTTGTTGTTTTCTACTACTTGTGATCCACAAACTGATGGGCAAACGAAGGTAGTTAATCGTACCTTATCTATATGTTGGGGGCTGTTTGAAAATATAATTTGAGGTTGTGGTAGGAGTGTTTGCCACATATTGAGTTTGCTTATAACAAGTCTATTCACTCCACAACCAAGTTATGTCCATTTATGGTAGTCTATGGTTTCAATCCTCGTGCTCCAATTGATTTGCTACTATTACAACACACTGAAATTTTGAACTTAGATGCTACACATCGTTCTGAATTTATTCTTAAGTTGCATGAAACTACTAAGTTACAAATTGAAAAATAAATGAATGAAAAGTCTCGATGTCGAAGGGTCAATGCGACACTTCCCCCGGATCTGCTAAGGAGCAGCCCGCGGAGGTTCTTGTTCGGCGGGGCTTAGGCCTCAAACTAGTGTTCTAGCAGAAGAGTATAAGACAGTTGTTTTTACATGGTTCAGGCTGCAAGGAGCGTAACACCCTACTCCACGGTGGATTGTGTTGCTTGGTGAGTGTGTATGCATATGCGTGTGTATCGGGGATTCTGAGTCTGGTCCTTGTATCGATGGCGGTCCGGACCTTTTATAGTCAAGGTCAGACGCCTTACAAGTGGGGTCCAGAGCCTGACAGGTGGTCCCAGAGCGATCTTATCTTAAAGATCTAAAGCTTCTTCTGTAAGCTTGCTCTGACCACGGACGTGAGGACTCGCCGCCTTGCTGCCCGGGTCGTCAGTAGCCCATGCACCGTTGCTGACATTGGAAGGGAATGTCCCATCCAACTATCTCTGGCGCCGTAAGCTACCCACTTGGCTGAGTTGGATATGCTTATGGTGCCTTCACTGTGATACGATTAGTCGCAGCGGTACCTGACATTAGGCGTGCGCTGCCATGCGTCTGGGGACGTCGCGTATCTTCAAGGCTTGATGACGACAAGGCACACCGCTGTAACACCCTGATTTTCGGGTTTCGGCAAATTAAAATTTTAAATAGGAATTTAGAGTTAATAATGAGAGGAAACTGTTTTTATAAATAAAAATATAAAATATATGCATCTCATATTGCATTTTGCATTCTGCATTCATCCTCACGTATTGAAAATTTATTACCAAAATATATAAGCTAAATGAAATTTGTTTACCAGAGTAAGTACATTAAAATAAATTAAATTAGCATAAAGAATATGGAAGAAAAGAAATAAAAAGAAAAGGAAAAGAAATAAATCGTCTATGCACATGCATTCATATTTAGATGTATAAAATGAGTAACTAGATCTATTAAAATCAAAATAGAAATTTTATACTATAGAAAAGTAATTGGAAAAGCAAATTATAGGAGAAGATGAATAATAATAATAATAAAAGATGGAGCATATATACAAATATGAGTAGCAAAAGAAGAAAAGGAAAATAATAGCGTAAAACTTGTATTAGGGAATAAGTATAAAAAAATAATAGTAATAATATATATAATAAAAATAAATAAAAATATATATAATATATATTTAATAATATTATTTGTATATGTAAAGAAAAATAAGATATATAAAAAATATGTAAAGAATAAATAAATAATAATATAAAGAAAAAAAGAAGAAAGCAACCGCCGGCCAGGCCAAACGGCCCAGCCAGCGCGCCGCCTGCTCTCACGCCCTGGCGCGAGCCGCTGGGCCCCGCTCCCGCGCCCCAGCCCCACCCCGCTGCCACGCACCGCCCGCCCCCTGGCCGAGCTACCGCGCTCCCGAGCCCCACGTAGCACGCGCGCTCGGTCGCGCGCCGCACGCCCGGGCCCCGCATGGCCCCACCCCGCCCAAGCCTCCCTCCCGCCGCGTTGACCCGCGCAGCGCTCCCGACCCCCGCACGCGCCCACACGGCCCCGCAACGCGCGCGCGCCGCGCGCACTCCCACACGCGCGCCGTGCGCAGCCGAGTCGGCCACGGCGCCGGCCCTAGCGCCGCGCGTGCGCCTATATATACGACTGGGGCTTCGTATTTGCCCGACACCAGGAGCAATGCAGCAGCCCAGGAAACCCTAGCCGCCGGCTATAAAAGCCATCGGAGCTTCGCATTTTTCGACGCCAGAGAAAACCAGCCGCCACCAGAAAACCCTAGCCGCCCTAGGAAAAGAACAGAGGAGATCAGAGGTGCCACCAGGGAAGAAAAAGAAGGGAAAAAGACGAAGAAAAAGAGGAGGGTACCATCGTCCACCGTAGATTGTCGTCGTCGTCGCGTCGCCGTCGCCGTGCCGCCGGAGAACCCTTGCGCCATCCACGTCGTCTACGCGTCGTCTTCGTTCCGCGATCGTCAAGCCGTCACATCTATGGTAGGATTCGTTCCTGTTGCGAATTTTTGCGACGTATTAGATCTAATAGACGTAAATTGATTTTAGTTGCACCATAAATTTATTTTCAGCAGCATTAATCCTCGCTAAAACCCCATAAACTCATATGAACACGTATGAACTAGTTGCATCTAATTAATAAACAACTGTAGTTAATTAATTATTGAACTTTGCATGCATGCATATCATCGCATATTGATTAGTATGTATGCATCGTGTTGATTTGTATGTATTTTCTTGTATGTGTGATCACGAGTAGAGGGAAGTGCTCAAGAGGTCGTGTACGAGGATTTCGAGAACCAAGACTTCAAAGCACTTGAGCGACCCTATCCGCCGGAGCAAGGCAAGTGTCCTTGAAGCATATTGATCCTATTTTTAAAATAAATGTTTTGTTTGCAAACTGCATGCTTGTGTCAATTTGATGGGAATCCTATGGTAGGAAGTTTACTAGTTTTGTTTGACCACCCTTGTCACCTGGAATATATGGTAGAGAGTCGGGAAGAGTTTTTACCTTTTTTGCTTTGCTTGATTAATTGGGATAGGAAAACAACACTACAAATTTAATTATGTATTAATGATATCCTGGTTAAAGTGAACTGGTCAATACGATGGGTGATCTAAGCAAGCCTGGTATGTAGATGGGTTGGATGTTATGGTGGTTTGCTTGCTTTAGATCTAAGGATCGGTTCATGCGAGAATAGGCCAGGACTACAGTGCCACCACGAGGCCAAGTATGGGTGCGGCGTAGCTGATTAATTAGGGCTTTACCAGTGCTGTTTGGACCATTGTGGATGCTAGGCGAAGTGGTAGTCGGATTGGGTTTGTTGATGATTGGTGGGACTACCCTGGGATCCGAATGGCTCAAGAGGGGGCCCTTGGTTGAAGATGTGCTCAGTTGGAGGCATCGCCACCGGTGAAACCTCAGTGGGGTCTAAATGGGCTAGTAATCCCTTTGTAAAGGCTATTTTGTGATCTCTTGGCCATACACCAAAGGAAGTGTAATTGGCATAAGGGAGGTTCTTTAGTCGCCGACGGGTGATGAAATCATAAACACGTGGGTAAAGTGGTACAAACTCTGCAAAGTATTAAAACTATCATGATAGCCATGCTCCCGGTTATGAGCGCCTGGATGACCTACATTATTAGAGGGAAATTTGGTATTCGGATGGTAATTGGTAATGGTTATGAATGATATTATTATTATGGTTATGGGATGGAATTATGGTTTATGACATTGATTATGGTTATTGGTAATGGTGAATTATGGACTGGTATTATTATGGTTACATGGTTTATGATGGGTTTACTTCACATAAATATGATACATTGATTTTCCAAATGGTTTTACTGTACTTTTCAGCACTTAGACATTATTATTGTCGTCATTTGAATCAGTCACATGTCATACTTTTCACACTTGCTGAGTACGACATGTACTCACTCTTGCAATCTCCCCCAACAGTTGCAGGTCAAGATTGTGAGTTTAATGGCGATAATGTGGAGTTCTAGGCCGTGTCTACCGTCAACTTTGCTTGTGGTGTTGCATGGAACCGCGCTATCCCTTTTGCTTAGTTTGCTTAGTTGCTTAATTAGTTTATTTCTGCTGCATTAGTTGAACTTGTCATTAATATTCACTAGAGTTTGTATTCGAGGATAATATGGTTTGTGTAATAAAATTTGATAATTAATCTTGTTCTGTGGTAATTTTCTGTATACTCTTTTTTGATTGCACTCGCGTATGTGTGTTGAACATCCTGGGCACACATATGCGTTAGCTTGGTTCAGTTTTCGGAACCGGGCGTCACAGCCGCCCTCTTATCTTTCCTACTATCTGCTCAGGGCATGTGGACTGACCATGCAGCCACCGGGGAGCTCTCTGCCGTGGTGGAGGCCACGGCTGTCCTTTGGGCCACGTGGCAGCTTGGGATCTCACCCCTGTGGAGGAGGTCAGGTCTCGACTTCGTGGGCCTCGTGGCAGCTTGGGATCTCACATCTGCAGAGGAGGTCAGGTCTCAAATTCGTGGGCCATGTGGAAACTTGGGAGCTCACCCTGTGGAGGAGGTCGGGTCCTTTCCTGCTGGACACGTGGCTGCCTAGGAGATTGTTGTCAAGGTGGAGCTGAGCTCCCCCCTTTTGGATGTCTCATGGGCACCCCGAACTTCCCATCTGAGGTTGGCGGGTCCAGGTTTCTTTGAACACGTGGCGCCCTCGGACCCTATCCCTATTGGGAGGCGAGGCACCTAGGCGGCTTTAGCTTGTGCGCGAGGGTACCCGGTATGCAGGGTACCGACAGTGGCCCCTAGGTCCACCTTGGGGTGAGGCGACGAGCCCGAGGGTTGGGCCTTATGCTGTTTTCCCACACGGTTTTTTAATTTTGTCTTGATCAGTCAAAGCAGTGCGCTCTTCTGCTGCTGTGACCACGCGTCCCTCTCTGGTTGAGGGGTTGTGGCGATGGGATCATTGCTCGCTGTGATGTTATCGCGACAGTTCCCAAGGTGCCTACTGCACATTTGCTGCTTTCACTTCCGTGTTTATGGGAACCGCTGGGTTGCCTTCTCCGGCGGGGAACTGCTCGGGTCGGCTTTCCTTATGGGGGACCTTGGACCGCTTGTCATGGACGCCGTGTTACGAGCCGCTGATTTGGAGCCCGCTCAAATTTGCACAGTGCGCCCAAATGCCACTAGGGTGCTTTAAGAATGTACCTTTGTGGGTAATGTAGTTTCCTTTCTTCTGCATGTCCCAAGCATTCGAGCCTTCGACTCCCTCCTAGCCTGTCTGCCCATCCTTGAGGTTCTCAACCCCCTGCTCCAATGGACTCAGCTTTGCCTCCTTCCCGGATGGAGGATGTCTCACCTGTGAGGCGGCTTTTCGGCTGGGAGGACAAGGAATGACGGGATCTGGTCCATCCTAGCTCCTTGCCACTGGAGTTGGGGGAGAAGGATATTGTCTTCTTCTAGGCGTACGCATACTCCAGGTTCGTCCCTCCAGTTTCCTCCTTCCTGGTGACACTCCTGGAAGTCCTTGGGCTCCAGCTCCATCATCTGTCACCGCTCTCTGGTGGTGGCAGCGATGTTCTCGCATTTCTGCGAGAAGTTCGTCGAGGTGTGCCCATGCGTGCCGGTGTTCCAGCAGTTCTTTGTGCTGAGGCAGACTGGGAAGAAGAACAAAACCAACTTGCTCGACGGCTTCTGCTTCCAGCATCGGGCCAACAATCCCTTTAAGCACATTACTCTGCTCTCCCCGGCGAAGTGGCGCGGCTGGAGAAGCGACTAGGTGGTCGTACATGCTGATGCCCATGATCGCATGGTCCTACCCACCGGCTGGCCGGCGATTAGGAAGGCGCCCTGGGAGGAACGCTCGGAGCTTGAGGCGCCTTACACGCCGGTGAGGGAGAGGATCAGATTCCTATGGGACCAGGGCCTGTAAAAGTTGTCGGTGATGGATGACTTCATTCGCCACTGGCCCCTCTCCAGCATCGTTGCCGCCGAGCATGGCTCTACTTCGGGCTCCAAGATTGTACCAGGTTGCTGAGGGGTTGCAACATGGAGACGACCCCGCAGGAGGTGTTTATAGCAATGTCTAAGGCGTGTGACGACCTGCTTTCGGGCGACGTCTTCAACCTTCAACAGGCTTGCCCAGCGCTTTGCACGGATCGGGACCTTCGGACGAAGGTTCTGATGTAGATGCCCAACTTGGACGGGATTGGTCTTACGGACCAGCAGGTTGGTGATACGATCCGGGGCCTAGCCATCGTCGACTCTTCACAGGAGTCCACACCTCCTTCAGGCTACGAAGCCACAGGGGCGAAGGAGGCGCCCACTGCCAGGGGGAAAGGCAAAGTGCTGGTCCCCGACGTAGGTAAAAGGAAGGTACTGGTCCCCGATGTAGGCAAAGGGAAGGCCCTGGTGGTCAAGATCGTGAAGGAGAAATGCCCTCGGTCACCACCGAGAGGGTGATGCCACAGGTGGCCTTCGCTCCAAGTTAACGTCCACCGGCGCACCCCTCTTAAGTACCTAGTGTCGGCGGTTCTTCGGGGGGAGGTTCGGTCCATCAAGCAACTGATCCACCATCGTCGGCGGTCAGCGCGTCCTGCAGCATCCCCATCGCATGCACGGTCCAAGGTGCCATAAGGGGACTCCGGCAGCATCACACATACGGAGCCTCAAGCAATGTGGCCTCAAGCCGACATCGTCGGCAGCTCGGGTGGCGGCTCTGTTAGGGTTGGTGGAAGCACACCGGCGTAGTGCGGCGGCACTGCTGGTGGTTTTGGTAGAGGCCCTATCGAGATGTCATCGCCTACTACGCCATTGCCAGGGCCTACTTCAAGGTTGCCGAAAGTGGAGGCTTGCTGGAGCTTCTGGGGATGTCGGTAAGGCATTCTTGCAAACGCTTGCTCTATTGTCTCGCCTGCCTATGTTGATTAGTCAGGGCATGCTCTTGATTTGTAGAGTTACGTCAGCTGTTGTGAGGCCCCAACTGCCTGGGGTCGTGCCCGGAAGTGCTTTGAACGCAGCCAAGGATGCTACCGCTATGCTGGCGGGGCAGTCTGCCAATCTTGTTCAGGGGAGTGCTGCTCCGGTGACTGTGCCCAGCGTGGGTAGTGAAGCATCTCCGGTTGCATCTCCAGCTATTGCGCCAAAGGCACCTCCGGCCATCATGGTAGGGGCACCTCCGCCCGTAGCGGCAAAGGCCATGTCGAAGCCAACTCTTGGGGTTGAGCGTCTGACCTCCATGGCGCTGATTCGGCGGACGGCTCTCTGAGCAGTGTTGGCCCCACTGTGGGATCTTGCACCGCAACTCCTTCTCAGACTACGGGGGCAAGATTCCTAGGGCTGGTGGCCTCGCCTTCACCACTACGGGAGGAAGCGGTCCCCGAGATGATCACCAGATGCCCTTCCCTAACTTCCGCGCAGCCGGAGCGGCTTTCCGACGTCTTGGACTTGACGCGATCCAGCATCCTTCAGTTGCAATCAACCCTCTGCTGGGCGCAAGAGGCTCTTGTTGCAGAGTGGGAGAAGTTGTGTGCTGAGGGAGAGGGCCTCTGAGGTTGGGAGGATCTCCTGAGTTCCACGATCGCCGAGGCGAAGGCGAAGTACCAGAAGGAGAGGAAGGAACTGGGGGTGAGGCACCGCTTGGTGAGGGCCTCAGACGCCTTGACCCAAAAGATTCTAGCTGACGCCAAGGCAGCCAACAACGCTGCTGACGCCCGCCTGCACGCTCTTGCTGCCTGTCGAGAGGCCCTGACAAACAAGAGGTGGCAGCATAGGCGATGATGGCCCGGGTTGAGGCCGAACGGGACAGACTACAGTCCCACCTCGAATACCTTGAGCTCTGGGAGAGTAATTTGGCGCGGGACCAGGCACACCACCTAGCAGAGATCCAGGAACTCATCCCGCACGATCTTGATGTTCAAGCCCGGGAGTCGGCAGCAAGCGCCGCGGTCGTAAGATTTATGTGCGGGAGCGTAAGCTGGATCTGCGTCTAAAAGCCGAGGGTAGGGCGGCGGCGGAGACGGCAACATCCCATGTCTTGGTGTGCTACCAGAGCAAGTACCCTGATCTGCCACTGGAGCCAGTTTTTGAAGGACTTGTTAAAGAATGCAAGACGACAACAGCGGCAGAGGTTACGGAAGCCGCCCAACATGTCGTAGCGCAATTCAGTCAGGGCTGAGGCTGGTAGCTTGTTTTTTGTATTTGGGGTTCACCCTCCCTTGTAAAGAATTCCTTAATGAATACGAACTTGTGTTTGGCTTCTTGTATTGTCTTTGTACTTTTCAACTATTGCTCCGAGTCCTTAGCTACATAGGGATTTGTAGAAACATTGTTGAGCTCATTGGCTTCTCAGGACCAGCAATTTGCACAATTGACATGCCAAAGTGTCGTCCGTTGATTTTCTGCATGTGGATCCCCTTAGAGGCCCCTTGGTAGATGTGGTTATTTGGCTAAGCACATCTACCACTTAATCGCTGAATTTCTAGAACTGGCCCCTTGGGAGATGCTCCGGCGTCGTCCACCATCTTCGTGTAGACGTCGATGGCTAGCCCCTTGGGAGGTGCCAGAGGTGGATGCTCCGACAATGTCCACCATCTTCGTGTAGACGTCGACAACAGGATAATTGGGTGGTGCTGGAGCTGGATGCTCCAGCGTCGTACACCATCGTTGTAGAGACTTCGACGGCAGGCCCCTTGGGAGGTGCCAGAGCTGGATGCTTCGGCATCATCCACCATCTTCGTAGAGACATCAACAGTAGGACCCTTGGGTGGTGTCGAAGTTGGATGCCTCGGCGTCATCCACCATCGTTGTAGAGACATCGACGGCAGGCTCCTGGTTTACATGCCATCGCAAGTGAACCTTGTTAGCAACAAGAGCAGGTTAGGAGAGTTTACTCACTTATCTGTGCTTGGTGATGTCATTGATGTTCTGGGACGTCAACGGCAGGCCCCTTATGAGGTGCCAGAGCAGGATGCTCCGTCGTCGTCCACCATCTTCGTGTAAACGTCGACGGCAGACCCCTTGGGTGGTGCTGGAGCTAGATGCTCCATCATCATCAATCATCGTCATAGAGACATCGACGGCAGACCCTTGGTTTAAACGCCATTGCAAGGGAACCTTGTTAGCAATAAGAGCGGGGCAGGAAAGTTTACTCACTTATGTGCGCTTGGTGTTGTTGTTGACGTTCTGGGACGTCGACGGCAGGCCCCTTGTGAGGTGCCGGAGCTGGATGCTCTTACGTCGTCCACCATATTCATGTAGACCACGACAGCAGGCCCCTTGAGACATGCTGGAGTTGGATGCCCCAGCGTCATCCACCATCTCCGTGTAGACGTCAATGGTAGGCCCCTTGGGAGGTGCCAGATCTAGATGCTCTGGCATCGTCCACCATCGTCGTAGAGACGTCGATGGTAGGCCCCTTGGGTGGTGCCGGAGATGGACGCTCTGGCATCGTCCACCATCGTCTAGGGACGTCGACAGCAGGTCCCCTGGGAGGTGCTGGAGCTGGATGCTCTGGCGTCGTCCGCCATCATTGTAGAGACATCGACGGCAGGCCCCTGGTTTACAGGCCATCGCAAGGGAACCTTGTTAGCAACAAGAGCGGGCAAGGAGATTTCACTCACTTATCCGTGCTTGGTGCTATCATTAACATTCTGGGACATCGACAGCAAGCCCCTAGTGAGGTGTCGGAGCTGGATGCTCCAGCGTCGTCCACCATCTTCGTGTAGACGTTGACGGCAGGCCCCTTGGGAGGTGCCGGAGCTAGATGTTCCGATGTCGTCCACCATCTCCGTGTAGACATCGGCGACAGGACCCTTGGGAGATGCCGCAGTTGGATTCTCTGGCGTCGTCCACCATCATCGTAGAGACATCGACAGCAGGCCCCTTGGGATGTGCCACAGCTGGATGCTCCGTCATCGTCCGCCGTCGTGGTAGAGACGTCGACGGAAGGCCCTTGGTTTACAGGCCATCGAAAGGGAACCTTGTTAGCAACAAGAGCGGGGAAGGAGAGTTTCCTCACTTACCCGCGCTTGGTGTTATTGTTGACGTCCTGGGATGTCGACGGTGGGCCCCTTGTGAGGCGCTAGAGCTGGATGCTCCGACATCATTTACCTTCTTTGTGTAGACGTCGACAACAGGCCCCTTAGGAGGTGACAGGGCTGGATGCTTCGGCGTCGTCCACCATCTCCGTGTAGACTTTGACGGCAGGCCCCTTGGCAGATGCCAGAGCTGGATGCTCCGGTGTTGTCCACCATCGTCATAGAGACGTTGACGGCAGGCCCCTTGGGAGGTGCCGGAGTTGGATGCTCCGGCGTCGTCCACCATCATTGCAGAGACGTTGACAGCAGGCCCCTTAGGAGGTGCCGGAGCTGGATGATCTGGCGTCGTCCGCCATCATCGTAGAGACATCGACGGCAGGCCCCTGGTTTACAGGTCATCGCGTGGAAAAATTGTTAGCAACTAGAGCGGGGCAGGAGAGTTGACTCACTTATCCGTTCTTGGTGCCGTCGTTGACGTTCTGGGATGTCAACTGCAGGCCCCTTGCGAGGTGTCGAAGTTGGATGCTCTGGCATCGTCCACCATGTTCGTGCAGACATAAACGATATGCCCCTTGGCAGGTGCAGGAGCTGGATGCTCCAGTGTCGTCCACCATCTCCGTGTAGACGTTGATGGCAGGCACCTAGGGATGTGCCAGAGCTGGATGCTCTGGCGTCATCCACCATCGTCGTAGAGATGTCGTTGGCAGGCCCCTAGTTTACAGGCCACCACAAGGGAACCTTGTTAGCAACATGAGCGGGGCAGGAGAGTTTACTCACTTATTCGCGATTGGTGTTGCTGTTGACGTTTTGGGACATCGACGGCACGCCCCTTGTGAGGTGCTGGAGCTGGATGCTCTGTTCGTTTGTCGTTCATAGAGGAAGA
Source organism: Tuctoria greenei (assembly GCA_036927565.1). Taxonomy (NCBI): domain Eukaryota; kingdom Viridiplantae; phylum Streptophyta; class Magnoliopsida; order Poales; family Poaceae; genus Tuctoria; species Tuctoria greenei. The sequence goes on from JAYESD010000010.1 coordinate 84,046,374, forward strand.
GGGGGGCTAGCCTTGTTCGTCGATTATATCCGTTCCTCTCCTTAACTCTGCCATGTCATTTAGTCCTGGACTAACGTACGGGGCTTGGGTAATTCGATGCATCGGTGCTCCGGGGTCCGACTCCTCTCGTCTTTAGGGTGTGAGCTCTCTGGTTCTAGTACTCAGCTGTAGCGCTGGGAGGCAGGGTGTGTTTGCTTAGGGTGTAGGACCAAGCTAAGAAATTTGCACCCCCTGGACCTCCTGCTGGGCACAGACCATTCCTGGGGAACCTTTTGGCGCCACGGGTCCCTAATGATGAGATCAGCCGGGAGAACCTTTCACACACTGCAGGTACCTCAAGTTGGCCCGCCTGTACTTGGATTGTATGACTCTAGCTAGAACAAGTGACAGAGTATGCGACGGTGAATATGAAGGTAACACATGGTAAACGAGGTTATCATTGCATGATAATAAAATTAATGCGTAATTAAATGAACAAAGTTTTTAAGAAGCCTTCAAGTAAAACAGTGAATTTCTAATAGGAGTTTGTAGGAGGAGACAGACTTTTACAAAAGAGGGCAACAGCTTGCCTCCAGATGACGAGGTAGGCAGGGTGCACAGGCTTAGGGTTTGGAACCAAGCTAAGCTGACTGCGCACTCTAGACTTGACCCTCCCGGTGCTCGGTTGTCCTATGTGCTGCTCCTAAGCCCTACAAATGTTTTACACTGATCTACTAAGCCCAGTATTTACAATAGGGGCGCCCAAAGCTCCATGGGTAGCTGCGATGGTTGGTGGGCAACCTTGCTGTCAACAGCTACTTAGAGTGGTGATGAGTGAGTTATACCTATTTCCCGCCTTTACCGCCCGTATTGCAAGTGGTCCGAGCAGAGCCGACACTGGGCTTGGCAGCTTTGACAGAGGTGTCAGTGCTACCGGGGAGCTGCAGCCGAGGCGCGGCGGGTGTTCCGCACTGACGCGAGCTTGGCAGAGGCCGACTCGATCTAGTGCCGCCCAGGACAGGTGTTAGGTCTGCTGTGAGTGCTTGGAGCCACTCCAAGGATAACACTGCAACGGTGCGATCTCCGCGAATCCTGAGGACCCCGGAGGGTGTTGGCATCTTCAGGACTAGGTAGACATAGCCATGAACCGATGATGGTGTTGAAGGGGAGGCTTACATCGGCGACATCGAAGAGGATGCTCTCTGTCCTGTAGTTGTCAGGTGTCCCGAAGGTCACCCGCAGATGGATGTTGTCGTATGGGATGATGCTCCCAGGTCCCACCCCCAAGAATGGGCTCGAGGGGGCAAGCTTGGACATCAGGATTTGCAGCTGCTCGAATGCTACCCGGCTGAGGAGGTTGAGGCTGGCCCCGCCATCTATCAATATGTAGTGCATCTTGACGTTGGCTATGGTGGGGGCGACTAGGAGAAGTAGTACCCCTGCCCCGGCCATGTTCTTGGGACAGTCAGAGGCGTCAAAGCTGATCAGCGTCTGCTTCTAGCGGTGGTGCTGCGCCAGAGTGGGTACATTGGCTATCGAAGCCACCGCACGACGAAGGGTCTTGACCGCGTTCTGGGACACGAGATCCCAAGACCCTCCAACATGATGTGGAGGATCTTGCGAGTCGGTGCTCCCGTCAGAGTCCTCATCTTGGTGGACAACATTTACGGCCCGCTCTTGCTTCTCGTACTCTAGCTCCTCGTCATTGTCGACCTTGGGTTTGACCTTCTACTTGCCCTCCTGTTGGCGGAAGGGGGCACCGTTCGGGCAGTGTTGCGCCCATTCTTGATAGTGTTCGACACATCTTTTTATCTCCTGGAACTCGGTCGTGGTGTGTTCACGAGTCTAGTGCACTGGGCAGCGCTCAATGTCTTCGTCAGCGGCTGGTGGCTAACGAGGGCATTTCTCCGGTCGTGGCAGCTTGCGTCCTATGGTTGTGGCTGCTGCCGCGATGGGGGATCCATGTAGTGGCTTGTTCTAGCCACCACCCTGGTTCTTGTTCTTCATTTTGCAACTACCAGGGGTAGCAGCTCCTTTTCTAGTCTGGCCAGTCCAGTCTGCTCTGAGGGCGGGTTAAGCGTGCCGGTCGCGGCCTTCTGCTGCTCTTACACACCGATCGGTGATGGAGAAGAGCCAGGAGACGTCTTGCATGTTGTGCGTGGCTAGTTTCTCGAGCATCTCGCGATCTCGCACTCCCTGGCAAAATGCCACTATGACAGAGGCATTTGGGATGTTGGGAATGGAGTTGTGTACCTGGGAGAAACGCTAGATGAATGACAACAACGTCTCCTTGGCTTGCTTTCGCATGGTGTGGAGGTCGAGCTCGGTGCCGGGGCGCGTGTAGGAGTTGCCGAAGTTCGTCGTGAACTATCGGCACAACTTATCCAAAGAAGTTATAGACCCCTCGGGAATGTTCATCAGGCATGAGTGGGCTAACCCAGTCAGGGCGACTGGGAAGTAATTCGCCAGGATGGTCTCGTCCGCTCCCGCAGCAAGGAGCATCTTGGTGTAGATCTGCTGGAACTCCGCCAAATGATGCTTCCGTCGAACCTCTCCAGGATATGTGACCGGAACTTGCGCAGCCACATTGCGAAGCAGAGGTGCCGAGCCAACACCACACAGCCTCCGACAGGCTTCGTCGGAGAGGCAGATGGGACAGCATACCCCAAGGGGTTTTGTTGCACGACGTGCGACACTTGCTAGACCTGCTGTTGTGGCACTGGTTGTGCCATGCGCTGCTGCAATGGTACTGGCTATGCCAAGTACTATTGCTGCAGACCTTGCTACACCGAGTACTGCAGGGGAGCTGTCGAGCCGACGTGCTCCTGATCAGGTGGAAAAGGGTTTACCTGCGGTGCACCATTTATGGAGGATGCCTCGTGAATAGGGCATTGAGTGCCATATTTGTCCTTGAGGTTGTGCCGCCTCTCTCGCTACCGCTCAATGATGACACGATCGTCCATGTAATCTTGACGACGGTAATGCTTGGCCCTGAGGTCCTCCGCGGGGATCCAGCCAACACTCGTAGGCTTGGAGGAGTGGGAGTTGGCGGTGCGACAGTCAATGGACGGCGTGCGTGATAGCGACACAAGGCGCCTTCCCCTGTTGGGGGAGTTGATGGCTGCAACGACGAAGTGGTCGATGTCTCGGACCCACTGCTGAGCTGCCCCCTGAGAGTCGTTTAGCGACAGTGGGTGGTGGAGGAGAGCTCTGGCCGCCGCCAAAGTGCTCTTGGGCACGCTGTTGGGGGAGCCGACTGAGCTGGGGCGTGTCCCGACATACTATCTTGGCCAGCCGTGCCTGCATAGGGGCGAGATGGACCAGAGAGTGCCGCTCGAGCGACGGATTCGGTCATCGTATGACGGCCTCGAAAACTGCCTTCCACAGGTCCGATGAACACCATGGTGGTGAAAGCACTACCACTTTTTTGAGGGAAAAGCCCTTACCTGGCACGCCAAACGTCGAAGGGTCAATGCGGGACTTTCCCTGGATCTGCTAAGCAGCAGCCCGCGGAGGTTCTTGTTCCGCAGGGCTTAGGCTTGAAACTAATGTTCTACCGGAAGAGTATAAGACAGTTGTTTTTATGTGGTTCAGGCTGCAAGGAGCGTAACACCGTACTCCACGGTGGATTGTATTTCTTGGTGAGTGTGTATGCATATGTCTGTGTATCGGCGATTCTAAATCCAGTCCTTGTATCGATGGCGGTCCAGACCTTTTATAGGCAAGGTCGGACGCCTTACAAGTGAGGTCCTGGGGCCCGACAGGTGGTCCCAGGGCGATCTTATCTTAAAGATCTAAGGTTCTTCTGTAAGCTTGCTCTGACAGCGGACGTGAGGACGCACTGCCTTGCCGCTTGGGTCATCAATAGTCCATGGGGCGTTGCTGACATTGGCAGGGAATGACCCATCCAACTGTCTCTGGCGCCGTAAGCTACCCACTTGGCGGATTTGCATAGGCCTGTGTCGCCTTCACTATGATGCGATTAGTTGCATCAGTACCTGACATTAGGCATGCGCCACACCATGCGTCTGGGGAAGCCACGTATATTCAACGCTTGATGGAGACAAGGCGCACCGTCCTCTTAACTTTCCTACTATCTGCTCAGGGCAAGTGGACTGACCATGCAGCCACCGGGGAGCTCTCCGCCATGGTGGAAGCCACGCCTGGCTTGTGGGTCACGTGGCAGCTTGGGAGCTCACCCCTGCGGAGGAGGTCAGGTCTCAACTTCGTGGGCAACGTGGCAGCTTGGGAGCTCACCCCTGCGAAGGAGGTCAGGTCTCGACTTCGTGGGCCATGTGGCAACTTGGGAGCTCACACCTGCGGAGGAGGTCGGGTCCCGTCCTGCTGGACACGTGGTTGTCTAGGAGCTTGTTGTCAAGGTGGAGCTGAGCTCTCCCCTTTTGGATGTCTCGTGGGCACCCCGAACTTCCCATCTGAGGGTGGCGGGTCCAGGTTTCTTTGAACAAGTGGCGCCCTCGGACCCTGTCCTTGTTGGGAGGCCAGGCACCTAGGCGGCTCTAGCTTGTGCTCGAGGGTACCCGGTATGCTAGGTACCGACAATCGCATAGCTGCTATTAAAGGTAGTAAGGAGCTAAATTTGGAACCTGATGATTTGGTGTGGGTTCATTTGAGAAAAGATAGGTTCCCGGATCTCATGCCATGTGCTGCTGGACTTTTTAAGGTTCTTGAGAGTATAAATGACAATGCATATAAATTTGAGTTGCCTACCGAGTTTCGGGTTAGTTCCACATTTGACATTTCAGATTTGAAGCCATACATGGGTGAGGAAGATGGGGAGGATGATGAGGACATCTCTCCTTTGCATAGGAACTGCAGTAATCTTGAATAGGGATCCTACAGCGATAAAAAACTGTACAAGGACCAATCACTACAGCACGTACAATTGAATCTCCATGTATGTTCTAACCCTGTCAATTGTGTTTCAGAACCTATGCTTGTTTCCATGCATGTTTTATTGATTATGAACAATGGGGAGGACCAGCAAGGGCTTGGAGGTGTCCAAGGAGTCAAGGAGGAGGGGATAGGACGTCCACACCAAGGAGTCCAAGCCCAACTCATACTTCGACTCCACCTGGGCGTCCAGGAGCTGCCTTAACCAAAATTGACATCTTGGACACATGCAGAGTCAGATTTGTACGTTCTATATATGTTTGGAACCAGAACTTCATAAAGCTTCCAATGTAACCATCCCCACCTCAAAATTCCTTTTGTGTTGACGGGAATCAGCAAAATAAATTGGCGTCCAGAGTCTATCCGGTGCTGCATCACCGTCCTTTGGGCTGCTGGCCCATGTATCATGTGGAAGCCCATTAGGGTTGCGTCCAGAGGTCTTGCACCCCCCTAGCTCCGATTTATACAGCAGCCGTCACCATATTAGGGTTGAGTTTTGCTTACAATCTGTCATTGAACAGTGTCACCGCTCATTTGTTGCCCAGTTCGTGATCAATTCAGTTTTGATTGCAACTTCTCTGTTCTTGCTTGTGTTCTTGATTGTGCTTGCAGGGATAAGCCTTTTTGGCGAGGTCATTCGTGTGACACGGGTGATAACCAACGGAACAGTGGTGTAGTGATTGTAGGGTTCCATTCGCTCGGAGCCTTAGATCACCAACGTCGAAATCTCCTTCCAATCAATACTACCATAACCTCTTGGAAGATCGGGACTCATCCTCCTATCAGAGAACATGATGGCATACTTGTTTTGCGGTGAAATTAATGGATGGAAGCCGACGGCCAGTCGCGGCTACCGGCGAGGTTTGGCGACATTGCGCAACCAAAGGAAGGCATCAGGACACTCAGAGAGGATGCTCTATTAGCTCCCAGAGAAGTGTAGAATGATTGCATGCACTTGGTTTGCTAAGGGAGTGAGCAGAACGGTGGCGCACCAGGCGGGTGGGCAGTTCAAGGCGGCGGTTACCAGATTTGATCTCCTGAGACATTGTTATTCAATTATTTTCCAAACTAGCTGATCGTTGTCGTGCGCAATGGTGTGTATATGGTATGGCTTAACCGGAATGGAATGAAGTTCTACCTAGATGAGGAATTTTGCCGGCAAACGAATAGAGCTCACTATGGACGCCGATGAGAAAAATGCAAAATCTGACGATCACAAGCAATAGAATTGCCTCAAATTATATGGATACGAAGTAAGAGATAATGCGAACCCGTAGGAGGCGTTGGATGTTCGTAGGAGCAATGGAGACACTTGGGTGACGTTGACACTCACGGCGCGCAGTGGCAAAAACAAGGGCGGCGGCATCAAGAACTCCAAATCTGGAGAGCTCGACCAAGTTCCTACCAAAATCATTGTTTAGAATCGTTCGCAAGGAAGTTATAGAGATGATCATGGAAGGAATTTGATGACAGCTCAACGAGGAGAGAAATATCGGCCGGAGCATCAAAGTTACATGGCGCCGGCTATGGGAAAGAAAACTTGAAATCCTGTCCAGTCGACGGTGCTTTGAGCCAGCATGATGCTCAGTCATGTTTAGGGATGTCTAAGTGTTCTTCTTGTGTACTCAGCTGACACAGAAGTGAAGCGGAGGTTTAGCAGCACATCGAGCTGCCACTCTGCAGCAACAACGGTTGACCGGGCGGGAAAACAGTGACCGCTCTGCAGCAACGAGGCACCAGCGCATGAGCGGATGACCTTGACTGAGCAAGAAAGCAAACGGAGGGGCAGCGAGTAGGAAGCACACGGCTGCCAGCACCAAGGTTATGGAAACAGGGCCGATGCATGGGCGTGACAACCAGCGAGGCGTGCTTGTGCGGAAGCTCGAACAGAACCAGAGATGGAGCAAAGCAGGGCACGTTCTGAGATGATAAGGAGAAAAATCTTCAGCTCGGTTCACCTAGGGCGCAAGGCATGACATGCAAAACAGCGCGCTGGCGATCTGTGAGCAGAGAACAGAGTCGGTTCAAGCTTTTGTGAAGCTGCCATGTGGGGTCCATGGCCACACCCTCCCTTCTCTCTCCGGTAAATCATTTCCCTTATCAAACAAGTCCCAAATTTGATCAAACTTGGTGGGCAAGCTAAGTAAAATATGTAGAACTCACATTTGAACTTCTATTTGAGAATTGACCAAGTTTGAATCAGACTCAAATTTGATTTTTCAATTCAATTGCATTTTAAGTGGTTGCATTGAATTATATAGAAATTGAAGTTCAAAAAAATATGAAACTTGGCATGGGGACTGTCGATTTGTTCTTGTGACACTTCCCCCGGACCTGTTATGTGAGCATCCCGGGAGGTTCTTGATCGGTAGGGCTTAGTCCTCAATAGAGATTGCGCATATGAGAGTGTTGACGGCTCTTAAGATATACTAACAAATCATCCCCGGTAACGGCGCCAAAAATGTTTGTTGGTATTTCTTAACACCACAGATCATCTCCGGTAAAGAGGTGAGATCCGCAAGTGCACGGAAGATACCATTGTAGCATTTCACCCATGAGTATTCCCAAGGGTATGGTGTTTATCCCAAAGAAAGACAATGGATTAAAGTATATACTACTCTTATGGTCAAGCTATGGGATACTAATCAATTATCCGGACAGGGGGTAAGTTGATAATAGGGATAGTGTGATACACACCAAGGCAATCTATTCTAAAGGGTAAATGGGTCCTAGAGGGAGATTGTATTAAGAGTTAGAGAGTTGCTATTACAATGGTCCTAATACATATACATAGCCTAAGGTAGATGCTAATGGTCATGTCAATGATGAATTCCTATGCAATGTTATTCAACACATCGGGCACGGGCTTACCCCTAGTAATACTAGGGTGACTCCCGCCAAGAGCTTGTGACATAGCCGAACGTGGAGGATTACAAAGGACAGATAGGACTGTCACCACCTACTGCCTACCTCTTCAATCCGTGGGTCTATGATACATCCAACGCTACTTAAATACCCTAGCACCATGCTAGCATAATAAGCAAATACCTTAAGAGCTGCAGCACAAGCCATCCTAAGGCAATGAACTAAATCATCATTGAACCAATGTTGATTGCATAGCATAGTTATTCGTATTAACATAATCATATCATAACTACATAGACTATAGTGGAGGTCTATAGTGTTTTTGACCATAAGATGTGATTATGAGAGTACAATCATAAAGACTATACCTTCCACTTATATGGACTCCACAATCAAACAAGAAACGATTTGTCCAAGTATACGTATTAAAGAAGACTAATGATAATATCTTTATTGAGCACAAAGTCACAAATACAAGAAGGAATACATGAGACATAACTTTCCCAATGTGGAATTGGGAAGAGAGACTCCTTCTACTCCTTTCCCAATTTGGACTTGGGACTAGATGCTCTCCTCTCTACATCCTAACTCCTCTAAGGACTATGGGAAGATAGTGTATACAATACAATGATGCCCAAGTGGTGTGTCCTGAAGTGAGGGGTATGGGGTCCTATTTATACTAGTGTTGAGGTCGGTTCCCGCCACCAAAAGCGCGCGAATCAGTCGTAATTGACTCCAGGGAGCTGGGAGGAGCCAACACGTGGAAGTTGACCGCGTTTGGCGACGGGACCAGGTCAGCCGACCCCCTGGTTCGGCTGACCTGGTCAGGGCTCCAAACGGCCCTAGCCTCTCCCTATTGTATTTATATAGACATGTTTTTGTAGTGAAGGGTTCTCCCTCTTGAATGTATTCCTTCATGAGCATGGTGAGGCTTTGTCCTTCTTATGGGTGCCACTCTGACCATATTGATATTCCATTGAATCAACCCATACCTTGATCATGGATCAATGGCTTCCTTGGGCATGATGACATGTGGACTCCACAATCAACCAAGAAAAGCTTCATCCACAATGTCACCTGCCCTAGGTTGAATGGGTTTGGTCGAAGTGTGAGAATCCCAACAAGTGATGTGGGATATCTTGGACATTGAATGCTCCTTAAGTTCTTGTCCTTGGCCAAGATCTTCATGTGGATGTTGTCTTGATTTCTGCTTGGCCAAGATACTTCAATGTAGGATAGTTAAACTTAAATACCTTGGAAATCCATAGCCTCCTTGAATACAAGGGTGATGTTAATTCCACCCTTGACCTCCTTGTGAATGGTAGCCATTGGAGTTGTTGTATGAAAAAGGTCCTCATGGGTCATAGGGAAATAATTCCCACGCGTCCCATGATGACATGGATTTTCACAAATCATGTGAATATCCACGACTTGGATTGTCCAAACAAATCTCCAACGACATGGATATTCATGACACTTCAATGGAAGGTGTAGTTCCATAACTTGCATATACACCTTGTGAAGTGGTGTGCATGACAAGCTATGGGAACTCGAGCATTCTTCAATCCAGCCCTTGAGCGGAGAACTTCTTCTCATCCATGATGAATGAGAATAGGACTCCTTCGGCTCCAGCATGAATGTGGTCATGGATTGGTGGAGCCAACCCATGACATGAGTGTTGGATGAAGAGCCTACTATTCACCCAATGGTGCAGGCAAACCAAGAAGAACTTATTGGAGCCTTCCCCAAGCTTGGGTATGGATGACTTTGGCTCCTACTGAAAGTTGAAATTCTACCGCAAAAGGCAATGGTGTTGCCTAGCGGACATTTGTTGAGGTACGCCTTGAATCATCTTGCAGTTTAGCACTTGCGTCCTCGTTGGCCATCCTATACAATGGGTTGGCCAACACTTCCTTGTTTTCACACAAAGGAGAAAACAAACAAGGGTAATCCTGTCTAATAACTATTAGTACCTATAGCTTAATGACAAGTGATAGCTATCCTTCACTTCCTTTGCCTTCCCTAGCAACGGCGCCAGAAATGCTTGTTGACGGCTCCTAAGATATACTAACAAATCATACCTGGCAACGGCGCCAGAAATGCTTGTTGGTATTTCTCAACACCACAGATCATCTCCGGTAAAGAGATCCGCAAGCGCACGGAAGGTACCGTTGTAGCATTTCACCCATGAGTATTCCCAAGGGTATCATATTTATCCCAAAGGAAGGCAATGGAGTAAAGTATATAATACTCTTATGGTCATGCTATGGGATACTAATCAATTATCCAGACAGGGGGTAAGTTGATAATAGGGGTAGTGTGACACACACCTAGGCAATCTATTCTAAAGGGTAAATGGGTCCTAGAGAGAGATTGGATTAAGAGTTAGAGAGTTGCTCCTACAATGCTCCTAATACATATACATAGCCTAAGGTAGATACTAATGGTCATGTCAATGATGAATTCCTATGCAATGCTATTCAACACATCGGGCACGGGCTTACCCCTAGCAATACTAGTGCGACACCCACCAAGAGTCTGTGGCATAGCCGAACATGGACTATTACAAAGAACGGATAGGGCTGTCACCACCTACTGCCTACCTCTTCAGTCTGTGGGTCTACAAGACATCCAACCCTACTTAAATACCCTAGCACCATGCTAGCATACTAAGAAAATACCTTAAGAGCTGCAGCACAAGTCATCTTAAGGCAATGAACTAAATCAGTGTTGAACCAATGTTGATTGCATAGCATAGTTATTCATATTAACATAATCATATCATAACTACATAGACTATAGTGGGGGTCTATAGTGTTTATGACCATAAGATGTTATTATGAGAGTACAATCATAAAGACTATACCTTCCACTTACATGGACTCCACAATCAAACAAGAAATGCTTTGTCCAAGTATACGTATAAAAGGAGACTAACGATAATATCTTTGTTGAGCACAAAGTCACAAATACAAGAAGGAATACATGAGACATAGCTTTCCCAATGTGGAATTGGGAAGAGATACTCCTTCTACACCTTTCCCAATTTGGACTTGGGACTAGAGGCTCTCCTCTCTACATCCTAACTCCTCTAAGGACTATGGAAGATAGTGCATACAATAGAATGATGCCCAAGTGGTGTGTGTTGAAGTGAGCGGTATGGGGTCCTATTTATACTAGTGTTGAGGTCGGTTCCCGCCACCAAAAGAGCGCGAATCAGTCGTCATTGACTCCAGGGAACCAGGAGGAGCCAACACGTGGAAGTTGACCGCGTTTGGCGCCAGGACCTGGTCGGCTGACCCCCTGGTTCGGCCAACCTGGTTAGGGCTCCAAACGGCCCGTACTTCCTCCTGGTGGCTGCAAGGTGGGTCACATTGAATTATATTAGTGCTACACCGTTGGATATTCATGACACTTCAATGGAAGGTGTAGTTCCATAACTAGCATATACACCTTGTGAAGTGGTGTGCATGACAAGCTATGGGAACTCGAGCATTCTTCAATCCAGCCCTTGAGCGGAGAACTTCTTCTCATCCATGATGAATGAGAATAGGACTCCTTCGGCTCCAGCATGAATGTGGTCATGGATTGGTGGAGCCAACCCATGACACGAGTGTCGGATGAAGAGCCTACTATTCACCCAATGGTGCAGGCAAACCAAGAAGAACTTCTTGGAGCCTTCCCCAAGCTTGGGTATGGATGACTTTGGCTCCTACTGAAAGCTGAAATTCTCCCGCAAAAGGCAATGGTGTTGCCTAGCGGACATTTGTGGAGGTACGCCTTGAATCATCTTGCAGTTTAGCACTTGCGTCCTCGTTGGCCATCCCATACAATGGGCTGGCCAACACTTCCTTGTTTTCACACAAAGGAGAAAACAAACAAGGGTAATCCTGTCTAATAACTATTAGTACCTATAGCTTAATGACAAGTGATAGCTATCCTTCACTTCCTTTGCCTTCCCTAGCAACGGCGCTAGAAATGCTTGTTGACGGCTCCTAAGATATACTAACAAATCATCCCTGGCAACGGCGCCAGAAATGCTTGTTGGTATTTCTCAACACCACAGATCATCTCCGGTAAAGAGATCCACAAGCGCACGGAAGGTACCGTTGTAGCATTTCACCCATGAGTATTCCCAAGGGTATCATATTTATCCCAAAGGAAGGCAATGGAGTAAAGTATATAATACTCTTATGGTCATGCTATGGGATACTAATCAATTATCCAGACAGGGGGTTAGTTGATAATAGGGGTAGTGTGACACACACCTAGGCAATCTATTCTAAAGGGTAAATGGGTCCTAGAGGGAGATTGGATTAAGAATTAGAGAGTTGCTCCTACAATGCTCCTAATACATATACATAGCCTAAGGTAGATACTAATGGTCATGTCAATGATGAATTCCTATGCAATGCTATTCAACACATCGGGCACGGGCTTACCCCTACCAATACTAGTGCGACTCCCACCAAGAGCCTGTGGCATAGCCTAACATGGACGATTACAAAGAACAGATAGGGCTGTCACCACCTACTGCCTACCTCTTCAGTCTGTGGGTCTACGAGACATCCAACCCTACTTAAATACCCTAGCACCATGCTAGCATACTAAGAAAATACCTTATGAGCTGCAGCACAAGTCATCTTAAGGCAATGAACTAAATCAGTGTTGAACCAATGTTGATTGCATAGCATAGTTATTCATATTAACATAATCATATCATAACTACATAGACTATAGTGGGGGTCTATAGTGTTTATGACCATAAGATGTGATTATGAGAGTACAATCATAAAGACTATACCTTCCACTTACATGGACTCCACAATCAAACAAGAAACGCTTTGTCCAAGTATACGTATAAAAGGAGACTAACGATAGTATCTTTGTTGAGCACAAAGTCACAAATACAAGAAGGAATACATGAGACATACCTTTCCCAATGTGGAATTGGGAAGAGATACTCCTTCTACTCCTTTCCCAATTTGGACTTGGGACTAGAGGCTCTCCTCTCTACATCCTAACTCCTCTAAGGACTATGGAAGATAGTGCATACAATAGAATGATGCCCAAGTGGTGTGTGTTGAAGTGAGCGGTATGGGGTCCTATTTATACTACTGTTGAGGTCGGTTCCCGCCACCAAAAGCGCGTGAATCAGTCGTCATTGACTCCAGGGAGCCAGGAGGAGCCAACATGTGGAAGTTGACCGCGTTTGGCGCCAGGACCTGGTCGGCCGACCCCCTGGTTCGGCCAACCTGGTTAGGGCTCCAAACGGCCAGTACTTCCTCCAGGTGGCTGCAAGGTGGGTCCCATTGAATTATATTGGTGCTACACCGTTGTATGGCCTCGGATACTCTTTTTTGTGGGTCATTTGATCCATGTGGTGCCACGTGTCGTCGCGTGATTGGCTGGGATGATATTTTATAGGATTGTTCCCCATACTTTTCCTCAATTCCTGAAATATCTTCATACACATATTTCTCCAAGTACAAGTGGAAATAGGTCAAGTAGAAAGGTGATGTGTGCAAGAGCCGATCAATCATTCACATAATTGAGTTATATTGACGGCTGAAATTTGTATATGACAGCCGTCAAAAGAGAGATGGTGAGATGGTGGTTTTACTTGGTTCAGGCTGTCGGAGCGTAATACCCTACTCCGCAATGAGGCTTGTATTGGTGTGTGAACGTGTTTGTTGCATGTGTGTGCGTTGATATTGGATTGGTCCCCGTGTAAAAGTGGCGGTCCGGTCCTTTTAGAGACAAGGTCAGACACCTTACAAGTGGGGTCCAGGGTCCGACAGGTGGCCTCAGGGCGATCTTATCCTAAATATCTAAGGCTATGCTGTCTCTGACGTTGGCTTGGAGACTCGTCATCTTGTCGCCTCTATTACCAGTGGCCCACACGCAGTTGCTGACGCTGGAAGGTGACATTTTGTCTGTCTGTCTTGTCATTGTAAGCTACTCTACTTGGTAGAGAGGGGTAGGCCTGTAGCGCCTTTACTGTGATGCAATTGGGCGCAGTGGTCTCTAACTATTAGCGTGCGCCGCATCATGCGTCGGGGGTGGGTGCATGTCTTCAATACTTGATTTAGATAGAGCGCCCCATACCTTAACTCCTACAACCCTCCGGCCAGGGAAAGTTGCAGAACACGTGGTAGCTTCATGCTGACCACTGCGAGGGAGGCCAGCCACGAAGCCCTTCTCTGCAGGAGGTTTCCATCCTGGTGCTTCGAGCCACTTGGCTGCATCGGAGCCCACTCCTATGGTGGAGTGGGGTCCCGTCCCACTAAACATGTGGCAGCTTGGGAGCCCGCCTCACCGGGGCAGCTGGGTCCCGTCTTTGAAGTCCATGTGGCAGCGGCGCATCTCGCACTTGAGGAAGGTCGAGGTCCAACACCTTCCTAACACGTGGTGCCTTTGGATCCTGCCTCGGCGGGGAGGCATGGTACATAGGTACTTTCAGCCTGTATGCAAGGGTACCCCATATGCAGGGTACTGACAGTGGCCCCTGGGTCCACCCTAGGGCTCCATGCTTTCCCACACTGTCTTTTATATTTTTTCTTGGTCAATCAAAGTAGTGGGCGCCTCTGCTAATGTGGCCACGTGTTCTCTCTTGGTCGAGAGATTATAGCAACATGATCTTTTCTTGCGGTAGTATATTTTCCTTCTACAGCGCCTTTAACCGCAACGGTTCCAAAAGTAGCTATAGCACTTTCAGTTGTTCCATCTTTATGGAAACCGCTCTAGCTTCTTCTCAGGTGGCTGATCGCTCGGGTAAGCTCTTCTCACAAAGGAACTGGGCCCCATTGTCATGGATGATGTGGGTTGAGTAGTGTGAGCTTGGCCCTGGCGATCCGCACGATGTGCTCAGGCATTGCGGGGGTAATCAAAAAGGAAACATTTGCTAGTTGGGGTGATTCCTTCATTACTCACACTCTGCCACCCAAGCTTTTTCCTCCTTCCCTGAGCGCCCGAGCCTTCTCCACTTAGCATAAGCCCTTGTTCTTGTTTGCTACGATAGCCTCCATGCCACCTCCTTCTCGTTTCTAGACGGCGGAAGATCTGATGCAGGTGAGGCGACTGCTTGGCTGGGCCGCATCAGAGCATGGATTGATGATCCATTGAGGGTCTCCTGCTCTTCAATACTTGCGCGAAGACGAGACTGTTCTCTTCATCACCGATGTGTTTGCGGGGCTTGGGCTCCTGTTTTCAGGGTTCTTACTCGCATTGCTAGAGGAATACGGGCTATAGCTACACCACCTAACGTTGAACTCCATCATTGTGGTTGCAGTGTTCGTCCACTTCTGTGGGCCCTTCGTGGGTACTCCACCGAGAGTGGAGTTGTTCCAATTCTTCTTTGTGATGAATACCACTGGAAGGAGCGAGATGAGCTAGGTGGAAGCCTACTACTTCCCGCATCGGGAGAAGACCTCCATGATCTACACTGCTTTCCTAAAAGGTGGCATGTGGAGCCGCTGGAGGGAAGACTGGGCAATCGTGCAGACTGAGGCCCACGCCCTGCTGAAGATGCCCTCTCAAGACCCAGCTTTTGATCCCACCACCTGGGAAGCGTACCAGGGGTTGATGAGGGAGTACAAGACGGTGCTGAAGAGGATATGTTTCCTTGCAGACAAGGGCATGACCTCCCTGATAGTGTTGGCAGACTTCTTGCACCGCCGCCTCACCCCTCTTCAGTGGCGCCTGTACGGGGCCTGGGTCTACTCCAGTGTATCTGACCAGTGCCGGCTGAATCAGAGCGACTCAACTCCCGAGATGCTGGAGGAGATGATGAAGGTGGTGTCTTGTGACACGATCGATGATGAGCGCATCTCCATCCCAGATTACTGCCAGTCGCTTTTCATGGCCTCTGGCATGAGGAATGAAGTGCGGGTCTTGATGCTGAAAGTCAATGTGTTCGGCCTTGCTCGGCTACACCCCAAAGCGGTGTCGTGCTGTGATGCGGAAAGGGTCAAGGTCTATCGCACGCCCTTAGAGAGGGTGGAGGTAGGGCACTCAACAACCTCCAACGGGGTGGAGGACAGTCAGCCAGCGTCAGTTCCTACACCGGGGAAGTGTTCTCGTACATCGATCGTGTATGTCACCGTCCTTGTGCTGAAGATGTGGAAGCTGATGTGGCGGGATTGTTCTATAATCTCCCATCGCGAGGGAGTCGGAGAGGCTAAAGCCTCCATCATCGACCTCATCTTCGATTCTAGCAGCGGCTCTAGAGGTGTCGTGCCTGCACAGCCATCGAAAGGCGAACCATGAACTCATGATGTTCGGGTGATTGGTGGAGAGGAGAGCAGCGGTGGTGGTTCCAGAGGAGGCGCAAAGGGATCCATGCTGATGGACGCATCGACACAAGTCGACCAAGAGCAGATGCTAGGGGCTGTGGCGCTGGCCTTGGTGTCGAGTCCAGAGGGCCTCGATCTGCCGTGCGAGCTCGGAGGCTAGGGTCTTAGGAGCAGCCCGGTCAGCCAGTAAGGCGCAATTTTATTCCTTCACTGTTCTTTTGTTGCTTCTTCACACTAACATAGTCGGCTTTGGATTTTCAGGGCGTCATCGGCCAACATAGTACTCTTGGTGCTTCCGAGGGTGGGCTTGATAACTCCTGCACCTCCCGGAACTGGAACGGGGATCATTGCACAGCATCCCGCACTTGCGGGTGCACTAGCTTCTGTCGATACAGCTTTCCCTGTGGATGTTCCTCATGCTCCTTCGTCTGTTATAGCAGATGGGGTTGAGATGGTGCCAGTCGAGGAGGTGGCCACCTGGGTCGTCACGCTTAACCCTGGTGGGGTAGACCCGCACATCGCTCTCTCTGGGCTGGTGCTCGATGTCGTTGGTGCACAAGATGGCGACTCGTCACATGCAGCCGGCGACACCTTTGTGGTAGGGGAGAGTGCTTCGGCACTGGGTGGCGACACACTCATTCCTGAAGCACCAACCGGTGAGCCATCAGGTCCCCGGACGCTGGTGTCTGCAACGGTGTCAGTTTATGAGGCGGGGAGGCAGCCGTCTGTGTCGACGATGATGTCGATCCCCTCTTTGAGGCTGTTGTTGCGACCCAGTCCATCATGCACCAGACGCAGGCTGCTATCACCTGAGAGTGGGATCAACTTGCAGAAGATGAAGGATCTCGAGGAAAATGCCCTGAAGGCCCATGCAAATGCCCAAGCCCACCTCAGGTTGTGCGAGGACAGCGGTTGGAGCTGGTCCACTGTGAGGTTGTCATTGCCGATTAGGAACGGGACATGGCGGTGAGGGAAGAAGAGGTCTATTGGATCCTCGGTGTGGTGGGGGAGAGGCCCCAAGCCGTGCAGGACTTTGAGCTTGCCATCAAACACCGGGAGGACGACTTGGAGCATCGTGCTCAGGAGCTCGCTGCTCGGGAGGAAGCAGCGTAGAGAGAGGTAGAAGACCTCCAGGCCTCCTGGAAATCTAAGGCACAAGGGATCCGAGACTTCCTGGCCCGTGCTGGGGCGGTGGTTGAACCCCTCGGACTTGGTCCCATGCCGTGCTGGGAGCTATCTCATGGGGTGGCCCAACTGCTCCCAGCCTTCGACTCCTTCTGACCAACGTTGGGGTAAGGCAGCTGGAGGTCAAAGGAAGGGAGCTATTAGAGCAGGTGGCCTTCCATGTCTTGGTGTGCTTCCAGAGCTCGTATCTGACGATCCTGTTGGATTCAATAGAGCATGGCCCCTTTTGATGAGCAAGAGGAGGAGGCGAGGGCTGAAGTCCAGGACCTTGCCAAGCAGGTGGCTTCCTCATTCCAGGGGATTTGAGACCAGCGGCCCCCAGGCAGAGCACCTATGTAACCGGGACTAGCCCCTTTGTAAAAATAACTCTTAATCAATTTTAATTCATTTTTCACTTTTCGACTTGTCTTGTCAATCTCAATCTATCGCTCTGGGTCCTTAGCTGCTTAAGGGCTTGAAGAACTATCGAGTTTGTTAGTTTTTGAGGAACGAACGATTGCACAGTTGACATGGTCATTCTATCGTCAGTTGATGTCGTGCGTATGCAAACCCCCTTAGAGGCTCCGTGGTAGATGTGGCGAGGTGGCTTGGCATTCCTACCACTTGATCGCAAGATGTCTTCGACGGGCCCTCAACGGAGCGGACGAGTTTGAGTAGATGACCTCGACAGGCCCCTCCAAAGGAGCCATGGTTTGTCTAAGTAGAGACGTCGACAGCAGGCCCCCTTGGTGGTGCCAGAGCTGGCTACTCTGCCGTCGCCCACCATTGCTATAGAAACATTGAAAGCAGTCCCTTGGGTGGTGTCGAAGCTGGCTCCTCCGACATCACCCACTGTCACTGGAGAAACATCGACGACAAGCCCCTTGGGTGGTGCCAGAGCTGGCTGTTGCGGCGTCGCCCATCATCATTGTAGAAATGTCTACAGCAGGCCCCATGGATGGTGCCAGAGCTAGCTGCTCTTCCGTCGCTCACCATCGCTGTAGAAACATCAACGGTCGACCCCTTGGGTGGTGCCGCAGATTGCTGCTCTGGCATTGCCCACCATCGCTGTAAAGACGTCAATGGCAGGCCCCTTGGGTGGTGCCGAAGCTGGCTCCTCCAACGTCGCCCACCATCGTTGTAGAGATATCGACGGCAGGCCCCTTGGGTGCTGTCGGAGCTGGCTGTTTTGGCGTCACCCACCATCAATGTAGAAATGTCGACGGTAGGCCCGTTGAATGGTGTCGGGGCTGGTTGCTCCGGTGTCGCCCACCATCATTGTAGAAACATCAACGACAGGCCCCTTAGGTGGTGCCAGAGCTGGCTCCTCCAGCGTCGCCCACAATTGTTGTAGAAACGTCAATGGCAGGCCCCCTGGGTGGTGCTGGAGATAGTTGATCCGGCATCGGCCGCCATCATTGTAGAAACGTCGACGGTACGGCCCTTGGGTGGTGCCGGAGCTATCTGCTCCGACTTCACCCACAATCGTTGTAGAAACGTTGACAGCAGGGCTCGTAGGAAACCTAAGAATCCTTGTTAGCAATAAAAGTGGGATGATGGAGTGTACTCACAAATCAGCACTTGTTGCCATTATGTAGAAGAGCATCGGCGGGCCCCCTGGGATGTGTCGTTGCTGGATGCTCTAGCGTCGCCCACCATCAACACGTAGAAGTGTCTACGACGAGCCCACTGGGAGGTACTGGAGTTGGATTCTCTGGTGTCGCCCACCATCAACTCCTAGAAATGCTGTCAGTGGGCCCCTAGCTTGCCAATGCTACTAGTGGTTGTGCCCTAACCGACCTGCTTTGTATGTCCTGCACACAAGACAGAGGGGGCATAATGTTGCTGGTCGGCCACCTTACTCTACTCTTTTAGTTTTGCTACGTCTTACAGTACTGAGCTAGTACGCGGGTTTGGTTAACTCAGTGTGTTAGCGCCCGGGATCCGGCTCCCGCCTTACTCATGGTGTGAGCCTCCTAGCCCCCAGTACATAACCGCAGCGCTGGGAGGCAGAGTGCACATGCTTAGGGTATAGGACCATACTAAGTATGTTGCACACACCTGGCCTCTAGCTCTGCGTAGGCTTTTCGTGGGAGACCATCTGGCGCCACATGGCCCGAAGTAAGAGAGCAGCCGCGAGATCCCAAACCACTTTGCAGGTACCTCAAACAAGTCCTCCTTAAGCAGGGATGCATAACTCCACCAGGGGTGATATAGAGAAAAATTGACCAGTTATATTAGGATAATATAGAAAAACGAGAATTGATTGATGATCACAAATTTAACCGGTATTTAGATGAACATAAGAGAAAGCATAGGGTACGACAATGATTCTTTCAAATTGGTATTCATAGGAGGAGATAGGCTTTAAAAATAAGGAAACGACCCACTCCGGATTGCAAAGGAGGCAAAGTGTTCATGCTTAGGGTGCAGGAAAAAGCTAAGCGGGCTAAACACTCTGGACTTGTCCCTCTTGGAGCTTGGATGTCCAAAGTGTTATCCCTGGGAACCATGACACTCTATACTATCCTACCATTATGCTAGGGGTGGAACTTATGGAGGTGCTCTATTTTCCAGGGATGGGGGAGGGGCTCTCTGTCCTCCGTGGCCACGCGGACGCACCCGAGGCAGGATACCTGCATCACTCAGAAGGGGCCCTCCCAATTGGTGGAGGGTTTGTGTGACCCTTCTCAAGAAAGTGTCCACCACAGCACCAGGTCCCCTGTCTGGAGTTATCTACTCTGCACGAACTATTCCTGGTAGTGCAGGAGTGCCTGTCAGTACCGTGCATTTCTGATGGCGGCATGCTACCTTGCTTCGACGATGAGGTCGAAAACTTCACATCGAAGCCCAAAACGATCTCTGGGCTAGGACACCCTTGACCCCATACTCATGGAAGAAAGGCATTTCTTCTGTGGCCCAGCTGGGTGATGTCTGGCTCGCCCATAGTGCACACAAAAGTTCGTCGACCCACTTGGCACCATGCTTATCCAAGTTGTCATACATGCGCATCTTGAGGCCCCTGAGGATCTCATCATTGGCCCTTTCAACTTAATCGTTGCTCTTTGGGTGAGCCACAAACGCATAACAAACTTCGATGTTGAGGTCTTCGCAGTAGTCTTTGAATGCTGCACTAGTGAGCTGGGTCCCGTTGCCGATGATGATGATGTTCGGGACCCCAAACCTATAGACAGTCCACTTGATGAACTTAATTGCAGACTCCTTGTTGATGGTGATCACCGGGGCTGCTTCCGGCCACATGGTGAACTAGTCTACGGTGACATAGAGGAATCAGTACCCTCCGATGGCCCTAGGGAAGGGACTTAGGATATCCAGCCCCCAAACCGCGACGGCCAGGAGGGTGAAATCATCTATAGTGTTTGTGCCGATTTGTGAATTTACTTGGCGTGGAACTAGCAC
This sequence comes from Tuctoria greenei, assembly GCA_036927565.1. Lineage (NCBI taxonomy): Eukaryota > Viridiplantae > Streptophyta > Magnoliopsida > Poales > Poaceae > Tuctoria > Tuctoria greenei. Next base: position 84,067,007 of record JAYESD010000010.1, read on the forward strand.
ACCTTGCACCCTTTCACCAGCTTGACGGCGTCTTAGAGTGTTGTTCGGCCAGCAGAAGCCATGTCGTAAAGCCTTTCCGACCAGTGTGCAGGAAGCCGCATGATTCCCGCAACCTCCTTCCTGGAACTCTGCGAGCAACTCGCAGCCCCCCTCCTAGGTTATGCACCGTAATAGAATGTTGTTGGCGCCACGCCGATAGAGGTCTCCATGTACCAGCGTGTACCGTTTTGCCATCCTCACGATCCGCTCAGCATATACATGTTCCTCGGGAAGGATGTTGTCCTTCAGGTAGTCTCGGATCTCCATGGTCCATGCATTGGGACTTTCCTGAGGTTCTGGATCTTGGACGACAGGTGATCTGGAGTCTCTGGTGATGCACAAGAACATGGACCGGTCCCATAGTTGCAGGGCCACCGAGATCGCCAGCTCTGAGGTGTTGGGTTTGCCTTCTTTGTTAGGCACTGTAGGCCTAGCGGTTGGTCACACACACCTCCTGCCGAAGGAACTTTCAGGATCCGGGGCCCTAGTGGATGCCATTGTTGACAAGGCGTCGGCGTTGGAGTTGTGAGCATGCGGTACATGGCAGAGGTCCAAGGCCTTGAAGCTATCCTCTAGCTTCTTGATGTGCGGCAACTACACCACGAGCTGAGGATCGTTGCAGCTGCATTCTCCCCGGACCTGCTTGATGATTAGCTTGGACTCTCCCTTGACTGGTATCTACTCGACGCCAATACCTTGCGTAGCTGTTAGTACGAAGATGAGGGCTTTATACTCCGCGATATTGTTGGTCACCATGAAGTCAAGGCGCACCGCGTACTTGGACTGCTCCCCTATTGGCGAGGTAAGCAGTATGTTGGCTCCAGCCCCTTGCTTTCACGAGGAACCGCCAAGGAAGAGTGTCCAGTGGGTTCTTGTGAGTACCGGTGACCTAGGCTCCAACTCGCTAATTCTTGGCCCCCTAGGTTTCTTGGCGAGGTAGTCCAATCAGCAACGAAATCTGCCAGCACTTGGCTCTTGATCGCATGCCGCGACAAGAAGTCGAGTTTGAATTCTGCCAGTTCCGCCGCACATTTAGCGATGTTGCTGATTGTGTTGGGGCTGTGGAGCACTGCCCTTTGTGGGAATGAGGTCACCACTGAGACTCAGTGTACCTGAAAGTAATGGCAGAGCTTCCTCGACGCGATTAGCACTGCATAAAGCAACTTGTGTACTTCAAGGTACCATGTTTTTGCTTCTTGCAGGACTTCTCTGATGAAGTAGACTGGGCATTAGATAGTTCGGACCCTCCCTGGGGAATCTGACGCATCTTCTTCCATCTACTCCGGACCCAGAGACTCCATGTTCCCCGAACCTGGGTCGTCCTCTAGGGGCTGAACACAGAGGCATCTTGATCTCCCGGGGCCCTAGGGGGACCCGAGTGCCCTCCGAGGGCTGGGACCCGGAGGCAACTTGATCATCGGGGCCCCCTGCAGGTTCCAAGCTCTGGAGCTCTAAGTCAATGGCAGGGGCTCCGTCTGCTCCTTGGTGCTATTGGGGACCAGGTCGTTCTGCAACCAGGACCATGCTTACCACTTCCATCATGGCGGCGATGTAGAGGTACAGAGGCTCCATGGGCTCCGGGGCCACCATGATGGGTGGCGACATAAGTTGTTTCTTCAACTCGTAGAATGCCTTCTCTGCCTCCTCGGTCCACATGAACAGTCCAGACTGATGCAACAGCTTAAAGAATGGGAGATCCCGCTCAGCCAGTCTAGAGATAAACCAGTTGAGTGCTGCCAGGCAACCTGCAAGCTTCTACACGTCCTACATTCGGGCTGGAGGTCGCATCAGCTCCACTGCCTTGATCTTCTCTGGGTTGGCCTCAATCCCTCAGTGTGAGACCAAGAAACCAAGGAGCTTCATAGATTTGACTCCGAACACACGCTTATCTGTGTTATGCTTTGTGCGTGTGATCCGCAACCTGTCGAAGACTAGGGTGAGGTTTTCTAGTAATGATGTATGTGTCAAGATTTTGACAATGGTATCGTCGACGTACACCTCTATTAGGTCCCGAATGAGATCCCAAAATGTTTTATGCATGGCACGTACAAAGGTAGTACGGGTATTCTTAAGACCGTAAGGCATGGAGACATAATACCAATGGCCATCTACGGTTATAAATGCGGTACGCTCTTCATCCTCTCTAGACGTAGGGATTTGGTGGAAGCCTAAGTAAGGGTCTAGAAAGCAGAGTAGATCACATCTCGAGGTTGAATCTACAGTTTTATCTATACTAGGGAGAGGGAAAGGGTCTTTCGGACATGCCTCATTGAGGTTGGTGTAGTCGATGCACATATGAAGCTTTCTGCCAGCTTTGGGGAGGACAACAGGGTTGGCGATCCATCTGGGATGGTGGACTTCCCGTATGAAGTTAGCATTGAGCAGCATCTTGATATCTTCACAGATGAAGTTCTACCACTCAATGGACTACTTTTGTGGCCTATGTTGTGCTGACCAAGCATCAGGGTAGATCTTCAGATGGTGCTCAATCACTTCCGTGGCGATGTCGGTAATTTGCGATGACTGCGAGGCAAACACGCTGACATTACCTCACAGGAGAGTGATGAGCACTTATTCCTGCTTGTTGTCTAGACTCCCCACAATGCGGGTGGTCATGGCAGCATCGGAGCTGATCTGGATAGTCTTGATGGGTACGTCGTCACTGTCGGAGGGCTGCACCCGGGGTGCAGCAGCATAGTCGCGCTCGCCCGAGCTTGGCGAGAGCTGACTTGGCCTAGCATCGCTTGGGGCAGATGCTGGTGCTGCTGTCAATTCTTGGAGTTTCTCCAAAGCTAACACCATTGCGGCACGATCTCCGCGGATCTTGAGGATGCCAGAGGGAGTTGGCCTCTTTAGGACAAGGTAGCCGTAGTGGGTGTGACACCCAGTTCCAAAAATGAACCAAGTGAACTCATATGTGTGCCCAGGACGTTCAACACACATAAACAAGTGCATCACAAATGATATACAAACAATTACCATAGCTCAAATTATTAAATAAGTACTTTTATTACACAATTCACATTATCCTTGAATACAAGCTCTAGTGAAAATTAATAACAAGTTCAACTAATGCAGCGGAAATAAACTAATAAGCAACTAAGCAAAAGGGATATCGCAGCTCCAACAATCCACAGGCAAAGCTAACGGTAGACACGGCCTAGATCTCCGCATTATCATCGTTATACTCCCAATCCTGACTTGCGACTGTTGGTGGGGAATTGCAATGGTGAGTATATGTCGTACTCAGCACGGATATAATAATGGCTAAGTGCTGAAAAGTACATTAAAAATTTTGAAAAGCAATATAGATTATGTATGTGAAATAAACCCATCATAAACCATGTAATCATCATAATACCAGTCCATATTCATTACGATCATCCAGATTCCAGATTTTTTATTACCAGTAACCATATTCAATACAAGAATTTAATTCATAAAAAGCCATAACCATATTACCAACCATAACCATCCCAAAAACCATTACCAATAACATCTAATCATATGAGGGTCCAGGTTGCTCATAACCGGGAGCACGTCTATCATGATATTTTTTAGACACACTCTACAGTGGTTGTACCACATTACCTACATGTTTGTGATTTCATATCCTTTTGATGACTATAGAATCTCAATTATGCCATCTCACACTTTCATTGGTGTGTGGCCAAGATATCACAAAATAGCCTTTACAAAGGGATTACTAGCCTATTTCGACCCCACTAAGGTTCCACTGGTGGCGATGCCTCCAACTGAGCACATCTTCAACAAAGGGCCCCCCTCTTGAACCATTCGGATCCCTAGTAGTCCCACCAATCATCAAGAAACCCAGTCCGACTACACCTTCCCTGAGCATCCCTAATGGTCCAAATAGAACTGGCAAAGCAGTAATTAATCAGCTACGCTGCACCCATACTTGGCCTCGTGGTGGCACTATAAATCCTGGATGATCGCTCCACGAACCGATCCTTAGATCTAAAGCAAGGAAACCACCATAATATCCAACCCATCAACATACCATGCTTGCTTAGATCACCCATTACCATATCATATTAGCCAGTTCATGTCAATCATAATCTCATAAGTGCATAATTAGATAGTATGCTTGTTTTTCCCATTCCAATTAATTAAGCATAGCAAAAAGGTAAAAAGCCCTTCCCGACCCTCTATCATAAATTCCAGGTGACAAGGGTGGTTAAACAAAACTAGTAAACTTCCTATCATAGGATCTCCCATCAAATTGACACAAGCATGCAGTTTGCAAACAAAACATTTATTGTCAAAACAGGATCAATATTTTCAAGGACAATTGCCTTGATCGGTTCGGGTCAAAGCCTTCAAATTCTTGGTGCTGGATATCCTCCACAGCACTCTCTAGCGAAAATTCGTGTAAATTGCGCAAAGATCATATAAGACAAGAAACACAATCAAAGAGTGCACAAATATTACTCAATATGACATGACATGCATGATTAATGCAAATGCAAGGTGGAACATGTTAATGAGTTGCTTTTAATGATCACTAGCTAGTTCTAATAGCTTTTAACAAGTTTATACAAGTTTGGATTTGATTCTAATTAATTTTAGAATCAATTCAACACAATTTAGCTAGGAAAATAGGACTAGTCCGCTAGGGATCGAACAAGTCTGACTGCGCAAGAACAGCATATTAGGGTTTTCTAGATCGACGTGAATTTGGAGATTTGGGGTCGAATTCATGTAAGGAAAAGAGAATAGAAGGTATACCAGGTGCTTAGAACTCTAATGAATCAAAGATCCTGGAGGTAGCACTTGAACTTGACGATCTAGGGTTGATGAAGAACTTGATGGTGGACTGTTGACAAAGAACGCGAAGTTGATGGAGATCTTGATCCTCTTTCGTTTCCTCCTCTTTTTCTTCTTGTTTTAGATCTATTTCTCCCTCCTTGGTGGCAGTTATTCACGAGCTAGGGTTTGGGTGGGGTGGACAAGTGGCAACTAGATATCAAGCCAAGGGGTGGGGCTGTTCATATAGAGGTGGAGGCTAGGGTTAGATGGATTTTGAGCTTGAGATGAGTAGGGGCCGGTTTGGAGTCCCACATGGGCTCTAAAAGAGTTAGGCACGACGTCCCTAGGCCCACATAACGTAAAACTAAAGAAACAAGTCATGAATCAAAAGATCAACTCAGAGTCGCGATTTATCGGACAAATCCGAGAAGGGTCGGACTAGACCGACGTTGGACGGAGAGAAATCGGACAAGTCCAGACTCGACATCGGACAATTCCGAACTTATCCAGAGGGTAAAAATATATAAGTCTGGCCAAAAATCGGACAAGTCCAACTTTAGTCAGAGAGGAAATCGGACAAGTCCGATGGAACACCGAACTAGTCCGGTCAAGTCTAAGGTCTTAGCAAATTTTCAAGGATTCTTGGAATATCAAACTAGTCTGCACAGGACCGGACAAGTCCGAAAGTGTCCAGAGGGAAAAACAGACTAGTCCACAGCAAAATGTACAAGTCCGTTTGAAGTCGGAGAGAAATCAGACTAGTCCGCACTTCCCAGAATTCTTTAGTGCGGTTTTGCTATCAATTCATTTTAAACTTGTTTCTTTTTATGTTGGTTAATATTAAACATGTATTAGAATGTATGCAATGCATGATGCATGAAAATGAGAGTGTTATAGTGGCCTACGGCCATACATCGTTACAGGGTTGTCCTACCAAGGATGGCGTTGTAGGGGAGGTTAACCTCAGCGACATCAAACAGGTTGTTCTTCGTCTTGTAGTTCTCGGGTGTCTCGAGGGTCACCTAGAGGTGGATGTTGCCGTACGGGATAATACTCCCTGGCCCTATGCCCGAGAACTGTCTCGAAGGGGCAAGCTTGGTCACAGGGATCTTCAGATCGTCGAAGGCTGCACGGCTGATGAGGTTGAGGTCGACCCCACCATGTATAAAGACGTGGTAGAACCTAATGTTGGCAATGGTGGGTGCAACGAGGAGTGGTAGAATCTCGGCTCCTGCCATGTTCTCGGGGCAGTCAGAGGCGTTGAAGCTAATCAACGTCTCCATCCATTTGTTATGAAGCGTTGGGGCGTGAGTGTGATCTAGCGAAGCCACCGCCTGACACAGGCTCTTGATCGCATTCCAGGATGTGGGTTCCCAAGATCGCCCAGAGATGACGTGGAGTGCTTTGCGACACTCATGGTCGTTGTTGGGGTCAAAGTCTTCAGCCTGGTGGAACGTTTCAACAGCCCGTTGAGGTTTTTGGAACTCCATCTCCACCTCTTCACGGACTTGCAGGTCGACCTTTTGAAGCTTGATCTTGCCACTACTCACAGGCTTGATGCTTACCATGGCGATGAAAGAGCAACCACTTTTTAGGGGAAAAGGCCTCTACCTGTCGCGCCAAATGTCAAAGTGTTCTTGTGACACTTCTCCCGGACCTGCTATGCGAGCAACCCGCAGAAGTTCTTGATCGGTTGGGCTTAGTCCTCAATGGATATTCCATGTATGAGAGATGGCGAGACGATGGTTTTACGTGGTTCGAGCTGTCAGAGCATAATACCCTACTCAACGGTGAGGCTTGTATTAATGGTGTGAATGCGTGTGTTGCGTGTGTATGCGTTGATATTGAATTGGTCCCTGTATAATGGTGGCAGTCCGATCCTTTTATAGAGAAGGCCAGACGTCATACAAGTGGCGTCCGGGGCCCGACAGGTGGCCCCTTGGCGATCTTATCCTAAAGATCTAAGGCTTCTCCACACGTTGTCTCTGACCTTGGCTTGTAGACTCGTCATCTTGTCACCTCAGTTACTAGTGGCCCATGAGCACTTGCTGACGCTATAGGGGACGTCTCGTCCGTCTGTCTTATCGCCGTAAGCTACCCCACTTGCCAGAGATAGGTAGGCCTGAAGCACCTTTACTGTGACACAATTGGGCGCGGAGATCTCTGACTGTTGGCGTGCGCTGCGTCATGCGCGGGTGGATGCATGTATTCAATGTTTGATTTAGAAGGAGCGCCCTAACCCTTAACTCCCGCAACCCTGTAAGACCTATGTGTGTTGAATACATTGGCTTGTAGTGAATACACTTGGCTTTGATGATAAAAGTTTTGAATATCACCAAAACACCTTTTTATCAAGGTCCGACTCTAGCTCCGAGCTACAGCAAGGTCCGACTAGCTTTGGTCAGCTCCGGTGAAGTTTTGTTTTTAGCTCCGGCATGTCTTTGATAGCTCCGACATGTTTTTGATAGCTCCGGCATATTTTTGCTAAGCTCCGACTAGTTTTGCAAGCTCCGGCGGGAGCTTGGTTGTTCTTAGTTGTGCTAAGATGGTTGCAGGTTCACATACACCTCTCACAATGATCATGACAATTGAACCATGTCAACTTTGCATCTTGACACCGTAGGACCTTCACGTGTTCAATCCTTCGGAGGTAAATGGTATGCACTTGTGATTGTTGATGATTATTCTAGATACTCTTGGGTTTACTTTATGGCATCTAAGAATGAAGTTTTTAGTCACTTTAGAACTTTATTTCTTAGATTATCAATTGATTACCGAGGATCTTTAAAAGCAATTAGAAGTGATATTGGAACTGAATTTAAAAATCAATCTTTTGATCACTTTTGTGCTGAAAATAGAATAGATCATCAATTTTCTTCACCATATGTACCTCAACAAAATGGTGTTGTAGACAGAAAGAACAGAACCTTAGTTGAGATGGCTAGGACTATGCTTGATGAATATCAAACTCCTAGGAAATTTTGGGCTGATGCGTTAGCAACCGCTTGTTATGTCTCAAATCGTGTTTTCTTGCATGCTAAGCTAGGTAAAACACCATATGAGCTCCGGTTTGGACATAGTCCTAGTGTTACACACTTTCGGGTCTTTGGTTGCAAATGCTTTGTTAAGAAACATGGTAATCTTGATAAATTGAACCTAGATCCATTGATGGCATGTTTCTTGGTTATCCATCTCATACTAGAGGCTACCGTGTGCTTTTACTTGACACTAACAAAATTGTGGAGACTTGTGAAGTGTCTTTTGATGAAGCTAGCCCAGGTACTAGCTCAAACATTGCCGGTCCAGATCCATATCCGCAGGGGGGAGCATTTTCGTTGAAGATGAGGAAGAATTAGAGCTGCTGCCCGAAAATTCAGTAGCTAAAGACTTTGGTTCAGCTCCGGAAGTTAATTCTCAACCAGCACCGACAACCATCAATGCTGATTCAAATCATCCTCAAGTCACAAGCTCATAGAATTGTGATGAACATGAAGAAGAAGAAGCTTGTGAGACATCTGTTCCCCTATGGTTTTACAAAGATCATCCCCCACAACAGATGATTGGAAGCTTGCACGAACGAGTCACACGGTCCAGGTTTTGCGATCCAAACTCTTATGCTCATTTTGCTTTTGTTGCTTCTTTTGAACCCAAAGATATATCACACGCACTCACCAATGAATCTTGGATTATTGCCATGCAAGAAGAGTTAGAAAATTTTGAAAGAAATAATGTTTGGAAACTTGTACCTCCACCTCAAGGTCACACATTAATTGGAACTAAATGGGTATTTAAAAATAAACAAAGTGAGGATGGGGTTGTGGTTAGGAATAAGGCTAGGTTGTTTTCTCAATGTTTCACTCAAGTTGAAGGTATTTTGATGAAACTTTTGCTCCTGTTGCTAGATTAGAAGCCATAAGATATTTGTTAGCTTTTGCTGCATCTAAAGGTTTTAAGCTATATCAAATGGATGTTAAAAGTGCTTTTCTTAATGGCTACATAGATGAGGAGGTTTATGTGAAACAACCACCGGGTTTTGAAAATTCAGATTTTCCTAATCATGTTTACAAACTGTCCAAAGCCTTGTACGGTCTCAAACAAGAACCTAGAGGTATGATAGGTTAAAATCATTCTTACTTGAAAAAGGGTTTACCATGGGCAAGGTTGATAAAACTTTTTTTGTACTAAAGCATGGCGATGACTCATTATTCGTTCAAGTGTATGTGGATGATATTATCTTTGGGTGTGCTTCTCATGATCTTGTGTCCAAGTTTTCAGCAATGATGAGTTCCGAATTTGAAATGAGTATGATGGGTGAACTCACTTACTTTTTGGGGCTGCAAATCAAGCAAACTAAGGAGGGTACCATTGTGCATCAAACGAAGTATACAAAAGATCTCCTAAGGAGCTTCAACATGGACAAAAGCAAGCCTCTTCGGACACCAATGGGAACAGCAACAACACTTAGACTTGATGAAGATGGTGAACCCGTGGATCAAATAGAATATAAAAGCATGATCGGATCACTTTTGTACCTCACGGCATCAAGACCGGACATACAATTTAGCGTATGTCTTTGTGCACGGTATCAAGCCTCCCCACGTGCTTCACATCGTCAAGCCGTCAAAAGGATTCTCAGGTACTTACATGGAACTCAAGAATTTGGAATTTTTCTTCCTTCTTCCTCAACCATTACTTTGAAAGCTTTTTCCGATGCTGATTTTGGGGGTTGTAGGATTGATAGAAAAATTACTTCCGGTGCTTATCATTTTCTTGGAAATTCTCTTGTTGCTTGGTCCTCTAGAAAACAAAATCAGTTGCACAATCCACAGCCGAATCTGAATATGTAGCTGCTGCTAGTTCTTGCTCACAAATTCTTTGGATTGTTCAAACACTTAAGGACTATGGGGTTGATCTAGATAGTGTTTCACTGTTCTGTGATAACACTAGTGCCATTTGCATTGCTAAAAACCCCGTGCAACATTCTAGAACTAAGCACATTGACATTAGGTATCACTTTCTCCGAGATAATGTTGAAAAAGGAAACATTGTGCTTCACCATGTAGATACCAAACAACAATTGGCTGACATTTTTACAAAACCTTTGGATTTCACTCGTTTTTGTTACATTCGTAGTGAAATAGGGGTTATGCATCCTCATGGCTTAAATTGAGGTGGAGTTTTGAAACTTGGGAAGTCTATGTGTGAATCTGAAATTAAAATAATATGAGCATAGTATTTCATACATATATGACTTTGTGATTCCTTTTACATGCTGAAAGTTCTTACTACATTACTCGTGTTATACATTTTGTAGTTTTTGCCATGTCTAGTAATTGGAATAATTACTTACACTAAAACTGGTCATGGTCGAACTTTCTTGCTATTTTGAACTTGTTACATGTTCACAAGTGCTTTTAATCATTAAGAATTAATCAAGTAATCAACTCACATGTTGAGTTTTTATGAACAAATATAAATTGAGAAAAGATGAAGAGAATATGAATGCATCGCACTTCTTCTTTTGAGATGGCTTATCATTGCACTTAGATATGAAATTGGAAGAAGTTGTGTATGACTAAAACCATGTCCTTAAGCTTCTGATTGTCAAATGACATAGGCTTGGCTTGGATGGTTAGAATAAGGCAGATGCGCATATAATCTCTTGCAAATATCATATGATCTAAATTTATGCTTTAAAAAATAATAAAATGCAGCAACGAGTGTCATGATTTCAGGTTTTGAAATAGATAAGTTTGTGAGATCATGACTTACTTAAATTGAAAATTACATTTGATCTCTAGCATGGCATACACTACTTTATGTATTTCATTGATGTGATAATGTTAGGTACTTGATAGTATGACTTGGATGAGCTTTGTTTATATGTATATGTTATAATATGCTCATAACAACTAAAGAGGGAGAGATAATTTGTTTATATGCTCATGACTTGCTGAATACATTGTCAAAGGGGGAGAGATAAGCACGAAGAGAAAGAGAATATGTGCATAAGGAGAGATAATAAAGGGGGAGAGATAATATGGGATAATTTTTGGATTTTCTTCTCATTTTACTTTTGATTTACAAAGGGGGAGAAATTGCCTTCAAAACTTTTATGTGAATAAGACAATGTTCGGATTTTAAATGGTGTTGCCAATGCATTCATCAAGGTGGAGATTGTAAGACCTATGTGTGCTGAATACATTGGCTTGTAGTGAATACACTTGGCTTTGATGATAAAAGTTTTGAATATCACCGAAACACCTTTTTATCAAGGTCCGACTCTAGCTCCGAGCTACAGCAAGGTCCGACTAGCTTTGGTTAGCTCCGGTGAAGTTTTGTTTTTAGCTCCGGCATGTCTTTGATAGCTCCGACATGTTTTTGATAGCTCCGACATATTTTTGCTAAGCCTTGACTAGTTTTGCAAGCTCCGGCGGGAGCTTGGTTGTGCTAGTTTTGGTAAGCTCTGGCGCTAGGTTCTACTAGCTTTTGTTAGCTCCAGCTCAAGGTCCGGGTTGCTCTGGCAAGGTCCGGAACTTGGCCGCAATGCTTCTGTTTTTCATTTGCAATGTTTTGTACTAGCTTTACATCTCTCAAAAGATTGCTTAGTATTCATGTTCTAAGTCTTTGGTGCGTTTTTGGTTGATATGGATGATATCGTGTTACTGTGGTTTTGCAACATGCTTATGTGAGGTGCTCACGTAAGGTGTTGTGTTTGGAACTGACCTGAGTCAAGTCGAGGACTTGGGCTCATATGGATTGGTTGTTTATTCATGTGCAGGTGTTGCTTGAGTTCAAGACATGTCTGGTGATGGGATCCATTGGACTAGTCTCAGGGAGGAGATGAGGTTCCAACAACCAAATTCAGGAGGAATTTTGGTTGAGCTCATCAGGAGGATGTGCAGCATGATTGAATCAAGAACAATGCATGTGAAGGTATCGTGGACATCATTGGAAGATGTTTTGCACGTGTGCAAGGAGTGCATGGACGTGGCTACATGGTTCCGGGACGTGATGAAGAGATGTGAACGTAAAGAGTTGGTCGAAAAGGTCCAACCGACTAGGTTATGGACTCAGGATGCGGCTGAGTCGTGTTCGACTCAAATATGGAAAGATTTGAGTTGGTTATGATAGGATTTCGTGTGGGTCACGAATTTGAATTGTTTAGGAATGTGGGATACGTTCCTAAGGTGTTTGGAAGTCTTAAGATTGCTTCCATCTGCATATAGAAGAATTCTAAGCAGTTATGGAAAGTTACGATTCGTGAACAGAGTAGGATTAGGTTCCTGATCTGAGTTGAGTTGGCTTTCGAGCTAGTTATATTAGCAAGGGAGCCCAGAGCTCGTGGTGCACGACTTTGGTGCTGTTACTCTTGTGTTCTATTGAATAAAATTTGTAGTTTGAAGGAACTTTTTTGCCTTGTTCGTCCGACTTGTTCCAGACAAGTTTTACTTGTCGAGTTTCTAGACAGCACTACCTTTTGTTGGTGGTTTTATCATAACTCGAGTTTTACAGATCGAATTGACGTGATTCTTTTTGGGTTGTCTTAACAACTTGATTATCTATCATCTGTCAAAATTTCACGGTCATTGGATTTGTGGTCTATTATCTACACGAGTTTCTTTGCAGCGTTCCAGAACTGTTTTTTTCTCGGGTAGGGCAAATTGACCTTTGTTTGATCTTTCGATCATAACTTGAGTTTTTCTCGACGGACTTGAGTGATTCTTCTTGTGTTGTCTTCGTGACTTGATTCTCTCTGATATCTGTCATTTTTGTCGCAGTGAAACATGTTTAGATTAGTCTCAGACACGATTTCTTTAACAGATCATTTTTCTGCCGAAGGTGTTGGGGTTTAATTGTTTCCGCTGCGTAAGATTTTTAAATCTACCATTCACCCCCCCTCTGGTAGCTTTTCACGTGCTCTTTGATCCTACAAACCCTCTGGCCAGGGCAAGTTGCAGGACATGTGGAAGCTTCGGGGCTGGCAACTATGAGGGAGGACAGCCCTAGAGCCCTTGAGGACACGTGGCAGCCTCGAAGCCCTTCTCCGAGCGATGTGTCCGGCCTGGTGCTTCACGCCACGTGGCTGCACCGGAGCCCACTCCTATGGTGGAGTGGGGTCCCATCCCGCTAAACACGTGGCAGCTTGAGAGCCCGCCTCATCAGGGGAGCTGGGTCCCGTCTTTGAGGTCCACGTGGCAGCGTCAGATCCCATACTTGAGGAAGGCTGAGGTCCGGCACCTTCCGGACACGTGACGCCGTTGGATCCTACCTTGGCGTGGAGGCAGGGTACATAGGTACTTTTAGTCTGTGCACAAGGGTACCCCGTATGCAGGATACCGACGGGGACTAATTGAGGTATGAGGAATTTATTGGAAAATTCAGATTTTTCATGTTCACCTAATTCGAACATGAAATTGATATGATTTTTTTGAACCTCCGGGTTTAGGTTTTTTGATTAATATGCATTTTTCCTATTTCTAAATATAGTTCAAGTACCAAATTAGTTCCTGTGAGTTGTGAGTTTCCGACGCCACTCAAAAAATTTTAAGTTCACATTTTTGCCTTCTTGTGATTTGCAAGTGTGGGCTTTTACAATCCTTTCCCCTTAAAGCAATCTCGTTCTGAGATTCTAGTGAAGGAAAAATACAATCGATAGGGGATGATCGGTAAAAGTGAGTCGTTAACTAACAAAACAAGTTAACAACTTTGAAATGACTAGATTTGCGATACTCTACAGGTTCCATATGGTTTCTCTATACTATGCTTTGCTTTTGGATTTATTTACTCGAATCAGGTTTGGTCGCAAGAAGTTCGATAATCAGTGCTCCTTGTATTATTCGAAGATCATGAATCAAGCAAATGGCGTTATGGATGATCAAGTTGTCTGTAGCTCAAGATTATATAGACACTACTCAGGTTTTTGAATGGCGATATATATTCTTGTGCAAATTTCTTTATTAATCAAGTTTCATGATGCATCACAAGTTGGATGATGTCGTGCATATACAATTCAATCCCGAGTAAGATGCATAAGGTATGGTGCATTCACGTTAATGATTTGAGAAAAAAGTACGTAGGTCAATTCGAAGATGATGAGATCTATCTCAATGTTCCCAAAGCTTGACAAACTTGGTCATAAAAAGTGCTAGACAAAGAATAAACCTTGCCTAACCTGACCAAGATCATTCAATGCAAACTAACAAGATATCAAGGACAGATGGGACCCAACTTAAATCAACATAGCAAATACGTTTGAGTTGAATGATTAAACTTGTCAATAAGGTAGCATTCCCTGAAACCTTCTAACCACATCTTATGCACAAAATCATATTTAAATGTGAAGGGTCGGTCAGGTTTCTGACCTCGAAAGGGTTCTTACTAATGATCTCTATTTGTTAGTGAATTTGGTTGGGTTGCCTTCCAAAAGTAGCAAAGAGAATAACCTTTGAAGAGTAGATAACCAACAACTTAGTAATTTGCAATGGTAGGTTGACAAGGGTGCTACATAACCTATGTCATCACAGGGAAAACACAAGGTCACACCACACATAAATTTTGTCAAATAATCCATCAAAGAAAAGTTGATGGTAAAATGTAGTATTTCAGAATAGGTCGATTAGTACTCACAAGAATTTACTCCATGCTTCGTGTGCCTTCTATCATGATGACCATACCATCAAAAACAATGCTCCTATCTGACCATAGTTGCAGCAGACTCCGGTGAAGATCATGCTAGTTATTTTCTCAGAACGATAAAGATGTAAAAGCTAACTTTCTTAATTTGCCCACTTGACAATGAAATATCTCATCATAACTTTGGAGCCGACATCCTCGTCCAGTGCAAAGGAGGCTTGGTAATCAAACACCAGAGTTACATGAAAGGCACGCCTTCCCCCTTAAGTTAGAGTCTTTGGAGCTTGAATGCTCCCTTCATAAACTTCTACTGGGAAGGTGATGTGCAATAGTGGTCTCATGCCACCGAGACATACCATCGTTGACTGATGGAAAAGGTGGGTGAATTAATTTGTACTGATTACTTCCTGTGATTGTTGTAACCAGCTTTCGTCACAAGGTCAATTGCAATGGATAAACTCTGTTGTGCTTAAGTCTCCCACTTTCAATAAGATGGCGTGCACAAAGCCCGTTATAAGGAGTTATCAGCCACATGATAAAAATGGCTTCGGTCAATTGTTGATACTCCTCCAAAAGACATTGGATCAAGGAAATGAAAACATCCCTTCTTGTGTCACACTAAAGGTAAAAAATCCTAGAAGCATGACATAAATATTTCCTTAAGCAAGTGTAATAATCACATAAGACTTACTAGAGTATCAGCTTCAGTAACATTTCGTAACTGACAAAAACTGCATAAATCTATACCAACTATACAACAGTTGAAACTTGAAACGATGATGCTAGCGGAAGCATAATCAACACCTTTGTTGATTATGAAAAATAAAATATGACCCGTGTTCCTTCACCATGGTCATTTGATTTGCCAGTAAACAACAATTAAAAACCTATTAGGGATGTTGGGATGTCAATATTTACGAACTGGCAAACCTGGATAGACTAACTTGATGGAAGCCTTCAAGTTAGCTATAAGCATAATAAAAACATTCTTATTTAAACAAAAGATAAAAGGAGCGGTATCAATTTCTAAGGATAGCATAACATGAGTGAGCTATGAACTCATGAAAGTTATAACAAACTCCATGTTCAATACTGTCCCAAAACGAATAAGCTTGACAGGTTACTTCTCTAGCAGACTGGACCAATCTCACTATACTTTGATTTTGATCATGCTAAAAGCATATTCATGCTTTCAGCTAAAGACAAAAGTTGAAGTTAACTTCCATATGTTGCCAACGAGTATACAATCGCCTCTAAATCAGTTATGGAGCAAAAGTTATGAAAGTTCAAAATGGACTGATCTGCTGGAAAAATTTCAGCAACATTCCACATGGTTCAAAGTGAAGGATAGCTATCACTTATGATTAAGCTATAGGTACTAGTATTATTAGACAGGATTATTCTTGCTTTGTTTTCTCCATTGTGTGAAAATAGGGTAATGTTTGGATATCCCATTTTATGGGAGAGACAATGAGGACGCATGTGCTCAACTGCAAAAGCAACTCAAGGCGTTCCTCGACAACTTCTTCCCGTTGGGGAACACCATTGCCCACAGCGGAAAGATTCTCCAGCTTCAGGCACAAGCCAAAGGCGTCCCCAAAGCTTGGGGGAGTCTCCAAGATTATATCTTGGTTTGCCTTCACCATGGGGGTGGATATTTGGTTCATCGTCCAACACTCCTACAACAGGTTGACTTCATCTACCCGTGATCAAATCCATGCTGCCGTTGGAGATGACCTGTTCTCATTCATGATGAGAAATGATGAAGATTAGATTGAAAAGATGGTCAACATTCAAGGGGTGGATCAATTAACGCTTTTTGGGGACCCAAATCCCGACCTCCAAGGATATCATTGGGTGGTGTCGTACGATGCTACACCCAACAGTATTCAAGAAAACAACGAGAACAAATTTTAATACCAAATCTTTATTTAAAAGCACAGCGGAATTTTTACAATACTAAATGAAAGGAAAGATAACTATAGATCATAGCTACGCTCTCGGCACTAGCTATGCAAAAGCAAAGTCATCCATGTCCTGGATACTTTGCACTAGCAACACCCAACTTACGGCGGCGTGCAGGGTTCCCACTCGGCTGTAAACCCTGAAGGGGTGCTGCCTCATCATCGAACCCGTCATCATTCGTATAATCTGGCAAAACATGTTAACTACAAATGTGAGCTTAAGGCTCAGCAAGACTAACCCGTCTCACTAGACATATGTAGGGTGAATACTAAGCATAGGTAAGGAATAGCATAAAGGACACACCTACAAGTGGATCCTTATATTCATATTTTAAATAGCACTGACATTCTTCAGGCACGGCACACCATAGACTCCACAATCAAATAAGAAACGCTTTGTCGATGATGTGACATGCACAAAGCACATAATGCTATAACAGGTAAATTATGGGGAAACTGCAAAATTTTAATTGTACTATCTCTAAGCCATACAAGGTAGCAAAGCAATTGTAATTCAATACATCGTATTCTCCTGACTTCTTCAGTATTTACTACGTCACGGCGTAGTGAACAAATGGTACTCTATTACCGCGAGGGACGGTGATTGCAATCAGGACACACTCGGCACAACACGACACATACGCACTTTTGGAAATGTCAGCGAGTACTTACTGCAGTACCTACGTAACACTTCAGTACTAGTTGTATATGGCCACCTTTCACTAAACACTTGAATGTTGAACCGGTCGATCTGTCACGAGCAGGAGGTCACTGCATGGGGCGTACTCTGACATGCCCACCAGCTGATTTACACCTTGCTGCCCCTCAACCCACACCTATAAAACGGAACGGAATGCCTCGACAAACTAGTATCAAGCTACGTCATTTTACTAGAGCCCATTTCTCCAGTATGTCACCGGTACAATTCAAGCTTGTCCAGCAGGGCCGCACACGAAACGGTCGTCAATCGACACAAGCAGGGCTATGCACGTGAGACCACGTCTCTCTGCATCCTACCCGCTGCTCGGTTTTAAATTCATATGTATAAACCATTTTTTTATCCAATTCGTCCCGTGTTATGAAATTCCTATCTCGCGAGTAGATTCCAACTACTCGACTTCTACTGAATTCCTATGAGCATAAGCATAGCAGTTTCTACTCAACGGGCTGTAGACCGACCCAAGACTCCATGGGATTTTTGGGCCATGCAAGTGGATGTCAAACACACTAAACGTAATGCACAAACGTCTGAAGACGTATGACGAATGAAAACTACAAAAACACTCTAAGAAACTTAAATGCAAACCGGGGCTTGCCTGAATGCGAGTCTGAGTCTATGTTAACTTCTGGCAGCTGGACTTCCAAAGCTTCTGGCTGCTCCTGGACTTCAGCTACTACACGATATGCATATACTATATACCAATGACTTTCAAAATAATCAATATGGTTAAGGTCATAAGCTAATATCTTATGATCAAAATAAGATAATTCTCTTAATTGGCCTTGGGACTTTTATGGTAGATACTAGTGACCATAGTGAATACTTTTGCAAAGAACAGGAGATGATCAAGGAAAATTGTTGTTCCTAAAAATTATGGTAAGCAATAACCTTCTCTAATTTTTGGTTGAAATATTGGAGAACTATCATGGCTACCAGTCATTTTACCATGTAGAGGGGGTCTCACTGGATCTAGGAAAATTTGTTTCACAATTTTCTAAGCTTCCTACATGGAGAAAATGATTTTACAAGTTTGGGGAAATTTCTGAAATTGATTTTGTATTTTTCTCAATTTATAACTACATAGAGATTTGGAACACTGATCAACCCAGTAAATGACTTCCAATGAACTTGAAAATTGTACTGGAGATCAAGTGGAGTTTGGAGAGTGTCCTGCCCAAATTTGGGAATTTTCTAAAAAGCAGAACTGTAGGAATGAATTATATAAGAATTTTTCTTATATGGATTATGGAGAAATTTCTATGGACTTTCATACAAATCCAAGTGCACCACTAGATATTGTTCTTCATGCTGGTTCTCACAAAATTTATTTGGGAATTTTTGGTAAATTCTGCTAGGAGTTATGGACTTTCCAAGTTTGGTTAAATCCTGGAATTATTTTCCAAAGGGAAACATTTAAATAAATCAGCCGGGCCCACTGGTTTAAAACCATCCAATCGCAGCAGGGCTGCACCGGGGGCCACAGGGTTAACCCGCACAGCCACACCAGATCCCCGGCCACACCCGGATCCCGCAGCGACTGACACGTGGGGTCCACGTTTTCTTCAACCTCGGGCTGGCGCCCGCGTACGGCGGCGCCCGCGGCGGTAGCTCGCCGGTGATCTCGCCGCCGGTCAAACCGTAGTGCTAAACACGCGTGGGAGTTTTCGGGGGCGTCGAGCACGTCGGTGAGGTTGGCATCGGCTGAAACGGACCGGAACAATGTGTGCGACAGCGGAGGCAGCGGTGAGAGCTCGGGCATGCTTGAACTCACCCAACTCAAGCTTAAACAACTCGGGAACTTCTCCAAAAGCTTCCTGGGACCTCAAGGATCAAGGATCTGGACTAGCGAAGAGAGGAAACAACCGCGAGATATGAGCTCGACGGCGAAGTACAATTTTTCAACCGGCGGCCGCGAAATCTCGAAATATATGGTGCTCGCTTGATAACTTTTGGGGGCCTTGGGCAGGGAGTTGTGCTAGGATATATATAGGATCTATCTTCTAACCAGATTAAAGAATGATTGCAAGAATGAAACAAATTTAAGCATGAAGCCTTGCTGTTCTATTGAACAACGATTCGGTTATCGAATAAAAACTCGAGCTACAGTTCATGTCATGGGCTTAAATTTGGTGATCATAAACTAGAGAGGATTGCGAACCTTTTTGCTTAAAGGATCGAGACTGGAAACGGCCTAGAACCGGAGCTCAACAGTGAGGCAGTGAAGGTTCCCGGCGGCTTCCTCGACGGCAACCAGAAAACATCAAAATACCTCAAGTAGAAGCTATGTCACGATCAATGACCAAATAGAACACGTAGAGGATGTTGTGACAAGACTTTTATCTACTTACAGCTTGGTGAGAAACTGCTTCAATCTCCGGCCAAAACTCGACGAACAGAGGGTGGCGGCGATGGCGCGAAATAGAGACGAAGCTCGACGGTGACGGCCAGGGGGGTATAAATAGGCATAGAGGGACGAGGGGGGCTTGCCACGGGGCAAGCAAGCAGGCAGCTCGGTGGCTTGCATGCCGTGTTGCGGTGTCGAGTGCTCCCGGTGTCGATTGGCGGGGACAGCTGGAGACAGAGCATGTCCATCGGTTCAACTAAGTTTGTGAGGCTGCCAGTGGGTCCCACCTCTCCTTATCCTCTTCCCTTCTCTGCAACTTCAATTCTCATACCAAACTTGATCCCAAAATTCTAGATTTTTATGGGAAGGCTCAAATAAATATCTGGAACTTGATTCTGAAGTTGGATTTCGAATTTGGTCAATTTTCACTTGAATTTCAAATTTAAATTTGAATTTGGATGAAATTCAATGGGACCACTGAGTTAAATAGTGATTGAGCTTTAAAAATTTTGAAACTTTGTGGATAGGTCAAGCAAGTTATGCTAACCTTGAGGGTGTGTTAAAATCCTAATGTTCAACTAAGTTGAACAGAATTCAAAATTTGAATTCTAGATATGGCTCGAATTTGCTAAGCATGTCAAATAAAATACCAAATGGAATTCAGAAATCTTGAAACTTGGAACGAAGTCTATTTGGAATATTATGAGGTCATGGAAAAATTTATGGCCTCAGATCTGAACATTTTGGCAGGGCCTAATTGTACAGTGCTTTATTCAAATGAATTTGAATATATTTAGTACTGCATAGTAATTTGCTCTAGAAATTTTTATTCCATAAATTCCAAAACTTATAGAAAGGTCACTTAAATTATTTTAAGTTCATTGGTGAAGTTCATCCCTTATGTTAATAAAATTTAAGAATGGGTGAAAGAAAAATTCTTAATGATCTCAAGTTCAGATGCACAACGACATTTGGTCTCCACTATGGTTGAAAACAAACTGATAGTTGAAATTCATATTAAGGAAAAAACTGGGATTTTACATTCCTCCCCCTTTAAAAGAATCTCGTCCTGAGATTACAAAAGGAAGGATAAAAGAAAAAGATCTAATGAACATATGCCGCTAACAAGTACGGATAGTTTGTTCTAAGATATTTCTCGCTTTCCCACGTTGCTTCTTCAGCGGTGTGGTTTCCCGACAAGACCTTGTAGAAATGCAAGGTGCGATTTCTTGTAGTACGAGTCTTCTCATCGATTATCTGGGTTGGATGCTCAGAGTAAGTAAGATCTGGTTGGAGAGCTTCCAAATCCTCCATATGAACTTCAGCTGGGGCCATGAGAAATTTTCTCAATTGTGAAATGTGAAACACATTGTGGACCCCTGAAAGCGACGCTGACAGCTCTAGCCGATAGGCCACAAGTCTGCATTGTACAATTATTGCAAATGGCCCAATGAAACGTGGATCTAGCTTCCCTTTTACTCCGAAGCGATGAATCCCTTTCATTGGGGATACAAGATGATAAATGTGATCCCCGACATCGAAGTGAAGGGGTCGATGCCGTTTGTCTACATAGCTTTTCTGACGAGACTGGGCAGCCTTGAGGTTGGCTTGAATAACTCGTACTCATTCTTCGGCTTCATTCACCAAGTCTATACCATATATTACTCGTTCACCGGATTCACGCCAGTTCAAAGGTGTGCGGCACCTACAGCCATAAAAAGCTTCATATGGTGCCATTTGGATGCTAGTCTGATAACCATTGTTGTATGAAAACTTCGCCAATGGTAGATGATCATCCCAATTCTTACCATGGTGAATGGCACAGGCGCGGAGCATATCCTCTAGCACTTGGTTTACTCGTTCCATTTGACCATCAGTTTGTGGATGGTAAGCTGAGCTTTGAATCAACTTGGTACCCAGAGATGTGTGGAGCTGCTCTGAAAATCGAGCAGCGAACAAGGTTCCACGATCTGATATGATAGTGTTGGGTACTCCATGTAGGCACAGGATCCTGGCAATATACAACTCTGTATATTATTGTGCCACATATTTGACATTGACTGGAATAATGTGTGTCGACTTAGTGAGTCGGTCGACTATCACCCAAATCGAGTCATGCTTGTGAAAGGTGAGAGGTAATCCAACAATGAAATCCATGCTGATGTCCTCCCATTTTCGGGCCGGTATGCTTAAAGGTTGTAGTTGTCCAGTGGTCCTCAAGTTATTGGCTTTCACTCGCCGACATGTATCGCATTCTGATATATACTTTGCTATTTCACGCTTCATTCGGGACCACCAGAATTTCTTCTTCAAGTCCATGTACATTTTTTTACTTCTTGGATGAATAGAATACTTGGACAAATGAGCTTCGTCCAATATCTTCTTCCGAAGTTCCATATTATGGGGCACCACGATGCGGTCTTAGAACAAGATGGTACCGTCATAATCACATCGAAAACACTTCATCTCCCCCTTCTTCATTCTTCGGTGAATGTGTTGCATGCCCTTGTCTTTCCTCTGAGCCTCTACAATATCTTCCCTTATGGTAGGAATGAGAGCTAGATTGTAGAGCGCCCCATATGAAACCAAGTAAAGACTCGGTTCTTCCCCTTCCATCGAGGTGATGGAAAGGTTATTGGCATGCGACTTGCCACTCAGCACATCTGCAACTACATTTGCCTTTCTAAGATGGTAATGGATCTAAATTTCATAGTCTTTGATCAATTCCAACCATCTTCGCTGTCGCATATTCAAGTTGTTGGTACCTTGAGTACCGTATACCCCTTGAGATTGCAAAGATCTCAAGGAAATGTCATCTACTTGATTTGAAGACCTTCGGAGGCCCACATGTCAGACATAACCGGACCCGCTTCTCCAACATGGTTAGTCCCAGGGTCACCACGTATACCATCAAACCGGAGCTACAGCCCACAAGGGGGAAGCTCCAGGCTATGTACCATAACGGCACCCCCGGACCTAACCCCAGACCGAGAGAAGCTCCGGAATTGACACTTGTCTGGTGGCACCGGACCTATCTGTTCCCCACAGTATGCTTCAGAGCTGCCACGTGTCCAACCGTCAGATCTTCAGTCTCAAACCTCTGGTAGAATCCACAACGGCTCCGGATCTTCAAAGGGGAATCAAGGACTTCAAGAACCGATTAAGTGTCATTAATACTATGTTAATGACACACGATTGGATGACCCTTATTACCAGTAACGGCGCTGTCGAATCCCGTAACTCGGTCATTAAGGGTAATTAAGCGCATCAAATGTGTATCAATATTAGTAGCCGCTGGGGCCACATGTCGGGCCAGGCCACCTTGTAACGGCATGTCCTTGTACTATAAAAGTACAGGCCGATGATACATAGAAAGGGAGAGCTGATAACATCTGGTCTGATCTGATAACATCTGATCTGATCTGGTCTGATCGGCTCACACGCGCTCTCAACTCACGCCACCTGAGTTGAGTTCATACATCCAATACAACACCAACACACCCCCTAGAGTAGGGTATTACGCTCAGGCGGCCCAAACCACGTAAATCTTTGTGTCTCCTGTGTCATTTTACATTTCATCTTCTTGAATCTCCGCGCGCCCACACCGAACCTCAAACTCCGCAACACTTTTAGTAGTGTCGGGAGATCTGTCGGATCAAAACCACCGAAAGTTGGCGCGCCAGGTAGGGGCGCCTAAGATTTCAAGAATGGTGAACTCAGCTGCTGAATCAGCAATCCCTCCAATATGCAGCCACCAGCAGGAACCTTAGTTCCAGCAGGAGTCACACTTCCACCACCGCCGCCTTCACCAGCAAATCAAGCTGGGCAGCGCGATGGTGCACCGGTGTCAATCAACGCGTCGGCGAATCATGACAACCCGGAACATGCGCTCCATGCAGCACGTGCTCTCATTCAGCGCCCACCACCTTCGGATGCATCCCGGGATGCAATGGAGCAGTGGAGGGCCGATGTGGAACACTTGGTTGCAGCAGCAGCTGACCGCGTCAGTAACCAGGGTCCTCCTCCTTCAGGACGGGCCCCGTCGCAGCGACGGATCGTGTCTGGCAGACTTGGTCCCCATGTTTCCAACAACAGGAGACGTGCTGCGTCACAACAAGTGACGTCGTTGCCCTCCGGGGCGCAACGCACTCACACGGTATCAAGGCTTTCAACTCATGACCTCCGGGCGGAGCTTGATCGTCGATACCTTCAACAAGACGACCGAGTCCATATCGAGTGTGCTCGTGAAAGACGAGAAGCTCGGGACATTCCTGCTTCTGAAGGAGTAGGAGGAGGCTATTCAGCCCTGGCCATGCATCTGCGTATGGTCAGGTGAACACAGAAATTCCGGCCTCACCTGCTGGAGAAGTTTGACGGGACCATTAATCCCGTCGAATTTCTTCAGATTTACTCCACTGCTATCCTGGCAGCTGGAGGAAATGAGGCCGTAATGACCAACTATTTTCCAGTGGCTTTAACTGGGACCGCCCGGTCCTGGTTTATGAGCCTTCCACCCAACTCCATCAACAGTTGGGAGGAGTTGTGCCTACAGTTCACCGCCAACTTAGGGAGTTCATACACCCGACCAGGCACCGAATTGGACCTTTTTGCAGTCGTGCAAAAAGAGGGAGAATCCCTGCGATCATTCATCCAAATATTCTCTGAGGTACGAAACACTATCCCTTCTATCTCTAGCACTTCTGTCATTGTGGCATTTAGACAGGGTGTACGAGATAAGAAGATGTTGGAAAAACTGGCGATCAAGGAGATCACCAGTGTCACGGAACTCTTCAGCTTGGCCGACAAATGTGCCAGAGCTGCGGAGGGCCGTGAAATGCACTCCAAACCACCTCCGGAGGATCGCAAGAAATCCTCCAAAGGCGAAGCCACTATCTCCAGGAGTGGCATAAAGAAGAAAAAGACCAACGACAAGAAGAAGCCGTCGGTCGGTGCATCTAATGCTGCAGCTGCTGCAGCTCCGGGTGGCCGGGGGCCACACCCCGAGAAGCAACCTCGATCGTCTTCTGAAGACGGTGGCCAACCCAAGGTGTGGTGTCCAATTCATAAGACGGACGGCCACAGTTTGGAAGACTGCCGGAAGGTCCAAAACCTTGTCGAGCGCTACAACAAGCATCGGGAAGAAGTTCCTTTCCGACAGAGGGAAGGAAAACAAAAAGTTGACGAAGCTCCGGCTGAAGAGGAGTTAGGTTTTCAGGATCCTAAAAAGGTCCTGAAGGCCGTCTATACCTCCGTCGATGACGATTCTGATGTCTCTGACAACGAGCGTCAGAAGACCATGAACACCATTTTTGGTGGATCATGGGACATCACCTCCCTCCGCGTCGTCAAGACAATGCGTCGGGACATGGCCGTTGTAGCTCCTACAGCCAGGGCGGAGCCCCATCGGAAGTGGATGGACACATCCATCACTTTTGATGCTTCGGACTGCCCTTGAAGGATGGTTGGAGCAGGCCAGTTACCTTTGATGGTATCTCCTACCATCAATAACATTCAGCTCCACCATGTTATGGTAGACAGAGGTTCGGGGCTGAACCTCATATGCTTCGAAGCTTTTACCAAGCTTCAGCTCCGACCTTCGGATCTTCACCCCTCCCGACCTTTCTCCGGAGTAGGTTCGGGAGCCATCACCCCACTCGGTGCTATTACTCTCCCCGTTACCTTCGGGACCCGGAAGAAGTATCGCACTGAGAAGTTGGTCTTTGACGTTGCTCAGATCAACTTACCATTCAACGCCATCTTGGGTAGGCCTGCCTTGTACAAATTCATGGCAGTTGCTCATTATGGCTACCTGGTGTTAAAGATGCCAACACCAGTAGGCATTCTCCGGATCCGCGGAGATCGCACTGCCGGAGTAACAGCTTTGGGAGAACTTCATGCGCTTACTACGGTGCAAGAGGAGGACTCCAGGTAGGAGCAAGCTCCAAAACCGCCGAGCATTCGTCAACGTGGCTCGACTTCTGCACCTCGTGTGCAGCCAAGCGGCGACACCGACATTCCCGTAAAAGTCGTCCAAATCGGTTCCGATGCCGCTCAGACCACCCGTATATCGGGGGGACTGAATGACAAATAGGAACTCGCGCTCATCGCTTTCCTCTGGGCTAATGTCGACGTGTTTGCCTGGCAACCGTCACAATTGCCTGGGATCCCCAGGAAAGTAATTGAGCACAATCTGAAGATCTACCCTGACGCACGGCCCGTGCATCAGAAGCCTCGGAAGCAATCCGTGGATCGATAGAACTTCATTCAACAAGAAGTGAAGAAGTTGCTCGAAGCTGGATTCATCCGAGAAGTCTTCCATCCAAAATGGCTGGCAAACCCGATCGTTGTGCCCAAGGCCGGCGGGAAGCTTCGGATGTGTATTGACTACACAACACTAAATAAGGCGTGTCCAAAAGATCCATTCCCACTACCTAGAATAGATCAGATAGTGGATTCCACCTCCGGGTGTGAATTATTGTGTTTCCTAGACGCATATTCTGGGTATCATCAAATCAGAATGTCTAGGGAAGATGAAGAGCATACCTCTTTCATCACATTAGATGGATTGTACTGTGATACAGCCATGCCATTTGGTCTCAAGAATGCAGCTTCAACCTTTGTACGAGTTATGTACAAAACTTTTGAAGAACTCATTAGAGACATAGTGGAAGTGTACATCGATGACATCGTGGTCAAGGTCAAGAACAAGGAGTCACTCCATGACACCTTACAGGCTGTCTTCGACAAGCTGCGGGTCACCCGCACATAGCTAAACCCAGACAAGTGTGTCTTCGGGGTTAGCTCCAGAAAACTTCTTGGTTTCCTGGTAAATCACTGGGGCATAGAGGCTAACCCAGAGAAGATCAAAGCCATTGAAGACATGCAGCCACCCGCCCGCATCAAAGATGTCCAAAAGCTGACTGGATGTCTAGCAGCCCTCAGCCGGTTCATTTCAAGACAGGCGGAATGGGCACTTCCCTTCTTCAAGTTTTGAGGAAGTCCGAACCATTCCAATGGTCTGAAGAAGCAGAAAAGGCGTTCTAGGAGCTAAAACAGCTCCTCACCACCCTACCAACTCTAGTTGCTCCGAACCCTGGTGAGCCTTTGCTGCTTTACATTTCAGCAACTGACGAAGTCGTCAGTATGGTCCTGGTTGCGGAGAGACCAGAACCATCCCATGCTCAGGAATCCAGACCCCTCTAGGAGGGTCCGGAGGTTCCTGAAAGCGAGTATGGGTCCCAGTTCCCAGACTTGAGTCCACAAGAAGTTACTTCAGAAGACCCAGACCCCTGTAGGAGGGTCCAGGTCGCTTCTGAAGAAGCTCCGTGTCCCTCCAGCAAGGACCCGGAGGTCCCCGAAGAAGGTCCGGATCCCTCCGGGAGGATCCAGGTCAATGAAGAGGAAGCTCCGGGCCCCTCCGGGAGTGTCCGGACACTCCAGAGCCCAGTGTACTTCATTAGTGAAGTACTTCATGACGCCAAGACTCGATACCTAGAGGTGCATAAGCTGCTCTATGCAGTTCTTATCACCTCCAGGAAGCTTCGCCATTACTTCCAAGCTCACAAGATTTCAGTGGTGACTTCTTACCCACTTCGAGCAATCTTGCATAATCCCAATTCAACTGGGAATATTGCAAAGTGGGTAGTGGAATTGGCCGAATTCGATCTCAAATTCATTCCAAGACAAGCAATCAAGAGTCAAGCATTGGCAGATTTCGTGGCGGAATGGACTCCCTCTCCATCAAACCCTGGGGGCCCCAGTGAG
This sequence comes from Tuctoria greenei, assembly GCA_036927565.1. Lineage (NCBI taxonomy): Eukaryota > Viridiplantae > Streptophyta > Magnoliopsida > Poales > Poaceae > Tuctoria > Tuctoria greenei. Next base: position 84,094,245 of record JAYESD010000010.1, read on the forward strand.
CAGAAGCCGGAACACATGGCTCCGGTCTTCACCGAGCCTCACTGGACCCTCTACTTTGATGGCTCCATGCAAAAGCAGGGGGCCGGAGCTGGAATCCTTCTCCTCGCACCAACCTGGGAGAAGGTAAAATACATGGTACACCTTGACTTCAAGGCGACCAACAACATGGCAGAGTACGAAGCACTCATCTACAGACTAAAGGTGGCACTGTCATACGGTGTCAGGCAGCTGCTGGTCAAGGGATATTCACAACTCATCATTAAACGAGTGAAGGGTGAATGCTCCTGCAACAATCTCCAGCTAGCTGCTTACCTCCTTGAAGTCTAGAAGCTTCAGAAAAACTTCGAAGTCCTAGACCTCCACCACGTCCAACATGTCCACAACGCTGAAGCTGACGAACTCTCGACGAAAGCATCAACCGGAGCTCTAGCTCCTGACGGAAATTTTGTCCGGAGGTTGTCAAAATCCACAGCTCAGCCTGCCGAACTGAGCGAAGGGGGCGAGATCAGCATCCCGAAGCTGACGGTCCCGATGGCCCTGTTACCATGGCAGCCATAGGGGGTCGTAGGTGCTGCCGGAAGCTCCGAGCAACCCAGCACGCAAGGCTCAAATGCTCAAGTAAGCTCCGATGCATGGATCTCAGATATTCAGAGCTACTTGAAACACAACATCCTTCCTGACGATGATGTATCCGCTGACCGGATAGTCAGTTTGGCTAAAAGATACATGTTGGTAGAAGGGGATCTCTACCGGCGCGGTGCCAATGGCGTCCTAATGCGGTGCATCACAAGGGAAGAAGGCTGCGAGCTCCTCGCAGAAATCCATGGAGGCGAGTGTGGAAACCACGCGTCTTCCCGCACACTGGTCGGTAAAGCCTTCCGGCATGGCTTCTACTGGCCTACAGCACTCCATGATGCAACTGAGCTGGTGAAGAAATGCGAAGCATGCCAATTTCATGCAAAGCAAATTCACACACCGGCTCAGCCTCTACAAATGATACCTCCTACATGGCCCTTTGCTGTGTGGGGGATGGACATCTTGGGACCTTTCCCAAGAGCCGTCGGAGGTTACCAGTTCCTATACGTCGCCATTGACAAGTTCACCAAGTGGTCGGAAGCAACTCCAGTTGTGACAATAAACAAGCTATCTGCTATCAACTTTTTGCAGTCCATTGTATGCAGATTTGGAGTCCCAAACAAAATCATTACTGATAACAGGACCCAATTCACAAGCTCTGCATTTCAAGGATATTGCGAAGACCTCGGCATTCAAGTTTTCTACACCTCTATAGCTCACCCGGCAAGCAATGGCCAGGCCGAGAGAGCAAATGCTGAAATCCTGAAAGGACTCAAAACGCGCACCTATGAGCGCTTGAAAAAACATGGAGCCAACTGGATTGAAGAGCTTCCACCCACTCTATGGGCCAACAGGACAACTCCAAACCGGTCAACTAGAGAGACACCCTTCTTCCTGGTGTACGGAGCTGAAGCAATCCTTCCTCCGGAAATCACCTTGGGGTCACTCCGTGTCCAGACCTTCGATGAAGCCACGCAGGACCAGCTTCGGCGTGAAGACCTAGACCTCCTTGAGGAGGGAAGGTGCCAAGCAGCTGTTCGGAATGCCCGATATCGCCAAGCCCTTCGGCGCTATCATCGGCGACATGTACACAACCGACAGCTCGAGGAAGGCGATCTGGTGCTACGGAGAATACAATCTAGAGAAGGCTTAAACAAACTCTCCCCCAGCTGGGAGGGACCCTTCCGAGTGATTAAAGTATCCCGTCCCGGAAGCGCTCGCTTGGCTACCGAGGATGGGACACATCTCCCAAATCCTTGGAATATTGAGCACCTCCGTAAGTTCTACACTTAATATCATGGAGGTGAGTCTGTAGTAACTTGAGGTGTATGTTTTAGAGTCATTGTACAGAGTCGGGTAGTTCCTCCGGGAGAACAGCCGGACCTTTCCCGGAAGGTCCGCAAAGTTCATGCAACACTTGTCACAGTCTCAGAACTAAAAGTGTGGCTAGCTACCCTGGGTCAAACGAGAAATGAAACAAGCTTAGCTTGGTTTCGTACCCTAAGAGTGTACTTGTTTCCCCTGTACCCCGGACCTATAATGAAAGACATCTTCATGTGAAACAGAATCCACATGCATTTATTTTGTACATGCTCAACATTTTTTATTTTTCTCTTTCTTGACTATAACAAAGTTGTGCAATTCTTAAGAAATTTTAGTTCGACCAGTTCATGTACAATTCGAGCTATATTGTCAATTCTTTTGGATTCAAATTTTGTTCATGGCCCACTCGCCTGAATGCCGCCAAGCCAATCTAGGGCCGGAGTGTGCTATCGACTTAGCTTGGTCAAGCACCCTAAGTACGCCACTCTACCTACACCCCGGCATGCCGAAGTACGGCGGGTCCAAGTACAATTAGATCTAGAAGAAAGAAGGCAACGCAAAGGCAACGCATTCGGTTGTATTCAGAATTGTGTTTGTCCTAAAACTTTCTTGGGAATCGTAAGCCGCGATGAAGTTATAGGCAAGGAGCGAATTTTACTATTTTTCTTGGCTTCAGTGTGTAGGAAAAATAAAGAATCCACGTTGATGGAGAAAAGCCGGAGCTAACAAAGCTCTGACTCCCCCTAGGTGGCTTGTGATCGATGTTAATCATTGAAAACGAGCATTACCGGAGCAACCAAGCTCCGGCAAAGCTAGGGGGGCCAGCCGCCGACAAAGAATAAAAGATGGTGAGAAGACCCCACAAGCGGAGTCTGCTGTCGACAAGCTACGCGTTGGCAAATGTCACTGCCGGAGCTACTAAGCTCTGACACCTCGGAGGGCTAACTATCGATGCTCTACACGTTGATAGGGATTAATGACGAAGCTTTTGAGCTCCGACAACCTCAGGGGGCCTTCACTATCGAAGACTTCGGACCTACACTCTACAAGTTTGAAGCAAACTAGTCTTCAACAAAATACAATATCCTCTTGGTCAACGGCACATCTGAAGACCTTTGAAGACCCGGCTCAAAAGTCGAAGGATGGACCCACCTCCGGCGGAATGACTTCACCCAAGGGGTCATCCTGAGAGGTGGGACCAGGGGGCCACTGTCGGTACCTTGAGTACCGTATACCCCTTGAGATTGCAAAGATCTCAAGGAAATGTCATCTACTTGATTTGTAGACCTTCGGAGGCCCACATGTCAGACATAACTGGACCCGCTTCCCCAACATGGTTAGTCCCAGGGTCGCCACGTATACCATCAAATCAGAGCTACCTCCCACAAGGGGGAAGCTCCGGGCTATGTACCATAACGGCACCCCCGGACCTAACCCAGACCGAGGGAAGCTCCAGAACTGACACGTGTCTGGTGGCATCGGACCTATCTGTTCCCCACAGTATGCTCCAGAGCTGCCACGTGTCCAACCATTGGATCTTCAGCCTCAAACCTCCGGTAGAATCCACAACGGCTCCGGATCTTCAAAGGGGAATCAAGGACTTCAAGACCCGATTAAGTGTCATTAATACTATGTGGATGACCCTTATTACCAGTAACGGCGCTGTCAAAGCCCGTAATTCGGTCATTAAGGATAATTAAGCACATCAAATGTGTATCAATATTAGTAGCCATTGGGGCCACATGTCGGGCCAAGACAACTTGTAATGGCCTGTCCTTGTACTATAAAAGGACAGGCCGACGATACATAGAAAGGGAGAGCTGATAACATCTGGTCTAATCTGGTAACATCTGATCTGATCTGGTCTGATCAGCTCACACGCACTCTCAACTCACGCCACCTAAGTTGAGTTCATACATCCAATACAACACCAACACACCCCGTGGAGTAGGGTATTACGATCAGGCGGCCTAAACCACGTAAATCTTTGTGTCTCCTGTGTCATTTTACATTTCACCTTCTTGAATCTCCGCGCGCCCACACCGAACCTCAACCTCCGCAACACTTTTAGTAGTGTCAGGAGATCTGCCGGATCAAAACCACCGACACAAGTCTTTCTGGGTGAATATGTACTTAAAGCTTTTGTGATCGGTGTAGAGATGTACTAGGTTGCCCAATAGATAGTGTCTCCACATCTTCATTGCAAGTACCACGGCAGCGAGCTCAAGATCATGAGTTGGATAATGCTACTCATGGTTCCGAAGCTGCTGTTATCCATAAGTGATCACCCTTCTGTCTTGCACTAACACGCAGCCCAACCCAACCCTAGATGCATCACAATAAACATCAAAGGACATGGTTCTGTCTAGTTGGGCTAATACCGGTGCTGTTGTGAGGTGTTTCACTAATGCTTCAAAACCTTCCTCACATCCCTTCGTCCATACATACTTCTTCCCTTTCTTTACAAGTTCTGTCATTGGTTTAGCTATCTTGGAGAAACTTGGAATGAACCTCCGATAATATCCTGCTAAACCCATGAAGCTTTGAACTTCATGCACAGACTTTGGAGACTCCAATTTGAGTACTTGCTTAATCTTGCTTGGATCAACGGCAATCCCCTTGGCATAGATGATGTGCCCTAGAATGGCACTTGGCTGATCCAGAACTCACATTTACTGAACTTGGCGTACAGCTTGTGGTCATGCAATCGTTGAAGCACGATGTGCAAATGTTGTGCATGTTCATCTTCGGATATCGTGTATACAAGGATGTCATCGATGAAGACCACGACAAACTTGTCCAATTCCGGCATGAACACCGAATTCATGAGATACATGAAATGGGCCGGTGTGTTGGCAATCCGAAGGACATGACAAAGTACTCATACAATCCATACCTCGTCGAGAATGTTGTATTAGGTATATCCTCTGGTCGAATCCTGATCTGATGATATCCAGAGCGAAGATCCATCTTTGAAAATACCCTAGCACCCACCAATTGGTCGAACAGGATATCGATGCGTGGTAGTGGATACTTATTCTTGATCGTGACAGCATTGAGTGGACGATAGTCCACACATAGTCTCAATGTTTTATCCTTCTATTCAACGAAAAATGCAGAACAGTCCCAAGGTGATGAACTTGGACGAATGAAAACCTTGTCCAAAAGTTCCTTCAGCCGCTCTTTCAGTTCTACAAGTTCCTTAGGTGCCATCTTATATGGCTTTCTCGAGATCGGCACAGTTCTCGGTTCAAGTTCAATCTTAAACTCGACATCTCTTTCGCGTGGCATACCATGAAGATCTCTGGGAAATACGTACGGATACTCACATACCACTGGAATGTCTTCATGTTTACATGCCTCAGTGTTATAAGTAGTTGGAGTCACGTGGATATTACTCTCAAGAGTGAGAGTTTGGGGAGAGTGGCTGGAGAATTTAGATATATCCTCTGAGGAACGATGTCAATAATAGCACAGTTGTATTGCAACCATGCCATCCCTAAGATGACATCTAACTTCTGATGCTCTAGTATAATGAGAGAGATAGGGTATATGTTCCCACCATGATTATGAGGTACCCTATGGACCATCTTATATGCTACTACTTTCCCTCTCGGAGAACAAATTACATATGGGGTTTTTGTGGAAATGATAGGCAACTGATATTGAATGACATAAGACTTGCTAATAAAGTTGTGAGAAGCACTGGAGTCAGAAAGAATGACTATGAGATGATCAATGAGAGAGAACGTACCCGTGAGTACGGGTGCGCCCTCCGGAACATCCTCGATGACGAGGTGGTGGACGTTGCCGGTTCTGGTGGCTGGCTTCTTGGGCTGGTTGCGGGGCTGATTTGCCCCTTGGTACGACGACTATCCTCCGCTCTGCGGGCAGTCCTTGGCGAAATGCCCCGTACATCCACACGTGAAACACATGTGCGGGGTCTGGCCAGCACGGAAAGGAGGACGGAATCCCGGTGCACGTGGTGGATGTAGAGATGCACGTGGAATCATCCCTTGTTGCTGCTGTGGGCAAAAGCCAGCGTTGTTGAATGGGCAACCACAGAACATCAATGGTCGCGATGGCGGATGCCACCTCTGGCCGGATGGTGACCGATACACCATTTGTTACTTGAGCACCCCCTCCGCTGCCCTGCGGAGCACTCCTTTTATTCTTTTCGGAGAACAACTCTCTAGTGGCGTCCTCCTGCACGATCGCGACATTGACCATGTTGTTGAAACTGCCGCTATTGAACAAGGCAAGCTTGTCCTTCATCTTGGGGTTCAAACCCCGATAGAAGCATTCAGTCTTCCGATCTTCAGTACTCACTTGGTCCTGAGCATATTGGTCCAAGTGGTTGAATGCCTTGGAGTACTCGTAAGCACTCTTTCCTCCTTGCTTCAGCTCCAAGAACTCTTGAAGCTTCCTCCTCATAACACCAGGAGGTATGTGATAGGCGCGAAACACCTCCTGGAACTCCTCCCGGCTCACGGCATAGTCGGCTGGTCGTGCGGCAAGATAATTTGCCCACCACGCACCAGCAGACCCTTGTAACTGTTGGGCCGCGAATAAGGTCTTCTGATGTTCGGTCATTCGTAGCAAACCCAACTTTCCCTCGATGGAGCAGAGCCAGTTGTCCGCCTCCAACAGTTCATCGGCCTCCATGAAGACCGGCGGGTGCGTTGACATGAAGTCCGAGTATGAACTCGGAGAAGACTGTCGTGGACCCGCATCTGGTCGCCACCCTTGATGGGACGAATGCTGAACCAAAGTTCGCAGTAACTCAGTCTGCTCAACGCGCGAGCCGAGCACTGTGGCGAGAACCTCTGCTAGACTCCTTGGAAGTTCAGGAGGTGGTGGTGGTGGTGGAACTTGTTGCTGCGGTGTCGCAGCTGGCTCCTGGGTCAGAGATTCATCCTCACGACCACGACTTGAACCTCCCATTTTAGGCGTCGAGCGCGTACGCACAATTATGCATCCATATGACTTCAAATCAGCACATGTTCTCTTTTCCTTCATCCATTTCATAGTCATTAGTGTGAATATTGACAAGGGACTAAGTGCATAACAATCGCATATATTGACAAAGTACAAACTTTATACAAGGTATATTATCTAATGACCATGTTTACAGTAGTGAACTCCAAAACGACGGACCCCTACTACGGAAGTGCATCTCTACCATACTTGGTCCCCATGAGATGTCATACACATTTGTCATCTTATACATACCCACTGTTATTCTTAATATGACACAAACATGGTCACAAAATAAACACGAGCAACTACTAAACTATACATTGCCCCGTGATTGTAGAAGTGCTTCCCCATCCCTCTTCGATACGTCCTATTCGACCTACTCGAGTTCCTCGAGATCTTCTTCTCCCTCTTCGTCCTCAGAAATTGGTGCCACAGGTGCGGTAGCTGGAGCAAGAGTTTCTACCTGACCCACCATTGATGATGTCGCGGCAACTAAGGATTGCACATCAGCTTGTAGAAGAAACATCCTCAAGTCTTCCAGTTCTTTCTGTGCATTCTTTCAACTGGCCTTCCAATCCTGAGTCTCCCCTTTGGATTTATCCATTTCTTGAGTCACCTCACTCAACTGTTCATTCAACAGTTGCACCTCAAGTTGACTTGCTTCCAATGTGCTTTCCGCTTGTTGCATTTCCATGCGAGCCTCCGATCGAGCTTTTAACAGCCCGGTGCCACTGATTCTCCCTTAGGTTTATACATCTATTGAGAGGAGCAATTGTGGCTCTAAGTGAGTCATTGGCCTCCTCATAGTGATCCCCTCGAATCAGAGCTTGCTTCTGGTCACTCATCATTCTTCCAAGGCTAGCATGTTGTTCAAGGCTCTCTTGACACGCTGATGCTGCATATGATGCTAAAATCATCTTGGGTACTTCTACAGGATGTCCATATGCTGCAACCATCCAACTTGCCCACTCTTCACCGGCTCTACCGTCGACTGGAAAGAGCGCGAACGGAGAGCCCACCATAGCACGGTAATGAAGTTTGCAAAACCTCATTATGGCAACACTCGCGGCATAACACCACGTGTCTTCCAATTGAATCCCTTGCACTTGGATGGAGAGAGGAGCACATCCAATATCCAATGGAGGATCAGGTACATCAACATAAATGGTGCATCTTGTCACACCTCCGTCATCGATCTCCTTGCCCCAATAGTCCGGTATTTCGCGATACCCGAACCGTTGAAGCATTGCTATCAACAAATCCGGAAAACCTTTCAGAAGAGCACACTTCATGAACACCCATCCGTTTGGTAAATATATCATATAATCAGCCATCTGTTGAAAAATACTGGAACAATGAGAAGGTTTCCAACTCCCAATAGTTTAAGAAAAATTTAAAACTGGAGTTGTAATCACAGTCTGTTCCAGCTGACCTTCCTGTATAAATTCAAAATTTTCATACAGGGAACTTCAGAACCAGATGTTGTTTTGTATACAAAAGGTGTATTATACTTTACAACCTTTCCATATTGTACTCATACAGCTCCAGGTGAGCTAGTAAACAGAATCTATACAGGTTTAATGTTGACCCAAGTTTTCTAGAAATTTTGACAGAACCTCCCCTGTATATGTGGTAATTTCCACAATTTATACAGGTATATCATGACAATATATTGAGGTAATGAAAAATAAACATTGTATAACATCAAGTTAAAAATCCAGGAGAAAAATATGTCGGCCATGAAACATTTTTTATATAGGTATAGTGCGCTAATTCGAAACTATGTGCAAACTGTTTCAAGTTCTGGTCTGCCAGAACCAAGTTTGCAACCATAGGAATTAAACACAGCTACACCAATATTCAGGCCATGAGTGCAACATAAAGTTGATAGAAGACTTCCTAAGATTTCCAGAAATGTATATATATGACCATGTCACTATTTTGGATCAAAAGCTAGAGCTATCTAAACTTGACAGATGAACTGACTGTTGTTCAACAGCAGCCCTGCAGTTCACTGTATTGAGCTCGAAATTTCAATTGCCTCAAATTCGAATCAGGAAAACTTTAAATAAAAAAACTTTAGATATCCTTCTACCCTTTTAGATATGTATCACCATAAGGCAGAAGATTTTTCTACAGTGAGTTATTGCAATGGTATAGAGACTGGTACAATGGTAGGGTCATTTGGAGCAGTTTAAGCATACACCAAATTTCAACAGATTATCAATCTTTTATGCGTTGATGGTCAACAAAAAAGTTGTAGAGGTCTTCAAGAGATTTCCATCCATATAGAATACCCCTATGTTTAATCCTAACTAACCAAGATTACAACATGGCGAAGTTGAGCAAACTTTAGCCAGAAATCATGAATCTTGGTTCTAACCCTTTGTCGAGTCGAAACTCATTTTGCGGAGTCCAACCTACCAGCACCTGATAGTCAGACTTTCCGAAAATGTAATGCAACCATTCTGTCATTGGGGATGTTCAAGTATCAAAGTCGATACTAATGGTACTACGTGCCTCACCAAAGAAAATTCTAACCGGTATTTCCAGATACGTTTATAGGTGGCCCTAGCATCGTTCACTCGCAAACGTGTTCTACATGGGTCGCTACCGTAGTCAATGCTGCAGAAGACAAAATTTACCCTTTCACACCTTCACACCTCAAGGGCGGCACGGGGAAACATGACATGCAGTCACAACAATATATATGAAAGTAAATGCATATGACTCTGGTGTGAGTCGCCCTCGAGCGATGTCATGTCTGGAGGTACATGGCTGTACTACTTCTGTACAGCAAAGACTCCTGCACGAACCAGCTTATACACGCTCGGGCATACATGTTTCACCTGTTCCCATAGAACATGAATAGTCCTAGATATGCATGCTATCGGGTTATACACCACCAGACGGGGTCTCCCACTAACTTTGAAGCACGCTGGGGTACCGCGTGTCATAGGTTCTCAGAAACATGGAAAGCCTCATAGACTCCTATTAACATTTCCGTGCCAAGCCACAGAAAGACTTCAATGCTACCTCTCGCATGGTGAGCTTACCGCAATTGATCCACTTACGGTGGCGTACCTTACCTCTTACCTGACATCGAAGCGTCGTTACAAAATTAATAACACATAAGTTAGTTTACCACCTTTATATCTTATACTAATAATACTCCTTATAAGGGCATATAGATAATTCCTCACTCAACAATCCTAAGTTTTGAAAATATGCTCTTTTTAAGTACACTGTTCCCAGTGATGCTCTGATACCATGTCTGTGGGGACCGAAACCCCGACCTCCAAGGATCTCATTGGATGGTGTCATGCGATGCGACACCCAACATTATTCAAGAAAAGAACGAGAACAGATTACAAAACCAAGTCTTTATTTAAAAGCACAGCGAAAGTGTTACAATACTAAACAAAAGGAAAGAGAACTATACATCATAGCTACGCTCTCGGTACTAGTTATGCAAAATCAAAGTCATCCATGGCCTAGATACTTTGCACTAGCAACACCCAACTTACGGCGGCGTGCAGGGTTCCCACTCGGCTGTAAACTTGAAGGGGGTGCAGTCTCGTCATCGAACCCGTCATCAGTCGTCTAATCTGCAAAAACTTGTTAACTGCAAACGTGAGCTTAAGGCTCAGCAAGACTAACCCGTCTCACTAGACATATGTAGGGTGAATACTGAGCATAGGTAAGGAATAGCATAAAGGACTCGCCTACAAGTGGATCCTTATATTCATATTTTAAGTAGCACATGACATTCTTCAGGCACGGCACATCATAGACTCCTCAATCAAACAAGAAACGCTTTGCCGATGATATGACAAGCACAAAGCACATAATGCTATTACAGGTAAAGTATGGGGAAACTGTATACTTTTAATTGTACTATCTCTAAGCCATACAAGGTTGCAAAGCAATTGTAATTCAATACATCGTATTCTCCTAACTTCTTCAGTATTTACTATGTCACAGCGTAGGGAACAAGTGGTACTATATTACCTCGAGGGACAGTGATTGCAATCAGGATACATCGGGAACAACACGACACATATGCACTTTCTAGCATGTCAGTGAGTACTTACAGCAGTACCTACGTAACACTTCAGTACTAGTCATATATGCCCACCTTTCACTGGGCACTTGAACGTCGAACTGGTCGATCCGTCACGAGCAGGAGGTCACTGCGTGGAGCGTACTCTGACGTGCCCACCAGCTGATTTACACCTTGCTCCCCTCAACCCACACCTATAAAACGGAACGGAATGCCTCGACAAACTAGTATCAAGCTACGTCAGTTTACTAGAGCCCATTTCTCCAGTATGTCGCCGGTACAATTCAAGCTTGTCCAGAAGGGCCGCACATGAAATGGTCCTCAATCAACACAAGCAAGGATACGCACGTGAGACCTCGTCTCGCTGCATCCTACCCGCTGCTTGATCTTAAATTCATATGCATAAAACATTTTTTTATCCAATTCATCCCGTGTGATGAAATTCCTATCTCGCGAGTAGATTCCAACTACTCGACTTCTACCGAATTCCTATGAGCATAAGCGTAGCAGTTTCTACTCAACCGGCTGTAGACCTACCCAGACTCTATGGGATCTGTGGGCCATGCAAGTGGATGTCAAACACCTTAAACGTAATGTACAAACGTCTAAAAATGTAAGATGAATGAAAACTGCAAAAACATTGTAAGAAACTTAAATGCAAACCGGGGTTTGCCTGAATGCGAGTCTGAGTCTACGTTAGTTTCTGGCAGCAGGACTTCCAAAGCTTCCGGCACCTCCTCGACTTCAGCTACTACACGATATGCATATACTATATATGAATGACTTTGAAAATAATCAATATGCTTAAGGTCATAAGCTAATATATTATAATCAAAATAAGATAATGCTCTTAATTTGACTTGGTGCTTTTATGGTAGATACTAGTGATCATAGTGAAGACTCTTGCAAAGAACAGGAGATGATCAAGGAAATTTGTTGTTCCTAAAAATTATGGTAAGCAATAACATTCTCTATTTTTTGGTTGAAATCTTGGAGATCTATCATGGCTACCAGTGGTTGTACCATGTAGAGGGGTCTCACTGGTTCTAGGAAATTTTTTTTCACAATTTTTTGAGCTACCTACAGGGAGAAACTGATTTTACAAGTTTGGTGAAATTTCTGAAATTGATTTTGTATTTTTATCAATTTATGACTACATAGGGATTTGGAACACCGATCAACCTAGTACGTGATGTCCAATGAACTTGAACATTTTACTGGAGATCAAGTGAATTTTGGAGAGTGTTCTGCCCAAATTTGGGAATTTTCTAAAAAGCAGAACAATAGGAATGAATTCTATAAGCATTTTGTTATGTGGATTATGGAGAAATTTCTATGGACTTTCATAAAAATCCAAGTGCACCACTAGAAATTGTTCTTCATGCTGGTTCTAACAAAATTTATTTGGGAATTGTTGGATAATTCTACTTGGAGTTATGGACTTTCCAAGTTTGGGTAAATCCTGGAATTATTTTCCAAAGGGAAACATTTAAATAAATCTGTCGGGCCCACTGGTTTAAAACCAACCAATCGCAGCAGGGCTGCACCGTGGGCCATGGGGTTAACCCGCGCAGCCACACCAGATCCCCGGCCACACCCGGATCCCGCAGCGACTGACACGTGGGGTCCACGGTTTTCTTCAACCTCGGGCTGGCGCCCGCGGCGGTAGCTCGCCGGCGATCTCGCCGCCGGCCAAACCTCTGCGCTAAACTCACCAAGAATTGCCTCCTGCCGGTTTTCCGGGGCGCCGAGCACGTCGGTGAGGTTGGCATCGGCTGAAACGGACCAGAACAATGCGTGCGACGGCGGCGGCGGCGGTGAGAGCTCGAGCATGCTTGAACTCTCCCAACTCAAGCTCAAACAACTCAGGAACTTCTCCAAAAGCCTCCCGGGACCTCAAGGATCAAGGATCTGGACTAGGGAAGAGAGGAGACAACCGCGAGATATGATCTCGACGGCGAAGTACGGTTTTTCAACCGACGGCCGCAAAATATTGAAATCTAAGGTGCTCGGTTGATAACTCTCGGGGCCCTTGGGCAGGGAGTTGCGCTAGGATATATATAGAAGCTATCTTCTAACCAGATTAAAGAATGATTGCATGAATGAAACAAATTTAAGCATGAAGCATTGCTGTTCTATCGAATAATGATTCGGTTATCGAATAAAAATTCGAGCTACAGTTCATGTCATGGGCTTAAATTTGGTGATCATAAACTAGAGAGGATTGCGAACATTTTTGCTTAAAGGATCGAGATTGGAAACGGCCTAGAACCGGAGCTCGACGGTGAGGCAGTGAAGGATCCCGACCAAGTAGAAGCTATGTCACGATCAATGACCAAATAGAACACGTAGAGGATGTTCTGACAAGACTTCTATTTACTTACAGCTCGGTGAGAAACAGCTTCAATCTCCGACCAAAACTCAACAAACAGAGGGCGGTGGCTATGGCGCAAAACAGAGACAGAGCTTAACGGTGACGGCCAGGGGGGTATAAATAGGCATAGAGGGACGAGGGGGGCTTGCCACGGCTCAAGCAAGCAGGCAGCTCGGTGGCTTGCATGCCGTGTCGTGGTGTCGAGTGCTCCCGGCGTCGTTTGGTGGGGGCAGCTAGATACAGAGCATGTCCGTCGGTTCAACCGAGTTCGTGTGTTTGACAGTGGGTCCCACCTCTCCTTATACTCTTCCCTTTTCTGCAACTTCAATTATCATACCAAACTTGATCCTAAAATTCTAGATTTTTATGGGGAGGCTCAAATAAATAACTGGAACTTGATTCTGATTTTGGATTTCGAATTTGGTCAAGTTTCAGTTGAATTTCAAATTTAAATTTGAATTTGGATGAAATTCATTGGGACCACTGAGTTTAATAGCAATTGAGCTTTAAAAATTTTAAAACTTTGTGGATAGGTCCAGCAAGTTATTCTGACCTTGATGGTGTGTTGAAATCCTGATGTTCAACTAATATGAACAGAATTCAAAATTTGAATTCTAAATATGGCTTGAATTTGCTATGCGTCTCAAATAAAATTTCAAATGGAATTCAAAAATCTTGAAACTTGGCAGGACGTCTATTTGGAATATTAGGAGGTCATGGAAAAATTTATGGCCTCAGATTGAACATTTTGGCAGGGCCTAATTGTACAGTGCTATATTCAAATAAATTTGAATATATTTTGTACTGCATAGTAATTTGCCCTAGCAATTTTTATTCAATAAATTTCAAAACTTATATAAAGTTCACTTAAAATATTCTAAGGTCATTGGTTAAGTTCATCCCTTATGTTAATAAAATTTAAGAATGGGTGAAAGAAAAATTCTTAATGATCTCAAGTTCAAATGCACAACCACATTTGATCTCCACCATGGATGAAAACAAACTGATAGTTGAAATTCATATTAAGGGAAAAATTGGGATTTTACACGCTTCAGTTCCGTTTGCATGGCATGCACATCATTGACAAGGTAGACATGCTAGCCGTGGAACTGGATCTCCTATTGAAAGATTAAGAAGGTCAAGCCAATGGAGAATTGTTTGGATGATCCAAGCCAAAGATATTCACATGATTTGCGAAATCCATGTCAACATTGGACACTTGGGGGTTTATTTCCTTGTGACCCATGATGATTCCTTATTTCCAAACAACTCCAAAGGCCACCACCAACAAGGAGGTCGAAAGTGGAATCAATACAATCAATGAGGCTACGGGAATTTGAATTCAAATGGATTCAACTTCAACTAATCTGCCTTGAAGTATCTTATCCATGGCCAAGGAGAAATCAATGACAACATACCCAAGAACTAATTGGCCAAGGACAAGACAATCTGAAAAGCATTCAAGATCCAAGAGTTCAACAAGCACTTGTTGCACCCAACACTTCGACCAAGACCGTGCAACTTTGGGCAAAGCGACTTTGTGGATGAAGCGTTTCTTGTTTGATTGTGGAGTCCACATGTCGTCAAGCCCAAGGAAGCCTTCGATCCGAGATCAAGAATGGGTTAAATCAAAATAACATCTTGAAGGTTGAAGTGACACCCCCATAAGTGGAGAACCTCATTACCTTTATGAAGAATGAAGAGACTTCGTCATTCTGTCCATGATGACATTCTAAGAAGACTAAGAAGCCAGGGCTATCCAAATGGTCGGACTCCAGTGGGTTGCCAAAAAGGAAAAGGTGGAAGAAGGACAAGCCTCACCAAGTTCATGAGATAATATCTTCAAGAAGGAAAAGTCGTCACAATATCAACAAGTCGTCAACAAGGCGAAAACGAGGTCGGGGCCACCACAGGCCCCACTTATCCAAATGGCAGCCAAAGGAGGTTTGTCTTGTCAACAAGAGAAGTAATACACATCTTCATCTCCGGGTATGGATGACACACTGAAAGTGCATCTAGGCAATCCCGTGTGGGTTTTGGACGATTGATGACAAGCAAATGAGATCCTAATGAATTTATTGAGATGAATGTAGGATAAGCAAAATGAGATAGTTTGGTGCACTCAAAAAGGTGAAAAATAAAGTGGTGTACAAAAGAGAAAAGCCCAACTATTAACTGAAGAGCAAAGTATATTTAAATGTATAGGATGCGTGTGAGAGAAACATCCCAAGAGCTCAAGACTTTACGTAGAGGTAAGGGCTTAAAAACACCTAAAAACTCACTAAGCACCGGACTAGTCCGTTCATGGACCAGACTAGTCCGTTAAACTCTCTATTGTTCAAATACATTGTACACCGAACTAGTCCATCTACGGACCGGACTAGTCCTTTAACCTTTCTGTAACCCAATAACACAGTGCACCGGACTGGACCGGACAAGTCCGTTCAAGTCTCTGAAAATCGTGTTCAGTGCACTCCGGACAAGTCTGTCCATGGGACAGGACTAGTCTGTTGAACTCTTAGGAGTCCAATTACACATAGTACTGGACAAGTTCGTTCTATTATCGGACTAGTTCGTTCAACTCTCTGTAGTTGAATTACACTGGCACCAGAGAAGTCTGGACATGCACCAAATTAGTCCGGTATATCTAACACAATTAGGGTCTCTAGTGTGCCGCATTCCAAGCCGACTTTTACACATCACACAAGTCCGGTACCCAGTACGGACTAGTCTGGCCCTCGGGATTTCAAATGGTAACCTTTTGGAAACCCTATAAATAGGAGATCCATGGCCCCACAAACAAAACTTTCGATTCCTACTGTCAAAATCATAAACCCTAGTGCCACCACCTGTCCCAAGAGCCCAAAAACACATCTCTCCCACGCATCTAAAGTCCAAAAAAAGGTGAAAACCAATTGAACACTTAGATTTGGGATTGGGAGATCGTCATCTACACGTTGTGAGCACTTGGAGTTTGATCTCTTGACACTCGTACTCTCTCTTGTAGTCTTTTCGAGTGTATTTGATCATCTTTTCATTGTAATTTTTGTTGGAGCCCTCAACGTGTGAGGTTGCCCCATAAACTTGGTGATTGCCAGTGATGGTGGATTCAAGTCGGCCTTGTATGGTAACTTGAAGAGGGAATGGGTTTGAACAGACCTGGCTCTGTGTGGGCTTCCTCACAAGGAGTAGATCTTTTTGGTGATATCGAACCTCGGTATAAATCGGTGTCTCATGTGCTTCTTTACTTTTGCATCTTGATTAGGGCACATAGGTTATCAATATCATAATTTTAATTGCTAATTGTTTTTCACGTGCAACTTCACGACATCAATTGTGAATTCAAGTAATCTTATCTGTCGTTCACATTTGCATTGCTTAAAAGAATTTAAATCATGTATAGATACTCAATCAAATCGGCACACACCAGGCACACCGGACTAGTCCGCCCACGCAACTGGACAAGTCCGGTCAATCAAGTTTTTGGCCGTTTGATTAGGTGTGCAGGAAATATTCAAAGCCTATTCACCACCCTAGGCCACATTCAATTGGTATCAGAGTAGGTTCTCCATCGATGAGAATCACCGCTCGGAGAGATCAATGGCCTCTGAGAAGAACGAAGAGATCCCGAAGGTGCTTAACACCGAGGAAGAGCAAGAAACTAAAGCCTTCGATGTACTAAGAGAAAATCCACATGATGATGAAGAAGTATGTGAATTGAAGGCACTTCTGAGGAAGAAAATGCTGGCACACAAGGGAAAAGATGAAGAGGAGACGATGGGGAGTGGTCATTACGACTACTCCTGATATGCTTACACTTAGAATCGTCTTAATTCAAATAATCACTATCTTTCTATTCCCATGGGAAAGCCTCCAAAATTTGATAGAAATGACTACACCATGTGGAAATACAATATGAAGATGCATCTAATCTCTTTGAATCCTATCCTTTGGCATATTGTGTGCACAGGTGTTGATATCCCGGACACAGACGAAGAACTGACTTCGGAACAAGAACATGAAATTCACCGCAATGGACAAGCCGTTGTAGTGATCACATCATCACTGAGCAGGCAGGAGTTCACCAAGATTGATTGACTGGAAAGCGCAAAAGAGATCTGGGATACACTTCAAATAGACCATGAATGAAATCGGTCAGTCCGAGAAGCCAAAATTGAGATGCTTGAAGGAGAGATGGGGAGATTTGCTATCGAAGAAGGTGAATCACCTCAAGACATGTACAACCGGACGAAGCCGCTTATCAACAAGATTCGCGCATATGGAAGCAAGAAATGGACTAACCATGAGGTGGTTAAAAGGATGATTCGAGCCTTTATGCCAAGAAATGTCACATTATGCTTAATGATGTGAGAAAGCCCCGGGTTCCACAAAATAACCCCGTATGAGCTATTGGGCAATATCATAAACCATGAGATGATGGAGAAGGAAGCCCAATACGTCAAAGATCTAGCTGAGCTCACCTCCTCCAAAAAGAAGGAAGTTGCTCTCAAAGCAACTTGCAAGCCTAAAGGAAAAGAAACCCGTGAAGCTCAAGACAAAGAAGATACAAGTGATGTGAGCACTGACCTAGATGATGAAAAGATGGTACTCATCATCAAGAAGTTCAAGCGCATGATGAAAAGAAGACATGGCAGCAACACAAATGAAGGGAAGAGCAAGGAAAAGGAAAATCCAAGGCTTGACGCACCTACTATAAATGTGGCGAGTACGTTCACTTCATGGTTGACTGCACCTATGAAGAAAGTAAGAGGAAGAAAGAAACGAAGCCTCGAGAGAAGAAGATTCCCAGAAAAAGGCGACAAACTCATCAAGCGCACATCAGCAAATAGTGGGACTCAAACGATGAGTCCTCCTCCGATGAAGATGAGGAGATGGCCAACATTGCCATCAAGAAACCCACCAAAAGATCTACATTCTTCCCAGACATGGGAGGACAGGCCACATACAATCACACTTGCCTTACGGCCAAGGAGGGCAAGAAAAAGGTTCGACTTACTCCCCCTTCGCTAAATTCCACTATTGATGATTTTCATAGCTCTAGTGAAAATGAGGAGATGTTTAGGTGATTAAGTAAAATTGCACTAAAGAAAATGAAAATGTTGTCGGATGAAATCCTTGAGAAGGAGGAGCTTGTCAACTGACAAGAAGATATGCTCATCCGTGAACAGAAGAGATATCAAGAGGTTGAGAAACTCCTTGAGCTCGAAATAGAGAAGAACAAGTCACTTGAGCATGAGCTAGCCTTGAGTAAGGAAACTTACTCAAAGCTAGAAGACTCACACTTTGCAATCAAGGATGAACTTGCTAACTTGTCAAAAGTTATCAAGATTCTCGAGGTGCAAGTTGAGTCGCACGAGCAAAGTGACTCCTCTTCCTCCAAAAGCTCACCTTCCAAAGGTGTAAGTTCAACAGCTATTGCAACTTGAACATGTTATATTAAGAAAAATATTGGCAAACCTGATTCTTCTACTTCTCATGCAATGCATCCTTCCCGAAGTGGCATCTTTGACAAGGAGAAGATCAAATTTGCATGTAGTGCATATATGGTCACTAGACCTCCTTGGTCTTGGGTTTGACGAGAACAAAAACATGTCCACTAATGTCCATGGTAAGAAAAGAATCACTTTTGTTAAGGAAAAATTGCATGAATCTAACCTGCAAATATTGTTTCGTACCTTTGTTGCTTCCTATGTATTTATGAAAGACAAAGTTAGAAATGTATTTGCCAAATATGCAGGGCCACGCCACAAGAATTCTAAAACTTGTGTTTGGGTTCCCAAGACTCTTGTAACTAACCTGAAAGGACCCAAGCAAGCTTGGGTACCTAGGAATGATTATGTTTCGCAGACCTACTCCCCGGTGGATAAAAATGGGTGCTAGACAGCGGATGCTCCAATCACATGACCGGATAGAGGAATATGTTTGTGGAGTATGAGCACAATGCAGATCCAAATGAGGGCATATACTTTGGAGACAACAGCCAAGGAAAGGTCCTTGGTAGCGGTAAAATTGAAATATCTTCTCAACATAGTCTCTCGAATGTTTTACATGTAGATTCTTTAAATTATAACCTTCTGTCGATATCTCCGCTATGCGACAAAGGTTATAACTATTTATTCACTAATGAGGTTGTGATCATTTTTAGAAGATGTGATGGCTCGATTGCATTCAAGGGAATGTTGAAGGGAAAGCTTTATCTTGTTGACTTCCACAATGATAAAGCCAAACTCAACACTTGATTGGTTGCTAAAACTAACATGGGATGGTCATGGCATAGACGGCTAGCCCATGTCGGGATCAGAAATCTGCAGAAACTTCTAAAAGGTGGTCACATTCGATGTCTAAAGGATGTTGTCTTTGAGAAAGATAGGCGGGAAAACATGATGGAGCATAGCACCCTGCCAAGAACATGATGACTACAACAAGACCGCTAGAACTTCTTCACATGGACCTTTTCATTCCAATTGCTTACATAAGCATCGGCGGTAACAGATACGGTTTATTTATTGTTGATGATTTTTCAAGATTCGCCTGGGTATTTTTCTTGTATGATAAATCAGAAACTCAGGGAATCCTCAAAAAGTTCCTGAAAAGAGCTCAAAACGAATTCTCGTCAACCGTGAAGAATATTAGAAGTGACAATGGAACATAATACAAAAATACACAAGTTGACGAATACCTTGATGAAAAAGGGATGAAGCACGAGTTTTTGGCACCATAGTCCCCTCAACAAAATGAGGTGGCCGAAAGGAAAAACAGAACGTTGATTGAAATGGCGAGGACAATGTTGGATGAATACAAGACATCGGACCAGTTTTGGGATGAAGCAGTGAACACTGCTTGTCACGCCACAAATCGGTTGTATCTTCATCGACTCTTGAAGAAAATGCCATATGAGCATACAGGTAACAAGCCAAATGTTTCATATTTTAAAGTTTTTGGTTGTAAGTGTTTTATTCTGAACAAGAAACCGGGGACTTCAAAGTTTGCATTGAAATCTGATGAAGGGTTCTTGCTCGGTTATGATTCGAATAGCTATGCCTATCGTGTCTTCAACAAAGTCTCTGGCCTTGTTGAAGTAGCACGTGACGTAGTGTTCGATTAGACTAATGGCTCCCAAGTGGAGCAAGTTCATAAGTGTGTGCTAGATCAAGAAGAAGCCCCATGTGAAGCGTTGAGAAGAATGGCACTTGGTGATATTCTACCTCAAGAGCAACCACATGACTCAAGTGCACAAGAAGAACCTCAACAAGGAAGCAAAGATCAAGGCGGAGCTCATGCACAAGATCAAAATCAGGAAGATCAAGAAGATCTATACAACCACGAAAGCAATGATTTAGGGGGGAGACAATGACAATGAGGACAATGAAGAGCTAGCAACTCCACAAGTCCCTCACTTAAGAGTACATCAGAGTGTGCAAAGAGATCAACCCATCAACAACATCATTGGAGATATTGCTAAGGGAGTAACTACTAGATCTCGCATTGCAAATTTATGTGAATATTACTCCATTGTATCTTTTATGGAACCATACAGGGTAGAAGAAGCCTTAAAAGATCCAGATTGGGTGATGGCAATGCAAGAGGAGTTGAAAGACTTCAAGAGAAATGAAGTGTGGGAACTGGTGGAAATACCAAAGGAGAAAATCGTTGGAACCAAATGGGTCTTTTGAAAGAAACAAGATGAACATGGAGTGCTAATGAGAAATAAAGCAAGACTTGTGGCTAAAGGTTACTCACAAGTCGATGGTTTGGACATCGAGGAAACTTTTGCTCCCGTAGCTAGACTTGAGTCCATTCGTATTTTATTGGCATATGCTACTCACCATAATTTCAAGTTGTATCAAATGGACATCAAAAGTGCCTTCCTCAACGGTCCGATCAAGGAGGAAGTGTACGTGGAGCAGCCACCAGAATTTGAAGATCAAGAGTACCCCAACCATGTCTATAAACTGCGTAAGGCTCTCTATGGCCTCAAACAAGCTCCTCAAGCTTGGTATCAGTGTCTTAGAGATTTTCTGACTTAAAATGGCTTTAAAATTGGAAAAGCAGGTTATACACTATTCACAAAACACTTTGATGATTAGTTATTTGTATGCCAAATCTATGTTGATGATATTATCTTTGGATCTACTAATAAGTCTTTTTAGGAAGAATTTAGCAATATTATGACAGATAGGTTCGAGATGTCGATGATGGGTGAATTGAAGTTCTTCTTGGGATTCCAAGTGAAGAAATTAAGAGAGGGCACATTTATAAGTCAAACCAAGTACACGCAGGGCATCCTCAAGAAGTTCAATATGGACAAGGCCAAGCCCATCAGGACACCCATGGCGACTAACGGACATCTCGACCTTAATGAAGACGTCCAAATGTGGATCAAAAGGTATATTGGTCTATGATTGGCTCATTACTCTATTTATGTGCATCTAGGCCAGATATTATGCTTAGTGTATGCATGTGTGCAAGGTTTCAAGCCGCACCTAAATAGTGCCACTTAATAGTTGTAAAAAGAATCTTAAGGTACCTTGTGCACACACCCAACTTGGGCCTTTGGTACCCCAAAGGATCCAAGTTTAACTTGGTAGGATATTCTGATGCCGACTATGCAGGATGCAAAGTCGATCGAAAGAGCACGTCGGGGACCTGTCATCTAAAATTCAAAACTCCATTACTCTTTCCACAGCCGAAGCAGAGTATATTCCAACTGGTAGTTGTTGCGCACAACTACTTTGGATGCGATGAACTCTAAGGGACTATGGTTACAATATGAACCATATTCCACTCCTATGCGATAATGAGAGTGCTATAAAAATTGCACACAACCCATTATAGCACTTAAGAACTAAGCACATAGATATTCGTCACCATTTCCTAAGAGATCATTATGTAAAGGGTGATATTGAAATTTTACATGTTAGGACTGAAAAACAACTTGCAGATATTTTCACCAAGCCATTAGATGAGAAAAGGTTTTGTGAGCTAAGACATGAGCTAAATATACTTGACTCCCGAAATGTGGCTTGAAACAATGCACATCTAATTGTGATTTCAAAGTTTACTCATTTTTTGCCAAAATTTCCCCCTTATCTCGATTTTCTCTAGAAAACTATTTAAATGAGTAAATCTTGGTGAATTGTGGCCATTGTATGGTTTTTGAGTGCTTACTGGTCATGCTCATCAAGATTATTTGTGAAATAATGTTCTTTAGATCACTATTAGATCAAACAACCAAAATCCAGTTGTTTCAGCTCAGTTTTGTCCTGCTGACACCGGACTTGTCCGGGGTCAGCACCGGACTAGTCTGTTGATCCAGACTAGTCTGGACCTTGTCCGTTGCATCGGACTTGTCCGGGGTCTATCGGACTAGTCCGGTTTCGTCGGGGTTAACCGTAATCCGCCGCCAGGAGCTCATCTTCCATCTTGCATAACGCCCTTCGCATTCTCCATCCTCTCCCTCGAGCTCCAAGGGCAATTTCCACATCCACTGACCAAAAACGCGGATTTCTCCAAGGGAAATACCCTCCTCAGCGTGGAGCTTGACCACTCCGGACTAATCCGCCCAAGTCCGCTCCTTCAACGTGAATCTTCAACATTCCAGTAAAATTCCCCTCAAACCCTAGCCCTCATCTTTTCTTGGTTCTAGCTTGTTCCTTCGATTCCTAGGGCATACATTACTTCTATAGATGTACTCCTACCGTTTCCTAGTCCTTGTGCATCAATTCAAAGTAGATTTGGTTCAAATAGGAAAAGTTAGGGTTCTTGTGCCAGACCGGACTAGTCGGGTGTCTTTGTACAGACAAGTTCGGTTCACCAGACAAGTACGCACTCTGAAAACAGACAAGTCCGGCATCTTACATTTGAACTTCTATATTCCTATTTGCACTAAGTCTTCAATCCATTCTTATCTAAACCTTGAACCTCCTTGTCAGGCACGATGTCTTCAAGTTTCGAGGACAATTCATTTCACTATGATGAAGAGGTACAACGTGCTCGAGTGCATAGACTTATGAGAGGGTGATGAAGAAAATACATGATGTCGATGTCCATTCTCCTCCTTTTAACGACACTCTTCCTAAGAGAAGGAGAGTGGTAGTGAAAAAGGCTCAGGGCAAAAATGCTGTTGAGAGCTCATTTGGGGCCCAAGAGAACTCTGAACAAGGGCAAAGGACTTGCTAGTTGCCCCATTGGCCCCTAGAAGATGAAAGATCCTACTCATCGCAATAGGCAGCCCTCTAGTGCTGATTTCATTGGCAAAGGTGGTGAGCTAGCTGACAAGTTCAGGTAGGTAGAAGTCCCAAACAGTCAGCTGATCCTAGATTCTGGAGCAATTTCCATGCTAACAACTATGAGCACGTGTATCTGAAGATGAAGACCCCAGTTATCAAAAGCCAATGGGTAGACATCACTCACCTTCAGTCCAAGAGATGTCAAGCCTATCAAGAGGTTCTGGAAGCCTTGGAGCTGCATGGACTGAAGGATCCAGTCACTTTTCAGTGGGACTAGAACATTGTGGTGATAACTCAATCCTACTCTCTATTTTGCTCATGATGACAGTGGTAGGATGATTTGGATGACTAATGGAGCACAGTACAGTGTCACCTATGAGGAGTTTGCAAGAATGCTTCACCTGGAAGATTCTCTGGAGAATGATTTCGTTATCCACAGTCTGAAACCTTTGGAGAAAGATCAGCTTGACTTTCTCCATGATACAAAGATGCCATTCAAGCCCTTGTTTGCTGTTCTCAACAGGATCCTAAGGAAGACCATTGCTCCCAAAGAGGGAGATGCAGGACCATTCAAGGCACCGTCGGAACTATGATGAAAGTGATAAGCAGGAAAAGGACCTTCAATGTCTTTGAGTACATATACAATGACATTGTCAATATGTCCATCACTCCTAACAGGTCATGTGGCAATGCACCTTACATCATGTATATGATTGAGAAGGTGATAGGATTGGAATTTGTGAAGGATGTGCCTCATACAAGACTTAGGCCCCAAAAGCCTACCATCTACATTGTTCATTGTGCTCCTAGCTCACCCGGAGAGGAAAGAAGATCCAAGAGGGCTCAAGAGGGAACAAGATCTGAGACTGCTGCTCCTACTCCTCCACCTCCTAGAGAGTCATCCAGTGAAGTGCTGAAGATGCTATCATCCATCTTTGCCTCTTGTCGCAAAGTGGAAATCAAGCAGCACAAGGAGAGTTTGGCTAGAAAGAAGCATCTAAGATATGTAAAGGCCAACATCAAGGCCATTTGTGACAAACTAGAGATGGAGCGAGTGGGGTCACTTCAGATTTCAAAGGACTCAGAAGAAGATTTCACTGAAATGCCTCCTCTAATTGAGCAAGAATTGGCATCATATGGACTTGCTGGTACCTCTACTCCTCCTCCTCCTCCTCAAGCACCTGAAGATGAAGAAGAAGATGAAGAGAGGACCGAGAGTAAGAGAGACAGTGAGAATGAGTGATTTCACTCAATTTTTTTCTTTTTGGTGCATTGATGCCAAAGGGGGAGAGATTGAGACTAGTTATCTAGGATAAGCCATTAAGGACCTGTGATCAAGGACATGAACTCATTTTCAAATTATTGTAATTTAGTTTGGATGTGCTAAATTTACTCAATGTGTGATGCTTAGTTGATGTTAATGTGATGATTATTGCAATGACTGTCAAATGCTTATCTATTACACATCATATCTGTTGACCACACACATGTTAGGTACCCCACCATAAAGAGTGCATATATGTGAAAAGCTTTCTGTTATTATTCAATACTCTCATATATGCACACTTTATGAAAATCAAATTTTTACTCTTAATTGTGAAATCTCAATTGGTTGTCATCAATCACCAAAAAGGGGGAGATTGAAAGTGCATCTCGACAATCCCATGTCAGTTTAGGACGATTGATGACAAACTAATGAGATTCTAATGAATTTATTGAGATGACTGCAGGATAGGCAAAATGAGATAGTTTGGTGCACTCAAAAGGATGAAAAATGAAGCGGTGTACAAAAGAGAAAAACCCAACTGTCAACTGAAGTGCAAAGTAGATTTAAATGTATAGGATGTGTGTGAGAGACACATCCCAAGAGCTCGAGTCTTTGCATAGGGGTAAGGGCTTAAAAACACCAAAAAACTCACTAAGCACTAGACTAGTCCGTTCATGGACCCGACTAGTCCGTTAAACTCTCTGTTGTCCAAATACATTGTGCACCAGACTAGTCCGTCTACGGACCGAACTAGTCTGTTAACCATTCTGGAACCCAATAGCACAGTGCACTGGACTAGTCCGATCATGGACCAAACTAGTCCGTTCAAGTCTCTGTAAATCCTGTTCAGTGCACTCCGGACAAGTCCGTCCATGGGACAGGACTAGTCCGTTAAACTCTCTGGAGTCCAATTACACATAGTACCAGACAAGTCTATTCTAGGATCAAACAAGTCTGTTCAACTATCTGTAGTTGAATTACAGTGGCACCAGAGAAGTCTGGACATACATCGGATTAGTCTGTTATACCTCACACAAGGGTTTCTAGTGTGCTGCATTCCATGCTGACTTTTACACAGCACACCGGACAAGTCTGGTACCTAGTACAGACTAGTCCGGCCCTCGGGATTTATAACGGTAAACTTTTTGGAAACCCTATAAATAGGAGATCCACGGCCCCACAAACATAACTTTTGATTCCTACTATCAAGATCATAAACCCTAGCACTGCCACCTGTCCCAAGAGCCCAAAAACACATCTCCCCACGCATATAAAGTCAAAAAAAAGGTGAAAACCAATTGAACACTTAGATTTTGGATTGGGAGATCGTCGTCTATACGTTGTGAGCTCTTGGGGTTTGATCTCTTGACACTCGTACTCTCTCTTGTAATATTTTCGATTGTATTTGATCATCTCTTCGTTGTAATTTTTGTGGGAGCCCTCAACATGTGAGGTTGATCCATAAACTCAGTGATTGCCCGTGATAGTGGATTCAAGTCGGCCTTGTGTGGTGACTTGAAGAGGGAAAGGGTTTCAAGAGACCCGGCTCTATGTGGGCTTCGTCAACGAGGAGTAGATCTCTTTGGTGAGATCGAACCGCGGTAAAAATCTGGTGTGCTTCTTTATTTTTTCGTCTTGATTAGGACACATAGTTGATCAATATCAAAATTTGAATTGCTAATTGTTTTTCACGTGCAACTTCACGACATCAGTTGTGAATTCAAGTAATCTTATCTGTCGTTCATAATCCCGCTGCTTAAAAGAATTTAAATCGTGTATAAATACTTAATCAAATCGGCACACACCAGGCACACTGGACTAGTCTGCCCATGCAACCGGACAAGTCCGGTAAATAAAGTTTTTGACCGTTAGATTAAGTGTCCAGGAAATATTCAAAGCCTATTCACCCCCCCCCCCCCCCCCCAGGCAACATTCACACACAATCACGCAAACAGTGCGGAGTTCAGTCCTACTCATTGGACTTCAAAAATTCAGTGAGTCCTTGCCAATAGGTTAATTTTTAATTATCTCATATTTGATTTCCAAATTGCATATTTGAATTTCTCATCAATCCTTGCATTTGCATTTAGCATGTTTGAATTTTCACACTTGCATGTTGGAAAGTAAAATTTCCATCCAACATAAAACTAAAATTTTGAATTAGGGAATAAATTTATTTGGATATGAACTATGGGCATAACCACTTGAATTTATTTTCCTAATCTATACCAAAAATATTGCCCTTGTTCCTTATTGCATTTGCAAGTTGTTTCAAGTTGGGCAAGGCAATTTGAGAAAAGGGTTTAATTTGCTTTTGGCTAACGTAACCTATTTTTGAGTTGTTTGTTCATGAGTTTATTGCAGCCAGGAGGAAGTGTGCAAAGAGGATGGAAAGCCTAATGAAGCTCAATGCCACATCAGGAGGATTTAAGCGCATATCCCTCCACCGATCGTGTTTTGAGTTCATGGTGAAGGAATGCTCATGATGATAGATCAATGGAGGAGCAGGATGAAGCTCATTCAACTCCGACCTCAACTTGGCAAAAGAGATCAAACACGAAGGCTACAATAAAATCCATGGTCGCAAACTTCTCACACAACGACCTTCAACCCGAATTGCTCTTCAAGTGAGGTACAAGTTTAAAATTTTCCGTCGTTTGGATTGCATTATGATTGAATGATTTTTTCTTGCATTGGCGAGGAAGGTTTACACATCCTCGTCATTCAATTCTTATGCACCCTCACAAGAGTAAGTGTTGGCATTGCCTTTTGATTTTTTCGAAAGGAATGCCACCTTACTTGGAATAAATTTAATTAAGTACTAATTTCATAAGCATTGTTTAATTTACTTAGTCATTTTTTGCCTAGGTTTAGTAAACAAAGCTTATGGAATAACTTAATAGTTGAATTGGCATGTAGCAACCTAGGACGGGGATGTCAATAATTTTGATTTGAATCTCATTCATACATGGATCCCTAGATTTTAAATTCGTAGGCAAGATATCAAAAATGTTAAGGAGGATAAATATAAGAATCTAGTTTGCCATGATCCAAATGATAACTCTTGTAAAAAGTAAAGATGGTTAGAAAATTCAAAATGAAGGGATACATAGAGTGTACATCTATAACTTCGATTGCTATGCGTAAGAGCTTTAGAAAATCTGCAAATTGATTAATTTATAAAGCTACACTCTTATATCAATGAATGGTACATTGATTATGCTACGCTCAAAACTGGACCCATGCCTTTTTGCTGTTTTTCTTCTCTGGTGTACAAATGAAATTCGGTTACCTAATTTGAAGCTTCAACTGTACAAGTACTATAAGCTAACCATCCCTCCCAATCCAAGAGAGGAAGCTTGCAAGAGTAATGTTTCGATATAGGCATACAAGAAGTCGATTGTTGAAGGAAGATTTGGAGGTAACATTTCAACATCTCTTGGCTAAAGAGTAACATAACATGATTAAATCCTATCATGATTTAATTCTGAGGGTCAATCATAGCTTTACAAAAACGGAGGTTTGACATGGAAATCTTCCACAAGCAACCAATGGGATGCTATGAATAAGTGGGATCCCTATATTCCCTACTATTATAAACACCCATTGAAGCTCAAATGAGTTGCCACCATTGTTGGGTGTGCATTGTTCCTTTGTGACTAGAGGTCATCGCGACCTTAGTCAAGGAATAACACCCGATGCATGGGAGACCATTAGGTGTGGACGAGTGACATCGACAACACTCTCCTCGACCACACTCATGGCACTCATCGGAGGTAACACAACATCGACACTCAACCCGTTAATGTCGAAGCAAAGCTACATCAAGGATAGGTCGACCTCATGGCCTACCTCCACCGTTAGGGTTTCAACTCCTATCGCAGACCTTGACCAAGAACATCCTGTGGGAGGACCCCCACTTTAGGTAACTTGTCACATCCCATCTTGCATTTAAAAAAACACTTATGATAGGATTTCATAAAATAAAGTATGCGTGGTAAGAATGTTTGATTCCTTGATAAGTTGAAATGATGAATAGTTGCTCTATTTTATTTATATTTAGTACTTATGTTACAATTTGATATTCTCCAACTATTGAGTTTATAGGCTTTAAATACTTAACCTAGATCTTAGAAATTGTGGGTAGCATGAGCATTATCCAATTCTAGGTTGTAGTAAGGTATGATATAGAACATAGGGCTTCTAGTTTCCTGATCAAAGTGAAACTTAATCTTTGGAGAAATTTCAAAATTGATTTAAAATGAAGTTCCTCATTTGATTTTAATTTCCTACCAAAGCCATATGATATTTCAATTTGAAAAACCCCATGCATAAGCTATTTGTTTTCATATTGAGCCTAGTGAAACTAGCATAGAGCTATGTGAGAACATTTTCATAGTTCTATGATCAAGATTACACACATGCACGTGCTAAACTTCTACACTGGAAGTTAGCAAATTTTCGATCATTCCATTTTCCACCTCCAAAAAGATACTTCATATATGAAATGCCAAAAACTCTCTTAAATTTTACTTGGAAAAAAGGGAGTGGAAGGCATGGCTACAAAAAAAAGAGAAAAAGAATAAAGCATGCTCTCCAAGAACGAGCATTCGAAAAAAAGAGAAAAGAAATAAAAATTAGCCATGCTTCATCCCTGCAATAAAGAGAGTGCATAAAAAGGAGTCATCTTCCACCACCACAAATATTCCATCACACTTGCACAATCTTGATCTAGAGGTGTGATTTTTTTTCTCATAAGGCTTACTCTTTTGGCTTAGCAATATATGTGTTGCAAATATGCCTACTCTTGTTCCATACAAAGATCCACAAAAAGCCTTATTTATATATAGGACAAGAAAGGCATTGCCTTGGTGAGAAAATTCCACTTACAAAAATAAGTGATTGAGGGTATCATTTGAGGAACTTAAGCCTATTTTTGAAAATCATTTGAAATTCTCCAAAATTGCAGTGAAACTTAGACATTATGAATAATGCATGCTTTGTGAACTGTTCTATCTTTCAACCACCCAAGGAGAATAGAAGGCGAAAGCCTCATGATAACTAAAGTAAAGGGTGAGTCAACAACAACAACAACAACCAAGCTTTTGTCCCAAAACAAGTTGGGGTCGGCTAGAAATGAAACCCAACAATTTTGAAGAAAAGTAATTGAAAATAAGATGAAAGTAAAAAATAATAATAATAAAATACAAATAAAATAAGATTCTACATTTTATTTATTTTAGAAATGGGTCAATAAGAAAGAAGATAAGAGTAACAAATTACGAATAAACTAAGATTCTGGCACATGAATTGCTAATTTCCATTCAGTCCTATCATGAGCCAAATCTCTAGGTATGTCCTACTACTTTAAGTCTCGTTTCACCGCCTCCTGCCATGTCAATCTTGGTCGACCTCTACCCCTCCTAAAATTTTCTCTACTCTTTATAATCCCACTGTTAACCGGTGCTTCTGGAGGTCTCCGCTGGATATGCCCAAACCACCGTAGGCGATGTTGGACTAGCTTCTCCTCAATCGGTGCCACCCCTACCCTATCACGTATCACCTCGTAGCTAATTTCGTCTCTTCTTGTGTGACCGCACCTCCACCATAGCATGCGCTTCTCCGCAACACTCATTTTTTGGACATGTTGCCATTTAGTTGGCCATTATTCTGCTCCATACAGCATCACAGGTCTGATCACCGTCCTATAGAATTTTCCTTTCAATTTTTGTGGAACTTTCTTATCACATAAGATTCAGATGCTTGTAGCCACTTCATCCACCCGATCTTGATCCTGTGGCAAACATCTTTGTCAATATCTCCATTGCTTTGTAACATTGATCGTAAATATGGAAATGTGTCTCTCCTAGGTACTACTTGTTCTTGTAAACTAACATGACTATCCTCGCACCCGACATCACTAAAGTCGCATCTCATATACCCGGTCTTGGTTCTACTAAGTCTAAACCCCTTAAACTTTAAGGTCTGTCTCCATAGCTCCAATTTTGTATCAACACCATCCCTAGTTTCATCTACCAACACTACATCATCAGCAAAGAGCATACACCAAGGGATATCCCCTTGTATATCCTTCGACACCTCATCCATTACTAAGGAAAAGATGTAAGGACTTAAGGCTGATCCTTGGTGTAACCCTATTGTGATAGGAAAACTGTCGGTCTCATTATCTCTTACGCGCACACATTATCGTACATATCCTTGATAAGGTTAATGTACTTTGTTTGGACTTTCTGTTTCTCTAGTGCCCACCACATGAACGGTCTTGGTACCTTATCGTATGCCTTCTCCAAGTCAATGAACACCATATGTAGATCCTTCTTTTGCTCCCTATACCTCTCCATAAGCTGACAGAGTAAGAAAATTGCCTCCATAGTGGACCTTCCAGAAATAAAACCAAACTTGTTTTTAGTGACATTGGTCACTTTCCTCAAGCGGTGTTCAATCACTCTCTCCCAGAGCTTCATAGTATGACTCATGAGCATAATTCCTCAATAATTAGTACAACTTTGAACATCTCCTCTATTTTTGAAGATGGGTACTAAAATACTTTTCCACCACTCTTTAGACATTTTGTATCCTCTGCACGAATTGTCTGTTGGTGTCATCAATTGAGCCATCCAACTCGACCCTAATACTCTCATTCCCGTCATTGAATAGTCCATTGAAGTCCTCCCGCCATATGTTCCTAATTTCTTCCTCCTTCGGTAGAATTTGGCCTTCCTCATCCTTAATGCATTTGACATGGTTTAGATCTCTCACCTTTCTCTCACGAAGTTTCGCCATCTTGTATATATCCTTTTTGCCTTCTTTTGTCCCTAGCCTCTCATGTAGCGCTCATAGGCCTGCCCCCTTGCTTTACTCACAACACGCCTTACATTTTTCTTAGCCTCTTTATACTTTGCCAAGTTACTTGCGCTTCTCTCATGACGCCAACTCTTATAAGACTCCTTCTCTTTAGTAGGTATTTGTACATCTTCATTCCACCACCAAGTGTCTTTATCTACAAGTTTCTTACTTTTTGTCCATCGAAGAACCTTCCTAGATGACTTCCTAATGTAAGTCGCCATCTTCACCCACATACTATCCGCATCTTCCTCTTCGCTCCATTGTCCTTCTACGATCATCCTCCTTTTGAATGATTGTTGCGCTTCATCCTTCAACTTCCACCACTTTTTTCTTGCAGTTTTAACACATTTGTCTCGTGACACATGCACATGGAAACGAAAGTCGGCTACCACATGTTTATGTTGTGGAACAACACATTCTCCAGGAATCACCTTACAATCTAAACATGCCCCTCTCTCCTTCTCCTGGTGAGGATATAGTCGATTTGACTAGAATGTTAGGCACTAGTAAAGGTCACTAAGTGAGATAGCCTCTTCTTAAAGAGGGTGTTAGCTACAAATAGGTCATAGGATACGGAAAATTCTAGGATATTCTTACCCTCCTGATTTCTATCGCCACACCCAAAACCTCCGTGTACCCCCTCAAAACCTACATTAGTTGTACCTACATGACCATTGAGATCTCCTCCTATGAAGAGCTTCTTGGTTACCAGTACACTACTAACCATATCCTCCAAGTCCTCCCAAAATTGTCTCTTAGTGCTCATGTCGAGCCCAACTCGTGGGGCATAAGCACTAATGACATTCAAGGTAATGTCCCCCACAACTACCTTGACTAGAATGATCCTATCCCTTCGTCTACGGACATCCACTACTCCATCCTTGAGACTCTTATCTATTAGGATGCCTAAGCCATTCCTAGTTCATGTCGAGCCAGAATACCAAAGCTTGAAACTCGTATTCTCATCCTCTCTCGCATTTTGACCAGCCCATCTAGTCTCTTGTACACAAAGGATATTTACACGCTTCGTAATCGCAACGTCCACTAACTCTCGTAGCTTTCCCGTCAAGGATCCTACATTCTAACTACCCACTCGAAACCTAGTTTCCTTGGCTAGCTTCCTTACCCTTCGCATATGTCGAGGAAGATGCAAAGACCCTTTCTCACTTAACACTACATTCGGGTGATGATGTAGCGCGGCACTAAGGTGGTGGTGATCCGGTCCTCGCTCATTTAATACCACATTTGGGTTCCGATATGCCACGCCACTAAGGCGGTGGTGACCTGGCCCTCGCGCACTTAACACCATACCCGGGTTCCGGTATGGCGCGTCGCTAAGAGGGATACACCCCAATGAATTTCCAATGGGTTTCATTTCCATGAGAATGGCTAAGTTTAGTTGCTGGCTCTCCAAGCCTATCACAACCCCTCCTCCTTTACCCGGGCTTTGGACCGACTATGTCATTACAACATAGGCGGAGTTATAATGGTTGAGT
This sequence comes from Tuctoria greenei, assembly GCA_036927565.1. Lineage (NCBI taxonomy): Eukaryota > Viridiplantae > Streptophyta > Magnoliopsida > Poales > Poaceae > Tuctoria > Tuctoria greenei. Next base: position 84,127,441 of record JAYESD010000010.1, read on the forward strand.
ACCATTGCTAATTTATTCAATACACGGTATAATGTTTAATTGTGTATTTGGTACTATTGAAGCATAGGGCGTAGTAGCAACTCCTGATCAAAAACCTAAGACTTTAACTTTGCTTTGGGACGTGCAAAGGATAAGCTTTGGGGGGAGTTTGTTTACGGTTGTTAAGTACCAATTTCGACCGTCAATATATCTCAATAATGTGATGGAGTAGACATTTCTTATACGCACTGCTTTTAGAAATAACCTAGTTCCACATGTACTTGGAGAAAATGGTGCATGTAGGTATTTTATACAGAATTGAAGTGAAACCAAGGGAGGAATAATAAAGAATACCTTCCTAGCCAATCGATCACTGACATGTGACAGTACATGGATCAAACGGCCCACCTACAGGAGTATCCCAGGGCATCCATTGGCATAGCACCCCAAAATGGTCAGAGGACCCACCTGCCAGCCACCTAGAGGAAGCACACCGCAACTGGTGTCCTGGCTAGCACGGCCAAACACCTTGTTTTGATGACCTCTTCCTGGTGCCAAATGCGGTCAACTTCCATGTGTCGACCTCCTGCATTGACATGATAGTGATAGTGACTGATTAGCAAACTTTTAGTGGCATGAACCGCCTCTACTTCGTTTATAAATAGGGGGAGAGGCCTCACTTCACTTCACAAACACTTTGAGGATTCACTCCATTTTATACACTAGTTCTCTTAGTCCTTAGTGTATGTTAAGCTATAGAGAGGAGCGAGTAGTCCCAAGTCCAAATTGAGAAAGGTATGGCTCATGTATTCCTTTTGTGACTTTATGAATATTAATAATATCATTATTAGTATCTCATTATTCATATACTTAGGCAAAGCATTTGTTGTTTGATTATGGAGTCCATGTATGTGCTAGGTGTAGATTTTTTTTATCTGATCATAATGTCCATATCATGTTATCATAAACATCATACACCACCACTATAGACTAATTAGGTAATAACATGATTATATTAGTATGAGTAACATAGTGCATGGTTCCAACTTTGGTTCAATGATGTTTAGGTTAGTCATTGCCTTAAGATGAATATTGTATTGCAACTCTTAAGGTATTTATATAGCATGCAAGCGTGGTGCTTGGATAGTTAAGTAGCGTTGGATGCATTGTAGTCCACGGGTTGTAGAGGTAGGTGGTAGGTAGTGACAGCCCTATCTGTCCGTTAATCCTCCACGTTAGACTACGGCGTAGGCTCTAGGCGGGAGTCGCCTGGCACACCAGTGTAGTTCTGTGCCTGATACGTTTGACCATTAAACCCTAGTATTCATCACAAGAATATCCATTTGTACACTAGTTAAACTATGTATATGAGTAATTAGAGCATAGTAGGAGCAATCCTTCTTGTAGGTTAACCCTCATTAGGACAACTTTATCCATTAGAGTAGATTGCTTAGGTGTGTTCGCACTACCACTAAGAGCTTGTGGTGTAGCTGAACGTGGAGGAGTACAAAGTACGGATAGGAATATCACCGCCTACCCCTAAAACCTGTAGGTTTACGAGACATCCAATGCTACATAACTATCTAAGCACCATGCTTACATGTTAAGTAAATACCTTAATAGCCATGGTATAAATTTCTTCTTAAGGCAGTGAATCACCTAAACATCCTTGAAGCAACGCTAGGACCAAGCACTAACTTATTCATACTAACATATTCATATTATAACTAATTAGACTATAGTGGAGGCTTATGATGTTTACGATATCATCATAACATGGTTACTATACTATCGTAAGAACAACTAAACCTATCACATACATGGGTTCCACAATCAAACAAGGAACACTTCACCAAAGTATATGAATAATAAAATAATAATATTATTATAATGCATAAAGTCACATAGAAAAAAAAGAAAAGATACAGGAGCCATACCTTTCCGAAAATGGACTTGGGACTAGAGGCTCATCCCTACAGCCTAAACTCCACTAAGGACTTGTGAAAGCGCATCTAGGAACAACCTAGAGTTTTGTATGATTGATGACAAACAAGTGAGATTCTAAAAAAAATGTTGAGTTGAGAGCAGGTTTTGGAGAATGGACTTAAAGACGTAAAAGGTGAAAATGAGGATCAAGAAGGAAAGACCGCATGTGCTGAGCAGACAAAAGGAGTAGACAAAAATGTTAGAAGTGTGAGTGAAACACACCCGAAGTGCTCAAATAAGTGCGGAGAGTTTTGGATATAAAACAACACAGAAATTACAGCCATACCAACTAGTTCGATTGCGGCTGAACTATCTGTTTTCTCTCTGGGTAGCAAACGGACTAGTCCAATATGCGGGTGTGAGGATCAGGGTCCAGACATTCCTAGAATCACATTGGGTGTGGTGTCGTGCGATGTGGCACCCAAAAGCACCCACGAAAAAACATAGGAAAGATACAAAGTTTTCATTTCATAATAATATATTGTTTACAACATAGTGTACAACAACGGTATACACGCAGCGGAAAGTACATACTCACAATCAACCTATTTATGTTCAACCTATTTATGCACAAGAGAAGTCGTCCATGCCTACGGACGCTTCTCACTAGAACCACGAAGATCATAAGGAAGTGGCGTGGTGTTACGTGAGAGATACATATCGACAACTCGAGGTCTCACAGACAACCCATAACAGCAACAATATAAGTAAACTTGCAAAACCACAAAATAGCATCGTGAGCACGAAGGCTCAAGAAAGACTTAACCGTCTCACCTAACACATGAAACTCTACATGTTGGAAACACTAAAAACTGGAAGCTGAATTTGCAGAAATGAACTCGCCGAAAGTAAATCCTTAGTTGCCAGTTTTAGAGTAGCAAATGCGAAATCAGTGGGCATGCATCATAATGAATTCCACAATAAAAAAGAAACACTTCATGATGATACGTGCCCAAAGCTGCATAAACTTAATTCAAGTTTAAGTGTTTGGAAACTATAACTTTAATTATGTTATCTCTAATTCAGCCAAGGTTACAATACAAAAGAATATTCATAGCAGCATATTCAATATTCATATTCGTCCAACTACTCTCTATTACAACGTCACAACGCAGTGAACAAGCATTACTCAATAACCGTGAGGGATGGTGTTTTGAATCAACACGTATGCCCGTAATGGAAGTCTGGTAGGTGCACTCCACAGACATCGTATGCGGCAACCTTTCCCAGGTCACACTGAGGTTGAATTGTTTCAATCGTCTAGGCCAGTATTCCAACTCACGGTGCACCCACCGCTGTGAAGATGTCGTGAGTGAGTTTCCGTATACTATGGTCTGGCCAAAATCCTGAGGCGATCGAAAAAGACTCAACAATGGCATCCCAAGGTATATTGGTTTCCTGGACCCCATATATCCAGTATGACCCGTGTACAGTTCAAACTTGCTCAATATGACCGCACACGGATCGGTCCTTAACCAACACGGGTAGGGCTACACCTACTACCCTATTGCCCGGTCTCATATTCAGCTCATAAACCATTCTCTAAAATAACTAATTCCAGGTGATAATATTGCTATATCACAAGTGGATTCCAACCACTCGACTTCTACTGAATTCCCTACAACATTAGCATGGCATTTCTACGAATTGAGCTATAAAACTACAGTATACTCCATGGGTTTGTGGGTCATGCATTTGGAGTATTCAAACACACTAGGCCTAATGCACAATTCATATACTAGTCAACATAGTGATAAAAGCAAAACATTAGAAAGGCACTTAAATTCGAATAGGGGCTTGCATTCGGTTGCAGAAATAAAGTTTGTGAAGATCAGTTAATAAACTCCGCCATGGACTTCATCACAGCTGGATCAACAGAGAAATCCTTGCCTTCGGGTCATGCACCTACTTATCGCCTTCGTTTCCCTATCAATATGATTATGCATTTAAGTAAATGCAATTATATAAAATGAGCAGTGAAGACGATTATAACTCAAGACAGGTACACTGGCTAGGGTTTATAGGTCTGCTTCTGTGGTGTGGAGAAACATAGGAAGAAATCAAAGGGGAAGATAGCAAGGTGGGGGAATAAAGTGACACATGCATCATACATGAGCATATAGTTTAGAAATGTGGAACAATATATGAATGAGTGGGGAAAAACAACCTGCTATACAATGACTCCAAGAATGTATCTGCTGTATACAGAAACAAGTAAAGAACTCAAAGTGGAACTTAGAAGATTTCAATATGAAGGGTAATGAACAATGTTTTGGACTTAGGCTTATGAAACACAGTTGAGTAAAGAAAATGGTGTCCACTGTTGTAGCAACTTTTACGGTAGACACTTGGCAACTTGAGTGAACCTCTGGCCAAAATGGAGCTATGATCATCGAAGTCTCTGCTCTCTAAAATTCTATTAAGCGCAACACTTCACAGAATTTTTCATGAAAAAGCTGTAGCTTTAACATGGGCAAACGTTAGTTTTTTTAAAGAAGATTAAAATTGATCCAACAAAATTTGTTTCATAATCGTTGAAGCATGATAGGGTGAGATATTGATTTTTTAAGTTTGGACAATTTTCTGAAAAAAGTTCCAGGACATTTTGTACAGGTTGGGAACATAATTTAGACATACAAATCAAATCAAATTTATCTGAAATTTACTGGACTTTAGGGGAATTATAAGGAGGGATCTGCCCAAATTTGGGATTTTTCCAATGAACAGATCAACAGGAAATAATTCAAAAGGCTTTTTTCTTAGTCGAATTATTCAGGAAATATTTTGTACTTTCATACTGAGTAAAATGCATCAATAGAAATTAGAGATCATAAAAAATCTAAAAATTTAGTTTGTAATATTCAGCCATATATAAAGAGAGATATGAATTTTCCTAATTGGAATAATTTTCTGTTTTTCTTTTTCATTGAATAATTGGATTAAAAGTGGCTAGTCCCATTTGATTTTAATTATTCAGTCAAAAAGAGGTCACACATGGCCATTGGAATAAAGCGTGTGGCTACAGAGGATCGGGGGCCGCAGAAGATCCCGTCGTGCCCCCCCCCCCTCGCGCCGGGGAGGAGGGGCGGCGCCAGGGCGGTGGCATCCGGCGGCGCAGTCGCGGGCCCCATGTTCCACGGCCCCGAACACCTGAAAACTCGCCGCTAGAGGATGGGGAGGAGGATGGTGAGGTCAAATCAGGCTAAAATCGGCCGAAGCATCACTTCCGACGGCGGCGGCGGCACCATGAAGTCTGGCGAGCACAAACTCACCGTATAGAGTTCAAACGACTCACAATGTTCTCGCCCGGCACTAGAGCATGATGGAGATCACGAATATGTACTAAAATTGTGGAGAAATGGCTGGAGTAGGATGCGCGATGGTGACCTAGGACAATTAGGGCGGCGGTGAGAAGAACTCTATTTCCGGCGTGATTTTTCCACCACTTTTCAACCTGTAAGTTTTGGAAGGTGCGAAAGGAGGTATGCAAGACAATATCTCACAGCTACAAGCTAAGATTAAACATGGAAAACGAATTGAAGAGGAAACTTAGCTTCGGCCAAAAGATTATCTCGTCACAAAATGAGGAAAACGACGGCTCAAGTCCACGGCATGCTGAGAAACTTTGCAAGTATAAACTACAAAGGGAAACACACCTTTTGTCTTGAGGAAAGCGGATGAGATGAAGCTTGCATCGCTGGGGCATCAATGAATCACTGGGCGGCAGCCATAACAGAGTTCACGGTCGTTGCTCTGGAATGGCGATTTGATCCTCCGTGCAGCTTGAACTGACCAGAGAAAGGGTCATAAAGTTGCGCAACGTGGTAGAGGAGTTGAAAACAAGAAGAGAGTGAATCAAAACTCCTGGGTTTGCTTAGAATAGGCTGGAGATGAAGAACGGCAATGGCAGCTAGGTTTTGAGCTTTGAGGAAGAAATAGCAAAGAGTATTTTCGCCCAGGTTAGCCTGGAATGGGTAAGAACAAGGTGGAGGAAATGTGAAGCAAGGTTTACATGAGCTGGGACCAACGTATGAATCAAGCAGGAGGTGGCATCGGGGTGAGCAGCAGTGGCGCTCTGAAAGGGCAAGGCAAAACAGAGCACACCACCATTAGGCTAACTTGTGGGTCCCACCCTTCTTCTCATCTTATCTCCTATTATTTTTACCTCTATAACAACTCAAATTTTAATGAATCTCTGCAGAGTAAGTCATCTGAATATTTGGAACTCAAATTGGAATACAGCTTGAGAACTTGATAAGTTTGAAATTGGAGTTTGAATTTGAATGGAGTTTGAATTCTCTCCTATGACTAGATGCAATTAATTATTATATGTAGTCTAAAATTAATACAATTTGGCAGGTGCTCTGAATATTCTGAACCCATTTGTACAATCAGATTCGAAAATCGAGAAATTTGAATTTGAACCTAAACATGGAATTTGAATTTGAATCCCCTCTTTTGCTTGATGCAAATGAATAGTAAATGAGGAACAACAAATAGCAAACATTGAAGAGATGATGTTTGAAACATGAGAAAGACATTGGTGATCTAAATCCTTGAGTTTGATGCATTTGACCAAGAGATTTAGATTTGAATTTGCATTTTCAATTAAAAACCCATTTTGAACACTATGTTTTATTTCCCTTTTTATTCATCCACTTGATTCTTGAGTCGAAATCTTCTCTAGGGTTTCTAGGGATTTTAGCTTTACCCTTAACTGATTTTGAAACTTGTATTTATATCACAATTTGTCTTTTAAATTGCATTTGGCATTTCCCCCTTTCTCCTAATTATTCGCTTAAGTGTAAACATACCCTCATAATCTCTCATCTAAGGTAATGTTGTTTAGAAGTTCCATTCTTAACCTTGTTTATTAGTTAAACTAGTTCATGTGAATTCGAATTCCTAATAAAAAATTTTATGTCCACATTTTTGCATTCTTGTTCTTTTCAAAAGCAGACTTTTACAATCCTTCCCCCTTAAAGGAATCTCGTCTCGATATTCAAATGAGAGGAACAACGGAAATGATTCGGGCATGACTAGTAAAAGATGGACATTAATCCGAAGAACAAGATAGCAACTTGCATGAAAGGATTTGTGATAATCTTCTTGTCTCCATGTAGCATCTTCGAATATGCCGCTACTTGAGTACACCTTGTAGACTTTGTATTTGGTTTCTATAGATTCAAGTCTCTATGTTGAAAATCTTGACATGGTGTTTGAGCTTCCATCAGTGTCTTGCAATGCTTTGTCTAACCTTGTAAAGAGGTACCTTACTGTGCTAATCTTGACTTGAATTTTAACCTTTGCTCTTTGCTTCTTTTAATCATCTTGATGTACTTGAACTATCCATGCAACAGTTCTTGTTTGCCTCCTTTGTTTTGCACAAGTCCTTATAAGCTTAACATAGTATTTCCCAGACATGAATCAAGGTGTTTCACAATAATAGCCATTGGTTACTAAAATCATGATGAATCAGTATTCTGATACATGAGTCAAGGATTAAAACACTTTGTGGTGGCATACGGGTATTAAATATTCAGTTCCCCATATGTTTCTCGAACAGCAAAGACTCAAATATATGGTGACCACAAGGTTTTTGATGTATCGATGTCACCATAATCAAATCAAGAATTCAAATCGAGTTCAAGGAGATTCAGAAGGCTAACAATCAAATGGTACCCTAACGAGTAAAGAACTTCAAGGATTTTATGAGGTTGATCATTAATGTGATGACCTTACGATGGAGGACGAGGGAGTTTCAACAGTCAAGGTACTCAAACCTAAACAAGTCAAGGATGAAGGTTCAAGCTTTTACTTAGCTACAAGGAATGTTGAGTAATCTGTTACCCTGGTATCACTCAATGAAAAAGAAATAAGCAATCTGTGAATGACACAAGGATTGTGATATGATCAAGGTCATAAGAAAGAAATTGAGATCTGAATATAGAGACACATTCTTGCTCAATGTTTTATTCGTATTCATGCATCATGTTTTTCTTGCGTCATTAATGATAGTGCTTCATGATGCATTACTTGTTGTATGGTGCAATGCATATGCACATGACATGGTGCAAATGGTGCATATGTATGGTGCAAATGGGACATACAATGTGGTTGCACATGTTAGGTGGTGCAATCTCAAAGTCTGGCAATATGTACGGTGCATCATCTATTAGGTTTGAGCAAGAAGGAGTAAAACCACTCACACAAAAACAATGAATAACTCATGGTTTGCAAGGCTTGTATACCGTGGTCATGAAAGGCGCTCAACAAGGAAGGTTACTTTCATGACTCAACCACGGTCAAGGAATTTATGTTTAAGAATATTGACAAGGAATGTGGGAATATACCACGTCCTCTTAATCTCTTCAAAACTTGTACGTGTTCTAATCGACTTATCCATCTTCACCTAGGTTTTTTCTGCAACTGCTGAACCAGGAAACATTTCTACGTGAGAAATCCCTAACTTAGTTACCTTGATAATGTTAGTATCACTAGGCCAAAAGTCAGGGCTACTAGAACTGTCCTTAATGGTGTTTCACTTAATCTCTTTCCTTCGATTATGTAGTGGTGATCGATATCTTTCTCGATAGTGCTAACGAGTTGAAGTTACACCTCCTCTATGTTGAGTCAACCCTGGGCTTGGAGCTGGACTCTCTCGAAGATGTCCTCCCACTTGATCATCTTGTTGTTGACACAACCTAAAGGAAACGAGGTTGATGGTGCAACACTAAAGATACTTGAGTGCACACCTTCCCCCTTAAGTTTCGAGCTAGATGATTGAGAAAATTACTCCATACAATCCTTATGGGGAGGTGTTCTGCAAATCTGGAGTGAAACTAAAGTTTGAATGAATTAGCAATTTCAAAACTGGTTATGTTGACTACCTCTGTGTCCAAATTGACCAGTCTGTAGTTAAACAAGATATGAGCCATCCAACAGTAGAATCAGTTCTGGAGATGAATAACAAAGTTGTAGTTAACTTCATGACCTTACCAAAAACTATTGGTGCGCCTTCAGATCAATTGTGGTTGAGTATATATGGCTTTGCAAAGTTGACAGATGTTTTTGGAGACTTTCAGCAGCATGCCATATGGAGGTACCCACTTTGATCCATTTGTTCCTTTCATTTTTGATCCACATTTTTCAAAACTGAATGTGGCCAAGAGGGAGAGGGGTTCAAAAACAGGATGAACCGGACTTGTCCGGTGTGGTATACGGACCAGTCCAGTGTGCTTGATGTGCTACAAAAAGATTAAATGTTTATGCAGATATCACAAACGCTGCAGCAGCGGAATGTAATCAAATACCCTAACAACTTGAGTGAGAAATTACCGTAGAAGAATTGCACGTGGAATACAAAGTTAACACAAATTACAAGATTGATCAACTTTATACCCTAGATGATGTTAATTGCAAAAGTAAAAGAATGGAACATGCGAGACAAGGATTTTTACCGAGGTTCAATCTCACCAAATAGATCTACTCCACGTTGTGGAAGACCACACAAAGCCGGGTCTCTTCAAATCCTTTTCCCTTGTCAAGCCACCACACAAGACTGACTTGAGTTCCACTATCATAGGGATAATCACCAAGTTGATGGGGCAACCTCACACGCTGAGGGCTCCCACAAAATTACAGCAAGAAAAGATGATTTAATACACTCAAAAAGATTCAAGTAAAGCATGAATGTATAGGAGATGAAACCCCAAGATCTCAATGTTGCGTAGACAGTGATCTCCCCATTCCAAATCTGTATACCCAAAAGATTCAACTCTTTAGGACTTTAGATGTGTGGGGAGATGTGTTTTTGTGCTCTTGGGACAACTGGCGGCGCTAGGGTTTGTGTTCTTGAAAGTAGAGTGTGGTTCTTGTGATTGTGGGATCGTGGATCACTAATTTATATTGTTTCCAAAAATATTACTGTTAGGGATCCCGACAACCAGACTAGTCCGCTCTAGTAACCGGACTTGTCCGGTGTGCTGTTTAAATTTTGCATGGAATGTGCAACATATTAAAAACCCTAATTTGCGTGAGGTATACCGGACTTGTCCGTATTTGAACAGAGAGTTTATCGGACCAGTCCACAGTGATTACAAAAGGTTAATCGGACTGGTCCACAATATGACGGATTTGTTGGTCCAATGTGAATTATGTTTTTCCAACTTGTCTGAGTGAAACATTAGAAAGTTGGACGGACTTGTCCGGTGAGTGTCTGGACTTGTCCGGTGCAAGGTGAATTGAAACATCAGAAAATTTAACGGACTTGTCTGGTTAGTGTCCGGACGTGTCCGGTGCATAATGAATTGTGACCTAAGAAAATTAAACGGACTAGTCCGCTTAGTGAACGGACTTGTCCGGTGCTCAATGAATTACTTAGATTGATTTTAGTCCTTACCCTCTATGCAAATACATGAGCTCTTGGGATGTGTCTCTCACACACAACCTATACAATTATGTCTACTTTTCGGTTCCATTGATGATTTGGGCTTCTTCCTTTCTCACTTCTCATTTTTCACCTTTTTGGTTGCACCATAATATCTAATCTTTGTTGACCTGCATTCATCTCAATGAATTCATTAGGATCTCATTTGTTTGTCATCAATCATCTAAAACCCATAAGGGAATGCCTAGATGCACTTTCAATCTCCACCTTTTTGGTGATTAATGACAACCAATTGAGATTTCACAATTAAGAGTAAAAATTGATTTTCATAAAGTGGGCATATATGAGAATTACAAATTAACAATGGAACTTCTCACATATATGCACTCTTTATGGTGAGGTGCCTATAAAGTGTGTGTGATCAATTAAAGTGATGCACAAAATTAAGAACATGGCAATTATAGCATCAACCATCACAATAATATTAAAATAAGCATCACACGTTCATATTAAATAAAATAGGCACATCGAAAAGAGATTAAAATAATTTGAAATCTAAGATACATGTCCATGATCACTAGTCCTTAAGGCCTACAAGTAAATACTACTAGTCTCACTAGTCTCAATGTCTCCCCCTTTGGTATCAAGCCACCAAAAGGGAAAAATTTAGGGGAATCACCCATCGCCACCCCCTCCATCACTCTCAATCCTATCTTCATCTTCATTGTCATGTGCATGCTAAGGAGGAGGAATGGAGACACTTGCTAGTCCAAAGGACGCCAATTCTTGCTCTGTGAGAGGTGCCATCTCTATGATGTTCTTCTGAATCCTCTGAGATTTGAGGTGATCACACTAGCTTAATATCAAGCTTCTCACAGATTGCTTTGATGTTTGCCTTCATGTACCGTTGATGCCTCTTTCTAGCCATGCTTTCCTTGTGTTGCCTAATTTCAAGGATGCAAAGATGGAGGAGAGCATTTTTAGCACACCACTGGAGGAATCTTTGGAGGGTGAGGAGCAGAGGTAGCAGCTGGAGTCCTTGTTCCTTCATGAGCGTGCTAAGATCTTTGTTCCACTGCAGGTGACGCGGGAGCAAAGGGAACAATGTAGAATGTTTGCTTCTGACGCTTGAGGCCAGTGTGAGTGACATCCTTGACAAATTCCAGCCTAGTCACCTTCTCAATCATATACATGATATAAGGTGCATAGCCGCAAGACCGTTTGGAGTGATAGAGATGTTTACAATGTCATTGTAGATGTACTCAGAGACATTGAAGGTCCTTTTCTTGCTAATATGTTTCATTAAGGTCCTTAGAGTCCCTTGAATTGACCCTAGATCTCCATCCTTTGGCGCTATGGTCTTCCTCAAGATTCTATTTAGCACTGCAAAGAATGGCTTCAAGTACTTAGTGGAAGGAGACTTGTATTTCATTCTTGTACCATAGAAGTTCTAGCTCATCCTTCTCCAAAGGCTTCAAGTTATTAATAACGAGCTCATTGCCCAAGGTATCTCCAAGGTGAAGTATCTTGGCAAATTCGTCATATGTGACACTATACTTAGATCCATGTGTCATCCAGATCATCTCATCCCCATCGTCACGAGCAAAGTAGAGGGTTGAGTAAAACTGAGTTATGACTTCATTGTTCCAATCATATTGGAAGGACATGAGATCCTTCAAGCCATGCATCTCAAATGCCTCTAAGACCTTATGATAGGCCTGGCATTTCTTGTACTGTAAGTAGGTTATGTTCACCCACTGACTATCAACCACTAAATTCTTCATCTTCTGGTAGAAATGCTCATAGTAGTCAGTGTGGAAGTGGACCAAAATCTTGGGTCAGCATATTGCTTTGGCTGCTCATAAACTTCAATTTTTCTGAACTTGTCAGCAAACACATTTCCTTTCACCATGAAGTCATTTTCTAAAGCTTGCCTGTTGCATTGCACAGGTGACTTCATCTTAAGCGGACCAATGGGACCACTTGCAAGTCCTTTTCCTTTGCCAGTGCTCCTTCAAAGTGTCGTTGAGCTGGCCCAGCACCATCCTTGCTCAATGCTTTCTTTACTACCACTTTCCTCTTTCTCGGAAGAGCATCATCAGGAGGAGAGGAGTGTGCATTGAAGTCATGTCTCTTTGTGCTTACCCTTTCTTTTGCCCTTTCAACTCTTACACGTTCACGCTCGGCTTCATTTTCAAATATGATGTCATCTGCGCGGACAACATTGTGCCTGACACGAAGAATACAAGGAGTGGTAAGAATTATATGTAGACTTTGTGGAAATAAGAATTTAGTGGTTCAAACTACCAGGGGACCAGACTTGTCAATTTTCACAATGTAAACTTGTCCGGAGCATCGGGCTTGTCCGCACGAAGAACCGGACTAGTCCGGTCAGACATATGAATCCTAACTCCCCATTCCAGCAAATCTAACAAACATGGATGCTACAAGGATAGGAATACAGTAGAAATACATATAGCAATGTAATATATATATAGCCTAGGAATTAAGAAAAATAAGCAAGATTTAAGGAAAGATGAGAACTAGGATTAAGAGAGATTTTACCGAAAAATCAAAGATATGAGGTTGGAGGAGCGGAGCAAGGTCCGGATTTGTGCGAAGAGGTATGCTTCATGCCGAGGGAAAGAATTCCCATGGAGGAACCTTCGATTTTGGTGGTCAAAAGTGAAAATCGCATTCGGAGCTAGGATTTTAGGAGAGAGAGTGCCAAAATGATTGTGATAGGAGAAGAAGATGTCCTAGCGGCTGGCTAGGGTTTAAGCCTGTTAAATATAGACTAAGCACAAGTGCCAATCTAGTCTAGTATTCCGGACCAGAGTCGGACTAGTCTGTAGCAATGGACTAGTCCGGTACAGACCACGAACTAGTTCGGGTCTGTAGGACTGAGTTGGATTAGAAACAAAGTAATTTTTGGAAGTTGATCTAGTAAGTGATCTAAAGGACATCATTTCAAAAATAATCTTGATAAACATGATCAGTACGCAATCGATGACCATACAATGACCATAATTCATAAAGATTCACTAATTGAAATAGTTTTTGAGAGAAAGTTGACATAAGGGGTAATTTTCTGCAAAAATTAGTACACTTTGAAGAATCAATCAGGTATGCAATGTTTCAACCACATTTCCAGAGTCAAGTATATTTAATTCATTCCTGAGCTCACAAAATTTCATTTTATCTAGTGGTTTTGTGAATATGTCTGCTAGTTGTTTTTCAGTTCTAACATGTGAAATTTCTATGTCACCTTTTAGTGAATGATCTCTTATAAAATGATGACGAATGTCTATGTGCTTAGTTCTTGAGTGCTCTACTGGATTGTGTGCAATTTGTATGGCACTTCCATTATCACACAGGAGTAGAATATGGTTCAAACTATAGCCAAAATACCTTAGAGTTTGTCACATCCAAAGTAGTTGTGCGCAACAACTACCGGCTGCAACATACTCTGCTTCGGCTGTGGAAAGAGCAATGGAGTTTTGCTTTTTGTATGACCATGAAACTAAGGATCTGCTAAGAAATTGGCAAGTTCCTGATGTGCTCTTTCTATCGACTTTGCAGCCTGCATAGTCGGCATCGGAATATCCTATAAGGTTAAACATTGATCCTTTGGGATACCAAAGGCCCAAGTTAGATGTGTGCATAAGGTATCTTAAAATTATTTTTACAGCTATTAAATGACACTCTCTAGGTGTGGCTTGAAACCTTGCACACATAAAAACACTAAGCATAATATCTGGCCTAGATGCACATAAGTAGAGCAGTGAACAAATCATAGACCAATGTACCTTTTGATCTGCATCTGGACCATCTTCGTTGATGTCGAGATGTCCATTAGTTACCATGGGTGTCTTGATGGGCTTGGCTCTGTCCATATTGAACTTTTTGAGGATGCCCTGCGTGTACTTAGTTTGACAAATAAAAGTGCCCTCTTTCAACTGCTTCACTTGGAATACCAAAAAGAACTTAAGTTCGCCCATCAAATACATCTCGAATCTGTCTGTCATAATTTTACTAAATTCTTCATGAAATGATTTATTAGTAAAACAAAAAATGATGTCATCAACATAAATTTGACATACAAATAGATGACCATCAAAATGTTTTGTAAACAAAGTATAAAAAACTTTTCCTATTTTAAAACCATTTTGAGTTAGAGAATCCCTAAGGCACTCATACCAAGCTAGGGGAGCTTTTTTGAGGCCATAGAGAGGCTTACGCAGTTTGTACACATGGTTGGGGTACTCTTGATCTTCAAATCCTGGTGGCTGCTCCATGTAAATTTCCGCCTTGATGGGACCATTGAGAAAGTGCTTTTGACGTCCATTTTATACAACTTAAAATTGTGGTGAGTGCCATAGGCTAATAAAATATGAATGGACTTAAGTCAAGCTACGGGAGCAAAAGTTTCGTCGAAATCCAAACCTTAGACTTGTGAGTAAACTTTTGCCACAAGTCATGCCTTTTTTCTTGTTACAGCTCCATTTTCATCTTCCTTGTTCCGAAAGACCCATTTGGTGCCTACGATGTTTGCCTTTGGTCTTTCCACCAGCTCCCATACTTCATATCTCTTGAAGCTTTTCAGCTCCTCTTGCATTGCAATCACCCAATCTGGATCTTTTAGTGCTTCATCAACACCGTATGGTACCTGAAACGAGATAAAAGAGTAATGTTCACAGAAGTTAGCAATACGAGATCTAGTGGTTACTCCTTTTGCAATATCTCCAATGATGCTGTTGACGGGATGATCTCTTTGTATACTCTGATGTACTCTTGGATGAAGCACTTGTGAGGTCACTGATTCTTCATTATCATCATTGTCAATGTCTCCCCTTAGATCATTTCTTCCATGATTATATTGACCTTCTTTATTCTGCTGATGTTGATCTTGTGCCAAAGCTCCTCCTTGATCATTGCTCTCTTGTTTAGGTCCACATTGAGCACTTGGGTCTTGTGATTGCTCTTGCGGTCGAATGTCACCAAGTGGCCATCCTCCTCAATGCTTGACATGGGGCTTCTTCTTGATCTAGCACACACTTATCAACTTGCTCCACTTGGGAGCCATTAGTATCATCGAGCACTACGTCACGCGCCACTTCAACAATGCAGAGACATTGTTGAAAACACGATAGGCGTATGCGTTTGAATCATAACCAAGTAGGAGCCCTTCAACAGATTTCAAAGCAAACTTCGAAGTCCTTGGTTTCTTGTTTAGAATAAAGCATTTACTACCAAATACTCTAAAATATGAAACATTGTGTTTGTTACCAGTGAGGAGCTCACATGGCGTTTTCCTCAGAAGTTGGTGAAAATATAGTCGGTTTACCACTTCAGCCCAAAACTGGTCTAAAGTTATGTATTCATCCAACATTGTCCTCGCCATCTCCATGAGGGTCCTGTTCTTCATTTCGGCCAACCAATTTTGTTGAGGGTAGTAGGGTGTCGAAAACTCATGTTTTATTCCTTCTTCGTCTAGGTACTCCTCAACTTGAGTATTCTTGCACTCCGTTCCGTTGTCACTTCTAATGTTCTTGACGGTTGAGGAGAATTCATTTTGCAAAATATTCAAAAATTTCTTGAGGATCCCTTGGGTTCCTGATTTATCATACAAGAAAAACAAACGGGTAAATCTAGAAAAATAATGAATAATTACTAATCCATATTTGTTACCGCTAATGCTTCAAAGTGGTCCATATGAAGTAGTTTCAGCGGTCTTGATGTAGTCATCATGTTCTTTGCGGGGTGTGGTGCTCCAATTTGTTTTCCCGCCTCGCATGTGCTGCATGAACAGTCTTTCTCAAACACAACATCTTTTAAACTTCGAACGTGACCACCTTTTAGAAGTTTCTACAGATTCCTCATCCCAACATGGTCTAGTCGTCTATGCCACAGTCATCCCATGTTAGTTTTTGCAACCAAGCAAGTGTTGAGTTTATCTTTATCTTTATTAATTCAACAAGATAAAGCTTTTCCTTCAACATTCCCTTGAATGCAACTAAGTTATCGCTTCTTCCTAAAACTATCACACCCTCATTAGTGAATAAACAATTGTATCCTTTGTCACATAGTTGAGATATGGACATAAGATTGTAATCTAAATAATCAACATGTAAAACATTTGAAAGAGTCTCTTGAGATGAAATTTCAATTTTACCACTGACAAGGACCTTTCCTTGGCTGTTGTCTCCAAAATAAATTCCTACACTTGGATCCGTGTTTCGCTCATACTCTACGAACATACTGCTCTCTCCGGTCATGTTATTGGTGAATCCACTGTCTAGCACCCATTTGGATCCTCCAGATGAGTAGGCCTACAAAACAAAATTATTTCTTGGTTTTAGGTACCTAAGCTTGCTTGGGTCCTCATAGGTTAGTCACAAGTGTCTTGGGCACCCACACACAAGTCTTTGGGTTCTTGTGGCATGGCTCTGCATATTTTGCATAAACATGTCCATTTTTGTTTCTTATAAGTACATAAGAAGCATCAAAAGTATGAAACAATGTTCACAATTCGGATTCATGTGATTTTTCTTTAACAAATGTAATATGATCCTTAATCTGAACATTGGTAGGTAGCTTTTTATTTTTTGTGTACCCAAGACCATCTTTGACATTAGGAGGTCTTGTGACCAAATATGCACTGCGTGCATATTTAATATTTTCCTTGTCAAATATGCCTTTTTGGGATGGATGTTTAACATATGAAACAGTGGATTCATCTTTTACAATATCCTTCTTACTCGAGAATGTGCAAGTTTTAGTAACTCTCCACTTGTTATCTTTAGAGGGTGAGCTCTTTGAGGAGGAAGTGCAACTTTGCTTGAGTGACTCAACTTGCACTTCAAGGATTTTGCTAACTTTCGTCAAGTTAGCAAGTTCGTCCTTGACTGCAATGTGTGAGTCTTCTAGTTTTGAGTAAGTTTCCTTACTCAAAGCTAGCTCAAGTTCGAGTGCCTTTCTTTTCTCCTATTCAAGCTCAAGAAGCTTTTCAACCTCTTGATATCTCTTCCTTTCACGGATGAGCATATCTTCTTGGCGGTTGACAAGCTCCTCCTTCTCAAAGATTTCATTGGACAACATTTTAATTTTTCTTAGTGCAGTTTTTCTCAATCATTTAAGCATTTCCTAGTTTTCAATAGATCTATCAAAATCATCATTAGAGGAATTCAAGGAGGGGGTGTAGGTCGAACCTTTTTCTGCCTTCCATAGCCATGAGGCAAGTATGGTTGTAAGTCTCCCGTCCTCCCATGTTTGGGAAGAGTGTAGATTTCTTTGTTGGCTTCTTGATCACAATTGTTGCCATCTCATCTTCATCACTTGAGGAGGACTCGTCATTTGAATCCCACTCTATGCCGATGTGCGCTTGATGTACCTGCTTATTTTCTTGAAGGTTTTCTTCTCTTGCGACTTCACTTCTTTCTTCTTCTTATTTTCTTCATATGTACAATCAAACATAAAGTGTCCATATTCGCCGCAGTTTTAGCAAGTATGTCGAGCCTTGGATTTTCCTTTTCATTGTTCTTTCCTTCACTAGAGTTGCTGCCTCTTCTTCTTCTTAGCACGTGCTTGATTCTTTTCATGAAAAGTACCATCTCTTCATCATCCATATCTGTGCTTACATCATCAGTGTCTTCTTCTTCATGAGTCTCACGAGTCTCCTTCCCTTTGGGCTTGCAGGTTGCCTTGAGGGAGACCTCCTTCTTCTTGGATGAGGTAAGTACAGCTACGTCTTTGACATATTTGGCTTCTTTTTCCATCATCTCGTGTTTGATAATTTGGCCAAGGACTTCATTGAAGGTCATTTTGTAGAACCCCAGGCTTTCTCGTATCATAGAACATAAGGTGACATTCAGAGGCATAAAGGCTCTTATCATTCTCTTCACAACCTCATGATCAGTCCATTTCTTTCTTCCATAAGCACGGATCTTGTTGATGAGTGTCTTCAAGCGGTTGTACATTTCTTGATGGGATTCACCATCTTCAATGTCAAATATCCCCAAATCCCCTTCTAGCATTTCAATCTTCGCTTCAGAGATGGAGCAGTTCCCTTCATGAGCAGCCTTGAGTGTATCCCAAATGTCTTTGGCAACTTCAAGTCCATCCACCTTGGTGAACTCTTCTCAGCTCAAGGATGACGTGATCACCACAACGGCTTGTGCATTGCAGTGAATTGCTTGTTCTTGCTCCGGGGTGAGTTCATCGTGGTGCCTGGGATATCTATACCTGTACACACTATATGCCAAAGACTTGGATTAAATAACATTAGATGCATTTCTATATTATATTTCCACATTGAGTAGTCATTGACATCAAACTGTGGAGGTCTTCCCATGGGAATAAAAATATAATGATTGTAATTGTTAAGCTTCTCACAATTAAAAGGATATCGGGAGTAGTCTTGATGACTACCCCCTTTTTGCTTTTCATCCTCTTTTTGCCCTTTTGGCTTAGGAGCTTCTTCCTGAGAAGCGCTTTAAGTTCTCGTACTTCTTCATCGTCATGTTCGTGGTCCTTGAGAACATCGAAGAACTTAGAGTCTTGTTCGTATCCCATAATGGGCATCTCCAAGATTTCGTTGTTCTTATCCATGGCCATTTGACTCTCCGAGTGGTGAGTCTCATAAAGGGAGAGTCTGCTCTGATACCAATCGAATGTGGTCTAGAGGGGGGTGAATAGGCTTTGAAAACTTTTCCTGCAACACTTGATCAAAAGGTCAAATACAGGATGGACCAGACTTGTCCGGCGTGGTATACGGACTAGTCCGGTGTCCTTGATGTGCTACAAAAAGATTAAATGTTTATGCAGATATCACAAACGTTGCAGCAGCGGAATGTAATCAACTACCCTAACAACTTGATTTAGCAATTAGGATAGTAGAATTGCACGTGGAATACGAAGTTTACACGAATTACAAGATTGATCAACTTTATACTCTAGATGATGGTAATTGCAAAATTAAAAGAATGGAACACGCGAGATAAGTAATTTTTCCGAGGTTTGATCTCACCAAAGAGATCTACTCCTCGTTAACGAAGCCCACACAGAGCTGGGTCTCTTGAAACCCTTTTCCCACATCAAGTCACCACACAAGGCTGACTTGAGTTCCGCTATCACGGGGTAATCAACAAGTTGGTGGGGCAACCTCACACGCTTAGGGCTCCCACAAAATTACAGCGAGAAAAGATGATCTAATACACTAAAAAAGATTACAAGTAAAACACGAGTGTATAAGAGATAAAATCCCAAGAGCTCAATGATGCGTAGACAATGAACTCCCTATCCCAAATCTGGATACCCAAAAGATTCAACTCTTTAGGCCTTTAAATGTGTGGGGAGATGTGTTTTTTGCTCTTCAGACAAGTGGCAGCGCTAGGGTTTGTGTTCTTAAAAGTAGAGTGCGGTTCTTTTGATTGTGGGGTCGTGGATCACCTATTTATAGTGTTTCCAAAAATATTACCGTTAGGGACCCCGACAATCAGACTAGTCCGCTCTAGTAACCGAGCTTGTGCAGTGTGCTGTGTAAAATTTGCGTGTAATGTGCAGCACACTAAAAACCCTAATTTGTGTGAGGTATATCGGACTTTTCTGTATTAAAACCAAGAGTTGATCGGACTAGTCCCCAGTGATTATAGATGGTTAATCGGACTAGTCCGCAATGCGATGGACTTGTCCGGTCCAATGTGAATTGTATTTTTCCAACTTGTCTGAGTGAAATATCAGAAAGTTGAATGGACTTGTCCGGTGAGTGTCCGAACTTGTCCGGTGCAAGGTGAATTGAAACATCGAAAATTTTAACAGACTTGTCCAGTTAGTGTCCGGACTTGTCCGGTGCTAAGTGAATTGTGACATCAAAAAGTCAAACGGACTAGTCCTCTTAGTGAACAGACTTGTCCGGTGCTTAGTGAATTACTTAGATTGATTTACCCTCTACGCAAAAACATGAGCTCTTGCGATGTGTCTCCCACACACATCCTATACAATTATGTCTACTTTGTGCTTCCATTGATCATTTTGGCTTCCTCCTTTCTCACTTCTCATTTTTCACATTTTTGGTTAGACCATAATATCTAATATTTGTTGACCTGCATTCATCTTAATGAATTCATTAAGATCTCATTTGTTTGTCATTAATCGTTCAAAACCAACAATAGAATGCCTAGATGCTCTTTAAAAAACTCAAAACTACAAAGTTGTAGTATAACTTCTAAGATTTTTAGAAACGTGACATAATACTCTTGGAGATTTTTATTTTGAAAGTTATGAATAACGTACAGAAGGATACAAAAGCAATGTCCAGAACTCCAGATTTGGTGCTTCTAGACAGTTTCCGTTGTTTTTACGTTTCAACCAATTGGGAAGTAGATTCTAGTCTTCGGGTGAACATGAAACATGTAGAGGACTTCCATAGATTTCCAATATGGATTTATTTGCCTTCATACCAGTTCTAATTGTAGAGATATAAATTTTTAAATTTAAACAAAGTTCCCGGATTTTTGGAGAAATTTTGACAGCACCTCCTTTGTATGTTGTTGATTTGATCACAGTTTTACATATAGATATATTCAAAATTTGACATAAATTTAAATTACAACATTGTTACATATATTGTTAGGATTCTAATAATGTATCATATGAAATCATTCGATGTTTCTACTAAGAGATATGACAGAAATAGCAAAAGTCCAAAAACTGTCCCAGTTTCTGTCCATAATTGACAAAGTTTGGAATTTTGAACAGGTTAGAGATGGATTCTGCTCCGGGGATGAACCAAAAGGTTTTAGAGGACTCTCTGATCATTCTAACCATGTATGGTACATCTTCATTGGAGATTTCTACTGATAGTTATGGCTTTATAAAGTAGGGTCTTTTTTCTGGCAAAAAAGGAGGACACTCTTATTTTGAAAACTTAGTTAAAAATCAGAGCTCGATAACAAATAGATGAGTTCTTACATCATTTTTGAGCCATTATAGAAATCTTCGGTTATGCACCGATAGGATATATGTCGGTACTACGTGCCTCACAAAAGTGAAAATCCTAATTGGATATTACCGTCATATACGTGTAAATCGGTGGCACTATACACGGTCACTCACAAACGTTTTTTAAGTGCAATACGATAACGCATTTAGTGTACCTGCGTAAGATATGCAATGTACATAACACTCATTATGGTGCCGTACGGCATGGCCTGCACGGGCGATTATTTCAAGCAGTCACAATAATGTATATTAAAGTAAGAACATTCGTCCTGTATCATTCCATATGCACCGCCCCAAGCTGAGCCACGCCTCGAGGTACATGACTATGTTTTCTACAACCAGACAGGAGTCCCACGTCTTTGCCTAATGCTGAACCAGTAGGAGGCGCTTTTTTGTGTGTATTAGAAACACACTACATGCTTTGGAACCACACGATAGGTGGCCACGTCATTTATCTCTTGCGGTAGGGATCAGCGTTGTGTATGCCCCTTTGAGCATTGAATGTTCAAGAGTTGCATACTTCGTGTTTTTTACCCACGATGGGGTATCACCACTTTTGCCTAAAGCACGTCAGGGAGCAGCGTTTAATATCTTCCCAGAACCATGAGAAGGTTCAGGGTCTCATATTAACTCCCGTGCCAAGCCACGGGGGACAATCATCGTACTACCTCTCGTACGAGGGAGCTTACCGCAATTGATCCACTTGTGATGGTGTACCTTACCTCGTACCTGACGTCAAAGCATCGTTACAGAATATAATAACACATATGTTAGGTTTGCCACCTTAAGTAACTAATACTATAATAGACCCTATGTGGGCAGATAGATTAATCCTCACTGGACTACTTCCGAGTTTTCAAAATAGGCTCTTTTTGAGTGTGCTATTCCCAATGCAGCTATGATACCAGACTGCGAGAACCGAGGTCAGGCATTCCAGGAATCACATTATGTGGTGTCGTGCAATGCGGCACCCAAGAACACAAACGAAAAGACATAGTAAAAATACAAAGTTTTCATTTCATAATAAGCTATTGTTTACAACATAGTGTACAACAGCAGTACACATACAGCGGAAAGTACATACTCACACTCTCAACCTATCTATGCACAAGAGAAGACGTCCATGCCCGCAGACGCTTCTCACTTGCAACGCGAAGATCATAAGGCAGCGGTGGGGGGTCACGTGTGAGATACATGTCAACAACTCGAGGTCTCATGGACAACCCATAAGAGAAACAATATAAGTAAACCTGCAAAACCACAAATATAACAATCGTGAGCACAAAGGCTTAGCAAAACTTAATTTTCTCACCTAAGGCATGAAACTCTACATGTTGCAAACTCTAAGGACTGGAAGCTGAATTTGCAGAAATAAACTCGCTAAAAGTAAACCCTTAGTGGCCAGTTTTAGATTAGCAAATGCAAATCACTGGGCATGCATCATAATGAACTCCACAATTAAACAAGAAACTCTTCATCCATGATGATACTTGCCCTAAGCTGCATAAGCTTCATTCAAGTTTAAATTTTCGGAAATGTTAAATTTAATTATGCTATCTATAATTCAACAAGGGTTACAATACAAAAGAATATTTATAGCGGCATATTCATATTCTTCCAACTACTCTTTATTACTACGTCATGACGCAGTGAACAAGCATTACTCAATAACCGTGAGGGACGGTGATTCGAATCAAAGATAGCCGGAATACACGACACGTATGCCCATACTGGAAGTCACGTAGGTGCACTTCATGTTCATCGTATGCAGCAACCTTTATGAAGTCCTATCGAGGTTGAATTGTTTCAATCGTCTAGGACAGTATTCCCACTCACGGTGCACCTTCTTCTATGAAAATGTCGTGAGCGAGTTTCCGTCTACCGTGCTGCGGCGGAAAGCCTGAGGCGATCGAAAAAGGCTCAACAATGGCCTCCGAAGGTACATCGGTTTCCTGTACCTCATATATCCAGTATGACTCTGGTACAGTTCAATCTTGCTCAACAGAGCCGCACATGGATCGGTCCTTAACTGACACAGGCAGGGCTACACCTCCTATCCCGCTGCCCGTTCTCATATTGATCTCATAAACCATTCTCCCAAATAACCAATTTGAGGTGATAATATCGCTATCTCGCGAGTGGATTCCAACCACTCGACTTCTACCGAATTCCCTACAACATTAGCATAGCAATTCTACGCGTTGAGCTATAAAGCTACCATATACTCCATGGGTTTGTGGGTCATACATTTGGAGTATTCAAACACAATAGACCTAATGCACAATTCATATACTAGTGCACATAGTGATAAAAGCAAATCTTTAGAAAGCCACTTAAATGCAAACCGGGGCTTGCCTTCGGTTGCAAAAATAAAGTCAGTGATGATCAGTTAATAAACTCCGCCATGGACATCGGTCAACAGACAAATCCTAGCGCCTGAGTCATGCACCTCCTTATCGCCTTCGTTGCATTCCCTATAGATATGATTATGCATATAAGTAAATGCAATTATATTAAGTCAGCAGCGAAGATGACTATAACTCAAGACAGGTACACTAGCTAGGGTTTATAGCTCTGCTTCTGTGGTGGGGAGAAACATAGGAAAAAATTAGAGGGGGAGATAGCAAGGTGGTGGAATAAAGTGACACATGCGTCATACATGAATGTATAGTTTAGAAATGTGGAACACTATATGAATGAGAGGGGAAAAACAACCTGCTATACAATGACTCCAAGAATGTCTCTCATGTATACAGAAACAAGGAAAGAACCCAAAGTGGAAGATTTCAAGATGAAGGGTAATGAACAATGTTTTGGACTTACCCTTATGAAACACAGTTGAGCAAAGAAAATGTCCTCCACTGCTGTAGCAACTTTTACAGTAGACACTAGGCAACTTAAGTTAACCTCTGGCCAAAATGAAGCTATGATCATCGAAGTCTCTGGTCTCTAAAATTCTAATAAGCCCAACACTTCCCAATGTTTTCATTAAAAAACTGGAGCTTTAACATGAGCAAAAGTTTGTTTTCTGTTTAGAGAATATTAAAAAGTGATTAAAAAACGATTTTATAATATTTGAAGCATGATACAGTGAGATATTGATTTTAGAAGTTTGGACATATTCTGAAAAAGTTTCTGCGCATTTTGGAATTCTCCTGGTACATACAGGTTGAGAACACAATTTGGCCATTCAAATCAACTCATATTTATCTAAAAACTTTACTGGAGTTTAGGAAATTATAGGGAGGGATCTGGCCAACTTTGGGATTTTTCCAAAGAGCAGATCAACAGGAAATAATTCCAAAGCCTTTTTGCTTAGTTGAATTATTCAGGAAATATGATGTACTTCATACTGAGTAAAATGCATCAATGGAAATTAGAGATCATAAGAAGTCTAATAAAATTTCTTTAGGAATTTTTAGTGAAATATAATAAGAGATCTGAATTTTCCTAATTGGAATCATTTTCTGTATTTTTCCATTGAATAATTGGATTAAAAGTGGCTGGTCCCATTTGATTTTAATTATCCAGTAAAAACAGGCCACACAGGGCCATTGGAATAAGGCGCATGGCCACAGAGGATTGTGGGGCCGCAGAAGATCCCGTCGTGGCCCTCCCTTCTTCCTCCTCGCGCCAGGGAGGAGGGGCGGCGCCAGGGCGACGACTTCCAGCGGCGCAGTCGCCGGCCCCTCGTTCCACGGCCCCGACCACTTGAAAACTTGCCACCAGAGGATGGGGAGGAGGATGGGGAGGTCAAATCAGGCTAAAATTGGCCGGAGCATCGCTTCCGACGGCTGCGGCGGCACCATGAAGTCCGGCGAACACGAACTCGCAGTATAAAGCACCAAAGGACTCAAAATTTTATCGCCCGGCACTAGAGCATGATAGAGATCATGAATATGTACTAAAATATTGGACAAATTGGCTGTAGTAGGATGCGCGATGGTGACATAGGACGAATTAGGGCGACGGTGAGAAGAACTCTATTTGCAGCGTGATTTTTCCACCACTTTTCATTCTGTAAGTTTGGAAAGGTGCTAAAGGAGGTATGGAACATAATATCTCAAAGCTACAAGCTATGCTTAAACATGGAAAACGAATTGTGGAGGAAACTTAGCTTCGGCCAAAAGATTATCTCGGCAGAAAATGAGAAAGACGACGGGTCAAGTCCATGGCATGCTGAGAAACTTTGGAAGCATATACTACGGAGGGAAACACACCTTTTATCTTAAGGAAAGTGGATGATATGAAGCTTGTATCGCTGGCGCATCGATGAATCACAGGGCGGCAGCCATAACAGAGTTCACGGTCGTTGCGCGGGAATGGCGATTCGATCCTCCGTGCAGCTTGAACTGCCCAGAGAAAGGGTCAAAAAGTTGCGCAACATGATAGAGGAGTTTAAAACAATAAGAGAGTGAATCAGAACTCCCAGGTTTGCTTGGAATAGGCTGGAGCTGAAGAACGGCCATGGCAGCTAGGTTTTGAGCTTCGTGGAAGAAATAGCAGAGAGTGTTATAGCCCTGGTTAGCCAGTAATGGTTAAGAACAAGGTGGAGGAAACGTGAAGCAAGGTTACATGACCTGGAACCGACGTATGAATCAAGCAGGAGGTGGCATCAGGGTGAGCAGCGGTGGCGCACGGACAGGGCAAGGCAAAACAGAGCGCACCACCATTAGGCTGACTTGTGGGTCCCACCCTTCTTCTCTCCTTATCTCGTCTGATTTTTACCTCTATAACAACTCAAATTTTAATGCACCTTTGCAGAGTAAGTCATCTGAATATTTGGAACTCAAATTGGAATACAGCTTGAGGACTTGATAAGTTTGAACTTGGAGTTTGCATTCTCTCTTATGACTAGATGCAATTAATTATTATATGATGTTTAAAATTAATACAATTTGGCAGGTGATATACTTTAAATATTCTTAACCCATTTGTACAATCAGATTCGAAAATTAAGAAATTTTAATTTGATTCTAAAGTTTGAATTTGAATTTGAATCCCCTCTTTTGCTTGATCCAAAAAAATAGTAAATGAGGATTTAAAATAGCAAACAGTGGCAAAGATGATGTTTGAAACCTCAGAAAGACATTGGTGATCTAAATCCTTGTGTTTGATGATTTTGTACAGAGATTTTGATTTAAATTTACATTCCCTTTTCGAGTTCAATTAAAAACCCTTTCCAAACACTATGTTTTATTTTCCTTTTTTATTCCTTTATTTGATTCTTGAGTCGAAATCTTCTTTAGGGTTTCTAGGGCTTATAGCTTTACCCTTAACTGATTTTGAAACTTGTATTTGTATCACACTTTGTCTTTTAAATTGCATTTGGCATTTCCCCCTTTCTCCTAATTATTTGCTTAAGTGTAAACATACCCTCATAATCTCTCATCTATAATGTTGTTTAGAAGTTCTATTCTCAACCTTGTTTATTAGTTAAACTAGTTCATGTGAATTCGAATTCCTGGTAAAAATTTTAAGTCCACATTTTTACATTCATGTTCTTTTCAAAAGCGGCTATTACAGCAGGACTAGTCTGATATCTCTCTGGTGACAAACGGACAAGTCCTCCATGTGCGAACTAGTCTTTTTTCCCTTCATGTTTCACAAGCACCAAACTAGTCCGATTTCTCTCTGGACACAAAAAAGACTAGTCCGACCCGATGGTGACTAGTCCGGTACATTAAGAAAAAATAGGGTTTCCTAGTGTGCTGCACAACTTCATGTAGATCTCACTCAGCACACCGGACTAGTCTGGTGTTCCATAATAGACTAGTTGGACATCGGGTTTCAAAAGACAACTTTTCACAACATTTATAAATAAGAGATCCACGACCCCATAACCATCAATTAAAAACCTTAGCACTGTCACACCTCCCAGGAGCACAAAAACACTCCTCTCCACACTTCTAAGGCCATAAAAGTTGAATCTTTTGGGATTTGATAATTAAGAAAGGGAGAGCAACATTCTACACGACCTTGAGCTCTTGAGTTTCATCTCTCTCACACTCTTGCTGATTCTTGTACATATTTTTAGTGTGTTTGATCGAGTTTGTTTGTTGTAAACTTGCGGGAGCCCTCGGCTTGTGAGGTAGCCCCATAAACTTGGTGATTACCCTATTTGATAGTGGAGATCAAGTCATCCTTCGTGGTGATTTGACGAGAGAAGGGTTGGTTGAGACCCGGCTCTGTGTGAGCTCCTCAACGAGGGCGTAGATCCCTTTTGTGGAATTGAACCTTGATAAAAATTGTCGTGTCTTGTGCTTCTTGTTCATTTCTTTCATGTCCACAACTAGTTAGGGCACAAGTTGATTATTCCCTTATTCTACATTAATCTTGAGTTCTTTGTGTAATTTGGTATCATATACACTTGTCAATTGTATTAAAGTAGATCCACATATTCTGCTGCATCACCACTTCGAGAAAATACCAAAAGGAGTTAAGCTTTCATCGGTGTTGCGCTAACACCGAACTAGTCCGTACCCTACACCGGACTAGTTCGGCCCTCCTTTATTTGACATATTTGCTAAGTGTTTCTGGTAAAAGTTTCAAAAGCCTATTCACCCCCCGTAGACCACATTCAATTGGTATCAGAGCCAGGTTCTCCATCCAAGAGACTAATCGCTCGAAGAGATGATGGCCAACGAGAAGGAAAACGAAATTCCGCAAAACCCAACGATGATGAATCTCAAGAAGCTAAGGTGTTTGGTGTGCTCAAGAAGTACGAGAACGACGATGAAGAAGTCCGCCAGCTCAAGGCCTTTATAAGGAAGAACCTCTTGAGTCAAACAGGTAAGAATGAAGACAAGAAGCAAAAAGGGGGTAGTCATCAAAATTACTCCCGATATCCTTTTAATTATGAGTGTCTCAATACTAATAATCATTATGTTTCTATACCTTTAGGAAAACTACTCTCTTCGATGGGAGTGATTATAGAATGTGGAAATATAACATGAAAATGCACCTTATCTCACTAAAACCGAGTCTTTGGCATATACTGTGCATAGGTCTAGATATCCCGGACAATGATATAGAACTCACCTCGAAGCAAGAACAAGCAATTCATCGCAATGTACAAGCCGTTGCGGTAATCACTTCATCCATGATCTGAGAGGATTTTACCAAGGTGGATGGACTGGAGGTTGCCATGGACATATGGGATACCATCAATACGGCACACTAAGGAAATCGCTCCGTTCGTGAAGCTCACACTCTTTCCAAACGTGGGAGGATGGATGAACTCAAACCATACTTGCCTCATGGATAAGGAGGGAAAGAAAAAGGTCAAATATAAACCTTCTCCTTTACATTCCTCCATTGATGATTTTGATAGTGCTAGTGAGAACGAGGACATGTTAAAAGGCTTAAATAAAACTGCATTAGCAAAAATAAATTATTGTCGGATAAGATATTTGAGAAGGAGGAGCTTATCAATTGACAAGAAGATATGCTCATTCTAGAAAGGAAGAGATATCTTGAGGTTGAAAAGCTTTTTCAGCTTTAAAAGGAGAGAAGCAAGGCTCTTGAGCTTGAGCTAGTTTCGAGTAAGGAGACTTGCTCGAAGCTAGTGGACTCAAATATTGCACTCAAGGATGAACTTGATAACTTGACTAAAGTTAACAAGATTCTTGAAGTACAAGTTGAGTCACTCAAGCAAAGTGGCTCCTCATCCTCAAAAGCTCATCTTCTCAAAGTGTCAAGTCTACATACATTAAAACTTGCACATGTTCCAACTTGGACTCTAATTTGAAGAATGAATCGAATATTACACAAATCAAGCATCCCCCCCAAAGTGGCATCGTTAACAAGGAGAATATCAATTATGCCCGAAGTGTATATATGATCACAAGAACTCCTAATGTCAAAGATGGTTTTGGGTATTCTCGTGGTAAAAAGCAATATGCTAATATTGACAAGAATGAAACAGGAAACATTGCTTTTGTTGAAAGAACTCACCACAATATGAGAAAAATAAAAATTCTAATAACCTTCTCTTAGAGGTTAAAGAAAGGATCGGTTATCTTTTTAAGTCAAGAAAAGAAGGGAAAGGGCTATTTATGAGTTTATGTACATGAAGTTTCAGATTCTTAGACATGAACAACAAACTTTTTTTCATACTTTTGATGCATCATATGTACTCGTGAGAAGTAAATTTTGTCATGTTTATGCTAAATATGCCAAGCCGCGCCACAAGAATCCTAGATTTTGTGTGTGGGTGCCAAAATCTCTTGTAACTAACCTCAAAGGACCCATGAAAGCTTGGGTACCTAAAACTAAGGCATAACTCTATTTTGCAGGAATATTCCTATGATGGATCAAAATGGGTGCTCGATATTGGATGCACTAATCACGTGACCTGAGAAAAAAAAATGTTTGTGGAGTATGAGCAAAATGAAGATCCAAGTTAAGGTATTTACTATGTCGACAATAGTCAAGGAAACGTGCATGGTACCAGTAAAATAGTGATATCACCTCAACACACGCTCTCTCATGTTCTTCATGTTGATTCTTTGAATTACAATCTTTTGTCCATATTCTATTTATGTGACAAAGGATATAACTACTTGTTCACTAATGGGGGTGTAACAGTTTTTAGAAGAAGCAGTACTCAATTGCATTCAAGGGTATGTTGAAGGGAATTTATATCTTGTTGACTTCAACAAAGATAAAGGCGAACTTGACAGATGCTTGATTGCAAAGACTAACATGGGGTGGCTATGGCATAGACGGCTAGCCCATGTTGATATGAGGAATCTGCAGAAACTTCTAACAGGTGGTCACATCTGAGGTTTGAAAAATGATGTGTTTGAGAAAGACATGCCATGTAGCGCATGCCAAGACGACTGGCCAGCTGGAGCACCACATCCGGCAAAGAACGTGATGACAGCATCAAGACCACTGGAACTCCTACACGTGGAATTGTTCGGTCAAATTGCTTATATAAGCATAGACGATAACAAACATGGTTTGGTTATTGTTCATGATTTTTCAATATTTACGTGGGTATTGTTCTTGTATGATAAATCAGAAACCCAAGGTATCCTCAAGAAGTTTTGAAGAGAGCACAAAATGAATTCTCTACAACAATCAAGAACATAAGGATTGACAACAGAACAAAATTCAAGAATACCCAAGTTGACGAATACATGGATGAAGACGTGATAAAGCACGAGTTCTCGACACCCTATTCTCCTCAACAAAATGTGGTGGTTGAGAGAAAGAATCAAACACTTATTGAGATGGCGGGAACCATGCTAGATAAATACAAGACTTCGGCCTAGTTTTGGGCGAAAGCGGTTAATACCACTTGTCATGCCGTTAATCGACTATGGCCCCCTTTGGCACACCTCTTAGCATCTGATTCTCCGAATTCAATTCTGATTCTTTGATGAAGTGATTCCATGGTTGAAAGCGGTTCTCAATGATTTTTTAGAATGAACTTTTAGAATGAGGATAGAGAATCACTTCACAGAATCGGGAGAATCTACTTTTCTCAGCTTCCAGCCTCTTAGTTCATTTCAGAGAATCACTTCTCGGAATTAGCTAAGAATCACTTCTCTTGAAAAATAGTGTTTGGCATAGCTCCACTGATTCTGCTAGAGAATCGGCATCGTGAAGCTCTAGCTAAGGGGCCTATATCTTCACCGACTTCTAAAGAAGATGCCTTATGAACTCCTAACCAGTAACAAACCAAATATTTCATATTTTAGAGTTTTTGGAAGTAAATATTACATATTGAACAAGAAGCCTAGGACTTCGAAGTTCGCTCCAAAATCCGATAAAAGTTTCTTACTTGGTTAAGATTCGAGCAGCTATGCATACTGTGTCTTTAACAAAACCTCTGGAATTGTAAAAGTAGCATGTGACGTAGTGTTTGATGAGACTAATGACTCTCATGTAGAGAAAGTTGATAAGTGTGTGCTAGATCAAGAATAAGACCCTTGCCAAGCATTGAGGATGATGGCACTTGGTGATATTCGACCACAAGAATCACCACAAGACTCAAGTGCACAAAATGTATCACAACCGGAGAGCAATGATCAAGGGGGAGCCTCTACACAAGATCAAGCACAATACATGCAAGATCAACCTCAACAAGATCAAGATGATCAAAATCATAATGGAGGCAATGATCTCAAGGGAGATTAAGAAAATGACAAAGAAGAAGATACAAGACAACAAGTGCCTCACCCAGGAGTAAACCAAAGTGTACAATGAGATCACCCCGTCGACAACATTACTGGAGAAATTGCAAAAGGAGTAACAACTCGGTCTCTTATTGCTAATTTTTTTAAACATTACTCTTTTGTTTCTTCTTTGGAACCTTATAGGGTTGATGAAGCATTGCGAGATCTGGACTGTGTGATGGCAATGCAAGAAGAGTTAAACAACTTCAAAAGGAATGAACTGTAGGAACTTGTAGATAGACCAAAAGTGAACATTGTGGGCATCAAATGGGTCTTCTGAAACAAGCAAGACTAACATGTAGTGGTGACAAGGAACAAAGCACGACTTGTGGCAAAAGGTTACTCACAAGTCGAGGGTTTGGATTTTGATGAAACATTTGCTCCCGTAGCAAGACTTGAGTCAATTCAAATTTTATTAGCCTATGCTACTCACCACAATCTCAAGTTGTATCAAAGATACGTGAAAAGTGCATTCCACAATGACCATATCAAGGAGTAGGTGTACGTGGAGCAACAACATGAGTTCGAAGATCAAGATCACACCGACTACGTGTTCAAACTGCCTAAGGCTCTCTATGTACTCAACCAAGCTCCTAGAGCTTGGTATGAGTGCCTTAGAGATTTCCTCAATCATAATGGTTTTAAGATAGGGAAGGATAATTATACTTTATTCACTAAGCATTTTGATAATGATCTCTTTGTTTGTCAAATTTATGTTGGTGACATCATATTTGGTTCTACTAATGAATCGTTTTGTGGAGAATTCAGTAAGATCATGACAGACAGGTTCGAGATGTCTATGATGGACGAAATAAAGTTCTTTTTAGGATTTCAAGTGAAGCAACTTAAAGAACACACTTTCATTTGCCAAACCAAGTACACATAGGATATTCTCAAAAAGTTCAACATGGATAAAGCCAAGCCCATCAAGACTCCAATGGTAACAAATGGGCATCTTGACCTCAATAAAAATGGTTCAAGTGTGGACCAAAAGGTATAAAGTTCTATGATAGGTTCCTTACTTTACTTGTGTGCATCTCGGCCTTACATTATGTTGAGTGTTTGTATGTATGCAAGGTTTCAAGCCGCTCCAAAAGAGTGTCATTTAATTGCAGTAAAAAGAATATTAAGATATTAGTACACACAACCAACCTAGGTCTTTGGTACCCAAAAGTGTCTAAATTCAATCCTGTAGGATATTCAGATGTTGATTATGCAGGTTGTAAAGTATATAGAAAAAGCACATATGGAACATGTCAGCTAGATCCCCAGTGTCGTGGTCCTCCAAGAAACAAAACTACATTGCCCTATCCACAGCCGAAGTGGAGTATGTCGCAGCCGTTAGTTGTTGTGCACAAGTCCTATGGTTGCGACAAACTCTAAGGGACTATGGTTACAATATGAACCGTATTCCACTCCTATGTGACCGTTAGAGTGCCATAAAGATTGCCCATAACTCTGTAGAGCGTTCTAGAACTAAACACATCGACATACGCCATCACATTTTGAGAGATCACTCGATGAAAGGAGATAATGTAGTTTCACATGTGAGAACCAAGAAACATCTAGCTGACATGTTCACCAAACCATTAGATGAAAAACGCTTTTGTGAGCTTGGAAATAAACTAAATATCCTCGGCGCTCACAATGAGGCTTGAAGGTTATACCTGATTGCTAGTTTGTAGTTTATTCAAATTTCATATTTTTGCAACAAATGTGACTTTTTTATCCATTTTCACTAAAAACTATTTTAATTATTAAATCTTGATGGGTTATGGTCATTACTTGAGTTTTGATTACTTACTGAGCGTACTCGTCAAGATTATTTGTGAAAATGTGTCCTAAAGATCAAAAATAGTTGAAATCCTATTTATATATGATTTCTAGATCAATTAGTCTGTGGTCAACACTGGACTAGTCCGCTACTGCAGACTAGTCCAGACCAGGTCCGGTAGATTGGACAAGTCCGGCCCCAAATCTTACTTGTTCGTTATCTGGGGATTTAAAAACAACCTAACAGCCAAGTCCTCCCCTCTTCTTCCTCACAATCCTCAACGTTTTCTCTGTCCTCACTCACGATCTCTCAAGGATATCTCTAACCTCCACCAAATATTCGATTTTCTCCGGGGAAATCGACCTCCAACGAGGGGAGGTCACCCACCGCGGACTAATCCGCATCAAGGACTCCTCGTCCACTTCCAATCATTTGATTTGGTAATTTCTCCTCCAAATCATAGTTTTGTCTCTTTTCAAGTCTTCGTTCAAGATTTTTGGTTCTTAGGGTTAATCTATCATTCCATGAAATATTCCTATCATTTTCCCAATACATTGCATCATTGTGTCGAGATTAGTCTTGATTTTCCAAGATAGGGTTCGAACAGTCGATACCAGACTAGTCCGGTCCTGGGTGCGGACAAGTGCGGTACACCGGACGTGTCCGCACTCTAAAAGACAAGTCCGACCTTCAACAGTTTGTGGTATTTGCTTCTAGTCTCGACAAGCTCCTTGAATCGATCCTTACTATTATGTCTTGCATATCTTGTGTGAGGAATCATGTCAATCTCCTCGGATGAGAGTATGTTCGACTGCGACGCTGAGCGCAATAGGGAGAGGTTGGCTCAGTCTAAGGAAAGGGGGAGAAAGAAGATGCATGATCATCATGCCTCCATTCCCCAGCCAGCTTCCTCTCCAGTGACGCATAGGAAAGTTGTCGCCAAGAAACCCCTTGGCAGCAAAGAAAGGGATGTGGCTGGCGCTAGCTCAACGGCTCCGTGGAGGAGCAAAATCAAAGGAAAGGGGACCGTGTAGGGTTGAAGAGTATGTGAAAAGCTACCAGAGGGGGTGAATGGTAGATTAAACTTTTTCAGCGGAATCAATGAAAATCTCTTGGCAGAAATTCAATCTGATAGAAAGAACACGAGTGCGATTGTTTTCAACATGTTCAAAATGTGACAAAATAGTGTAGATCATAGAGAATCATGTCACCAATATAATACAACAAGAATCACAAGAAAAAATTGTGTAAAACACCAGTTATGACCGAAACCCTTAGCAAAGGTCAATCTGTTCTAACATAGAGCAAATACATCTGCTACACTGCAAAGAAACTCGTGTAATTAAAAAATATAAATGTAATGACCGTGAAATTTTCAAAGATGATAGATTATTGAGTTATGAAGACAACACAAAAAGAATCACATCAATTAGTTCTGTAGAACGCAAGTTTTGATCAAAACAATGAAGAATGGTTGGACAATGCAGAAACTCGATGAAAAAGACTTAACGAAAACACGTCGGATGAACAAGGCACAAGAGCTCCTCTAAACTACGAATTTTATTCAACAAAGAAACGAGAGGAGCAGGCCAAAGTCGTGCTACAACAAACTATGGCCTACCTTTCTTATATAACAAGCCCTTAGCCCAACTAAACTCTAACTAGGACTCCTACTCCTTCTCAATTTCAACCAAAACTTTCCACAACTGCTCAAGACTCTTTCATAGGCAGATAGAAGCAATCTTAAGGCTTACAAACACCTTAGGAACGTCCTAAACATTCCTAAAACAAGTCAACTTTGTGCTCTACACGAAATCTAACCAAAACAACCTCGAAACATTCCACAAAGGAACCATAACCACCTCAGCCGCAGCCTGAGGCATAATCCAGCCGGTTGGACCTTTTCGGCTACATATTCATGTCCATATCTCTTCATTAGGCCTTGGAACAATGTTTCCATGTCCATGCACCCCTTGCACAAGTGCAAACACATTACAAGGACGGGACCTCCCGATCAACTCAACCACAATTCCTCTCAAATTTGGTTGTTGAACCTCATCTTCTTCTTGAAACTAGTTTAATG
Source organism: Tuctoria greenei (assembly GCA_036927565.1). NCBI lineage: Eukaryota > Viridiplantae > Streptophyta > Magnoliopsida > Poales > Poaceae > Tuctoria > Tuctoria greenei. Next base: position 84,162,840 of record JAYESD010000010.1, read on the forward strand.
GATCCCGTCACCAGCCATGTCTTGATCTCAAGCAACATCTGCACATGAATAAACAACCAATTCTTCCGAGCACAGGTCTGCGACTTGACTCACATTAGTTCGATAACCACAACACCTTATGTGAGCACCTTACATAAGCATGTTGCAAACATAATCTGTGACTTGACTCACATTAGCATGTTGCAAACCTTCTCATAAGTATAAAGAAATATTGAAACATTGCAAGTTAAAATAGAGCAACCGAACTAAATATGAAAACTTTGCGGAGTAATTGTTACTCTTGATATGAATAATGAAGTTCAGATAGTTCAAAACCGTCGAGTGTAACATTACTCCCAAAAACACATTGAAAAATTTGGGACAGTTCAAAACCATAGAGGGTAACCTTACTCCCAAAAACACATTGAAAAGTTCAGAAAATCCAGACTTATCGACAGTAACGACGTTTCTCCCAATATGCACTAAGACAAGTTCGGACATTGTGTATCGGGGGTGTATCGTGTTGTATCGGTTTAATCTCAAAACTTTGCATGTAAGCTCATACTTTTAGCCTATTTGCCAATCTATTAAGATCATAGGTCTCATAGACCACAACTGGACCTATTGGTCCATTGGTGATGACTTGTCCAATTCAAAGGGATCAGAGTCCCTCTAAGGACATTTTCACAGGGAAAGGAAGTGACATAGCCCAGAAGCATAGAAAAATGGATGTATACCAGCAAGACAAACATGCAACATATCCTCGCTTTTGGAGGGACTTTCACTTAGACTATTACAACACAGTCTCCGTGAGGATGAAGACTCCAGTTGTCAAGAGTTAGTGGGTAGATTGGCATTACTTGGAATCCAAGTGGATTGAGGCATTTCAGGAGGTGGTGGATGCTCTAGAACAGCATGGACTGAAGGAACTCTTGTCCTTCAAATATTACTGGAATGACGAAGTAATTGCCCAACTTTATTCCGCTTGTTACTCCTTGGGTGATGACGGAGAAGGAATCACATGGATGACAAATGGTTCCATGTACATGATCTTGTATGAAGACTTGGCCAAGCTACTTCACCTGGAAGACTCTTTTGAGAATGAGATTATCATCCGCAATACCAGTGTCTCGGACAAAGATGAGCTTAGCTTTCTCTATGACACAAGGTTTCCCTATAAACCACCCTCCACAAAACACATGAAGCCATTCTTTATTATTCTCAATTGAATTTTGTGAAAGATCGTACCTCCTAATGATGGTGATATTGGCGGTGTTCAGGGCTTCCTAAGGACTTTGATTAAGGTGATTAGAAGGAGGAGAAAGTTCAATGTTTTTGATTACATCTACAACGACATTGTAAACATCTCTTGCACTCCAAACCGTTCATGTGGCTATGCTTCTACATCATGTTTATGATTGAAAAAGTCACTAATCTGGAGTTTGTTAAAGATGTTGAGCACACCGATCTCGGAATTTAAATGGCTTTTTCATCCTCTATTCCTATTACACCTCGATCTCCTTCGAGAGAGCAGCGTTCCAAGCATACTCATGAAGGATTGAGGGTCCCCTCTAGTTCCTCGACTCCATCATCAAAGGGGTCCTCCAGTGGCATTCTTAAAATGCTATCTTCCATCTTTGCCTCCTGATGCAAAGTGGAAGTCAAGCAACACAAAGAGAGTCTGGCTAGGAAGAAGCATGAGCGCTATGTCAAGGACAATATAATGCAATTTGTTAGAAGCTGGAGATTGATCCTATTGGCTCTCCTTAGATCTCTGAGGACTTCGTCGGCAACTTCTCTGAGCTCCCTCCCCTCACTGGTGAGGATCTCGATTACTTTGGAGTGGGTGGCTCGTCGGTTCCTCCCCTTCCTCTTCTTCCTCCTACTCCTCCTCCTTCTCCTCGTCCTCCTCCTACCCCTGCTCAAGAAGATGAAGAAGATTATGTCGGCAATAGGATCAAGCGCGTAGATGGGAGAGAGGACCCTGAGGACAAGGAGTAGTTTCACTCATTTTTCCCTTTTTGGTTCTTTGACGCGATATGGGAGAGATTTAGAGTAGTCTCTCTAGGTTTAATTGATCAAGGACATGCAATATTTTATTTTAATTTAAGACTATTGTGACTATGCATTGTTTTGTCTTAATGTTCGTGTTTGTGACACTCATTATTGTAAAACCTACATTTGAAAATAACACGAATCTAAAAATGTGAACTAAATTTTTCTTAAGGGGAAATGAAAAATTCAACTCACATGGGTTATGAATAAAGAAATGGATTATTATTAGGACTTCTTAAAAATTCACATTAAATGAGAGATTATGATGGTATGGTACACTAAAGCAAAAAAGAATTTAAAAGAAAGAATTCCCAATTCAATTCAAAAATCAAAGTCAAACTTGAATGTGCATTTGAATAAGATGCAAAGGCAAGAATTAAGATTCAAATAAAAGCAAATACAAACACAGATTAAGACTTCAGCTTAAGAATCGAGATGAAGATTTCAACTTAAGAATCAAATTAAGAAAGAAAAACAAAATAGGAAATGCGCTCACATGAGTAATTGAATTCAAACCTTTAGAAGGAGTTTCAAACAAATCGAAATATTCTAATTAAATCTGTCAAACTCAAGTTTGAGCTCACTACTGAGTTTCACATAATTCAAATAATTAACTTGCCAAGTTTGATAATTTTTAAGCTTCATATGCCATTATTTAAATTAAGCCACATGTAAGCATCAAATTTGAATTCAAATTAAAATTCCATCTTTAACTATTTCAATTGCCTAATCTTGTTTCAAATATGAATCCCTCATATTTGAATTACTCTAGTGGCCAAGTTTCATAATTTTTAGAACAGACTTGAATGGTAATTGATATCAACAGAGATAGAAAATTGTTTGGAATGGTGGACCCCACCTGTCACTTGCACAAGCCTTGAACAGACTCTGCTCTACTCCTCATAGAGCGCCACCGCACATTTTGCATGCCGCCACCTCCTGTGTATGTGCCTGCTTCACACCAAACTCCATCCTAGCAGCAGTGAGAGTCTGCACATCCTCTTCTCATCAAGTCATTTCCTTTCCTTCTCTGTTTCAGCTCTGCTGCAGCACAAAAGTGCAGCTTGGTTCTTCACCATGGTGTGCCGCCTCTGTTCCTCAGTTTCCCGGTGTCAACCGAAGTGCCATGCCTCATGTGAAGCCGCCACAAGCTGTGCCCTATTCACCACTGCTTCCTTGGCGCGCGCAAGGACACCTTCATCTCCACCGTGCCGCACCGAAGCAATATCTTTCCTCTGTTCAAGGTTGATGTGCTGCCACTTCGGTTCCTCGATGACCAGCCGCCTCAAAGCTTCTCCACTCGACCAGTCCCGCCAAAAGAAGTGTCAATCATCCGTCGTTCCTCACCGCAAGGCAACTCCGATCCTTCTACTCCCTAGCCGACGTGTCCACAAAAATTTCGTCTCGGGTATGTTTATCGGTCACTGCCAAGAATCAGTGAAATTCTTTCTCCATAGTGTTGTCTTTTAAATTCCTGTCCACTAGCTACTTTCTAATCTTCTTACACGTCTATGGGACAAGTTTTGTGGCATGGGACTCGACGGGAACGCTAGATTTGGAGTTTCATCACCGCCTCCTCTGTTTAATCCGGGCATCAATCTTGCATCTACCTTGCACCACCAGCCAGGCGATCTCGTGCTCAAAGCCAGCAGCCAAAAGGTGCGCAAGTGCTTGCTCTACCTTGTCCAGAACTGCACTCCTTGAATTATCAATCATAGCCATCGTATCACGCACTTTTGCACCGACGGTTTCATAGTACCGTCTTGGTTCATCTTCTAAATTCTTCCTCTCTGTTCAACCCCGTCCAATTCCTATCAATATACAGCTAGAACACTCCTTTGCATGTGAAAACCCACTTCTCGGGTTTTCAATCTTAACCTTAGCATTCCAAATTCACATGAGGGATAAAGGTTTACAAGAAATACATTATAGTGCCAAGATCAGATAATGGATTATAGAACAAGGACTTAAGGAAAAGATTCAAATTCAGGTTTTGAATTCAAGCAATTTAAAGTGAGTAAGCTACTGTTCATGAATTCAAATATTTTGCAAGGTTCAAACATAAAATCTGAGGGCACCATCAGATTCCTCATGTCCAAAATGGGGGGGGGCCACCAAGTTTGAGGAATTTTAGAGCTGTTTTTCATTTTCAAACTGATTTTACAAGTTTCTGTGAGGGAAGGGTTAGGACATGTGGGCGCCACCAGTCAGGGGTCCCACAGCATGTGCCCAGGTGTTTTCCTTCTGTCTGGTAGCGCCACGAACGCTCGGCCGCTGCTGCCAGCAGCTGCTTACCACCTTGGAGCCGACTTACTCTACAAGCAACGCATTGAACTCGAGCTGATCGTTCTACCCCTCCATTCTACTGCATGGTGAAGTAAAAGCATCATTTTTCTTCTCTGTTCATCACCCATTGCTCAGCTCACCGCCTCCACTGTTCTTTGCCATTGCACCCGATTACTTCGTCATTTCATCGATCCATCAACAGCTAAGATCATCCCAAGTGCATCCTCTATCATTTGCACCGACCGGTTCTTAGAGTTCTTGGCTGAACACGGCTTGTTTTGCAGTGTCGCCGCTGGCCATACCCGGAACCGCTGTTGGCATCTTCACGTTCCCGATGAACAAAGCCTCTTCTCCTCTTATCTACAGCACCACAAGGTTTGCCATACTCTACTGAACACGTTTGGCAAAGTTTTCACTCGTGTTTTACAACAGTTTGGCTGGGTGCCGTCGAGGTTGGGTCGGGTTGAGATGAAAACTGGTGTGGAGAGGGTAGAAATTCGGGTTGTAGGCTTTACATGGCTTCAATTCAATTAGGCAATATACTCCATGCACCATGGCGTATCTTCCGGTACAAGAACCTAGACCTGCCGTGGTCAGGTTGCGTTTTTAGGGCGGATTTTGTAACCGCCGGCCTCAAACCTAGGACGTAGTGGATTTCACGATTTCCTCTCAATTGCTATTCGGATTCTTGTTTCCCATGCTCCAAATGTCCTTCCCAGTAAGTTGAATCAGGGGATTAGCCCTCGGTGAGGGTGGTTCACCCAAGCCACCATTGAGCAGCCGCTCACCACCATGAAGCTCATGTTTCCCGGCGAAGCCATGCCCATTTGTGATGCCCAGCTGGTGTGCCATCTCCCTGGCTTTGTTTTGCTCAAGTTTCGTGGGCAGTGGTACTGTTCCAGCAGGGGGAATGGCCGGTGCCGCCGCCCCTGTCCTGTAGCCTCAGGCCATGTCCAGAGGTTGAAGATGAAGTGGGGGGGGGGGGTCCAGCTGTCATGGAGTGGAAGGGGAAAAGTGTAGATGGTCCCATGTGTCAGTTCTAGAGAGAGAGAGAATGCCTTCGGGCCCATTGTTAGTCACAAGTCAATGGCCTTGGGAATTCAAATTCGAGTGGGTCCCATTGTCTGCCCCTGAAACAGTTTTCCTGTTGAAGAAAATTTCAGAAAAACCTTTCATCTTTGAAATTCCATACCTCCCTGTAGACGACTTCAACAATAGCCAAAACAATTTTGCTAGAATCCACTCATTGAGTACTTTTAGAAAGTTATGGTTCATGGCATGAAACTGTAAAACCCAAAATTTTGGAAAAGAAAAATCGTGTAAAATAAATTTCTGTAAAGCCACAAAAATAATTTTTTTGGAAATAAAATTCATATAAGGTAATTGCATCATGTTTGAATGATTGTGCGAAATTTATGAAATCTAAATTCGCTAGAAATTCAATTTACAATTTCAAAACATAAAAGAGAAGAAAAATAAAACAGAAAAGAAAAAGAAAAGGAAAAGAAAAAGAGAAAAACCTTACCTGGGCCAATTCTCCCGCCCCCGGCCCAATACTCTTCTCCCCCTGCGGCGGCCCGCTTCACCCCGCGCCCGTGCCCCTCTCTCTTCCCCTCGCTGTCAACCCGGCCCCACTGACCTGCTTCGTCTTCCCCGTCGTGTCGCGCGCGGTAACGCACGCGCACGATTCACCGCCGCATTTCACCCCTTCAATACCGTCCGTTATACCCCAATCAAGCGCTGCATCGTACCCATGATGATCACCGAGCATTACTCAGCCAAACCCCTATAAAACCCGGCCGTCCCCCCTCTCGGATTTCACCACCCCGATGCCCCAAACCCTAGCTGCCGAGGAGCTTGGTAAAGCCGACCCCTTTCCCGGTGTTCCGTCCAATTCCACACCTCGAGAGCTTGTCTAACACATTCACCGTGTACCCAGGAGCACACCGGGCATCTTCGTCGGGGGAAAAAGTCGCTGCATCGCCAACTTCGTCGGGCGCCAACGAGAACCACCGCCGTCCGCCGTTGCTGCCCCATCTCTGTCCATTTTCCGGCCGTGCGACGACCCTCGGTGAGTTCCCCGTGCACCCCTCTACCTTTTGCGCTATTTGGTTGTGTCCTTTAGCGTGTGCAGCGCGACTATGGTCGCCGCCGCCGAGTTCACCGCCGCGCGCCGCCGCCCAGCCTCGTCCGTGCCGACGTGGCCGATTGCCAGCCGTCCATTTTGTTTCAACAACCGAGATTAGATTTCCCCCTACCCCTTCGTTTATTTAAATCGGAGCCATCCATTTTAAATCCGATGGCCCACATTCAAAGCCCTTTAGCCGTTTGTGATTTTTACAGAGAACCCCTGGACTTTTTAAATTGTTTACAGATTGGCCCAAATATTTATAGAATTAACCCCATACTTTCTGGAATTTTGGTAATTACTGAATAATTAAGTAAAAATTGTTTTAAAGCCCCTAGAATATTAGAAAATAGCAAATAAATACTGCAAAATTGCAGAATGACCCCTCAACTTTACAAAAATTGTTTTTAGCCTGGAATAGTTCTGATTTTGCAGAAAAGCCCCAGGAAATTCCAGAAATTAAATAAAAGTCCCTAGTTTCTATAAAATAATTATAAAAACAGATTTAAAATGTTTTAAATTTGTATTAATTTCTGTAACATTTTTATTAATTCATTTAAATTGCTGAATGAATAAAAGAATGCTTTTTAAGTGTATTTAATTCATAAAAGTTGATTTGCACATAGAAATAATTATTAAAAATAATGTAAAAATTGTGAAATGCACATTTTATGTTATAAAGCTATTTTAAGCATATTTTGAAGGAGAAAAATCTCTAGAAAATAATAATAGGTTTCTAATAAATATAAAAATGGTATAGAAATTGTTAAAAATATATTTTACTCTATAAATTTCATTTAACTATAAATTCTCAATAATTGGTTTATGTCTATAATTTAAATTTACCATAAAATCACTTTTGCGTAGGAATTTATGTTTATGTGAAATGTTTGCATTCTATGTGTTCTTATTGTATGTTATTTTGTTATGCTTCGTCGTAATCTACAGTCGGGGCCAGAACCAACATTTAATCTTCAAGAGTAGCAATTTCTCGTCGACCACCAGGCTCAATTTGGAGGCAAGTTTCTTTACCGTCTTGCACCATTTTTGTTATGTTTTAATTTGATGCATGCTAAATTAAAATATGAATCCTATGCTATGTTTCCCTATTTTTTTCCCAATAATTCCTTGTCACTTTGTTTGGGTGTTTTACTATTAATTTGTTCACGCTTAGCCATGCTTAATTAAATATGGTCAACTTATCTACATGATATATTGTATTACTATGAATCATGAAATGTTGTCAAATATGAATTTAGTAGATAGGAATCTGATAGGGGGTTTTGTATGGTTTGGTGCATACGTGCACAAGACCATGGTTTGGGGCTTGACACCTATCGGATTCTAAGGATCGGTTTATGGAGGAAGCTGCTAAGGCTTTTAGTATCACCACAGAATTGTATATGGGACAACTTGGTTTAGTAATTTGGTCTCTCCTGATGTAGCATAGGTAATTGGACGGGCGGGGAATGGGTTCAGAATTCTGCTTTGGGATCCACATGGCTCAAGAGGGGGCTTCTCCTGGCGGAGGGAAAATAGACTCCAGGTGCCAGAGCGTTGAAACCTTAGAGTACCCATTGCAAGTCGGGAGAATCATCGAAAACACCTTGTAGTGATCTCCTGGCCACACACCTACAGAACTGTGCAATGTGGTTAGCTACCACAAGCATCAAGGAGGTTTACATTAGTCCATCTAGCAACAGAGGGTGAAATCACGAACTGTGGGTAAAGGATACACACTCTGAAGAGTCTTGTCAAACTGTCTAGACAGCTGTGCTCACGGACACAGGCAACTTGGAACCAAATTCATAATTAGCACATATGGTTAAATAATGGATGGATTGGGTTTGGACTTACCTGGTTATTTTGGGATGTTGGTTGGGATTTCACCTAGATGTAGGTGCTTAACAACATTAAGAATAGGTTATTATTGCTATAGTGCTTTACTTAATACTTGCCTTCCTTGTTATGAGCCACATTTCATAACTTCCCACTTGCGAGTACCGTTGGTACTCAAACTTGTTAGTTGCATATTCCCCCGCCCCCCCCCCCAGTGTATGAAGACGAAGAGGTGGAGAACCAGGACTTCTATGGAGATCCCGATGAGATGTTCTAGGCTGGCGCTCCCTCGTGCAATGCCTGTGCTTGGAGCCCCTTTTATTTGATTTCCGCCGCTTATGTACTTTTCTTTTAGACCTGGAAGGTCATTTATGTAATAAGGTGATGTACTCGAACATGGCAATTATTAATGGTATTTCACTTTCGTCTACACATGTACTAGATTAACTGATCCTGGCATACACGTGGAAAGCATCTGGTTGTCTTCTCAATACAAGGGGTGACAAAGTGGTATTAGAGCCATGTTGCCCGTAGGACGCAATCCTAGATAGAAAAGGACAATTTAAGGACTTTGCTATTTTCAAATATAATTATTTGTGAAAATTTCTTTGTATTCTTTACCTTGTACTTGTTTCATTTACTCCTTAATTTGTTTTATTACTGACACTCTCCATTTTCAAAATTGTAGATGGCCAACGTCAGAAGGACCGCCCGTATGTTCACTGGAGGATATATACCCCACCGTAGCATTGCTGCTCGCCGCACCCCACTCAACAACCCCCGTCGTGTCGTGGTGATTCGCACTGATGGAAGGGTCGCAGGACAACTTCGACTTCGAGCTATATTTCGTAATGCTAGCTACAAGCATGAGGGCTTGTCATTCACCTATCACTCAATCGGGATGCAGCGCCCTTACAGGATGGAGTGGTCATGCAAGCTGTTCATCTACTATGGAGATGAGTTACTTAAGATACACCGTACACCTGCTTCGAGGAGCTACCATCGTTATGCTGAACATGATGCTAGTTGGGAGGCCATCACTTTCTGGAGTCACTCCTACCGGTACCAGCTGAGGAACACCGTGCATGCCTTCACACCTCAACGTCCAAGTGGTACAGGCAACTTCGTCACCAGGTTCGTGGAGGGACCCCTGGACCTTCCACAAACTCATCAGGCGATGGATGATGTGGAATGCCTCAGCATCCGACTTCACAAGGCACAATAGGAGATACAAGATGTACGTGACCTCGCCGCGCACTACGAGGGGATGGTGAGGAGGTATCGTCGGATCACCGACGAGGACCCAGATGGCTATGCTTCTGACACTTCTACATGGATCCCAAAATCCTCGAACCGTCGTGTCGATCGAGATGATACACATTCACTAGACCAGACTTCAGATGAGGAGCCACCTTCGGAGGAGCCTTCGGTGCCACAGTCGCCCACCAATTCTCCTCCACATGGCAACGAGTCCCATGGAAGCAACCATGGATATGATGGTGATGATGATGAAGACCCAGATGAGGACTCTGAGTAGGAGGACCCTGAGGAGCGCGAGTAGACCGTGGCTTACCATACGACTCAAGAATAGGCATTTACCCATCTTTTGTAATAAGTGCGAGTAGTGGCATATCTATGCATGCTTGAGTTGTATGTCTATCTTTGAGAACTTGTTTACCTATGTTGAGTTTGCTTTAATGAAATGATTTTCAGTGCTCATATTCCTTATTGATGCATATAGTGGGAAAATCGTATATAATAGTTTCTCTCTTGTCTTCTTATTCTAAAACAACACCCCAACCTTAGATGGTAGGAAGAGGAAGAGGACGTGGTCATGGTGCACCACCCAACAATCAAAACAATGAAGGCCCGCTACCTCAATGGAATGGAAGAGGTGCCCGTGGAGCACCAGCAGCAAACCAAATGCAACAAATGATGGCAATGCAGCTGCAGATGATGCAAAATTTGACACAAATTGTGAACAACATGCAGCAGGCTCAACAAGTACCACCACCTCCTCCGCCCCCCACCACCACCACCTCCAAGGTCGTGCTCAAGGGACTTCATGAACACTCAACCTCCATGCTTTTCAAACGCAGTGGAGCATATGGATGCTGACGATTGGATCAAGACAAATGAAAATAAACTGAGGATTGTTCAATGCGAAGGAAGAGAAAGGGTACTACTGGCTTCTCAAGAGCTCAATGGAACCGCAGCTAATTGGTGGACAACTTTTACGACAGCTCATGCAAATACAGACAACATTACATGGGAGGCATTCAGGGAGAATTTTCACAATCATCATGTGCCTTAAGGAGAAATTCAAGCAAAGCGTCTGGAGTTCCTAGCACATAAGCAAGAGAACATGAACGTAAGGGGATATCTGAACAAGTTCACATAGTTGTATCATTATGACCCTGGAGATGTTGATATCGATGCTAAGAAGCAATTCTGTTTTTAGGAGGGATTGGACAAAGAGATACAGTTGATGATGTCTTCTAGTGACTATGCTAGTTTTCAACACTTGGTTGATAAGGCTTTCACCGTGGATAGAAAGAAAAAGGAGTATGAGGGAGATGATCGCAAACAAAAGATGATGATGGGACAATCTTAAAGCAACAACCATCCTCGTTTCAACCCACAGCAGTCGGGACACATGAGTCGTCACATGGGTAATAGTCAATGTCAGCGATACTCCAACAACTCTTCATTCAGACCTCAAGTGTAGTATGCTCGCGCACAGTACTAGCAGATGCAACCACAACACCCCCAAGTGTATCAACAGTGTCCAATGTCTTTAACTCCTCGTCTAATTGGGCAGCCACCGCAAAATCAACAAAGAAGCAAAGCACCAGATAATAGCACTCGAGGAGCTTGCTACATCTGTGGTGACAAGGGGCACTATTCCAACAACTGCCCGAAGAAGCCATCGCAGCAGAATCAATCCAGAGGTCAGGTTAATCATGTTGTTTTGAAAGAAGCTCAAGACGCATCGGATGTTGTGATCGGTACATTCCCTGCTGATTCCCACCCTTCTACAGTATTGTTTGACTCTAGTGCAATACATTTATTTATAGCAACAGACTTCATAAGAAGACATGGAATGACTGTTACGTTAATGACTCAAGTATTAGTAGTCAACTCTCCTGGAGGAGAGATGTTGACAAGGCAAGTATGCCCTAATGTGAGCATAAGCATTAGGGGGGTAGCATTCTTAGCCAACCTTATAGTGCTGGAATCACAAGGAATAGACATTATTCTGGGAATGGACTGATTGACCAAGTACAAAGGGGTGATTCACTGTTCTACCAGAACAGTGTGCTTAACTCATACAGATGGTACAAAGGTTGAGTTTCATCCTGATCAGGCACCAGTTCAAAAGATACAACTCAATCAAGTTGAGGGAGTAGAGGAGATTAAAGTTGTCTGTGACTTTCAGGATGTGTTCCCTGAGGAACTACCGGGTATGCCCCCTAACAGAGAAATTGAATTCATCATTGAATTAGTGCCTGGAACAGCTGCAATTTACAAGCGACCATACAAGGTGGATGCTAAACAGTTGGCAGAATTGAAGAATCACATCAATGAGTTGTTAGAAAAAAGGATATATTCATCCTAGTTCCTCACCCTGCGAAGCTCCAGTGATATTGTTACCCAAGAAGGATGGAGCTCAAAGATTGTGCGTGGATTATCCTGCTCTCAATCCAGTAACTATTAAGAACATGTATCCTCTACCAAGGATTGAGGATTTGTTTGACCAGTTGAGAGGTGCCTGTGTGTTCTTAATGATTGATCTGCGTTTGGGTTATCACCAATTGGAGATACGGCCCTCAGACATACCTAAGACGGCATTTGTCTCAAGATACGGTCTATATGAGTATACAGTCATGTCCTTCAGTTTAACCAACGCCCCTGCTTATTTCATGTACCTTACGAATAAGATGTTTATGGAATACTTGGACAAATTTGTCATGGTGTTAATTGATGATATCTTGATATTCTCCAAAAGTGAAGAGGAACATGAGGAACACCTGAGGTTGGCTTTGCAGAAGCTTCGTGAACATCCATTATACGCAAAGCTAATTAAATGCGAGTTCTGGTTGAAGGAAGTGTCATTTCTGGGACATGTTATATCGCAAGGTGGAGTAGCAGTAGACCCGGGCAATGTGAAAACTGTTCTGAATTAGAAAACACCAGAAAATGTTGGGGAAATCAAGAGTTTCTTGGGAATGGCTGGCTATTATCGCCGGTTCATTGAAGGATTCTCAAAAATATCTCGTCCATTAACCAAGTTACTTGAGAAGGGAGATGTATTCAAGTGGACACCGAAATGTGAAACTAGTTTCGCGGAATTAAAGAAAAGGCTGACCACTGCACATGTGTTGATTATGCCAGATATGCAGAAAGAGTTTGCAATTTATGGTGATGCATACGGACAAGGGCTAGGATGTGTATTGATGCAAGATGGACATGTAGTGGCTTATGCTTCACGTCAACTAAGAAAGCATATAAAAAATTACCCTACTCATGATTTGGAGTTAGCAGCCATGGTTCATGCGTTGAAGCTATGGAGACATTATCTAATAGGAAAAATATCTGAAATTTATACGGACCACAAGAGTTTGAAATATATTTTAACTCAACCAGATCTAAACCTCAAACAACGTAGATGGTTGGAGCTTATCAATGATTTTGATGTTGGAATCAATTACCATCCTGTAAAAGCTAATGCGGTAGCAGATGCTTTAAGTAGATCAGCTCAATGCAATAGCTTGGCACTACAGGGTCAGCAACTGCAGTTATGTGAGGAATTCACGAAGCTAAACCTTAGTATTGTGACTAACACTGAGGTAGTATCCATGGAAGTAGATTCTACTTTGGAGAAGGATTGAGAATGGCAAAAGAATGATAAGTGAATCCAAAAGATTAAGCGACTAATGAAAGAGGGAAAAGCACCGGACCAAAAAGAAGATGAAAAGGGAACCCTATGGCTAGGGAAGAAAATATGTGTGCCTGATACCAAGGAGATTTGAGAGTTGATACTGAGAGAAGCCCACAATTCATCATATTCTATTCATCTGGGAAGCACAAAGATGTACCAGGATCTTAAGGATCGATATTGGTGGCATGGAATGAAACACAATGTGGAGGAATATGTTGCTCTATGTGACACATGTCAGAAGGTCGAAGCAGAACATCAAAGAGCAGCAGGGTTACTTCAACCAATTAAAATTCCTGAATGGATATGGGAAGAAATAAGTATGGACTTTATTGTGGGATTGCCAAGAACTCAATCAGGATACGACTCTATATGGATTATAGTGGACCGCTTGACTAAAGTGGCACACTTTATTCCAGTTAAAGAGAGCTATACTGGGTCGCGGTTAGCGGAGTTATACATGGCAAGAATTGTGTGCCTGCATGGAGTTCCAAAGAAGATAATATCAGATAGAAGTACCCAATTGACGTCCAGATTTTGGCAGAAGTTGCATTAGTATATGGATACTCGTTTGAATTTCAGCTCAACCTATCATCCGCAAACAGATGGCCAAACAGAGCGCACTAATCAAATTCTTGAGGACATGTTGAGAGCGTGTGCTTTGAAAAACAGCAGAAGCTGGGATAAGAATCTACCATATGCTGAATTTTCTTATAACAATAGTTATCAGGCCAGTTTGAAGATGTCACCATTTGAAGCTTTGTATGGACGGAAGTGCAGGACGCTGCTGTTTTGGAATCAAACTGGAGAAAGTCAGGTATTTGGGCCTGAAGTGTTTAGAGAAGCAGAGAGACAAGTGCAAGAAATCAGAAGAATTTGAAGGCGACTCAATCAAGGTAGAAGAGTTATGCAGATACTTGACATCGTGATTTGTCATTCGAGATTGGTGATTTTGTATATCTCAAGGTGTCACCCGTGAGAGGATTGAGACGATTCAAGGTGAAGGGCAAATTATCGCCCCATTATATTGGTCCTTTCAAGGTGTTGGAGAAAAGAGGAGAGGTAGCCTATCGGCTTGAGTTACCATCTCACTTGTCAGATGTGCATGACGTATTTCATGTGTTGCAATTGAAGAAATGCTTAAGAGTGCCTTAAGAACAGTTGCCATTAGAAGCAGTAGATGTGCAAGAGGACCTGACCTATGCAGAACAACCTGTTAAGATTCTCGAGACATCAGAACAAGTTACGAGGAATAAAGTTACTCGTATGTGCAAAGTCCAATGGAAACATCTCCCAGAAGAAGAGGCAACGTGAGAAAGAGAAGAAGACCTCAAGGCGGAGTTTCCCAGTATTTTCCTTTAGGCCGTCCAAATCTCGAGGGCGAGATTTCTTTTTAGGGGGATATAATTGTAACATCCAAAATTTTTCAAAAGGAAAAAATGTGTAAAATAAATTTTTGTAAAGCCACAAAAATATTTTTTTGGAAATAAAATTCATATAAGGAAATTGCATCATGTTTGAATGATTGTGTGAAAATTTTGAAATCTAAATTCGCTCGAAATTCAGTTTACAAATTCAAAACATAAAAGAGAAGAAAAATAAAATAGAAACGAAAAAGAAAAGGAAAAGAAAAAGAGAAAAACCTTACCTGGGCCGATTCTCCCACCCCCGCCCCAATACTCTTCTCACACTGCGCCAGCTCGCTTCACCCCGCGCCCGTGCCCCTCTCTCTTCCCCTCGCTGTCAACCCGGCCCCACTAGCCAGCTTCGTCTTCCCCGCCACGTCGCGCGCGGTAACGCACGTGCATGATGCGCCACCGCATTTGACCCCTTCAATACCGTCCGTTATACCCCAATCAAGCGTCACATCTTGCCCATGATGATCGCCGAGTGTTACTCACCCAAACCCCTATAAAACCTGGCTGTCCCCCCCCCCCCCCGGATTTAACCACCCCGACAGCCCAAACCCTAGCTGTCGACGAGCTTGGTAAAGCCGACCCTGTTCCCGTCGCTTCGTCCAATTCCACACCTCGGGATCTTGTCTAACACCTTCACCGTGTACCCAGGAGCACACCAGACATCTTGTCGGGGGAAAAAGTTGTTGCGTCGCCTACTTCGTCGGGCGCCGACAAGAATCGCCGCCATCTGTCGTTGCTGCCCCATCTCCGTTTATTTTCCGGCCGTACGATGACCCTCGGTGAGTTCCCCGTGCACCCCCTACCTTTTGCACTATTTGGTTGTATCCTTTAGCGTGTGCAGCGCGACTATGGTTGCCGCCGGCGAGTTCATCGCTGCTCAGCCTCGGCCATGCTGACGTGGCCGATTGCCGGTCGTCCATGTTGTTTCAACGGCCGAGATTAGATTTCCCCGTACCCCTTTGTTTATTTAAATCAGAGCCATCCATTTTAAATCCAACGGCCCACATTCAAAGCCTTTTAGTCGTTAGTGATTTTTACAGAGAACCCCTTAGACATTTTAAACTGTTTTTAGATTGGCCCAAATATTTATAGAATTAACCCTGGACTTTCTGGAATTTAGGGAGTTACCGAATAATTAAGTAAAAGTTGTTTTAAAGCCTCTGGAATATTAGAAAATGGCAAAAAAATACTGTAAAATTGTAGAATGACCCCTGAACTTTATAAAAAAATTTTAAGCCTCTGGAATAGTTCTAATTTTACATAAAAGCCTATGGAAATTCTAGAAATTAAATAAAAGTCCCTAATTTCTATAAAATAATTATTATAACAGATTTAAAATGTTTTTAATTTGTTTTCATTTATGTAGTATTTTTATTAATTCATTTAAATTGCTGAATTAATAAAAGAATGTTTTTAAGTGTATTTAATTCATAAAACTTGATTTGCAAATAGAAATAATTATCAAAAATAATGTAAAATTGTAAAATGCACATTTTATGTTATAAAACTATTTTAAGCATATTTTGAAGGAGAAAAATCTCTAGAAAATAATAATAGGTTTCTAATAAATATAAAAATGGTATAAAAATGTTAAAAATATGTTTTACTCCATAAATTTCATTAACTCTAAATTCTCAATAATTGGTTTATGTCTACAATTTAAATTTACCATAAAATCACTTTTGCTTAGGAATTTATGTTTATTTGAAATGTTTGCATTCTATGTGTTCTTATTGTATGTTATTTTGTTATGCTTTGTAGTAATCTAGAGACGGGGCCAGAATCGACATTTAATCTTCAAGAGCAGCAATTTCCCGTCGACCACCAGGCTCAATTTGGAGGCAAGTTCCTTGACCATCTTGCACCCTTTGTGTTAAGTATTAGTTAGATGCATGCTACACTAAAATATGAATCCTATGCTATGTTTCCCTAGTTTTTCCCAATAATTCCTCATCGCTTGGTTTGGGTGTTTTACTATTAGTTAGTTCACGCTTAGCCACGCTTAATTAAATATGGTAAACTTATCTACATGATATATTGTATTACTATGAATCATGAAATGTTCGCGAATATGAATTTAGATGATAGGAATCTGATTAGGGGTTTTGTATGGATTGGTGCATACGTGCACAAGACCTTGGTTTGGGGCTTGACACCTATCGGATTCTAAGGACCGGTTTATGGAGGAAGTTGCTAAGCCTTTTAGTATCACCACAAAATTTTATATGGGACAACTTGGTTTAGTAATTTGGTCTCTCCCGATGTAGCATAGGTAATTGGACGGACGGGGAATGGGTTCAGAATTCTGCCTTGGGATCCGCATGGCTCAAGAGGGGGCATCTCCTGGCGGAGGGAAAATAGACTCCAGGTGCCGGAGCGGTGAAACCTTATAGTACCCATTGCAAGTCAGGAGAACATCGGAAACACCTCGTAGTGATCTCCTAGCCACACACCTACAGAAGTGTGTAATGTGGTTAGCTACCACGGGAATCAGGGAGGTTTACCTTAGTCCACCTGGCAACAGGGGATGAAATCACAAACTGTGGGTAAAGGATACACACTCTATAGAGTCTTGTCAAACTGTCTAGACAGCCGTGCTCACGGACACGAGCGACTTGGAACCAAATTCATAATTAGCACATATGGTTAAATAATGGATGGATTGGGTTTGGACTTACCTGGTTATTTTGGGATGTTGGTTGGGATTTCACCTAGATGTAGGTGCTTAACAACATTAAGAATAGGTTATTATTGCTATAGTGCTTTACTTAATATTTGCCTTCCATGTTTTGAGCCACATGTCATAACTTCCCACTTGCGAGTACCGTTGGTACTCAAACTTGTTAGTTGCATACCCCCCCCCCCCCCAAGACGAATAGGTTGAGAACTAGGTCTTCTCTGGAGATCTCGATGAGATGTTCTAGGCTGGTGCTCCCTCGTGCAATGTCTGTGCTTGGAGCCCCTTTTAGTTGATTTCCGCTGTTTATGTACTTTTCTTTTAGACCTAGAAGGTCATTTACGTAATAAGGTGATGTACTCGAACATGGCAATTATT
This sequence comes from Tuctoria greenei, assembly GCA_036927565.1. Taxonomy (NCBI): domain Eukaryota; kingdom Viridiplantae; phylum Streptophyta; class Magnoliopsida; order Poales; family Poaceae; genus Tuctoria; species Tuctoria greenei. The sequence continues at coordinate 84,180,539 of JAYESD010000010.1, forward strand.
AATGGTATTTCACTTTTGTCTACACAGGTATGAGATTAACTGATCCTTGCATAAATGTGGGAAGCATCTGGTTGTCTTCTAAATACCAGGTGTCACAGAAACTGAGTATATCATCCTCTATAATTCATTCATCCAAAATTATTGTGCATTTATTCTGGGAGGCCTACACCTTCATAAATTATCAAATTTTGCCTGAAATTACTTCATGTCGTCATTTATCTCCAAGAAAACTTACACACCTGTTTAACTTGATTAACTTATGTAAATCAAGGAGTTTGTCTCAGCTGTGCTGAAATTGGTAGAAAATACCCAAAATTGATTAAACCTTCAAACTTGAATTGGGAGCTGTGGTTTGATCAGAAAATTGTGAAACAAATTTTATAGCACCTCCATGATCTTCTTTACCTCTTTGTCAACTCAATTCACCTGATCAGTCTTGTTAAATTTCTGTGATGAATTTCTCGATAAGGATCTTCATCACTTTATTAACACTTATTCCTTCTTGCATCCACCTACACCTTTTTTACCCTAAAACCTCCATGATCTGTTGGGACCTCTATAAAAACTCTCAAGAACAGTGTTAATTAATTGCATAATCAATTATTATCAATTTTCATTTATCCATATCATGTATGTTTCATTAATTGCATGCTTATATTCATATATAATAGAAGGAACTCTCAAGGAGCAGCCGAAACCCATTAACTATCTTCCACCAGAGTTTGACTTTCCTTTTGATCAACATCAAGGCAAGCCCCAGTTTGCATTTAAGTTAACATGATTTTCTTTACAATGGTTACTGTATGTCTAGTAATATGTGCATTACGCCTTGCTTTTATTTGTCACTCTACTCGCATGGCCAGAAATCCTAGGAGTCTATGGTTATTATACTGCATATATGATGTTTAGTAATGCTATGCATATATATCGATTATGGGTTTACTAGTATAACTCGACTATGGCTTTTACTGCTCGTGCACTAGTAGAAGTGGAATCAATGGGGATAATGGACATTGATTCACTTCATAATTTTTGAGACCGGGCAGGAAAGCAAGAAGCAGCAGAGTGGAGATCTGTGTGCATAGTCCTGCATCTGTCGATTGAGGACCGTATCATGTGCGGCCCTGCTGGACAAGTTTCAATTTGTACCAGATGTATATTGGACTTATGGGACCCAACAAACCAATGTAACTTGCTAACTTGGATGTTGAGGCATACCCCACCGTCCTGGACACAACACACGTCATGAGGAGAGCAGAGGCCACTGTGGCATAGGTCGTCATGTGAGTCTTGCTTTCGGGACGGTAGGACCGGCTCAACATTTGGGTTTCTTTTGAAAGGTGGTTGTGTACAACGTTATTGGCAGAGGCCGACACCTCTTCTAGACGCGTGTACATGATGTACAAGCTGGGTGTTTTCATGATTTGAATCCCCGTCGCTCGCGGAAGGCAACATATTTGTCCACTGCGTTGTGACGTAGTAACAACTGGAACTAATTGGAACTTGCTGGTTGAATAAGAAACTTGGGTGAAGTAGTGAGAAGCAAACTAAAGTTATGATTCTAATACTTAACTTGATGCTTAAAAGTAATGAGAAGGATCCATTGCTATATTAGTGCTATGAACAGTTTTACTCTTAATAGTAATCCCCTACATGTAGGAGTTGTGAGACGGGTAAGTCTTGCCGAGCATAAGCTCATGGTTTGTTGATCCACTATTTTGTAGGTAACGATATAATTGAGGGCGAGCCTAGTGAGGCAGCACCCCATGGGTGGTGCAAAGCTCACTGGATACCCTTCGCTCCCCTGTGAAAGTTGGGTGTTGCTACTGTGATGTTTCCGAGGGGTGGATGACTTCACTCTTGCTTAGAGTAGGAAATAGAGCATGAGATATATCTTATCTTTCTACTGCTTGTACTGATGTACATTAGTTTGTAAACTGACAATACTATGGAATAAAGGCCCAATGTATTGTAAATGTGTGTTCTCTGTGTTGTGCTGTTAGGTGTCGCATCGCACAACACCACCCAATGTGATTCCATGAATGTCAGGACTGAGGTCCTCACGGGCTGGTATTATAGTCGCATTGGGCATAGCACACCTAGAATCACACGTATTTTAAAAAACCTATGTCTATGAGTGAGGATTGGTACTAAGACCACATAAGGATTACTATTAGCATAGTTATTTAAGGTTGCAAAGCTAAATTATTTGTTATTATATTCTGTAATGATGCTCCGCTCTCACGTAGAGGTAAGGTATACCACTGCAAGCAAATCAATTGCGGTAAGCTCCCCGTATGAGAGGTAGTTTGATGGTTGTTCCCCGTGGCTTGGCGCGGCAGTTAATATGAGTCTCTTAACCTCTTCATGGTTCTGAGAGTATATGCAAACGCTGCTCCTCGGCGTGCTTCAGCCAAAAGCGTGGATACCCCATCGTGTGGTAAAAAACACGAGCTTGAACGTTCAATGTTCAAAGGGCCATACGCAGCGCTGATCCCTAGCGCAAGAGATAAATGACGTGGCCACATATCGTGTGGCTGAAAAGCACGTAGTGTGTTTTTTAAGAAACACACAAAAGCGCCTTCTACTGGTGCAATATTAGGCAAAGAAGTGGGACTCTCGTCGGCTGGTAGAAAACCCGGTCATGCACCTCAAGACGTGGCTCATCTCGGGGCGGCCCATTTGGAAAGATACGGGACGGATGTTCTTACTTATATATATATTATTATGACTGCCTAAAAGGATCGCTCGTGCGTGCTTTGCCATACGGTATCATAATGAGTGTTTGTAAATTGCGTGTCTTATGAAGGTACACTAACCGCGTTAGACGTATTGCACATAGTAAACATTTGCGAGTGCTCAATTTTAGCGCCACCTATGAGACGTATGAGTCGGAGATAATCTGGTTAGGATTTTCTATTTGTGAGTCACATAGTACCGGCATGGTCAGAAATAATGCATATACACCTCTATTCTCCTGAGACCTGAACTTTTTGTAAAACTACATGAAATCATGTCAAATGCGGTTTTAAAAACATAATTGGGTTAAGTATGGAGGGAGAGATGTAACATAGCAACCATAGCTGGATCCTCTGTTTTAGGCAGTTTCAATGCTGAAAATGCACAGGGTGTATCTCAGTCAATTTTTTGTCAATGGGAGTGTGTGAAGCAGTTCTGGAAATTTGAAGAGTTTTCTAAAACTTTTCCATAGGACTCCAGGACAGTAACACAAACTAAATTGGTCAGAAGTTCAAATTTCAAAAACTGCTACAATTTCCAGGGTTTTGAACTAGTCTCCGTATTTTTGCCATATCTCCTTGTAAGATCATGTTCTGGAGTATTAAATACAGTTATTGAAAGGGGAGGAGATGTTCTACAATTTTGCAATTCAAAGTGTTCTCTTATTCGGCACAGAAAGTTTTGTAATTTGGAGTTCAAACTGGTGCACATGCAGTGAGGTGGTCAGACTGTACCAGATTTTCTGTGAACTTTGAAGAGCCATATCTCTTACTCGGTAGTTTTTACATAGGTATAAATATACATATATGGGAAACTTAGTGAGTATACTATCAACTTTGTATTCAACTCAACAGCTGAATCCGAAGGTAACTGGTACAAATTCAAATTTTTGTAGAACGTGTCCTGGCAGTGCAGATTCTGGACCCTATGTACATAGTTTAGAACTTTATCGATAATGCACACGTATGGATGATGTAAGCTAATGATGTGTACATTTCTGGGAATTCTACATGTTATAATACAATGTCGTAAACTGGAATTGATGAATATTTTTACTGTATCACATATTCAAACTGTGGCCAAAAACACACATTCTAGGGGAGGTTCTGTCAAAATTGTTTCAGAAAACTGTCAGGTTTAAACCATCATATCTCTCTAACCCTTGATGCAATGGCGGCATTGGGTAACCTTTGGAAAGGTGGTAGAGTCAGCTACAAATTTTTTATAGAAATAATGTCATGAAAATGTAGTTTACATAGTCAAAATCTAAAATTAGTAGGAACTGGTCTGTCTGGACAGAGTGCAGCCAGAATTAGGGAGACTTTGAGAATTGATGTTGCAACCTGAATGGAATGACTATGCATTTTATTTTGACAACCTTTATACTATATGGAATGAATAAAGGGGTGATATAGAGACTGGTGATGAATTCATTGCATTGCAGAATGGTGTGTACTCGCTCCACTTTCGAGGTGGGCAGCGGTAGTGCCAAGGATAGTGAAATCTCCACACACGGAGCAGCAGACTCCGCAACAGCAGTCATAACCTCAACCTCCACTCACTCTAGCAGACGTCGTAGCCACCCTGGTGGGTTCACGAGATGAGCAGACGGATATCTTGCGGACTATTGTGCAGAATACATCCCGACCAAGGGGACGTCAAGATGGAAGAAACAATCAACCTTCCCAAGCTACTTATTCAGACTTTTTGGGGACACACCCACAGGTCTTCATGGAGGCCAATGAACCTTTGGAGGCGGACAATTTGCTCCGCACTATCGAATTAAAGTTTGAGCTGCTGCTGTGCACCAAACAACAAAAGGCGCTATTCGCGGTGCAACAACTTCAAGGTTCAGCTGGTGCACGGTGGGCAACTCACCTTGTCCCTGCCCGCCGGACGTCTGGTTACCTGGGCCGAATTCCGCGATGCATTCCGTGCGTATCATATTCCATCTGGGATCATAGACAGGAAGGTTCAGGAGTTCTTGGCTTAAAACAAGGAGGGATGAGTGTCCATAATTATGGTAAGGCGTTCAATCACCTGTCTCAGTATGCACCTGACCAAGTGAGCACGGAGGCACAAAAATGCGACCGTTTCTTCCATGGCTGCAATGCTAGGTTGAGGGAACAACTTCTGTTGATACATCGCAGTAACTTCAACACACGCTTCAATACTACGATAAAAGCTTGAAGATGCAAACCGCCAAACTCAAGTGGAGGACAGGGAGAGGAATGCACCAGCAGGTGGTGAACCCGTGGATCAAAAAGAATATAGAAGCATGATCGGATCACTTTTGCACCCCACGGCATCAAGACCGGACATACAATTTAGCGTATGTCTTTGTGCATGGCTTCAAGCTTCCCCACGTTCTTCACATCATCAAGCCATCAAAAGAATTCTCAGGTACTTACATGGAACTCAAGAATTTGGCATTTTTCTTCCTTCTTCCTCAACCGTTACTTTGAAAGCTTTTTCGGATGCTGATTTTGGGTGTTGTAGGATTGATAGGAAAAGTACTTCCGGTTCTTGTCATTTTCTTGATAATTCACTTGTTGCTTGGTCCTCTAGAAAACAAAACTTAGTTGCACAATCCACAGCCGAATCTGAATATGTAGTTTCTGCTAGTGCTTGCTCACAAATTCTTTGGATTGTTCAAACACTTAAGGACTATGGGGTTGATCTAGATAGTGTTCCACTGTTTTGTGATAACACTAGTGCCATTTGCATTGCTAAAAACCCTCTGCAATGTAGGAGCCTAATTTCAATAATTCAAAGTTCACTTAGAACAAATTTTTTTGAATATTTAAAAGCAATAAAAAGGAAATGAGAAAACAAATAAATACAAACTCCAAATGAGGGAAATTAAAAAAAAATAAACTTAGCTACTGTTCAAATGAATTTAACATGAAGATTTGAGTTGACCAATGGATTGCAAGTATTTCAAATAGCATCCCTGCAAACTTTCATAATTTTTGGAGCAAGTTTGCTATTTAATTCAATGGTTACATTGAATTCAATTCAAGTTTGAATTTAAATGAAACTTTGTCAAATCAACTATGGGCATTCAAAAATCAAATTCTATATGATTAATACAGACATCCCACAAATATATTGCAAATTTTGGAATGAATTAGGTGGTAGAATTGATGGAGCAACGATGAGGATGAGGTGGGACCCACTTGTCATCCGAAGCAAAGTGATGTTTTTGCTCTCCATGTGGCACCACATAGCATGTTACTGCCAGGCAGCTGTTTCCCTGTTCGTGGTCGACTCCAGCTTCCCCCAGCATGCCCTGACCTCCTCCTTATCCCCCTCCATGGCCCTGAGCTTATCTTTTCTTCACCTTGAAGTCTCCAGCACCATTTTTACTTCTCACCCGCAATCTTCTATGTCTAGCCGATTTGCAGCAAAGGTACTCCACATTGAGCACTTTTATTTGCCTCTCTTCACTCCCCAACCTCTTGCACAGCCTTGTGATACATTTCCTGCGCATCTAGGCCATCCCCGAAGCTGCTAACTTTGAAACCGAGGCCACCGGGAATCTCCCCTGTTCGCCTCGCCTCTGCTCCACCGTCGACCCAGCGATACAAGCATCATCTCGCCTCGGTCCTAGAAGCAAAAAGGTTCTCCTACTCATGTTCTAGCTGTTCGTAAAATTTGAGCCCATGCCATGCCTCCTAGCCCCCGTATTTCCATTTCTTCTAACGAACTTTGGTTATGAATAGAGTTGGTTTGTGTGCGAAATTCCGTTTATACGGTTGATTATTCATTGTGCACCTGTGAGATGTTGTTCGACACGATATGGCGCATCACCTCGAAGAAGATCCATCGAGTTCCATCGTGTATTCTCGCCGTAATACAATTTTTCCCCAACCGCCGGTTTTCCCCTCATCAGTCCATCGTTGCCACCATCTTCCTACCCTTTTCTCTCCTTCTTATGGCCAGATTCTTGTTCCCCATGCTTCCATGAAGCTTCCCGAAGTGTTCCCGATGGATTTAGCCCAAGGTAGGGCTCGGCCGACATGGTCGAATTCCTAATCGCCGCCACCACCGTCGCACTGCCATTTCCGACCACCTATCGTCGTCGAGGGCTGCACCATCGTGTTTCTCATCTGATTTTAGGTGGGGGTGGAGAGCGTAGAGTGCCGCCGTGCCCTGGAATGGGCTTCGGCGAGTGGCCGCTGTTGGAACCGACGGTGTCGCGAGGTAGAAGAAGAGCCCCGTGGGGCCCGACCGTCAGTGAAAGAAATGCGTTGCCTGGATCTGGTGCGGCCTGCGGATCGTGTGTGGCTATGTCCTTTATTCAGTGGCCCCCGTGTGGCTTCAAACCAAATGGCCCAATTTAAACCCGTGGGCCCAGCCCTTTATTCAAATGTTTCCAATTGGAATTTTATTCCTGAAATTGCTCCAACTTGGAAAATCCATATCTCCTAGGGTACTTGTCCAGAAATTCCCAAATAAATTTTGTTAGAACCAATATGATATGTGTACTTTCAAGTGGTGCACTTGGATATTTATGAAAGTCCATAGGAATTTCTCCATAATTCAAATAAATGAAATGCATATTGAATTAATTCCTATAGTTCTGCTCTTTGGAAATTTATCAAATTTTTCCAGATCCTTCATTTGAATATCCGTGAACTCCACTAAAAATTTCAGGGTCATTAGACTTCATTTACATGGTCTGATCACCTGTGTATCCTCTATGCACATAAAAATAGCCAAATTCATTTAGAATTTGTACAGAAACTTGTGCAAGCTTCTAAATTGAATATCTCTCAGTAGAAAGCTTTAAAAATTGTCAAACTAACTGTTTTGGTTTGCTCAGGTGGTAAGCTAACTTATGTGTTATTAAATTCAGTAACGACGCTCCGACGTATTGTAAGAGGTGAGGTACGCCACCACAAGCAAATCAATTGCGGTAAGCTCACCATGCGAGAGGTAGCATGTGATTGTTTTTGTGTCTTGGCACGGAAATGTTAATATGAGTCTCTGAAACTTTTCATGTTTTTGAGAACATATGACACGCGGTACCCCAGCGTGCTACAAAATTAGTGGGAGCCCCCGTCGGGTGGGACATAACCCGATGCGCCCCCTACTGTTACAGCACTATGCAAATACGTGGGACACCGTCGGGTGGTAGAAAACCCGGTCATGTACCTCGAGACGTGGCTTAGCTCGAGGCTGCCCTTATGGAATGGTACGGGACGAATGTTTTTACTTTCATATAAATTATTGTGAACTGCTCGCCCATGCAGGCTGTGCCGTACGGCATCATATGTTTGATCTATCATTTGTGTGTAGATGCAGTACACTAACCACGTTTAAGTATCTTGAGTAGAAAACATTTGCGAGTGAACGTTATTACTACCACCGCTGAGATGTATGCCGAAATACCAGCTTAGGATTTTCTTTGGTGAGGGCATAGTACCGACAGTGCATTCGAGTCCCATCAGGCACGTCGACGACGATATCCGTGCTGGTGGTGTGACTCGACAACAAGTAAAAATTCCCAACATAAGACTAAGGTTGAATTTGTAATCTTTGTTTTGGAGCGTGCTGGTCAGATTTAAAATTAATCATGGGGCAGGCCTGTGATTTGGGAACTTGAGGAAGTTCCCCACAAGTTTCATTTTCAGCTCCAAGGCATATTTCAAGATTTAGAATTTGAAAACTTCATTTGAACTTAAAGTGCCCAGTTCCTGGTTCAAACTGTGAACTGGACAGAACATTGACTAAGTTTGAGATAGCATAACTTTCTGTATATTTCAAACCTGAAGGTATACCACACGTTGTTTGAAATTTTAGAGAGTCCTCTAAAACTCTTATGTTCAACTCCACATAAGAATCCCCCTGTAAACTATTGAAAAATTCAAATTTTCAAACTCTGTTAAATCTGGACAGACTGGACAGTTTCTGTACCCTGTTATTGTTTCCATCATATATCTTAGTAAAATCCACAAATCACTTCATATAATGCATTTCTGTAATCCTGAGGGTGTATACAACAATGTTGTAATTTAGGATTTTTGCATATCTTGATGTTTGGTATCTGGAAAAATGTGGACAATATCAGCCTTAAACTTTGTTGATGGCATCCGTCCGGTAATAGCATCACATCCACCATCTATAAAAGAAGTACTTGGAGAATACTTCTTTTATAGATGGCGGATGTGATGCTATTACCGGACGGATGGGTATTTTCCACGTGCCCTAACCGTACGGGCTTCTTGAGCATGCTGCGGGAGGTGCTCCAACAGTTTGGCTTCATCGAGATGCCATGCTATTGGGGTCAAGAGACAGTTGAAAGAGGCGTACTGTCATGTACCGTCCTAGTTGACATACTGGCAAGTCCGCGTTTCTATGGATGGGATCCTTTTTCGGTCACGGTTCAGGGAGCTCGTTTGGAGGACACGTGGGCCTTTGCAGCGGGTGAAGCGCTTATGAAGCTTTGCGAGCTTCATCAAGATGCCATGGCTGGGACACAATTTTCTCTTCTCCCAGTCCGTGGTGATGCTAGTTTTGAGTGGCAACGTCGTATGGTTGCGTCCTATCGACCATACGGCGATACTACCTCGGCAACACTTGGGACATTTGCTGCTGCATCCAGCATGGTGATTCTTGCACAAGGTGCAATCTTGCAGGAACAAGTCAAAGCCTTGAGGCAAGCTACTGAACGGGTGACATTCTTGATTATATCAATGAGAACGTACGTTCGTTCCTGGCTCCGACGAATCACCGACTAAATCAGTGCGAGAATCAGTTGCATCACACTCGCACTAGATTGCGGAAGGCTCATGCCGAACTGTGGCAAGCTCGCAAGGATCTGCAGCAAACTCGTGATGGGCTGGAGGCGAGTCAGTTGGAGGTGCAACGACAGCAAGAACAGCTGTTGGTAGTCACTGAGGCACGAGACGAAGCCATCGAGGAAGCTCAAAATTGGGATTACGAGGCAGAGCAACTTTAGGATAATTTGATTGAGGCTGAAGCATAATTGCAACCAGTTGTGTATCCACCGGCTCATGATATACCACTGAACATGGGTGAGCAAGTACCTTCAGACCCACAAGAGGAGGAAGATCTAGAGATAATTGAGTACGCCGATGACGATGCATCGGAGTAGGTTGGGGCACCACTACTTCCATCACGGGGCAACATATAGTTAGTGGTCGCTCGTGTTTATTTTTTAACCATGTTTGTGTCATATTATAAATAGTAGTGGGGGTGTATGAGATGCAAGAGGTGTATGACATCTCATGGAGACCAATTATAGTTGTGATGCAGTTCCGTAGTGGGAGTCCGTCATTTTGGAAATCACTATTGTACACTTGGTCATGAGATAATATATTTTGTATAAACTTTGTACTTTATCAATATATGTGAATGTTATGCAATTATAACATTGTCAATACTCGCACTACTATGTTATAAAATGGATGATGAAAACAAACATGTTGCTGAATTAAATCATGTGAGTGCAGAATGGTGCATACGCGTTCGACGCCCGAGATGGGAGGATCTAGCCGTGGTCATGAGGATGAATCTCCGACCCGGGAGCAAACCACGACACCATAGCAACAAGTCCCTCCACCACCACCACCTGAACCTCCGAGGACGCTCGCGGAGATACTGGCCGCAGTACTCGGCTCGCGCGACAAGCAAACCAAGTTATTGCGGATGTTGGTGCAAAATTCGTCCTGTCAAGAGGGACCACAAGACAATGGGCAACACCAGCCCCAACAAAGCTCGTATTCGGATTTCTTGGCGATGCATCCACCAGTCTTCACGGAGGCCGAGGAGCCTCTGGAGGTGGAAAACTTCATCCGCACGCTCGAGGCGAAGTTTGGTTTGTTGCGATGCATCGAACAACAGAAGGCACTGTTCGCAGCGCAACAACTCTAGGGATATGCTGGTGCTTGGTAGGCGGACTTCATCGCCTCACTGCCAGCCGGTCATGCGGTAACCTGGACCGAATTCTAGAAGGCGTTCCGCACCTATCATATACCTCCTGGTATAATGAAGAGGAAGCTTCAAACGTTTCAAGAGCTGAAGCAAGGCGGGAGGAGTGCCCACGAATACTCCCGCGCGTTCAATCATTTGGTGCAGTACACGCCCGAATATGTGGGGACGGAAGATAAGAAGAGAGACATATTATTCCGGGGCCTTAATCCGAAGATGAAGGTCCAACTTGCACAATGCAACCACGGCACCTTCAATGACATCGCCAATGCCGTGATTGTACAGGAGGATGCTCAGCACGAGCTCGTTTCTGATAAGAGGAAACGGAGCGCACCGTCGAGCAGCAGCTGAGGTGGTCCGCAGAAGTACCGTGTGGTGTATCGCTCACCATCCGGTCAGCGATGGCAGCCACCGGCGCGACCGCAGCAATTTTGCGGTCCATTTTACAACGCGCCGTGTTTCCAACCATCATCTCCACAACAGCAGCAGCAGCAAAGAATGGTCCCGCGTGCATATCCACCTCCACCACGTGCACCGGGATTCTGTTCGCAGATTGATGGGTACCTGACACAGTACACGTGCTATACTGTAAGACCTATGTGTGCTGAATACATTGGCTAGTAGTGAATACACTTGGCTTTGATGATAAAAGTTTTTAATATCACCAAAACACCTTTTTATTAAGGTCCGACTCTAGCTCCGAGCTATAGCAAGGTCCGACCATAGGTCCGACTTGTTTTGGGTAGCTCCGGCTACGTTAGATGCTAGGTCCGACTTCTTGGTAAGGTTCGACTAGCTTTGGTTAGCTCCGGTGAGTTTTATCCTTAGCTCCGGCATGTCTTTGATAGTTCCAACGTGTTTTTGCTATGCTCCGAGTTGATTTTTCTAGCTCCGGCTTTTGGGTTTACTAGTTCCGACTAGTTCTCGTTAGCTCCGGCGCTAGGTCCTGCTAGTTTTGTAAGCTCCGGCGGGAGCTTGGTTGTACTAGTTTTGGTAAGCTCCAGCGCTAGGTTCTACTAGCTTTTGTTAGCTCCGGCTCAAGCTCCGGGTTGCTCTGGCAAGGTCCGAAACTTAACCGCAGTGCTTCTGCTTTTCATTTGCAATGTTTCGTACTTGCTTTACATTGTTGGAAAGATTGCTTAGTATTCATTTGCTATGTATTTGGTGCGTTTTGGATGATATGGATGATATCGTGTTACTGTTGTTTTGCAACATGCTTATGTGAGGCTCTCACGTAAGGTGTTGTGTTCGGAACTAATTTGAGTCAAGTCAAGGACTTCGGCTCGTATGGATTGGTTGTTTATTCATGTGCAGGTGTTGCTTGAGTTCAAGACATGGCTGGTGATGAGATCCATTGGACTAGTCTCAGGGAGGAGATGAGGTTCCAACAACCAAGTTCGGGAGGAATTGTGGTTGAGCTGATCAGGAGGTTGCGCAGCATGTTTGTATCAAGAACAGTGCATATGAAGGTTATTGGACGTCATTGGAAGATGTTTGCACATGTGCAAGGAGTGCATGGACATGGCTACATGGTTCCGAGACGTGATGAAGAGACGTGGACGTAAAGAATTGGTCGGAAAGGTCCAACCAACTAGGTTATGGACTCAGGCTGCGGCTGAGTCAGGTTTGACTCAAATATGGAAAGATTTGAGTTGGTTATGATAGGATTTCGTGTGGTTCATGAATTTGAGTTGTTTAGGAATGTGGGATACGTTCCTAAGGTGTTTGGAAGTCTTAAGATTGCTTCTATCTGTGTATAGAAGAATCTTGAGCAGTTATAGAAAGTTACGATTCGTGATCTGAGTAGGATTGGAGTCCTAGTTGATATTGGGTTGGCCTAAGGGCTGGTTATATAAGCAAGGGAGCCCAGAGCTCGTGGTGCACGACTTTGGGGTTGTTCCTCTTGTGTTCTATTGAATAAAATTCGTAGTTTGAAGGAACTTTTATGCCTTGTTCGTCCGACTTGTTCCAGACAAGTTTTACTCGTCGAGTTTCTGGACAGCACTACCTTTCGTCGGTGGTTTTATCATAACTCCATTTTTACAGATGCAATTGATGTGATTCTTTTTGGGTTGTCTTCACAACTTGATTATCTATCATATGTAAAAAGTTCACGGTCATTGGATTTGTGGTTTCTGATCTACACGAGTTTCTTTGCAGCGTTCCAGAACTGTTTTTCCTCGGGTAGGGCAGATTGACCTTGTTTGATCTTTCGATCATAACATGAGTTTTTCTCGACGGATTTGAGTGATTCTTTTTGTGTTGTCTTCGTGACTTGATTCTCTCTGATATCTATCACTTTTGTCATGGTGAAACACGTTTAGATTAGTCTCACACACGATTTCTTTAACAGATCGTTTTTCTACCGAAAGGGTTTGGGGTTTAATTGTTTCCGCTACGTAAGATTTTTAAATCTACCATTCACCCCCCTCTGGTAGCTTTTCACGTGATCTTCGATCCTACAATTGGTATCAGAGCCAGGTTGCTCTAATCTTTGTGATTTGCACGTGTTATTGACTAATCATCATGGAGAAGTACTCCGCCAAACCGTGTGTGTTTGCTGGTATTGATTTTCAGGTTTGGAAGGCACGCATGGAGGCTTTCATCCAGGCACAAGGCTTTGCAATATGGGACAAGGTATACAAGCCTTACGAAGTGCCATCAAACGATCAAGTTACAGCTACAAATCTGAGAGATGTCGACAACAACAACAAGGCTCGGAACTTGATCATACAAGGATTAACTCAAAGCGACTTTGACCGTGTTGCACACCTCCGATCTGCATACGATGTGTGGAAAGCACTTTGTGACTACCACGAAGGATCCAACACGATCAAAGAGGTAAGGCAAGACATGTTCAAAAAAGAATACATACGCTTCGAGATGCAACCCGGTGATTCTATTGATGACCTTTTTGCTCGTTTTAATAAGATTCTCAGCAACTTGCGCAGTGTCAATGTTAATTTTTCAGATGCTAAAAATGCTAGGCAATTGCTAAGTGCATTAGATATGTCAATTTGGGGCATGAAAGTCACATCTATTCGTGAATCTACTGTCATGAGTTCACTTACTTTAGATGTGCTATATTCCAAGTTAAAAACTCATGAAATTGACATAATCTCACGTAAGAATCCCAATAAGTCTATTGCATTTGTTTCACAACGTGATATGTCTAGCTCCGGCCAATCATCATCTTTCAATACTCTTGCTTTGTTGTCCTCACTAACCGTGGAGCAGATCAAAGAATTTCCAGAAGAGGAGTTGGCACTCATCTCTACTAGATCCTCAAAAGCATTGCAAAATATGAGAAATAGAAGGAGAGGAATCTCTGGACCTCAACGTTGTTTTGAATGTGGTAAAACATGACACTATCGAACAGAATGCCCTAACCTTTCAGGTCCGACCACCCGGGAAGAAAAACAAAGCAAGGTCCGGACCTCCTCTGGAAATTCCAACAAGAAGAAGAAAGGCACCATAGGACGCAAGATGATCAATAGTTTCATCACCGCGCTTCAAGAGTTCAGTTCAGGCGACGTGGACATTGGAAGTGATGAAGATGAAGATGATTTGGCAAACTTGTGCTTCATGGCGGGCAGGTCAAGATCAAGTATGGAGGAGGCAGAACACAACAACGACAATGAAGAGGTATGTCCTACTTGCGAAGAAATGTGTGATGCTATTTCTCGTGCCACTATTATTGTTAAGAAAAAGGACAAAAAACTTAGGGATAGTGCTGCTAAAATTGAATCACTAGAATCTGAAATCAACTATTTAAAAACTTTGATTCCTAGTGATGATGCATGTTCCTCATATGATTTAATATATGGACAATTTTCCTCATTAAGAAGTGCGCACACCTCCACACTTGATAAACTTGAGTTCGGAATTGAAAAGAACAAAGAGCTTGCTGCACTTAATGATAAAAACTTGAAAGATGCTATTTGTTCTACAATTGATTTGCATTGTTCTACTTGTGATGATCTTGATAAGAAACTACAGGATGCTATGAATGAAATTTCTATATTGAACAATGCTTTACGTTCTCATGAAGTTAAATTTTGTTCAAATTGCAAACTAAAAGGAAAAACTTCATGTGAAAATTGCCTTGATCTGTCCAATAAACTTGATGACATGCATAGGACATTAGATCGGTTTTGTAATGGGAATAAGAACCTAAACTTACTGCTGAATTATTCCAAGTCCTGCAATGATAAAACTGGTTTAGGTTTTGATTCTCATGATCATGCTAAGGCACATCCACCTAAAATTGTAAAGTCATTAGGAAGTGGTTTGATTCAAACAGTTCCTAAACAAAAAGGAGTGGTTTTCAAATCTGCAGGAGTGCTGCCTCATTCGGTTTCAAATAAAAATATTGCTTGCTCGTCTAGACATGAACACAAAGTTAAATTTCATTGTACCTTCTGTGGTAGAGATGGTCATGTCATAGATTTTTGTTATAGACTAGCTAAACAACAGAAAAGGGAAAGGATGATTGCTATATCTTATAACTTTCATGCAATTAGAAAAACACAACCTGCTTTAATGAGACAGAAATTTGAAAAGGTAGCTTCCGGAACTTTTGGCAAGAAATCTACAAAGGCAGCTCCAGTAGTTCTGATAGCTCCGAGAGCTCCCGGATCTTCTGTTGTTCCCTCCAAAGCTTTAGGTTTTGCCTCCGGACCTTCTGCTTTTACCTTTGGAGCTACTGGTTTTCACTCTAAATAAGTAACAACTTCTAAATCAATTGTTAAGAACAGAAAACCTCAATCTTTGACTCATGAACCTGCTGTTTTGTCTCAGCTTTCGCGTGTTTTTCCTGCTGCACGTCGTGTGACTCAGTATTGGATACCTAAATGCCTTTTGACTAACCCCAGTATTGAGTCATCGACGTATTGTGCTCCTATGTAGGTTACACGTATGAGGAAGGATAACTTTTGGATTGTGGATTTAGGTTGCTCACGCCACATGACCGGTAACAAAGATTGGTTCTCCTCTCTCTCTTTTGTGTCACGTGTAGAAAATGTTACTTTTGCCGATAATTCTTCAACTCCTATAATTGCTAAGGGTTCGGTTAGAGTAAATGATCACTACACTTTGAAGGATGTGGCACTTGTCAAAAATTTGAAATACAACTTGCTTTCTGTTGCACAATTGCTAGATGAAAATCTAGAAATTATTTTCAATAAAAACTGCTGCAAAGTTGTAGGTTCAAATAGTGAGCTTATTTTTAACATGTCTTGGTTTGGAAGAGTTTTTAAATATGATTTTGATATGTCTTCCTCTAAGCATAGGTGTCTAGTTGCTAATGATTCAAAGGACTTATATTTTTGGCATCGTAGACTTGGTCACGTAGGCTTTGATCACCTAACGTGTGTTAGTGCTCTTGATCGCATACGTGGGCTGCCTAAGCTTAAAGGGGACAAAGAAATTGTGTGCTCTTCTTGTAGACATGCTCAGATGGTTGCAGGTTCACATACCCCTCTCACAATGATCATGACAACTGAACCATGTCAACTTTTGCATCTTGACACCGTAGGACCTTCACGTGTTCAATCCTTCGGAGGTAAATGGTATGTTCTTGTTATCATTGATGATTATTCCAAATACTCTTGGGTTTACTTTATGGCGTCTAAGAATGAAGTTTTTAGTCACTTTAGAACTTTATTTCTTAGATCATCAATTGATCACCCAAGATCATTAAAAGCAATTAGAAGTGATAATGGATCTGAATTTAAAAATCAATATTTTGATCACTTTTGTGCTGAAAATGAAATAGATCATCAACTTTCTTCTCCATATGTACCTCAACAAAACGATGTTGTAGAAAGAAAGAACAGAACGTTAGTTGAGATGGCTAGGACTATGCTTGATGAATATCAAACTCCTAGGAAATTTTGGGCTGATGCATTAGCAACCGCTTGTTATGTCTCAAATCGTGTTTTCTTCCGTGCTAAGCTAGGTAAAACACCATATGAGCTCCGGTTTGGACATAGGCCTAGTGTTACACACTTTTGGGTCTTTGGTTGCAAATGCTTTGTTAAGAAACATGGTAATCTTGATAAATTTGAACCTAGATCCATTGATGGCATGTTTCTTGGTTATCCATCTCATACTAGAGGCTACCGTGTGCTTTTACTTGACACTAACAAAATTGTAGAGACTTGTGAAGTGTCTTTTGATGAAGCTAGCCTAGGTACTAGCTCTGGTGTTACAGGACCAGATCCGTATCCTCAGGGGGAGGATATTTTCGAAGATGAAGAAGAGTCGGTGATACCACCTGGTAGTTCCGAAGTTGACACGTGTCCAGCTCCGGACATTGAACAAGCTCCGGCTATCACCTATGCTGGTCCTGATTGTCCACAAGTCACAAGCTCATCAATCTACGATGAACATGAAGAAGAAGAAGCTTGTGAGACATCTGTTCCCCTACGTTTTTACAAAGATCATCCCCCACAACAGATGATTGGAAGCTTGCACGAACGAGTCACGCGGTCCAGGTTTTGCGATCCAAACTCTTATGCTCATTCTGCTTTTGTTGCTTCTTTTGAACCCAAAGATATATCACACACACTCACTAATGAATCTTGGATTATTGCCATGCAAGAAGAGTTAGAAAATTTTGAATGAAATAATGTTTGGAAACTTGTACCTCCACCTCAAGGTCACACTTTAATTGGAACTAAATGGGTATATAAAAATAAACAAAGTGAGGATGGGGTTGTGGTTAGGAATAAGGCTAGATTGGTTGCTCAAGGTTTCACTCAAATTGAAGGTCTAGATTTTGATGAAACTTTTGCTCCTGTCGCTAGATTAGAATCCATAAGAATTTTGTTAGCTTTTGCAGCATCTAAAGGTTTTAAGCTATTTTAAATGGATGTTAAAAGTGCTTTTCTTAATGGCTACATAGATGAGGAGGTTTATGTCAAACAACATCCTGGTTTTGAAAATCCAGATTTTCCTAATCATGTTTACAAACTGTCCAAAGCCTTGTACGGTCTCAAACAAGCCCCTAGAGCATGGTATGATAGGTTAAAAACATTCTTACTTGAACAGGGGTTTACCATGGGCAAGGTTGATAAAACTCTTTTTCTGCTTAAGCATGGCAATGACTCATTATTTGTTCAAGTGTATGTGGATGATATTATCTTTGGTTGTGCTTCTCATGATCTTGTGTCCAAGTTTTCAGCAATGATGAGTTCCGAATTTGAAATGAGTATGATGGGTGAACTCACTTACTTTTTGGGGCTGCAAATCAAGCAAACCAAGGAGGGTACCTTTGTGCATCAAACGAAGTATACCAAAGACCTCCTAAGGCGTTTCAACATGGACAAAAGCAAGCCTCTTCGCACACCAATGGGAACAGCAACAACACTTGAACTTGATGAAGATGGTGAACCCGTGGATCAAAAGGAATATAGAAGCATGATTGGATCACTTTTGTACCTCACGACATCAAGACCGGACATACAATTTAGCTTATGTCTTTGTGCACGGTTTCAAGCTTCCCCACGTGTTTCACATCGTCAAGCCGTCAAAAGGATTCTCACGTACTTACATGGAACTCAAGAATTTGGCATTTTTCTTCCTTCTTCCTCAACCGTTACTTTGAAAGCTTTTTCGGATGCTGATTTTGGGGGTTGTAGGATTGATAGGAAAAGTACTTCCGGTGCTTGTCATTTTCTTGGTAATTCTCTTGTTGCTTGGTCCTCTAGAAAACAAAATTCAGTTGCACAATCCACAGCCGAATCTGAATATGTAGCTGTTGCTAGTGCTTGCTCACAAATTCTTTGGATTGTTCAAACACTTAAGGACTATGGAGTTGACCTAGATAGTGTACCACTATTCTGTGATAACACGTGCCATTTGCATTGCTAAAAACCCCGTGCAACATTCTAGAACTAAGCACATTGATATTAGGTATCACTTTCTCCGAGATAATCTTGAAAAAGAAAACATTGTGCTTCACCATGTAGATACCGAACAACAATTGGCTGACATTTTTACAAAACCTTTGGATTTCACTCGTTTTTGTTACATTCGTGGTGAAATAGGGGTTATGCATCCTCATGGCTTAAATTGAGGGGGAGTTTTGAAACTTGGGAAGTCTATGTGTGAATCTAAAATTAAAATAATATGATCATAGTATTTCATACATATATGACTTTGTGATTCCTTTTACATGCTGAGAGTTCTTACTACAATACTTGTGTTATACATTTTGTAGTTTTTGCCATGTCTAGTAATTGGAATAATTACTTACACTAAATCTGGTCATGGTCGAACTTTCTTGCTGTTTTGAACTTGTTGCATGCTCACAAATGCTTTTAATCATAAAGAATTAATCAAGTAATCAACTCACATGTTGAGTTTTTTGAACAAATATAAATTGAGAAAAGATCAAGAGAATATGCATGCATTACACTTCTTCTTTTGAGATGGCTTGTCATTGCACTTAGATATGAACTTGGAAGAAGTTGTGTATGACTAAAACCATGTCCTTAAGCTTCTGATTGTCAAATGACATAGTCTTGGCTTGGTTGGTTAGAATAATGCAGATGCGCATATAATCTCTTGCAAATATCATATGATCTAAATTTATGCTTTGAAAAATAATAAAATGCAGTAACTAGTGTCATGCTTTCAGGTTTTGAAATAGTTAAGTTTGTGAGATCATGACTTGCCTAAATTGAAAATTACATTTGATCTCTAGCATGGCTTACACTACTTTATGTATCTCATTGATGTGATAGTGTAAGTTACTTGATAGTATGACTTGGATGAGCTTTGTTTATATGTATATGTTATAATATGCTCATAACAAATAAAGTTGGAGAGAGAATATGACTTGCTGAATACATTGTCAAAGGGGGAGAGATAAGCATGAAGAGAAAGAGTATATGTGCATAAGGAGAGATAATAAAGGGGGAGAGATAATATGGGATAATTTTTCTTCTCATTTTACTTTTGATTTACAAAGGGGGAGAAATTGCTTTCAAAACTTTTATGTGAATAAGCCAATGTTCGGATTTTAAATGGTGTTGCCAATGCATTCATCAAGGGGGAGATTGTAAGACCTATGTGTGCTGAATACATTGGCTTGTAGTGAATACACTTGGCTTTGATGATAAAAGTTTTTAATATCACCAAAACACCTTTTTATTAAGGTCGGACTCTAGCTCCGAGCTATAGCAAGGTCCGACCATAGGCCCGACTTGTTTTGGGTAGCTCCGACTACGTTAGATACTAGGTCCAACTTCTTGGTAAGGTCCGACTAGCTTTGGTTAGCTCCGGTGAGTTTTATCCTTAGCTCCAGCATGTCTTTAATAGTTCCGGCGTCTTTTTGCTAAGCTTCCAGTTGATTTTTCTAGCTCCGACTTTTGGGTTTACTAGTTCCGACTAGTTCTCGTTAGCTCCGGCGCTAGGTCCTCCTAGTTTTGTAAGATATGGCGGGAGCTTGGTTGTACTAGTTTTGGTAAGCTCCGGCGCTAGGTTCTACTAGCTTTTGTTAGCTCCGGCTCAAGCTCCGGGATGCTCTGGCAAGGTCCGAAACTTGATCGCAGTGCTTCTGCTTTTCATTTGCAATGTTTCGTACTTGCTTTACATTGTTGGAAAGATTGCTTAGTATTCATTTGCTATGTTTTTTGTGCGTTTTGGATGATATCATGTTACTGTTGTTTTGCAACATGCTTACGTGAGGCTCTCACGTAAGGTGTTGTGTTCGAAACTAACTTGAGTCAAGTCAAGGACTTGGGCTCGTATGGATTGGTTGTTTACTCATGTGCAGGTGTAGCTTGAGTTCAAGACATGGCTGGTGACGGGATCCATTGGACTAGTCTCAGGGAGGAGATGAGGTTCCAACAACCAAGTTCGGGAGGAATTGTGGTTGAGCTGATCAGGAGGTTGCGCAGCATGTTTGGATCAAGAACAGTGCCTATGAAGGTTACTGGATGTCGTTGGAAGATGTTTGCACGTGTGCAAGGAGTGCATGGACGTGGCTACATGGTTCCGAGACGTGATGAAGAGATGTGGACGTAAAGAATTGGTCGGAAAGGTCCAACCGACTAGGTTGCGGACTCAGGCTGCAGCTGAGTCGGGTTTGACTCAAATATGGAAAGATTTGAGTTGGTTATCATAGGATTTCGTGTGGGTCACGAATTTGAGTTGTTTAAGAATGTGGGATATGTTCCTAAGGTTTTTGGAAGTCTTAAGATTGCTTCTATCTGCGTATAGAAGAATCTTGAGCAGTTATGGAAAGTTACGATTCGTGATCTGAGTAGGATTGGAGTCCTAGTTGATATTGGGTTGGCCTAAGGGCTGGTTATATAAGCAAGGGAGCCCAGAGCTCGTGGTGCACGACTTTGGGGCTGTTCCTCTTGGGTTCTATTGAATAAAATTCGTAGTTTGAAGGAACTTTTGTGCCTTGTTCGTCTGACTTGTTCCAGACAAGTTTTACTCGTTGAGTTTCTGGACAGCACTACCTTTCGTCGGTGGTTTTATCATAACTCGAGTTTTACAGATCCAATTGACGTGATTCTTTTTGGGTTCTCTTCACAACTTGATTATCTATCATATGTAAAAATTTCACGGTCATTGGATTTGTGGTTTCTGATCTACACGAGTTTCTTTGCAGCGTTCCAGAACTGTTTTTCCTCGAGTAGGGCAGATTGACCTTGTTTGATCTTTCGATTATAACTTCAGTTTTTCTCGACGGATTTGAGTGATTCTTTTTGTGTTGTCTTCGTGACTTGATTCTCTCTGATATCTATCACTTTTTTCACGGTGAAACACATTTAGATTAGTCTCACACACGATTTCTTTAACAGATCGTTTTTCTGCCGAAAGGGTTTGGGGTTTAATTGTTTCTGCTGCGTAAGATTTTTAAATCTACCATTCACCCCCCCCTCTGGTAGCTTTTCACGTGCTCTTCAATCCTACATATACGTGTGGCCGTGCCAGGCATTTTGCGAGGGACTGCTCCGAGCAGCGTCAATACAGCGGGCAAGCACCATATCGGGGTGCCGTTTAACCCCGCAACCAGCCCAAGAAACCAGCATCAAAACCCAGCAACGTCCACCATTTAGATCTCAAAGACGTGCCGGAAGGCGAACCCATTCTCACGGGTATGTTTTCTCTAATCCAAAATCCCGTAGTCATATTATTTCACTCCGGTGCCACCCATAATTTCATTAGCCAATCATATGTTATCAAGCATCAATTATCTATCACTCCCACAGATAGTCCATATTTGATTTGCTCTCCGGGTGGGAAAATAGCAGCGGACATGAAAGTCCATAAAGCACAATTTAAGATGGGTGGGAATATCTATCCAACATCTCTAATTATATTAGAGGGTCAAACGCTCGATGTCCTCTTAGGGATGTCATGGCTGCACCGTCATGGTGCTGTTCTCGACATTGTTCCACGTGTGGTCCACCTGAACTCTCCACTATATGAGCCACACACTCTTATTCTAGAACGCCTTATCCAAGAAATTCCAGCCACCTACAACACAGAAGCCACAAAGCTTGAAGACAATTCCTGTGGTCCGTGAATATCCATACGTGTCTCCCGACAACCTTCCGGGTATGCCACCGGATAAGGACATCATGTTCAAGATTGAACTTATTCTGGGAACCAGACCTATTTCTCGAAGGCCGTACAAGATGGCATTCAATGAGTTGGCGGAATTAAAGAAGCATTTGAAGGACCTGCTGGACAAAGTCTCATACGCCCAAGTTCGTCACCTTAGGACTGCTCCGCATTATTTGTAAAGAAGAAGGACAAGACGTTACGTCTATGTGTGGACTATCGTCCGCTCAACGCTGTGACGGTCAAGAACAAGTATCCACTACCGCACATTGATATTTTATTCGATCAATTAGTGGGTGCTAAAGTATTTTCAAAGATGGATCTTTGGTCTGGATATCATCAAATAAAACTCCGTCTGGAGGATATACCGAAGATGTCATTCTCAACGAGATACGGGCTCTATGAATATCTCGTCATGTTGTTCGGGCTTACCAACGCACTGGCTCACTTCATGTACCTCATGAATTCTGTTTTCATGCTGGAGTTGGACAAGTTTGTCGTGGTCTTCATCGATGATATTCTTGTTTATTCAAAATCAGGAGAAGAACACGCAAGACACTTGCATATCAAGCTCCAACGAATGCAAGATCACAAGCTTTATGCAAAATTCAGCAAGTGTGAGTTTTGGATCAAACAAGTACCATTTCAGCGGATGGCATCACTGTAGATCCAAGCAAAATTGTACAAGTGCTGAAACAGAAGTCTCCAACGTCCGTACACGAAGTTCGCAGTTTCCTCGGGTTAGCGGGATATTATCGGAGGTTCATTCTGAGCTTCTCGAAAATCGCTAAACCAATGATGGAGCTGCTGAAAAAGGGGACTAAATATATTTGGAGCAAGACATGTGAGGATGCATTCCAAGCACTGGTGAAACATCTCACAACAGCACCAGTGTTAGCTCAGCCGCATGCGACCAAATCTTTCGATGTTTACTGTGATGCGTTTGGCATTGGTCTCGGCTGCTTATTAATGCAAGATGGCCTCGTGATCGCATATGGCTTACGGCAGCTGTGAAATCGTGAGCAGAATTACCCAACTCATGACCTTGAGCTCGCTGCTGTGGTACTTGCTTTGAAAATGTGGAGGCCTTATTTACTCGGAAATTTAGTGCCCCTCTACACCGATCACAAGAGTCTGAAATATATCTTCTCTCAGAAGGATCTGAATATGCGACAGCAAAGATGGTTGGAATGATCAAAGATTATGAGATTGCAATTCACTACCATCCCGGCAAGGCAAATTTGGTTGCCGATGCAATTAGGCGCAAGTCTCACATTAATAATCTGTCCATCACTCCAATGGCAGAGGACGAGCCGAGTTTATACTTGGTTCCATATGGAGCACTATATAATCCTGCTCTCATCCCTACCATATGAGAGGAGATTATGGAAGCTCAAAAGAAAGACGTGGGTATGTTGTACATCCAGAGGAGAATGTAGAATGGGGAAATGATGTGCTTCCGAAGTGATGAACATGGTACCCTGTGGTTCAAGGACCGTATCGTGGTACCCCGTGACACGACACTTTGGAAGAAAATCTTGGATGAAGCTCACTTATCCAAGTACTCTATTCATCTAGGCAGCAACAAGATGTACCAAGATTTGAAAACCAGGTTTTGGTGGACACTGATGAAGAGAGAAATTGCAAAGTACGTATCGGAGTGTGATACATGTCGGCGGGTGAAAGCCGACCACATGAGAAAGGCCGGACAGCTGCAACCAGTGAAAATTCCGGCGTGGAAATGGGAGGACATTAGTATGGATTTCATCGTCGGTTTGCCTCTCACATTCCACAAGCATAAATCAATTTGGGTGGTAGTCGATCGACTAACCAAATCAGCTCATTTCATCCCTGTACATACAAACTACATCGCAAAGAAGTATGCGGTATTGTATATTGCAAGAGTCATGTGCTTGCACGTAGTTCCCCGAACGAGTATTTCCGATCGCGGTGCGCTGCTCGTTGCTCGTTTTTGGGAGCAGCTGCACGCATCATTGGGGACAAAACTGATCAAAAGCTCTGCACATCACCCGCAGACTGATGGTAAAACTGAACGGGTGAATAAAGTTTTGGAAGATATGCTACGCACTTGTGCCATCCACCATGGTAAAAATTGGGATGATCATTACCGTTGGCAGAGTTCTCATATAACAATGACTATAAAGCTAGCATCAAGATGGCACTATATGAAGCTCGATATGGCTGGAAATGTCGCACACCACTCAACTGGTGTGAATCCGGCGAGTGGGTTATATACGGAATTGATCTTGTAAATGAAGCCGAAGAACGAGTACGGGTAATCCAAGCCAATCTCAAGGCTGCTCACTCTTGTCAGAAAAGCTATGCGGATAAAAGACGTCGACCTCTCCACTTCGACATCTGAGACCACGTTTATCTCCGTGTTTCTCTGATGAAAGGGATTCAACGTTTCAGAGTGAAGAGAAATCTTGCTCCATGATTCATCGGTCCGTTCGCCGTCATTGAAATATGCGGAGCCGTGGCCTATCGTTTGGAGTTACCGGCGTCACTTTCTGGAGTTCATAATGTATTCCACATTTCTCAGCTGCGAAAATTTCTTAAATCCTCAGCTGAAACCCGCACTGAAGGCATTGAGGATCTCCAGCCAGATCTCACTTATTCTGAGCATCCGATCTGGATTATCGATGAAAAGACTCGCACCACTAGAATCCGGACTTTGTACTTCTACAAAGTCTTGTGGAACAACCATACCGCTGAGGAAGCGACATGGGAAAGAGAGGACTATCTCCGATCAAAATATCCGGAGTTATTATCATCGCATATCCGGTAATCTCTTACCTCCGTCTCTTTTATTGTAATCTCGGGGCGAGATTATTTTAAGGGGGGGGGAATGTAAAAGCCCTAAATTTCTTAGTGCAAAGTTCATATGGGAGATGTAAATATTTGAATGTGAAATATAAATCAAATTGCCAATTAAAAATCAAACCAATTCAAACTTTAATGGAGGGGATTTAAATATTAAAAACTAGCTCCGGTTCAAACTTTTCCAAATTAAATATCTGAGTTCACCATTAATTTCCAAATATTCCAAATAGCACCCTTGCAAATTTTCATCATATTTGGAGCCCTAATTCTATTTAATTCAATGGGTATATTGAATTCTAGTCAAATTCAAATTTTAATTTGAATTTCACATGAAACCTGTCCAAAATTGAAATCCAATTTTGGAATCTGAATCTCCATAGTTAAATTGGCCACTCCACAAAAATCTGGAAATTTTGGATCAATATTGGTGGGAGAATTTAAGGAGCAAATAAGATAGGCTTAAGGGGGGTGTGGGACCCACTGACCAGTGACTCCCTTACCTGAGTGCTATGTTTTTCCCTGACTCCCCGCCATTCGATGTGCGGTCCTTCCTACAGCTCACTGTCAGCAAGCATCTTCGTGGCACCCCGGTTGCTTGTCTCCCCTCCACTCTACTCCCCCTTATCGTCACCTCCCTGGCCGAAGGGGAAGAACCAGTTCATTCTTCGCTCCAGAGCGCAACCCACCAGCGCCTCCCTGCTCGCCCAACTAGCTCAAAGTTCTTGCCGAATCCCTTAGACATCCCAACAGAAAAGTGGTACCTAAGTCTTCCCTCTACCTTCTCAAGCTTTTGGTTCCTTGTTTCGTCGGCTACAAGGCGTCATTTTTGCAGTTTTGCCGGCGCCGCTGTTTGGCCGCCATGAGAACGCTGCTGCCTCCCTATCGCGCCGATGCCACAGACCGTCTCTTGAGCTATTCCCAGAAGCAAAAAAGATTTCCAGGACACAACACTTCTCATGGTACAAACCGTTCTTCGTTCCATTCCGTATCCAGCAAATGATTCAAGTTTTGCTTTCGGCCATTGCCCATGAACTAGTTTGCTTCTCTGTTTAATTCTACTTCCGTGTGCAACCATTCTTTATATCAGTTCATGGATATTGATCCATACCTCCTAGTGCACCCCTCTGGCAAGAATCAAGGGAGATAATCGAGTGAAGGCCGAGCGATTAAACTTTTCCCTGCCGCCAATGAAAATCCATCGGTCCATCGTCGAAGTTGACTTTGCCGGCAATTTCATCCCTTTTTCTCACCATGGTCATCTTCCTCATGCCTCCAGGAACGTTCCCAGCCTTTCCCCGGGTGTCTTGCGCCATTTCCGAGCAAGTTTGACATAGCCAAAACCCTAGCCGCCGTCGTCGCGCCGCCATCTCCAGCCGTCGCCGCCACGATTGTACACCACCATCATCTTGCGCGGGCGATTTTGGGGCTAGGCAGTCACGGCTTAGCCAAATGGAGGTCGATGCAGCCAAGTCCGGCAAGCGCCACCACGGTTCCAGCGAGAAGCGCCGCCTGCGTCGGGAGGTTGACGAAGACCCCTGGGCCCCGCGTGTCAGCGACGTATTCCCCCGCGCGGATCAGCCGTGTCTTCGGATCCGGTGCGGCTATTGTGGGTTAACCCTGTGGCCCTTGGTGCGGCCCAGCTGTGATTGGACCAATTAAAATGAGTGGGTTCGGGCTGATTTATTTGAATTTTCCCATTGGAAATTAATTCCAGAATTTGAGCCAACTTCAAAAATCGATTTTTCCTAGTAGATTTTCTCAAACATTCCCAAATAAATTCTGGTAGACTCCTCTTGATCCCAAATTTTCAGTGGTGCAATTTGTTGGACATGAAACTCCCAGAATTTTCATAATTAGTTCCTTTGAGCTAATTGCTTGGGAAATTATTTACTCCTGATCTGTGAATTGGAAAATTCCCAATTTTGGTCAGGACACTCACAAAAATACACTTGTTCTCCAATAAAAATTTCAAGTTCATTGTACTTAATTTACCAGGTTGATCAGTGTTCCAAATCTCTATGTAGTTGAAAATTGGAAAAGTACAGTAACCATTTCAGAATTTCTTGCAAACTTGTAAAATGAATTTCTCCCTGTAGAAAGCTTAGAAAATTATGAGACAAATTTTCCTAGAACAAATGAGGCCCCCTCTACCATAAGAAACGACTGGTGGCCATGAAAAAGATACAGATTCAGTCCCAAAATTAAGAGAAACCTTTTAGTTGTTGGAATTTTAGACACAACAAGCTTCCTTGAACATCTCCAATTTTTGGTCCAGATCTTCCTTGTAGAACCTAGTGTCCACTGTAAAAATCCCAAGGCCATGTAAAAGTATTTACATTCCTGATCAATATTTATAAATCTCTTCTATAGTTTCTATATCACTCATGTACTTTATATATTGCATATCATATAGTGACCGAGATCGAGGAGGACCCAGAGCCCTTGGAGACTCTACTTCCAGAAGCTATCTTCCCCT
Source organism: Tuctoria greenei (assembly GCA_036927565.1). Lineage (NCBI taxonomy): Eukaryota > Viridiplantae > Streptophyta > Magnoliopsida > Poales > Poaceae > Tuctoria > Tuctoria greenei. The sequence continues at coordinate 84,208,146 of JAYESD010000010.1, forward strand.
CTGACTCGCAGCAAGGTAAGCCCCGGTTTGCATTTAAGTGCTATTTCAAATTTTTTATTTGTATCACTTATGTCTAGGATGAATTTTATGCATTAGGGCTAAGGTGCTTATTACTCCAATTGCATGACCCACAAATCTCATGGAGTATTGGGTAGGTCTATAGCTTTATGAGTAGATAATGCGATGCTAATGTTTATAGGAATTCGGTAGAAGTCAAGTAGTTGGAATCTACTCGCGAGATAGGTTTTATCACATGGGATGAATTGAATCAAAGAATGGTTTAGAAATGTGAAATTGAGACCGAGCAGCGGGTAGGATGCAGCGAGACGTGGTCTCATGTGCGTAGCCCTGCTTGTGTCGATTGAGGACCGATCCGTGTGTGGCCCTGCTGGACATGTTTGAACAGTATCGGATGCATACTGGGCATATGGAACCCAGGAAACCGATGGAACTCGATAACATGGATGTCGAGGCATAGCCAATTGTCAATAGGGGTGGGCTGAGGGTTGTAAGGTGTAAATTTTTCAGCGGGCACGGACACGCTCCGTGCGGGAACCTTATGCCCACGATGGTGGGACTGGTTCGGCGTTTGAGTTCTCTTGTGAAAGGTTATTGCGTATGATGTGGTGAGGAGCATGGCATGCTCCTTAGGCACGGGTGTACGTGATGTGTTATTCGGGTGTGTCCTGATTGCAATCACCGTCCCTCGTGGTTATTTGAGTACCGCTTGTTCACTGTGTTTTGACGTAGTAAATACGGAAGGAGTCAGGAGAATACGATGTATTGAAATATAATTGTTTTGCCACTATGATTGCTATAGATTAGGCTCATTAAAGTTACTATTATGAAACAATTAAGCTGCTGCTATTAACTTATAAATGTTGGTGATATGCCTAAGAGGCAATCATAACAATTCGGTTAAGGCTTGTTGGATACTTGATCCATAAGCAATCAGGGTGCTAATGGGCCTGCGACATAAAAGCCCATTAGTACGCCTATAAATACGAGGGGTAGGGTTAGGGGCTAATTACTCCACCACGTGACAGCCCTAGCCGCCACCTCTCAAAGACCTCACGGAGAGACCCTTGCCGCGTGCGCGGTGATAGCACACCGGCGCACGGCGTTCCTCTCCGTATGTGTGGACTCCGTGGAGGCGCTGCTGCTACTGCTGCGCTGATCGGCTACGACCATCGTGATCGTCTACTTGCTGCTGTGACAAGGATGAGGAGGAGACAAACGAGATCGTCTACTTCCCCTACACCAACACGCGTCCACGTTCCGCTGCGCTACACGTCTAGTGGTAATGATCTATGACCTCTGTACTCACATGTTTCCTGGGTGATGTGGTAGAGATGCTAGAGTAGCGTACCACTGATTACCTAACAGTGGCATCAGAGCTGACTTGCGCAGATTTTGGTCTGGATCTTTTTAGTAGATGGGATCTACTGCAAACATATTCATACGATGAATTTTTTGCACAATTTTTGGGGTTTGGAATTGGTTAGAGTAGATTGCGATTATATATGACTAAAGGGTCAGTTCGTTCTCCTTCTCTGTTGTGTGCGCAACCTGTCCCTACCGGCTGGAATCACCATCGGGACCGCCGTTTTGTTGTCTGCTATAGCCATTACATAATATATTTTCGTGCTAGAAATCGTTCTATGCTTAACTCATTTTTGCAGGGAATGATGTGAATGGTATGGCCTTAATGTGATGTGATGATCTCTGTGTAAATTCGTGCAGCCTGCGTGTTGAAAATTTAACACAACTGGGTTGAGGTTGTCACATAATTGTATAACGACCTGCGTGTCGACCTGTGATGCTTGATCTCTCATGTAATTTATTTGGTAGCTATTAGTTGTATTAGCTTCTTTTATTATCATGGAGATGTCTTCAAGCATGGTGGAGATGGAGATCACCACAAGAAGGGAGGCATGGCAGCTCAGATCTTGATGGAACCATGGCGATGGAGACCATTTTGATTCTAAAGGACATACTATTCACAATGTGATATGATCATATGCCTGTGATGCTTATTACTATTCTTTTCATGCTTTTCATATGGTGGATGTTTTGTCATGATAGAAAAGCTTCCCTCACAAAAGTTGAGCATTTGATGCCATTTACCAATAGCTGCACCTATGATATTTTGATCGGTTTGTGGTAGGTTTGCCAAAGAAAAGTACCATCATCTATCATAATTCATAGGGTGAATGTTGGACATTCACATGTATAGTTTTGATTTACTCAACAAAGCTATCAAAACGGTTTTGGGCTTTATGGTATAGAGTTGGGAGCCGGGGTATTGGATGTCACCCAACAAACAAGAGTCATATATGGATATGATTAACAATGGTTGTTTACCTATGTCACTAATTTCCTACCAGTGAAGCCAAAGCTCATTAGGAATTAGTGAATATGGATATTGAACCACTATATGTCGTTAGAGGGAAGAAAATGATCATATAGTGGTGATATCTTTTATTAAACTGTTAATAGAAGATTGATACATAACATAGTGCTAAACCTTGCATATTTATTTACTATTGTAGATAATGTCTTCTAGTAAAAATTCCGGTTTCAATTTGCAATTTGTGATTGAGAAGGAAAAACTCAATGGAGCTAACTTTATTGATTGGTACCGCAACCTGAGAATCATTCTTAGGAAAGAGAAAACCGAGTACGTTCTTCTGTAGCCTTACCCTGATGACCTCCCAGCTGATGCACCTAATGCAGCAAGTAGAGCTTATACGAAGCACTGCGATGATGCGCTTAATGTAGGTTGCCTCATGCTCGCCACTATGTCCCATGATCTGCAAAAACAGTATGAGCATACATATGCTTATTCTATGATCGAAGGACTGCGTGGAATGTTTGAGAATCAAGCAAGGGCTAAGATATACAACATCTCAAAGTCCTTGTTCTCATGCAAGCTACCGGAGGGTAGCCCGGTCGGCCCTCATGTAATCAATATGATTGGTTACATTGAAACTTTGGGCAAACTTGGTTCTGAACTCAAGGATGATCTGGCTATTGATGTTGTTCTCCAGTCGCTCCCACCGAGCTACGAGCCATTCATATTGAATTTTCAAATGAATGGCATGGAGAAAACTTTGGCTGAATTACATGGGATGCTTAAAACAGCCGAAGAAAGCATTAAGAAAAACGCCACTCATGTGATGATGGTGCAAAAGGAGAATAAAAAGAGGAAGCGTGTGACGCATCCTAAAGGTGAAGGCAAGGGAAAGGTTCCCCCATGAGCCTTCAAGCTCAAAGTCTAAACCGAAGGGCAAATCTGGCCCTTCTCCTGATGATGAATGCTTTCACTGTCATGGTAAGGGGCACTGGTCTAGGAACTTCAAGAAGTACTTGGAGGATAAGAAGAAGGGAAGTGAGACTTCCACTTCAGGTATAAATGTTATAGAATTAACATTGCATTATCTTCTAGTGAATCATGGGTATTTGATACCAGGTCGATGATTCACACTTTCAAATCGTTGAAGGGTCTAAGTGAGACTAGAAGATTTGCAAAAGGCGAGTTGGATGTTCGTGTCGGCAATGGAGCAAAGGTTGCGGTCATAGCTGTCGGAACCTACCACTTGTCATTACCCTCAGGATTAGTTTGGGAATTGAATAATAGTTATTGAATTCCTACTTTGAGCAAGAACATTATCTCTTCTTCGTGTTTAGAAAAAGTTGATGATTATGAGATTGTAATAAAGAACAAATGTTGTTCTATTTATTACAATAATATTTTCTATGCTCAATGTCCATTCGTGAATGGATTATATGTTCTTGATCTTGAGGATAAAATTGTCTTTAACATTAATAGCAAAAGGGCTCGACGTAATGATCTAAATTCCACTTTTATTTGGCATTGTCGCTTAGGTCATATAAATGAGAAACGCATTGAAAAACTCCATAAAGATGGTTTACTAAGCTCATTTGATTTTGAATCACTTGACACATGTGAATCTTGTTTTCTTGGGAAGATGACCAAAGCACCCTTCACTGGCCAAAGTGAGAGGGCGACTGACTTGTTGGGACTTATACATATAGATGTATGTGGACCAATGAGTTCAATTGCCAGAGGTGGTTTTCGGTACTTCATCACATTTACCGATGACTTTAGTAGATATGGTTATGTCTACCTAATGAGGCACAAGTCTGAATCCTTTGAAAAGTTCAAAAAATTTCAGAATGAAGTACAAAATCAATTGGGCAAGACAATTAAACTTCTACGATCTGATCGTGGGGGTGAATATTTGAGCCATGAATTTTATGATCATTTAAAACAATGTGGAATTGTTCCACAGTTGACTCCACCTGGAACGCCTAAATGGAATGGGGTGTCCGAGCGGAGGAACCGAACCTTGTTAGACATGGTTAGGTCGATGATGAGCCAAGCAGATCTTCCACTATCCTTTTGGGGTTATGCTCTTTAAACTGCTGCGTTTACACTAAACAGACCCAACTACGTCTGTTGAGAAGACACCATATGAGATATGGACCGTGAAATGTCCCAGATTGTCTTTCCTCAAAGTTTGGGGATGTGATGTTTATGTCAAACGTTTGACGTCAGACAAACTCACTCCAAAATCAGACAAATGCTTCTTTGTGGGATATCCTAGGGAAACCAAAGGATATTATTTTTACAATAAAACAGAGGGTGAAGTGTTTACCGCTCGCAATGGTGTCTTCTTGGAGAAAGAGTTTCTCTCAAAAGGAGTTAGTGGGAGCAAGGTGCATCTTGAAGAAATTCAAGAAATACCTGAAAATGTTTCAGCATCCACTGATCCTATACAGGATGTACAAGATGTTGTACAACTAGTTGATGAAACACCAGTCCCACGAAGGTCTACGAGGGTACGTCGTGCAACTGAAAAGTTAACGCTTCTAACCATGGAGCAGCATGACATGGTATTGTTGGACAATAATGAGCCCACGACCTATACCGAATCAATGACGGGACCCGACTCTCAGAAGTGGCTTGGAGCCATGGAATCCGAAATTGAATCCATGCATGAAAATCAAGTTTGGAACTTGGTTGATCCAATCGAAGGTGTGAGACCTATCGATTGTAAATGGATTTTCAAGAAAAAGACTGATATGGATGGAAATGTTCACATTTATAAAGCGCGATTGGTGGCGAAAGGTTTTTCAAACAAATTCAAGGTGTTGATTATGATGAAACTTTCTCACCCGTTGCAATGCTTAAGTCTGTTCGGATTCTTCTAGCAATTGCTGCATATTTTGATTATGAAATATGGCAGATGGATGTCAAAACAGCCTTTCTTAATGGAAATCTGACTGAGGATGTGTACATGACACAACCTGAGGTTTTTGTCGCTCCTAAAAATGCTAATAAAATATGCAAGCTTCAAAAGTCCATTTATGGACTGAAGCAAGCATCTCGGAGTTGGAATCTACGTTTTGATGAAGTAATCAAAGGGTTTGGTTTCATCAAGAACGTAGAAGAACCTTGTATTTACAAGAAGTTTAGTGGGAGCGCACATGTATTTCTAGTCCTATATGTAGATGACATATTATTAATTGGAAATGACATTCCAATGCTTGATGATGTTAAATCCTAATTAAGAAAAAGTTTCTCAATGAAGGATTTAGGAGAGGAAGCATATATTTTGGGCATAAAGATCTATATAGATAGATCTAAAAGGCTAATTGGATTAAGCCAAGATACATATATTGACAAGATATTGAATCGGTTCAATATGCAAGATTCCAAGAAAGGTTTCTTGCCAATGTCACATGGCATTACCCTAAGCAAGAGTCAGTGTCCTTCGACACCTGATGAAAAAGAGGATGAGGGAGATTCCTTATGCTTCGGCTATTGGATCCATCATGTATGCCATGCTATGTACACGCCCAGATGTATCTTATGCTCTAAGTATCACAAGCAGGTATCAATCAGATTATGGTCAGGCTCATTGGACCGTTGTCAAACACATCCTTATGTACTTGAGAAGAACTAAGGATGCATTCTTAGTGTTTGGAGGTCAAGAAGAGCTCATTGTGAAAGGTTACACCGATGCCAACTTCCAAACTGATAAGGATGATTCTAGATCGCAATCCGAATTTGTGTTCTGCCTCAATAGAGGGGCAGTGAGCTGGAAAATTCCAAGCAAGATACACTAGCAAATTCAACCACAGAGGCGGAGTACATTGTAGCTTCTGAAGCTGCAAAGGAAGCTGTTTGGATCAAAAAATTTGTTTTTGAGTTGGGTGTTGGTCCTAGCGCGTTCAGTCCTGTGGATCTCTACTGTAACAATAGTGGAGCCATCGCACAGGCAAAGGAGCCTAGATCACACAAACGATCCAAACACATACTACGATGCTATCACCTCATTTGAGAGATCATCGACCGAGGTGATGTGAAGATATGCAAGGTGCACACGGATTTGAATGTTGCAGATCTGTTGACAAAGCCTCTTCCGCAATCAAAGCATGAGGCACACACAAGATCTATGGGTATTAGATACTTACATCAGTGATCAAATTGTGTAGTGGGAGACTTGTGTCACAGGTATGTTTATGTACTATTAAATAAATTAGTATATGAGTAATCATTATTTACATTGATCATCAAGTATGTGACTTGTTCATGAAACTCTTTGTTAAAAGTAATGTTACTCTAGATGATCCCTAGTCTATATCATTATATGAGATAATGATTGCATATAGACTAGCACATGTATTAATTGATGATCACATTTCACATACCATAGATATGGAGATATCAAATTAATAATGTGAACACATGTTAGTGAACATGGTGTCGGATTGACCCACTTCGAGACACTGCTGGGATTGTTATTTCCATATGTGCCATCAGTTGGTCTTGAGTGATACACCTGCTAGATCTTTAGACCTGAGATCGCCATTGTTTCTCACTATGCGTAGTTGTGTACTTTGAGACTACCAAACTCTACTCCGTAACTGGGTATTCATAAAAGTAGTCTTCGGGTATATAATAAAACATAGAATGGGATGTGCGCAGATCAAGATGGGATTTGCCCCTCCTTAATAACAGGAGAGATATCTCTGGGTCCCTCGAGATAGTTGGATTTGAAAGTGCACGGCCATGCCAAAGTGATTAATGGTTAATCACAGTGACTAAAAGTTAGTCACGAAATGAATCCACTATTTGATCGAGTGAATGGTCGAGCTATCACAAGGATGGCACGCATCTCGCCTTGAGCTTGACTGGTATCTTGAGGCCAAGGGATTAGCATGTTGAATGTATCTAGGTTCGGCCGATACGATCTTTATGTACATTGGGAAGTCAGTATGTCCTGCTAGGTACCTTTACTGACTTGTGGTAGGAAACGGTTTCCATTCACAACCGACTGCACATGAACCTAACAGGTCACACACTTAAGGGGATGGAATATTGAAAATCTTGGCTAGATGATTGTCTCTAGTGCAAGTGGGAGATTGTTGGTGATATGCCCAAGAGGCAATCATAACAATTCGGTTAAGGCCTGTTGGATACTTGATTTATAAACAATCAGGGTACTAATGGGTCTACGACCTAAAAGCCCATTAGTACTTCTATAAATATGAGGGGTAGGGTTAGGGGCTAATTACTCCACCACGTGAAAGCCCTAGCCTCCACCCCTCGAAGGCCTCACACCGAGACCCTTGCCGCGCGCGCGGTGCTAGCACACCGGCGCACGGCGTTCCTCTCCGTACGTGTGGACTCCGTGGAGGCGCTGCTGCTACTGCTGCACTGATCGGCTATGACGATTGTGATCGTCTACTTGCTGCTATGACAAGGACGAGGAGGAGACAGACGAGATCGTCTACTTCCCCTACACCGACGCGCGTCTACGTTCCGCTGCGCTGCACGTCTAGTGGTAATGATCTATGACCTCTGTACTCGCATGTTTCCTGGGTGATGCGGTAGAGTTGCTAGAGTAGCGTACCGCCAATTACCTAACAATAAAATGGTGATCAATTTATATGCGAGTCATTTACTGCTATTTCCATCCATATGTTAAGTATCCCTGCATATAAAGTTTCATGTTTAGGTGAGACGGTTAAGTCTCACTGAGCCTTCGTGCTCACAGTTGCTATATTAAGTTGTTTGCAGGTGAGATATATGAGGAAGGGCCAGAGGATGAGGCGATGCCCCCGTCGGGGTATACCACTGAATGGGAGCCCTGCACGCCGCAATAAAATTGTGTGTGGCTAGTGTGTAGCATCCGCTGGCTGGACAACTGCACTTTTGCATAGCTAGACTGAGAGTTTATCTATGAATATTATCTTCCGCTGTATATTAAGTATTGTAAAAGACATCCACTGTTTATATAATAAAACTTTGTATTTTGTCGTATTCTTTTCGTGTGTGCTGTTGGGTGCCCCATCGCACGGCACCACCCTCTGTGATTCCTGGAATGTGTGGATCCGATCCTCAAGGCTTAATAGGATTGATAGAATACTCATACCACCAAGGTATAACTTCTTTTCCAAAAGCTCACTTGCAAAGAACTTTGAGGTTAAGCATTCTTGGCCCAGAGCAATTTACGGATGGGTGATCGACTGGGAAGTTTTCCTGGGTGTGCACGAGTGGGGACAAAATGCGCAGAAAAGACTAGTGTTGTTTTGTGGGGCTAGTCTGTGATCCTAGAGAGCTGCCAGAAGTAATGACCGCCAGGCCCGTAGTGGCTGGAGTGTTACAGTTTACGGTGACGAATCGATAGTAGCCCACATAAGTATTATTAGTAGCACAGTTACTTAAGGTGGCAAAGTTAACTTATGTGTTATTATATTTTGTAACAACACTCCGACGACAGGTAAGAGGTAAGGTACGCCACCGCAAGCGGATCAATTGCGGTAATCTCACCATGCGAGAGGTAGCATGTGATTGTTTCCGTGGCATGGCAAGGAAATGTTAATATGAGTCTCTGAAACTTTCCATGTTTCTGAGAACATATGACACGCGGTACCCCAGCGTGCTTCAAAGTTAGTGGGAGCCCCCGTCGGGTGGGACATAACCCGATGGGCCTCCTAATGGTGCAGCAATATGCAAAGACGTGGGACCCCTTCAGGTGGTTGAAAACCCAGACATGTACCTCGAGACGTGGCTTAACTCAGGGCATCCCATATGGAATGATACGGGACGAATGTTTTTTACTTTCATATATATTATTATGGAAATGTTTGCCCGTGCGGGCTGTGTCGTACAACACCATATGATTGATCTGTAGTTTGTGTGTAGTGACAGATACACTGACCATGTGATCTTATTGCGTTTACAAATCGTTTGCGAGTGAACGTCATTAAGGCCACCGTTGAGACGTATGCCGGAATACCGGCTTAGAATTTTTACTTTGTGACGCACGTTGTACCGACAAATACTCCATTGATGCATTAACCACTTTTCTGTAAAATGGAACTGAGATGATGGAAAGCTACTTATTTTAGCTATCGAGCTCAGAGTTTGAACTGAGTTTTCAAATTTGGAGTAGGCCTTGAAGTCACCAATTCAAAAACAGAGTGTTCTGTTTTCTGCCAGAAAAAGACCAGACTTTGAGAAACTATATCTCCCAGTATAAAAATCCAATGAAGGTGTACTATACATGTATGGAAATTTTAAGAAGTCCTTTAAAACTTTTATGTTCAAATCCAGAACTGAATTCCCCTCTAACTTGTTCAAAATTTCAATGTTCCAAAATCTGCCAAACTGGACAGAAACTGGAACCCTCTCTGGACTCCTTACTGTTTTGACCATATCTCACTGTTGAAAAATTGAACAGGACCGTGAAAGACAATTTTGGAATCTTTGTAATTTGTATTACAATGTTGTAATCTGTGGCTGTTGTAAATTTTGATTTTTTATATCTGGAAGTTGTGGCCCAAAATCAGCATAAACAAAGGAGATGCTGTCAAAATTTCCATAAAAACTGTCAGGTTTACAATGCATTATCTTCTAACCAGAAATGATATGGTGGCAAACCAATATTTTTTGGAAAGTCCTTGAAGTGTAGTTCAACTTTGTAGTTCACTACAAGATCTGATTCTCCCATTTACTTGGTTAAATTTGAGTTTGAGTAGAAAGTGGTCAGGTTTCCACAGAAACTTCATCAGTTTGGCATAAATTGGTATTGTTATGAATCTGGTCCTCGATTTGACTTTGAGAGGTGTCATAACGGACCAGTTTTCGATACTCAACAATTTACCAGTGGAATTGAGGGTTTGACCCACTCGAACCTCTTTTCTTTTATGACCCTGTATGTGTCATATTGAAGATAAAAAAATGTGTATTCGCACGATAACGCGCATAACGTCCCGTCGCGATCAACGATAGTCAAAATGAACTTCAATCCATGAAGTTCATTATTTTGGATTTTTCTATTGTATCATTGGTCCAGGGATGATGTATTTTGTATAAAGTCTATACTTTATCAATATATGTTACCGTTGTGCAAGTTGGTTATTAATACACACACTATTGTTTTGATCTTGAGTGCTCTTACAATATGACATCTCATGTTGGATTCATGGTTCTGACTGCAGAATGGTGCACACCCGTAACACGCTCGAGATCAGTGGCACGAGCCAGGCAGGTGACGACTCCCAACAGCAGAGAACTCATGATCAACGACAACCGACACCACCACCGCCACCTCCTCCTTCACTTACGTTGGCGGATGTGATTGCAGCAATGGTGGGATCACGCGACAAGCAGACCGAGCTGCTGCGGACCATCGTGCAGAATACGTCCCGTCAGCTGGGGCGTCTAGACAGGGGCAATCATCAGCTTCAACACTCCACCTACTCGTATTTCTTGGCGACACATCCACAGGTATTCCCGGAGGCCGACGAACCTCTTGAGGCGGAGAACTGGCTCCGCACTATTGAAGCAAAGTTCAGGTTGCTCCAATGCACTGAACAACAGAAGGCGCTCTTCACAGCACAGCAGCTTCACGGCTCCGCCGGCGCTTGGTGGACAAATTACATCGCCTCTTTGCCGGCTGGTCACGCCGTGACTTGGACGGAGTTCCGGGTGGCGTTCCGCACCTATCACATACCTCCCGGGATTATGAAACGCAAGCTTCATGAATTCCTTGAACTCAAGCAAGGCGGGAGGAGTGCTCACGAGTACTCCAAGGTTTTCAACCACTTGGCGCAATATGCGCCAGATCATGTGAACACGGAGGAAAGGAAACGGGACTGCTTCTATCGAGGCTTGAATGCAAAGATGAAGGACAAGCTCACTTTGTTCAATAGTGGCACGTTCAATGATTTTGTTAATGCGGTGATTGTACAAGAGGATGCAACACGCGAGTTGGTAACGGAGAAGAAGAGGAGTGCTCCACAGGGCAGCAGTGGTGGAGCTCCACAAAAATACTGAATGGTGTACGATCACCATCCGGTCAAAGGTGGCAGCCACTGGCACGACCGCCAATGTTCCGTGGCCGGCCATTCAATGCACCAAGCTTCCGACCACCCCTGACACAGCAGCCACATCAGAAGCAACAGAGGATGATACCTCCTGCACCACCACAGCAGCAGTGTGCAACGGGTTTCCGTCCTCCGGTCTTTGGTGGTCCGACACAATACACGTGCTACAACTGTGGACGTGTCGGACATCTCTCCAACAACTGTCCAGACAAGCAAGGCAGCGGACAAGCATCGTATAACGGTGCTAATCAACCCCACAACCATCCCAAGAAACCAAATCCCAAACCCGGCAACGTCCACCACATCGCCATTGAGGACATACCGGAAGGCGAACCCGTACTCGCGGGTACGTTTACTCTCATCGATCACCCCATTATAATACTTTTTGATTCTGGAGCCACCTATAATTTCATTAGTAGTTCATATGTTGTCAAGCACCAACTACAAATATTTCCTACTAAATATCCATACATGATTTGTTCCCCTGGTGGGAAAATTTCAGCTCATAGTATGATTCCTAAGGCACCACTGTGCATGGGTGGAAAAATATATCCAACCACTCTGATTATCTTAGATGGCCAGAAGCTTGATGTCATATTAGGTATGTCGTGTTTACATCAACACGCTGGTGCTTTTGAAGAAAGGTATTGCTAAGCCAATGACAGAGCTGTTGAAGAAAGGTGCCAAATATAATTGGAGTGAAGCGTGTGAGAAGGCATTTCAAACATTGGTGAAGCATCTCACAACAGCCCCAGTTTTTGGTCAACCGGATACAACGAAACCGTTCAATGTTTATTGCGATGCATCCGGCATCGGCCTTGGCTGTGTTCTCATGCAAGAAGGACGTGTGGTCGCATATAGATCACGGCAGCTTTGCAATCATGAACAGCATTATCCGACTCACGACTTGGAGCTCGCTGCAGTGGTGCTTGCTCTAAAAATGTGGAGGCATTACTTGCTTGGAAATTTGGTTCACCTCTACACCGACCACAATAGTTTGAAATATATCTTCACTCAAATGGAAATGAACATGAGGCAACGAAGGTTGCTTGAGTTCATCAAGGATTATGATATTGAGATTCACTATCATCCCGGCAGAGCTAATGTGGTTGCCGGTGCGCTTAGTCGCAAATCTCATGTCAATAACTTGACCATCACACCTATGGAAGAGGATGAACCGAGTCTATACTTGGTTCCATATGGATCTTTATACAATATTGCTCTCATTCCGACGATCCGAGATGATATTATTGAACCTAAAAAGAAGGAGAAGGGTATGTCTCACATACTCAAGAGGATGGACAGCGGTGAGATGAAGTGCTTTAGAAAAGACGAGCAGGGTGCTCTATGGTTCAAGAATCGGATTGTAGTGCCCCGTGATATGGAGCTTCAAAAGAAAATTTTGGACAAAGCTCATTTGTCCAAATAGTCCATTCATCCAGGCAGTAATAAAATGTATCAATACTTGAAGACTAAGTTTTGGTGGACACGGATGAAGCTTGAGATTGCTAAGTACGTATCCGAGTGTGATACGTGTCAGCGAGTGAAGGCCGACCACATGAAGAAAGCAGGACAGCTGCAACCAATTAATATTCCGGCATGGAAATGGGAGGATGTGAGTATGTATTTTATCGCCGGATTGCCACTCGCATTCCAAAAGCATGATTCGATTTGGGTGATAGTCGACCAACTGACCAAATCAGCACATTTCATTCTGGTAAATGTCGGATTCAATGCCAAGAAATATGTGAAGTTGCACATATCAATAATCATGTGCCTACACGGCATTCCTCACACAATTATTTCAGATCGAGGCTTGCTGTTTGTTGCTCGTTTCTGGGAGCAGCTGCATGCCTCGTCGGGTACTAAACTGATTAGAAGCTCCTCCTATCACCCACAGACTGATGGACAAACTGAGCAGGTGAATCAAGTACTTGAAGACATGTTGCAAACATGTGCCATCCACCACGGTAAAAGTTGGGACGATCATTCGCCGTTGGCAGAATTCTCGTACAACAATGGTTATCAAGCAAGTATCAAGATGGCACCATATGAATCCCTCCATGGCCGAAAATGTCGCATCCCGCTGAATTGGTGCGAGTCCGGCGAAAGAGTGACCTTCGGTATTGATCTAGTCAATGAAGCCGAGGAACAAGTTCGGATTATTTAAGCGAACTTGAGAGCGGCCCAATCTTGACAGAAGAATTATGCGGACAAGCGGCATCACCCGCTGCACTTTGATGTCGGGGATCATGTGTATCTCCGCGTGTCTCCGATGAATGGAATTCATCGGTTCGGAGTAAAAGGAAAGACAGCTCACCAGTTTATTGGCCCTATTACAGAGAAGTGCGGACCTGTGGCTTATAGATTGGAATTGCCGGCATCTCTCACTGGTATCCACGACATTTTCCACGTATCTCAGCTCCGAAAATGTCTCAAGTTCACAGCTGCAATCCACACAGATGAAATCGGTGAGTTGCTACCGGATCTCACATACTCTGAACATCCGATTCAGATTCTCGACAACAAGGCTCGAACAACGCGGAACCGCACGATGTGGTTCTATAATGTGTTATGGAGCAACCATACTATTGAAGAAGTGACTTGGGAATCCGAGTAATATCTCCGCTCCAACTATCCGTATTTCTTATCGTCTCATATCCAGTAATTTCTCTCCTACTTTTGTCTCTTCATTGTAATCTCAAGACGAGATTCTTTTAAGGGGGGGGGGAGAAATGTAAGAGCCCTAATTTAAATAACTCAAAGTTCAGTTAGAACAATTTTTTTTATTAATTAAAAGAAATAAAAAGGAAATGAGAAAACAAATAAATACAAACTCCAAATGAGGGAATTCAAAAAAATAAAATTAGCTTCTGTTGAAATGAATTTAACATGAAGATTTGAGTTGACCAATGGATTCCAAAATTTCAAATAGCCTCCCTGCAAACTTCCATAATTTTTGGAGCAAGTTTGCTATTTAATTCAATGGCTACATTGAATTCAACTCAAATTCAAATTCAAGTTTGAATTTAAATGAAACTTTGTCAAATGAACTATGGGCAATCAAAAATCAAATTCTATATGATTAATACAGCCATCCCACAAATATATAGCAAATTTTTGAATGAATTAGGTGGTAAAATTGATGGAGCAAGGCTGAGGATGAGGTGGGACCCACTTGTCATCAAAAGCAAAGTGTTGTTTTTGCTCTCCAAGTGACACCACATAGCATGCAACTGCCAGGCAGCTGCTTGCCTGTTTGTGGTCGACTCCAGCTGCCCCCAGCATGCTCTGACCTCCTCCTTATCCCCGTCCATGGCCCTGAGCTCATCTTTTCTTCACCTTGAAGTCTCCAGCGCCATTTTTACTTCTCACCCAAAATCTTCTCTGTCCAGCCGATTTGCAGCAAAGGTACTCCATGTTGAGCACTTTTCTTTGCCTTACTTCACTCCCCAACCTCTTGCGCAGCCTTGTGATCCATTTCTTGCGCATCTAGGCCATCTCCGAAGCTAATTAACTTTGAAACCGAGGCCACCGGGAATCTCCCCTGTTTGTCACGCCTCTGCTCCACCGTCGACCCGGCGATACAAGCATCATCTCGCCTCGGTCCTAGAAGAAAAAAGGCTTGCCTACTCATGTTCTAGCTGCTCATAAAACTTGAGCCCATGCCATGCCTCCTAACCCCCGTGTTTCCATTTCTTCCGACGAACTTTGGTTATGAGTAGAGTTGGTTCGCGCGCTAAATTCCGTTTATACGGTTGATTATTCCTTGTGCACCTGTGAGATGTCGTTCTACACGATCAGGCACATCACCTCGAAGAAGATTCATCGAGTTTCATCGTGTATTCACGCCGGAATGACATTTTTCCCCAACCGCCAGTTTTCCCCTCATCGGTCCATCGTATCACCATCTTCCGCACCTTTTCTCTCCTTCTTATGGCAAGATTCTTGTTCCCCATGCTTCCATGAAGCTTCCCGAAGTCTTCCCGATCGATTTAGCCCACTGTAGGTCTCGGTCGACATGGCCAAAACCCTAATCGCCGCCGCCACCGTCGCATTGCCGTTTCCGGCCACCTATCGCCGTCGAGGGCTGCACCTCCGTGTTCCTCATCTGATTTTAGGTGAGGGCGGTAAGAGTGGAGTGCCGCCGTGCCCTGGAACGGGCTGCAGCAAGTGGCCGCCATCGAGCACCGCCGCACGACGTCGGAACCAACAGTGTCGCGAGGTAGAAGAAGAAACGAGTTGCTGGATCTGGTGCGGCCCGTGGATCGCATGTGGCTACGTACTTTTTTCCATGGCCCCCGTGTGTCTTCAACCCGATTGACCCATTTTAAATCTGTGGGCCCAGCCCTTTATTCAAATGTTTCCAATTGGTATTTTATTCCAGAAATTGCTCCAACTTGGAAAATCCATATCTCCTAGGTACTTCTCCAAATTTTCCCAAATAAATTTTGTTACAACCAGAATGATCTGTACTTTCAAGTGGTGCACATGGATTTGTATGAAAGTACATAGGATTTCTCCATAATTCAAATAAGCAAAATGCTTATAGAATTAATTCCTATAGTTCTGCTCTTTGGAAAATTACCAAAATTTTCCAGAACCTTCATTTGAATACCCTTGACCTCCAGTACAAATTTCAGGGTAATTATACTTATTTACATGGTCCTATCACCTGTTTATCCTCTATGCACATAAAAATAGCCAAATTTATTTAGAATTTGTACAGAAACTTGCAAGCTTCTAAATTGAATATCTCTCAGTCGAAAGCTTCGAAAATTGTCAACCTAACTTTGTTGGTTTGCTCTTTATCCACACTAACTAGAACTACAACCCAATCTTCATGAAAATCCCTAGATTTTCCTGTAGAGCCCTTTAAATCAAAATTTTGTTTGATTTTTATCTGATGTTTCGCTTCATAGAAAAATCTGAAATTTTGCCAAAATGTTCTTTAGTAAGTGCCTAAATTCCTGTAAACGTTTCAGATTCATTGGATTTTATTAACCTAGTTCAATCTGGATATTTTCCTAACTGGTCATAGAATGCCCAAAAACAACAGAAACAATTCAGAAATTTGTCCGAACTTCTAAATTCAATATCTCGCATTAGAGTTCTTAGAAAATTGTGAAACTAATATTACTGAGTCTCTCTTGAACTCCTCTAAGAAGAAAATCAACTATTAGCCATGTTAAAGTCCCAGGTAGCCCATGAAAATTCTAGGAAGTGTTTCTATACATTGAACTTTATACAACAGATACTTCCATGAACTTAGCCCAAATTTGGCCAGAACTTCAACCATAGTGCCTAGTGTCCTCTGTAAAATTTCCAGAACCAGTGGACATCATTTAATATACTTAACTATCTTTCATTTAGGCTATGCAATAATCCCAATATTGAATCACTTCCATTTTTCTTTGCATATCGAATAGTTGCCGAGCTCGAGGAGACCTCGGAGCCATTGGAAGTTATCAACCCGGAGACTAACTTTAATCCCATCTCGCAGCCGGGCAAGCCCCGGTTTGCAGCGTTTTAAATTTTATTTGTATCACACTATATGGTTTAGGATGTATGTGCATTAAGTCTAGGATTTTCTTGGAGTTTTCCACATGCATGACTAGAGAACCCCTGAGAGAAGGGTAGATGGTTAAATCCTCGATGTGTCCATGCTATGCTTAATGTTATAGTTGCTTCGGTAGAAGACGAGTAGTTGGAATCTACTCGCGAGTTCAGGAATTGGGTTTACACGGGATTGGTCGAGTGAGAGATTCACCATTTGGTTAAATACGAGACCGGGCATGGAGTAGGAGCAGCAGGAAATAGGAGCATGTGAGCTGTAGTTGTGCCTGTGTCGGTCAAGGATCGATCCATGTGCGGCCCTGTTGAGCAAGTTTGAATGTACCAAAGGCATACTGGATATATGGGACAAAGTTAACCGATGTAACTTGTCCATCTTAGCGTCGAGGCATACCCTACTGCCTTATATGTGTGGGTTGAGAGCAGCAAGGTGTAAACCTGCCAGCGGGTACATTGTACTGCGTGTGGGGGCCTCCTGCTTGTAGCGGTGGGACCGGTTCGGCATGTAGGTAGCAGGTGAAAGTTTGCTGCATACAACATGTGTGGAGTGTGCCGTCGCAGCTCCGAGTATGGGTGTATGTGTCGTGCTTTTCGGTTATCCCTGCAGGTGTATATCAATTTGAGTCACCATCCCTCGCGGTTATTGAGTACCGCTTGTTCACTGAGTTGTGACGTAGTTAATTATTTGGAGCTGAATATTATTGAATCAAGCTTTATGGAATAATTATTTTTTGATGCTAGTATGTTTAGATCAGATTGTTCACTAAATTTCAGATTCATAAAGCTTTAATTCACTGCTAAAATCTGAAAGTAAGGATTAAAATTTAGGCTAGTCTTTTTATTGCAAAATGCCGTCCTATCTTACGTATATCCTGCATACAGAGTTCCATGCTTAGTGGAGACGGTTAAGCCTTGCTGAGTCTTCATGCTGACGGTTGCTATTTTATGTTTTTGCTGCAGATGATGACATTTATGATGAAGGGTTCGCCGGTAAAAGACAAAGCTTGTATAATACTATGTTGTTTTATGTAATATGATGTATCTTTATCTGTGTGCTGTTGGGTGCTGCATCGCATGGCACCACCCAATTGCGATTCCTGGAATGTGTGGACTCCAGTCTTCACATGCAACATTCTAGAACTAAGCACATTGATATTAGGTATCACTTTCTCCGTGATAATGTTGAAAAAGGAAACATTGTGATTCACCATGTAGATACTGAACAACAATTTGCTGACTTTTTCACAAAACCTTTGGATTTCACTCATTTTTGTTACATTCGTAGTGAAATAGGGGTTATGCATCCTTATGAATTAAATTGAGGGCGAGTTTTGAAACTTGGGAATTCTATGTGTGAATCTGAACTTAAAATAATATGAGCGTAGCATTTCATACATATTGACTTTGTGATTCCTTTTACATGTTGAAAGTCCTTACTACATTACTCATGTTATATATTTTGTAGTTTTTTCCATGACTAGTAATTGGAATAATTACTTACACTAAATATGGTCATGATCAAACTTTTTGGCTGTTTTGAACTTGTTGCATGATCACAAGTGCTTTTAATCATAATGAACTAATGAAGTAATCAACTCACATGTTGAGTTTTATGAACAAATATAAATTCATAAAAGATCAAGAGAATTTGCATGCATCACACTTCTTCTTTTGAGATGGCTTATAATTGCACTTAGATATGAACTTGGAAGAAGTTGTGTATGACTAAAACCATGTCTTTAAACTTCTGATTGTCAAATGACATAGGCTTGGCTTGGTTGGTTAGAATAAGGCAGATGCGCATATAATCTCTTGCAAATATCATATGATCCAAATTTGTGCTTTGAAAAATAATAAAATGCAGCAACAAGTGTCTTGCTTTCAGGTTTTGAAATAGTTAAGTTTGTGAGATCATGACTTGCTAAAATAAAAAAAATACATTTCATATCTAGCATGGCTTACACTACTTTATGTATCTCATTGTTGCGATAGTGTAAGTTACTCGATAGCATGACTAGGATGAGTTTTTTTATATGTATATGTTATAATGTGCTCAAAACAAACTGAAATTCTTCTTTTGTACCTTGCTGAATACATTGACAAAGGGGGCGAAGTATGCAAGGGGGACAAATTTATTTCTATCTCATTTGATTTTTAAAAAGGGGGAGAAATTGTTTTCAAAACTTTTCATGTGAATAAGCAAATGTTCGGATTGTAAGTGGTGTTGCCAATGCTTTCATCAAGGGGAAGATTGTGAGACATATGTATGCTGAATACATTGGCTATGGCGATAAAAGTTTTGAATACTACCAAAACACATTTATCATCAAGGTCCGACTCTAGGTCCGAGCTCCAGCAAGGTCCGACGATAGGTCCGGCTTGTTTTGGGTAGCTCCAGCAAGGTCTGATGCTAGGTACAACTTCTTTGTCTAGGTCCGAATAGCTTTGGATAGCTCCGACTCTAGTTCCGACTAGATTTGGTAAGCTCCGGCGCTAGGTCCTACTAGGTTTGGTTAGCTCCAGCGCTAGGTCCTGCTAGCTTTGGTATGTTTCGGCGCTAGGTCCTGCTAGCTTTGGTCAGCTCCGGTTCAAGGTCCGGTTAGCTTTGGCAAGGTTCAGAGCTTGATCACAGTGGTTCTGCTTTTAACTTGCAAAGTTTCGAACTTACTTTTTGGATTATGGAAAGTTTGCTTAGTATTCTTTTACTTAGTTTTTGTTGTGTTTTGGTGGTTATGACTGATATCATTTTGCTATGGTTTGCAACATGATTACGTGAGGTGCTCACAGAAGGTGTTGTGGTTTCAGAACTAACGAGAGTCAAGTTGAGGACTTGTGCTCGGAAGTATTGGTTGTTTATTCATGTGCAGGTGTTGCTTGATTTCAAGACATGGCTGGTGACGGGATCCATTGGAATAGTCTCAGGGAGGAGATGAGGTTCCAACAACCAAGATCGAGAGGACGGTGTTTGAGCTAATCAGGAGGTCACGCAGGATGATCGAATCAAGGGCAATGCACGTGAAGGAAACTGGACATCATTGGAAGTTGTTTGCACGTATGCAAGGAGTGCATGGACGTGGAAACATTGTTCTGAGACGGGATTTGGACGTGCAGATTTGGTTGGAAGGATACAGTCGTTCAGATTATGACTCTGGCTGCGGCAGAGTCGGATTTTGGCTCGGGTATGGAAAGTATCAAGTTGGTTCTGATAGTTTTCGTGTGGGATACGAAGTTAGGTTGTTTTAGGAATGTGGGATACATTCCTAAGTTGTTTAAAAGTCTTAAGATTGCTTCTATCTGTGTATAGAATAGTCTTGAGCAGTTATGGAAAGTTTGGAGTCTTGAATTGAGTAGGATTAGAGTCCTAGTTTGAGTTGAGTTGTCTTTTGGGCTGGTTATATAAGCAAGGGAGGCTAGAGCTCATGGAAGACGACTTTGGGGGCTGTTCCTCTTGTGGTTTGATCAATAAAATTCGTAGTTTGAAGGAACTTTTGTGCCTTGTTCGATCGACTTGTTTTCGTGACGTCTTTCTCGTCGAGTTTCTGCACATCACTACCTTTCTTTGGTGGTTTTATCATAACAAGAGTTTTACAGATCCGATTGACGTGATTCTTTTTGGGTTGTCATCATAACTTGATTTTCTATCATCTGTGAAAATTTCACGGTCATTGGATTTGTGGTTTCTGATCTACACGAGTTTCTTTGCAGTGTTCCAGAACTATTTTTCTCGGGTAGAACAGGTTGACCTTTGTTCAATCTTCCGATCGTAACATGAGTTTCTCTCAACGAATTTTTATGATTCTTATTGTGACGTCTCTGTGACTTGATTCTCTACAATATATTCTACTTGTGTCACAGTTGAACACGTTTAGATTAGTCGCACATGCGGTTTCTTTAACATATCAGTTTTTTGTCGAGGGTTGTTTCATTGCTTCCGCTAAAAATTTTTAATCTACCATTCCACCCCCTCCGGTAGCTTTACACGTGTTCTTCGATCCTACACAAGGCTAACGAGGTAGCTGATGCGCTCAGTCGCAAGTCTCACGTTAATAACATATCAGTGATACCGGATGAGGAGGAAGAAACCATCTTACGCGTGATTCCATATGGTGCGTTCTATAACCTCGCTCTCATACCTACAATACAAGAGGAGATTGTACAAGCGCGAAACAATGACAAAGCTATGTCTATACTCTAGCGAATGATTAAAGCTGGTGAGAAGTTTGAATTTGTACCAGATGTATACTCCGCTTATGGGACCCAACAAACTGATGTAACTTGCTAACTTGGATGTTGAGGTATACCCCACCGTCCTAGACACCAATCACGTCATGAGGAGAGCATAGGCCACTGCGGCATAGATCGTCATGTGAGTCTTGCTTTTGGGACGGTAGGACCGACCCAACATTTGGGTGTCTTGTGAAAGGTGGTTGTGTACAAAGTTATAGGGAGAGGCCATACACCTCTTCTAGACACGCGTACATGACGTACAAGCCAGGTGGTTTCATGATTCGAATCACCATCGTTCGCGGAAGGGAGCATACTTTTTCACTGCGCTATGACGTAGTAACAACAGGAACTGAATGGAACTTGCTGGTTGGATAAGCAACTTGGGTGATGTGGTGAGAAGCAAACTAAATTTATGATTCTAATACTTAACTTGATGCTTAAAAGTGATAAGGATCCACTTCTATATTAGTGCTATGAATAGTTTTACTCTTAATAGTAATACCCTGCAGGTAGGAGTAGTGAGACGGGTAAGTCTTGCTGAGCATAAGCTCATGGTTTATTGATCCACTTTTTTGCAGGTAACGTTGTAGTTGAGGGCAAGCCTAGTGAGTCATCACCCAATGAGAGTGTGCGAAGCTCACTAGGAACCCTGCACGACGCCGTGAAAGTTGGGTGTTGCTACTATGAATTTTCCGAGGGCCGGATGACTTGACTCTTGCTTAGAGTAGGCTATAGGGCATGAGATGTATCTTATTTTTTCACTGCTTGTACTGATGTACATGAGTTTGTAAACTGACAATACTATGAAATAAAGGCCCAATGTATTGTAAATTTTGTTCTCTGTGTTGTGCTGTTAGGTGTTGCATCGTACGATACCATCCAATGTGATCCCTGGAATGTGGGGACTGGGGTCCTCACATTGCATGCCATCTAGCTCAATTAGATTGAAAAATTACGAACTGAACAAGCTAGGCAACGGTTTCCCCCACTTGCGGCTCCCAAACCCTAAGTCACCGTGGACTTAATATTTGCAATCATTTTTACCTTGATTTGAGTCCAATTTTGGGGTCCTCATGAGTACACAACACTGTAGGACCAATAAATGAGTCTATTGACACTTGCCCGTGTATATTCAAGTTTCTCGGCGTTCTCCAGCCACTACCGCCGTCGCGAGCTCGTCTAGGCCACTGCCAGCTCTCGCTGACGAGTCCAGTGAGTTCGCCAGGTCATACTTGGTAGGTATGGAAAGGTTTGAACCTGGGAATGGTGTTGCCGGTGAAGCACCACGCCTGTCTGCAGGTTGAGCGCCGCCCGAGCGGTTACCTGAGGTTGCAGAAAGCACAGGGTTGGGTCCCACATGTCGGCCTAATAGCGGATCCCTTAGTTCTATTGTTCTCTATTGATCCTATGTGGCCACGTACACTAAATATGTGGCCTCATGTGGCTCCAATATCATTGGTCACTTTAAAACCGTGGGTCCCTTGATTAATTAAATTTTCCAGTTCAAATAAAATTCCAAATTTGGTGCAAACTTAGAAATTCAATATCTCCTACATTATTTGGCCAAAAATTCCCAAATAAATTTTGTTAGACCCTTATGATCTCTACTTTCCAGTGGTGCACTTTGATTAATATGAAAAGTTGATATATTTTCTCAATAATTGCATTACAAAAAATGATTTTGAATTTAATCCCAAATGATTTGTTCATTGAAAAAACCCAAATTTGGTCAGCCTCTTCCCTTTATTTACACTGAACACCAGCAAAAATTCTGAGCCATTTCACTAGATTTGATACGTTGAATTGTGTTCCCAACCTGTATGAACCTGGAAAATGCCAAAATGTCCAGAAACATTTTCAAAATATTGTCCAAATTTAGAAAATCAATATCTCCCTATAGAATGCTTAGAAATTTATGAAATGAATTCAGTTAGACTTCTCTATACCTCCTCTAAACAGAAAACAACTTTTACACATTATAAAGTTCCAGATGTAGGATCAAAATTCAGAGAAGCCAAAACCTTGTTTGAATTTTAGAAGCCACTTTATTCCTTTGCAAAGTCTGAAACTTTTCTGACACCGTCCATAGGACATTTTGGGACCACTACAAAATTCCTAGATTCATTAGACTTGACATTAAAGAGAATCCTCTCATTTAATTTGCCACTTCATGAATGTACTAATTGTGTAGGATCGAAGAGCACGTGAAAAGCTACCAGAGGGGGGGGGGTGAATGGTAGATTTAAAAATCTTACGCAGCGGAAACAATTAAATCCCAACCCCTTCGGTAGAAAAACAATCTGTTAGAGAAATCGTGTGTGAGACTAATCTAGACATGTTTCACCACGATAAAAGATATATATATCAGAGAGAATCAATTCACGAAGAAAACATAAGAAAAATCACTCAAATCTGTCTAGAGAAACTCAAGTTATGATCGAAAGATTGAGCAATGGTCAATCTGTCCTACCCGAGAAAAATAGTTCTGGAACGCTGCAAAGAAACTCGTGTAGATCAGAACCACAAATACAGTGACCGTGAAATTTTGACAGATGATATATAATCAAGTCGTGAAGACAACCCAAAAAGAATCACATAAATTGGATCTGTAAAACTCGAGTTATGATAAAACCACCGACGAAAGGTAGTGCTGTCCAGAAACTCGACGAGTATAACTTGTCTGAAATGAGTCCGACGAACAAGGCACAAAAGTTCCTTCAAACTACGAATTTTCTTCAATAGAACACGAGAGGAACAGCCCCAAAGTCGTCTATCACGAGCTTTGGCCTCCCTTGCTTATATAACCAGCCCTTAGGCCAACCCAATCTCAACTAGGACTCTAATCCTACTCAGATCACGAATGGAAACTTTCCATAACTGTTTAGGACTCTTCTATACACAGATAGAAGCAATCTTAAGACTTCCAAACACCTTAGGAACTTATCCCATATTCCTAAACAACTCAAATTTGTGACACACACGAAATCCTATCATAACCAACTCGATACTTTTCATACCAAGCCATAACCGACTCCGCCGCAGCCAAACTCATCAACCGATATGATCCGATCCTTCCAACCAGATCTTCACATCCATAAACCATCTTTGGAACCATGTTGCCACGTCATGCACCGCATGCACACGTGCAAGAACATTCCTTCGAAGTCCAGTAACCTTCATATGCACTGCCCTTGATTCAATCATCCTGCGCGACCTCCTGACCCGCTCAACCACAATTCCTCCTGGATTTGGTTGTTGGAACCTCATCTCCTCCCTAAGACTAGTTCAAAGGATCCTGTCACCAGCCATGACTTGAACTCAAGCAACACCTGCACATAAACAAACAACCAATCCGTACGAGCCCAAGTCCGCGACTTGACTCAAGTCAGTTCCGAACACAACACCTTACGTGAGCGCCTCACATAAGCATGTTGCAAAGCATATCAAAACGATATCAGCCATATCAACCAAAACGCATCAAAAACTTAGTAAAAGAATACTAAGCAACCTTTCCATAAGTGTAAAGCAAGTTCGAAACATTTCACATGAAAATTTGGAACATTACGATCAAGCTCCGAACCTTGCCAAAGCTAACTAGAGCTTGTGCCGGAGCTTACCAAAGCTAGTACAACCTAGCGCTAGAGCTTACCAAAGCTAGTACAACCTAGCGCCAGAGCCTAGCGCCGGAGCTAACCAAAACTAGTCGGAACTAGTCATCCCAAAAGTCAGAGCTAGAAAAACATGTCAGAGCTAACCAACATAAGTCGGACCTAGCAAAACATATCGGAGCTTAACAAAGACATGCCGGAGCTATCAAAGACATGCCGGAGCTAAAGACAAAGCTCACCGTAGCTACCGAAAAACATGTCGGTTCTAGACAAAGAAAGTCGGACCTATTGACGGACCTTGCAGAAGCTCGGAGCTAGAGTGTTGGACCTATTGATGGACCTTGCAGAAGCTCGGAGCTAGAGTCGGACCTTGCTAAAAAGATGTTATGGTAGAACTCAAAACTTTTATTGTCAAAGCCAATGTATTCAACACACATAGGTCTCACAATCTCCCCCTTGATGAATGCATTGGCAACACCATTTAAAATCCGAACATTGGCATGAAAAGTTTTGAGAACAATTTTCCCCCTTTTTGAAAATCAAATGAATAAATTTCTCCCCCTATAAATATTTCTCCCCCTTGCATAATTCACCATATTATCTCTCCCCCTTTGACAATGTATTCAGCAAGGTTCAAAAAAAAATTTAATTGTTATGAGCATATTATAACATATACATATAAAACAAAGCTCATACAAGTCATACTATCAAGTAACTTACACTATCACAACAGTGAGATACATAAAGTAGTGTAAGCCATGCTAGAGATCAATGTAATTGTCAATTTAAGCAAGTCATGATCTCACAAACTTAACTATTTCAATACATGAAAGCATGACACTTGTTGCTGCATTTTATTATTTTTCAAAGCACAAATTTAGATCAAATGATTTTTGCAAGAGATTATATGCGCATCTGCCTTATTCTAACCAACCAAGCCAAGCCTATGTCATTTGACAAACAGAAGCTTAAGGACATGGTTTTAGTCATACACAACTTCTTCCAAGTTCATATCTAAGTGCAATGATAAGCCATCTCAAAAGAAGAAGTGCGATGCATGCATATTCTCTTGATCCTTTGTCAACTTATATTTGTTCACAAAAACTCAACATGTGAGTTGATTACTTGATTAATTCTTTATGATTAAAAACACTTGTGAGCATGCAACAAGTTCAAAACAGCAAGAAAGTTCAACCATGACCAGATTTAGTGTAAGTAATTATTCCAATTACTAGACATGGCAATGTGCTTAGTATTCCAATTATTCCAATCACGGAGAAAGTGATACCTAATATCAATGTGCTTAGTTCTAGAATGTTGCACAGGGTTTTTAGCAATGCATATGGCACTGGTATTATCACAAAACAGTGGAACACTATCTAGATCAATCCCATAGTCCTTAAGTGTTTGAACAATCCAAAGAATTTGTGAGCAAGCACTAGCAGCAGCTACATATTCATATTCGGTTGTGGATTGTGCAACTTAATTTTGTTTTCTAGAGGACAAAGCAACAAGTGAATTACCAAGAAAATGACAAGCACCAAAAGTACTTTTCCTATCAATCCTACAACCTCCAAAATCAGCATCGGAAAAAGCTTTCAAAGTAACGGATGAGGAAGAAGGAAGAAAAATGCCAAATTCTTGAGTTCCATTTAAGTACCTGGGAATCCTTTTGACGGCATGACGATGTGAAGCACGTGGGGAGGCTTGAAACCGTGCACAAAGACATACGCTGAATTGTATGTCCGGTCTTGATGCCGTGAGGTACAAAAGTGATCCGATCATGCTTCTATATTCTTTTTGATTCACGGGTTCACCATCTTCATCAAGTCCAAGTGTTATTGCTGTTCCCATTGGTGTCCGGAGAGGCTTGCTTTTGTCCATGTTGAAGTGCCTTAGAAGGTCTTTTGTATACTTTGTTTGATGCACAAAGGTACCCTCCTTGGTTTGCTTGATTTGCAGCCCCAAAAAGTACATAAGTTCTCCCATCATACTCATCTCCAATTCTGAACTCATCATAGCTGAAAACTTGGACACAAGATCATGATAAGCACAACCAAAGATAATATCATCCACATACACTTGAACAAATAATGATTCATTGCCATGCTTAAGCACAAAAAGAGTTTTATCAACCTTGCCCATGGTAAACCCCTTTTCAAGTAAGAATGTTTTTATCCTATCATACCATGCTCTAGGGGCTTGTTTGAGACCGTACAAGGCTTTGGACAGATTGTAAACATGATTAGGAAAATCTGAATTTTCAAAACCCAGTGGTTGTTTGACATAAACCTCCTCATCTATGTAGCCATTAATAACAGCACTTTGAACATCCATTTTATATAGCTTTAAACCTTTAGATGCAGCAAAAGCTAACAAAATTCTTATGGATTCTAATCTAGCAACAAGAGCAAAAGTTTCATCAAAATCTAGACCTTCTACTTGAGTGAAACCTTGAGCAACCAACCTAGCCTTATTCCTAACCACAACCCCATCCTCACTTTGTTTATTTTTAAACACCCATTTAGTTCCAATTAAAGTGTGACCTTGAGGTGGAGGTACAAGTTTCCAAACATTATTTCATTCAAAATTTTCTAACTTTTCTTGAAGGGCAATAATCCAAGATTCATTAGTGAGTGCGTGTGATATATCTTTGGGTTCAAAAGAAGCAACAAAAGCAGAATGATCATGAGTGTTTGGATCGCAAAACCTGTACCGTGTACCTCGTTCGTGCAAGCTTCCAATAATCTGTTTTGGAGGATGAATTTTGAGAACCCAGAGGGGAGTGGACACTTCACAAGCTTCTTCTTCTTCTTCTTCTTCTTCTTCTTCTTCTTCTTCTTCTTCTTCTTCTTCTTCTTCTTCTTCTTCTTCATGTTCATCACAAATCGATGAGCTTGTGAGTTGAGGAGGATCTGGACCAGCAATGGTGGTCGTCGATGCTAGCTGTGAATCAAAATCAGAAGCTCGAACAATATCATTAGCTGCTGAATTTTCGGGCAGCAGCTCCACCTCTCCCTCATCTTCAACGAAAATGCTCTCCCCCTGCGGATATGAATCTGGACCTGCAATGTTTGAGCTAGTACCCGGGCTAGCTTCATCAAAAGACACTTCACATGTCTCCACAATTTTGTTAGTGTCAAGTAAAAGCACACGGTAGCCTCTAGTATGAGATGGATAACCAAGAAACATGCCATCAATGGATCTAGGTTTAAATTTATCAAGATTACCATGTTTCTTAACAAAGCATTTGCAACCAAAGACCCGAAAGTGCGTAAAACTAGGCCTATGTCCAAACCGGAGCTCATATGGTGTTTTACCTAGCTTAGCGCGCAAGAAAACCGATTTGAGACATAACAAGCGGTTGCAATCACATCAGCCCAAAATTTCCTAGGAGTTTGATATTCATCAAGCATAGTCCTAGCCATCTCAACCAAGGTTCTGTTCTTTGTTTCTACAACACCATTTTGTTGAGGTACATAAGGTAATGAAAATTGATGACCTATTCCATTTTTAGCACAAAAGTGATCAAAAGATTGATTTTTAAATTCAGTTCCATTATCAATTCTAATTGCTTTTAAAGATCTTCGGTGATCAATTGATAATCTAAGAAATAAAGTTCTAAAGTGACTAAGGGATTCATTCTTAGACGCCATAAATTAAACCCAAGAGTATCTAGAATAATCATCAACAATAACAAGAACATACCATTTACCTCCGAATGATTGAACACGTGAAGGTCCTACGGTGTCAAGGTGCAAAAGTTGACCTGGTTCAGTTGTCATGATCATTGCGAGAGGAGTATGTGAACCTGCAACCATCTTAGCATGTCTACAAGAAGGGCACACAATTTCTTTGTCCCCTTTAAGCTTAGGCAGCCCACGTATGCGATCAAGAGCACTAACACGCGTGAGATGATCAAAGCCTACGTGACCAAGTCTACGATGCCAAAAATATAAATCTTTGGAATCATTAGCAACTAGACACCTATGCTTAGAGGAAGACATATTAAAATCAGCTTTAAAAACTCTTCCAAATCGTGACATGTTAAAAATAAGCTCATTGTTTGAATTTACAACTTTGCATCAGTTTTTATTGAAAATAATTTCCAGATTTTCATCTAGCAATTGTGAAACAAATAGCAAATTGTATTTCAAATTTTGACAAGTGCCACATCCTTCAAAGTGTAGTGATCATTTACTCTAACCAAACCCTTAGCAATTATATGAGTTGAAGAATTATCGGCAAAAGTAACATTCTCTACACGTGACACAAAAGAGAGGGAGGAGAACCAATCTTTGTTACCGGTCATGTGGCGTGAGCAACCTGAATCTAAAATCCAAATGTTCTCCTTCCTCAAATGTGTAACCTACATAGAAGCACAATACGTCGATGACTCAATACTGGGGTTAGTCAAAAGGCATTTAGGAATCCAGTACTGAGTCACACGACGTGTAGCAGGAAAAACACGCGAAAGCTGAAATAAAACAGCAGGTTTATATGTCAAAGTTTGAGGTTTTTTATTCTTAACTACTGACCTATAAGGTGTTACTTGTGTAGTACAAAAATCAGTAGCTCCGGAGGCAAAAACAGAAGGTCCGGAGGTAAACTTTGAATGTTTTTGACTCATAACAGCAGGTTGCATGTTCCTGGCATTCGGTTTAATATGTGCAGCAAATTTTGCATGAAAGTTATGAGATCTAGCAATCATTCTTTCCCTTTTCTGTTGTTTAGCTAGTCTATAACAAAAATCTATGACATGATCATCTCTACCACAGTAGGTACAATGAAATTTAACTTGGTGTTCATGTCTAGATAAGCAAGCAATATTTTTATTTGAAACCGAATGAGACAACACTCCTGCAGATTTGAAAACCACTTCTTTTTTTTAGGGACCGTTTGAATCAAACCACTTCCTAATGACTTTACAATTTTAGGTGGATGTGCCTTAGCATGAGCATGATAATCAAAACCTAAACCAGTTTTATCATTGCAAGACTTGGAAGAATTCAACAACAAGTTTAGGTTCTTATTCCTATTACAAAACCGATCTAACATCCTATGCATGTTATCAAGTTTATTGGACAGATCAAGGCAATTTTCACATGAAGTTTTTCCTTTTAATTTGCAATTGGAACAATTTTTAACTTCATGAGAACGTAAAGCATTATTCAATATTGAAATTTCCTTCATAGCATCTTTTAGTTTCTTTTCAAGATCATCACGACTAGAACAATGCTAATCAATTGTAGAACAAGAAGCATCTTTTAAGTTTCCAATGTCAAGTGCAGCAAGCTTTTTGTTCTTTTCAATTTCAAGTTCAAGTCTATCTAGAGTAGAGGAATGTGCAGTTCTTAATGCGGACAATTGTTCATAGATTAAATCACAAGAGGGACAAGAATCATCACTAGGAATCAAGGTTTTCAAATGGTTGATTTCAGATTCTAGTGATTGAATTTTAGCAGCATTATCCCTAAGCTTTTTGTCCTTTTTCTTAACAATAATAGTTGCACGAGAAATTGTATCACACATTTCATTACAGGTAGAACATACCTCATCATCGTCACTGTTGTGTTCTACATCCTCCTGACTTGATCTTGATCTTGTTTTGCCCGCCATGAAGCATAAGTTGGCCAAATCATCTTCATCTACGTCACTTCCAATGTCCACGTCACTTGAGCCAAGTTCTTGGAGTGCGGAGATAAAACTGTTCACCAGATAGCGACCTGTAATGCCCTTGTTCTTCTTCTTATCATTTGTTGAGGAGTGCTTCGTCCTTGATTGTTTTTCTTCTCGGGAAGTAGAACCTGAAAGGTTAGGGCATTCTGTACGAACATGTCCTGTCTTATTACATTCGAAGCATCGTTGAGGTCCGGAGCTTCCTCTGCTTCTAGTTCTCACATTTTGCAATGCTTTTGAGAACCTAGTAGAGAGAAGTGCTAGCTCCTCCTCTAGAAATTCCTCGATCTGCTCCAGGATTAGTGAGGACAACAATGCAAGAGTTTTGCAAGATGATGATTGGCTGGAGCTAGGCATATCACGTTGTGAGACAAATGCAATAGACTTATTTGGGTTCTTACGTGATAAGATGTCAATTTCATGAGTTTTGAGTTTAGTGTAAAGCACATCTAAAGTGAGTGTACTCATGACAGTAGATTCACGAATAGATGTAAAATTCATCTGCCAGATTGACATGTCTAATGCACTAAGAAGTTGCCTAGCATTTTGAGCATCAGAAAAATTAACGTTGACACTACACAAGTTGCTGAGAATTTTGTTAAAGCGAGCAAAGAGATCATCAATGGACTCACCGGGTTGCATCTCGAAGCGCATGTATTCTTTCGTGAACATGTCTTGCCTTACCTGCTTGATCATGTTGCATCCTTCGTGATAGTCACAAAGTGCTATCCATACATCGTATGCCGATCGGAGATGTGCAATGCGGTCAAAGTTGCACTGAGTGAGTCCTTGGATGATCATATTTTGGGCTTTGTTGTTGTTGTCGATATCTCGTAGGTCTGTAGCCGTAACTTGATCGTAAGGTGGCACTTCGTAAGGCTTGTACACCTTCTCCCATATTGCGAAGCCTTGCGCCTGGATGAAAGCCTCCATGCGTGCCTTCCAAACCTGAAAATCAATACCAGCAAACACACAAGGTTTGACGGAGTATTTCTCCATGATAATTAGTCAAAGACATGTGCAAATCACAATGATTGGAGCATCGTGGCTCTAATACAAATTTTTGGATTGAAGAGCACGTGAAAAGCTACCAGAGGGGGGGTGAATGGTAGATTTAAAAATCTTACGCAGTGGAAACAATTAAATCCCAACCTCTTCGGCAGAAAAACAATCTGTTAGAGAAATCGTGTGTGAGACTAATCTAAACGTGTTTCACCATGAGAAAAGTGATATATATATCAGAGAGAATCAAGTAACGAATAAAAGACAAGAAGAATCACTCAAATCCATCGAGAGAAACTCAAGTTATGATCGAAAGATCGAGCAAAGGTCAATCTGTCCTACCCGAGTAAAACAGTTCTGGAACGCTGCAAATAAACTCGTGTAGAAGAAACCACAAATCCAATGACCGTGAACTTTTGACAGATGATATATAATAATGTTGTGCTGACAACTAAAAAAGAATCATGTCAATTGGATCTGTAAAACTCGAGTTATGACAAAACCACCGACGAAAGATAGTGCTGTCCAGAAACTCGACGAGTAAAACTTGTCTGGAACAAGTCGGACGAACAAGGCACAAAAGTTCCTTCAAACTATGAATTTTATTCAATAGAACACGAGAGGAACAGCCCCAAAGTCGTCTACCATGAGCTTTGGCCTCCCATGCTTATATAACCAGCCCTTAGGCCAACCCAATCTCAACTAGGACTCTAATCCTACTCAGATCACGAATCGAAACTTTCCATAACTGCTTAGGACTCTTCTATACGCATATAGAAGCAATCTTAAGACTTCCAAACACCTTAGGAACTTATCCCATATTCCTAAACAACTCAAATTCGTGACCCACATGAAATCCTATCATAACCAACTCGATACACTCCATACCGAGCCATAACCGACTCCGCCGCAGCCAAAGTCATCAACCGATACGATCCGATCCTTCCAACCAGATCTTCCCATCCATTAACCATCTTCGGAACCATGTTGACACGTCATGCACCGCATGCATATGTGCAAACACCTTCCTTCGATTTCCAGTAATCTTCATATGCACTGCCCTTGATTCAATCATTCTGCACGACGTCCTGACCCGATCAACCACAATTCCTCCTGAATTTGGTTGTTGGAACCTCATCTCCTCCCTGAGACTAGTCCAAAGGATCCTGTCACCAGCCATGATGTGAACTCAATCAACACTTGCACATGAACAAACAACCAATCCGTACGAGCCCAAGTCCGCGACTTGACTCAAGTTAGTTCCGAACACAACACCTTACGTGAGCGCCTCACATAAGCATGTTGCAAAGGATATCAAAACGATATCAGCAATATCAACCAAAACGCATCAAAAACATAGTAAAAGAATACTAAGCAATCATTCCATAAGTGTAAAGCAAGTTTGAAACATTTCACATGAAAATTTGGAACATTACGATCAAGCTCTGAACCTTGGCAAAGCTAACCAGAGCTTATGCCGGAGCTTACCAAAGCTAGTACAACCTAGCGCTGGAGCTTACCAAAGCTAGTACATCCTAGTGCCGGAGCCTAGCACCGGAGCTAACCAAAACTAGTCGGAACTAGTCATACCAATAGTCAGAGCTAGAAAATCATGTCGGAGCTAACCAACATAAGTCGAACCTAGCAAAACATATCGGAGCTTAACAAAGACATGTCGTAGCTATCAAAGACATGCTGGAGATAAAGACAAAGCTCACCGGAGCTACCCAAAAACATTTCAGATCTAGACAAAGAAAGTCGGACCTATTGACGGACCTTGCAGAAGCTCGGAGCTAGAGTGTTGGACCTATTGACGGACCTTGTAGAAGCTCGGAGCTAGAGACGGACCTTGCTAAAAAGATGTTATGGCAGCATTCAAAACATTTATTGTCAAAGCCAATGTATTCAGCACACATAGGTCTCACAAATTGAAATTCTTGTTCACTTTTCTCCCAAATTAACTTTGTGGAATAAATTCTTTCCATCCGAACCAGATTAGTGTAGTAACCACTTTGTAGTCCTTGTATAGCGGGTTAGATTATCTCTTATGAACCATATAGTTTCTCCTTGCTAAACTATATACTCATATGAATGTCATGTTGAAATTCTTAACTCCATGTCTTCCAATTCAACTTTACAGACTCCATTTGCATCACGTTGAGGCCAACAGACAACATGAACTAAGTCCTTACATAAGTGTTGATCATGAGTATTCTATGATGGTGCCCATATTATGTAGGTTGTGCCAATGCTTAGGACTATTTTCGTAGACCCAATTGAAATCAAGCTTAATACCTTTTCACCTTATGAGCTTCTAGCTTTGACCATTCTTTGGTTCCTACACCTAATTATTGTTTTCATTCAAGATTCATATATCACTACTACAAAAAGCATTTTCACAGGCGCTTCGATATTTCAAACACAGGCGGTCCATTAAAAAATGAGATTGTTGTGACGAATGATACAATAGCCGTCTGTGATGACTAAACATCACAGGCGGATTTTAAAAAACAACCGCCTTTGTAAATACATTATTTTCTCGGGTGGCTATTAATTAAGAACCACCTCTACTGTAACAAACTTCACATGTGGTTTTTAATAAACCATCGCCTGGGTAAATACATGATTTTCACGAGCGGTCAATGATTAAGAACCGCATGTACAGGTTCAAACATCACAAGAGGTTTTTATTGAAGAACCGCCTAGACAAAGTCATTGTTTTCACAGGCTGCTTATTAATTAAGAACCGCCTATGATGCTGATAAGCTCCTATCAAGCTAATCCCTTCATAGCAATGTAAAAGCCCGCTTGTCGGAAGAACAAAAACGCAAAAATGCGAACTTAAAAATTTTGAAAATGGACTTGGAAATCCAAACTCACATGAACCATATGAGTTAACCCATGTTCACTAAAAATAGGAACTTGTTAAAATTTTACATATAGAATATGGTTGCTAATGTGGAATGGAACTTAAGGTGAGAAATCCTTAATTTCCAAGTATTCACATTTTCAATGAAAAGTTAAAGGAGAAAAGAAAACAAAATAGAGAGAAAGAAAAAGGAATTATTCCAACCCTAAAATGGGACATCCAAAAATATTCAAATCTCAGGCCGTAAATTCTTCCATGACCTTCTAATATTCCAAATTGACTCTCGGTAAAGTTTCAAAATTTTTAAAGCACGTTTCCCATTTATTGGACACGTACTAGGAGTTTAATTAGAGTCGACTTCAAATTTAAACTTTGTACTTAACTTTTTCCAAATCCATTCAAAAATTTTCTTGAGGTCCCTTATGGTTCAAAAAGAATAACTTCAAAGTTTCGGGATTTTTGAACCTAATCTACTATTTATTTCCTTGAGTCAAGTATCATCACTTAAATTCAAATTGAAACCTGAGTTCAAAATTCAACTTGCTCAGTTCTGAAATCTGATTGCACCATAAAATTCTTCACATTTTATTTAGTCATTGGGTCAA
Organism: Tuctoria greenei; assembly: GCA_036927565.1. Lineage (NCBI taxonomy): Eukaryota > Viridiplantae > Streptophyta > Magnoliopsida > Poales > Poaceae > Tuctoria > Tuctoria greenei. The sequence goes on from JAYESD010000010.1 coordinate 84,243,137, forward strand.
AGTTGAATATTTTTGAAACATGATTGCTAGCCCTTTTTGAAATTTGAAAAGAGAAGGGAGGAGAGTGAAGTGGGTCCCACATGTCATGTTTATCCTCGTGGCCACAAAAACAAAATTCGCTTCTTCTCTCCCGGTACTTATCACCGCGCCCGACTCCCTCCCTGGCCTTGCACGCTCTTCCCTCCTGACCCCGTCCGGCCACAGCGCCGCTCATGCGCCAGCCGCACCGCTCGCCTTGCCGCCGGCCCGCGCACTTCCCCGCGCCGTGCGCCTCCGCCGCTACCAGCTGGACCTGGCCCCGGCGCTCCGCCGCCTCACCGGCGCCACCCGTGACTACTCGCCTTCTCTGCGTCCGACCACCTCCTGGCCGTCGCTCGCCCGGCCGCCGGCCGTCTCTACTCCTGTGCCTCCCACGGCCCTGCGCTCCGGTCCGCCCGCTCGCCTAACCACGCCGGCGCTCCACCTCCCGCTCGCCCCTCCTCTCCCAGGCCGCGCCGCACGCTCAGTCCACTCCCGACCGCCACAAGATGCCCGTCGCCCCCTACTCCACGGCGCCCTGGCCGAGCGCCCTGCCGTCCTAACACCACTCCATCGCCGGCCACCCTGCTCACACTTGTTGCTCCTGGCCACCTCTGCCGCGCCAAAGCCGCCCACCTCCGGTGCCCGTCCACGTGCCGCCGACGCCGTGCTCCTGGCTGTCGCTCGCCGGAGCCGCACCACCCCACCAGCCACGTGCCACCAGCACCCAACACCGGTCGCGCCCCGCCTTCCAACCGCGGCGTCGCCCTACGCCCGGAGTCGCACCGCCCGGCGCACTCACCGTCGCCCAGCGCCACGGCGTGCCGCTCGCTGCCAACCCAGCTTTCTCCTAGCCGCGCACGCGCCTTGGCCGCGCCTCCCCATGCTCCATGCCGCCCATGGCCAAACGCATCCAGCCCTACTGTCACCCCCGGCTGACCTACTCATGTCGCGCCCATGCCGGCGACGGACACCCACCCTTGTCGCTGTCCAACACCTCAACCGGTGGTCGACACCCGGCATCATCACCCCGTTCCGCACCGAGGCTATGTCTTGGAAGCAAGGCAATTGTTTGGTGTGATGGATAAAATTCGGGAACACACCTTTGACACAATGGTATCGACAACTGGTCCAAGGTTAGCTCTTATTTTTCAAGAGTGATTGGATAAGTGAATGCAGCCAAGGTGTTCGATGAAATGGTTACAAGGCGAAACTAAGTGTGTTGCCGTTCAATGCTGGTCTATGGATGCAGGTCTATTCTGGGGTGGCAATCGACAAGGACATGTGCCAAGGTGCTCTTGGAATGTTGATGAAGTAACCGAATCAAGTACACACCCAAGATGTTCGGCGAAATGCCTACAAGGTGAGCCTTGCCCTGAAATACCTTGCTTGACGTCACCTACATCCGTTCGTCATGATCGCTAAGGTTACTCATGTGTTGTCAAGTCGTACGTCCAGTTTTCACATTGATATCATTCCTATAGGAGTCCCTAAGTTGATCTCTTTTGTCGTTTGTATCACGTTGGCCTGTCCGTGCGTGCTCGTGATGCTCCACCATGAGCCGCGTCGACGTCGTTGACCACATGACGTCGTCGTGACGCTCCGAGCCGTCATCGTGCCCTGGCATCGAGATGAAGGATGCTTGTGATGTGTGTGGTGCTGGAACACAAGCATGACTCGTCGGACAATAGTTGTCAAGCCAAATTAGGTTTTAGTCGAGATGAGAGTGATCGAGTCCTAGGTGTAATCTAGATGCTCGATGAAATGCCTTCTAGGTCAAACCAGGTGGGTCGGTGATCACCGATGACCTAGGGTAGAGGTATGCAAGAACGTTGCGACCAACAAGGAGAACTAGACCAAGGAGAACCTTGGATAAGAGTTCCTTGGTTGTGTCGAGGATGTTCCCTAACCGATCACAAGATTGGTTAACTTGGTGTACCACTTCATCGACGACAGGTTCGTCGAGTCGCTTATCAACAACCGAGTCGAAATCACTATCCTTAAGACTCACAAGGTGGTGTTCGGGATTCCGCTCACCCCATTGATGAGTCCGGGTCGATGTGGACCTCGCTAATCCGATCTTCTCGTGATGGCAAAGCATGACCGTCACGACAAGGTCTCGCATCATGTTTATGTCCTGAGAGCTTATCGAGCTCACCTGGACAATCTTGCAAAGGACACTGCAATAGTGTCGTGTCAGCACTTGAACGATGCTCGAGAAGCTTGCCGTAGAAACTACATTACCTAAAAGTCATTTGACGTTGTCTTGGTACTCATGATAGGTTAACAGTGCTTGTAATGACTTCTTAAGTCCAAGCCATGTTGATCTCAATTCAGTCCCAAGTGTTGTTTGGTTCCATCATGGTTCATCCTAAGTCAGGACCCTACGACAGCACTGCTCACTTAACTAGGTTTACTCATTTATGAGTTAAGTCAAGTTCGTTGGTCGACTGCTAAATCGCGACCTTCGTCTTGTACACTAGAATCATACTCAAGCTTTCGATGTCCCACCTTGATTTTTTGGGTCTTCCTTACACTTCTGCGCCCAACACTTCTTCACCATTCAGATTTGTCAATCTCGCGTGGCATAGCTTGAAGGGTGGTATGCTAAGTTGCAATATAGCTTTATGTTGTACCTTATACCGACACTACTATGTCTACCTTGAGTCATCCTCTGGTTACCCACACAACAGAGGCATATCTGTCCTTCCCAGTCAAACTCCTCGATCTTAAGGTTTACACAACCCCATAGAGTCTATTATTAAACTACTTAATTACCTAATTACATATATGCATATCATGTCGATAGGAACGTGATGATAGGTGATCGACGAGAAGTTTCGCTTGGAGGAGAAGGCCAGGGTGTCCACTTGAAGTCCTTGGCGAAGTCTGCACAGATGGACCACTAACAATTGACATTTGTTCGAGTCGCAAACTAAGGCAAGCCCCAGTTTGCATTGAAGAGCTTTTCAAAGTTTTGCAGTTTTTCTCACATTACGTCCTCAGTTGTTATTGTGCATTTACATATAAGGTGATTGATACTCCACTTGCATGACCACAAATCCCAGGGTTTGGTCGGAACGAGTTATAGTTTGACTTGTAGTAACTGCTTTGCTAAAGTATAGGAAATCTGGTAGAAGTCGAGTAGTTGGAATCTATTCGCGAGATAGGAATAACAGTTCACATGAGGGTGGAAGATTAAAAATGGCTTATGAAATAAATATGAGACCGGGCAAGGGAAATAGTAGTCGACGAGATGGAGTCTCGGTCGCATAGCCCTGCCTGTGTCGCTTGAGGACCGTGCCGTATGCGGCACCGTGTGGCAAGCTTGAAATGTACCACTTGCATAATGGTATATGGGCCCATTAAACTGATGTAACTCCAGACTATAGTGTGGAGACTCCTCGGTTGTCCTTGAATGGAGATGCGAAGGCATAAAGGTGTAAATCTTCTAGCGGACAACTTCGACGTGTCCGTGTAGGGGACCTTTTGCTCGGGATGAAGAGGTTTGTCGACATTGGGGTCTTGGGTGAAAGGTGGCCACATATGACGCGGGGAGGAGAGCACGTATGTGTCTCCCATGCGGGTGTGCGTGTCGTGCAGTCCGGGTGTGTCCTGATTGCAATCACCGTCCCTCGCGGTAATAGAGTACCACTTGTCCGTCGCTGTCGTGACATAGTAAATACTAAAGAAGCCCGAAAAATATATTGTATTGAATTATAATTGCTTTCCAACCTTGTATGACTTAGAGATAGAAAAACTAAAGTTTACAGTTTCGCCATACTTTAGCTGTAATAGCATTATGTGCTTTGAGCATGTCATATCATCGGCAAAGCGTTTCTTGTTTGATTGTGGAGTCCATGATGTGCCGTGCTTGAAGAATGTCATTTTCTACTTAAAACATGATTATAAGGATCCACTTATAGGTGAGTCTATTTATGCTATTCCTTACCTATGTTAGTAATCACCCTGCATATGTCTTGTGAGACTGTTATGTCTTGCTGAGCCTTATGCTCACTTTTGCGCTTTAACGATTTTTGCAGGTATTAGTTTTATTTCTGCTGTTCAGTTTGTACATGAGACTCGAGGTGTCGAGATAAATCTCATGTGAACCACGCCGCTGCTGATTGTTCTTCTTGTTGCTAGTGAGATGCGTCCTAGGGCATGGACGTCTTCTCTCCTGCTTAGTTAGGTGAGATTATGAGAATGTATTTTCCACTGCGTGTGTACCCCTGTTGTACACTCTTTTGTAAACTCTTCTTATTATGAAATGAAAACTTTATATGTTTTGGTATCCTTTCGTGTGTGCTGTTAGGTGCCGCATCGCACGGCACCACCCAATGAGATCCTCGGATGTGTGGACTCCGGTCCCCATAGGCATGATATCAGAGCTTCATTGGGAATAGCACGCTCAAAAAGAGCCTATTTTTGAAAACTCCGAAGTAGTCGAGTGAGGATTAGCTATATGCCCATTAAGGACTATTACTAGTATAAGTTATAAAGGTGGTGAACTAACTTGTTATATTATTTCTGTAACGACGCTCTGTCTTCAAGGTAAGAGGTAAGGTACGCTGCTGAGAGCGGATTAATCTCGCTAAACTCTGCATACGAGATATGGTATGTGAAATTTTTGTGGCTTAGCACGGAAAGTTAAAATGAGTCTCTGAAACTTTCCATGTTTATGAGAACATATGACACGCAGTACCCCAGCATGACACAAAATTAGTGGGAGCTTCCGTCGGGTGGTGTATAACCCGATAGTATGCATCTCTAGAACCATTCATGTTCTATGGGACCATGCGAAACACGTATGCCCGAGTGTGTATAAGCCGGTTCGTAAGGGAGTCTTTGCTGTACAAACGTATTTACAACCATGTATCTCGAGACATGACTTCGCTCGAGGGCGACTCACACCAGAGTCCTATGCATTTACTTTCATATATATTATTGTGACTGTCTGTCATGTTTCCCCGTGCCGCCCTTGAGGTGTGATGATGTGAAAGGGGATTGTTTGTCTTCTGCAGGTACACTAACTCCAGTAACGACCCGTGTAGAATACGTTTGCGAGTGATCGATATTAGGACCACCTCTAGACGTATCCGGATATACTGGGTTAGACTTTTCTTTTAGTAAGGCACGTAGTACCGTCAGTATCCCACTTGATACTTTGACCACCCCCACGAAAGAAATGGCTTCATATTCATATTAAGTCCAACTATCAGTTTCTGATATCTTGTGGACAAGGTAAAATGTTTCTTTTCAAGAGTAGGTGAACCAGAGTTCTTTGTTCCTGGCGAGAGTTTAGCTTGACTTCGCTGGGTTGAGACTTTGGTTAAGCATAAAGATCCATAGTGATATGCTATGGATAAGAAGGTCGTCAAGTCTCTTTTAAGATTCCATTTAGTTCCAAAGAAAATTATTAGTTGTGAATTAAGTTCTAGCCATCGGACTTGAGTTTTGAGCTAAGTTTCAAAATTTGAGTTTGTTCCCAAATTCTTGTGTTTCGAAGCCGGTGAGTTCTGTTTTCGAACAGAATTGACCTGGCTTTGAAATTCCATATCTTTTCAACCTGAAGGGCTATGAATGTAATTGAATTCTTTTTAGAAAGATTTTGAAGTCTTCTATAAGTTTTCTATTGATCTCCAAGCCAAAAGACGCTTTTATGATGATGAAAATGCACCGTTACCACAGCAGCTGCTGATCTGAAACTACATGGATCAGCATCTGAATTTTTGCCATATTTCCTTGTAGAAAGCTCTTATATTCCATTATGATACATTTCTGGAAAGGGTAAGAGCTATTCTACAACTTTGTTATTCAATGTTACCTCAAATTCAGTTTAAAACTAATTAAAAACTGGAGTTGAAGATAGTACATGTATATAGGTGCTATCTGAAACAGTCAAAAAAAATTCTGAAATTTGAACAGCCATAACTTTTAAATTTGAACAGCAACATAGGCATGTATATATATGTATGGAAAGCTTAAAGAGTACTCTATCAACTTCCTATTCAACACCAAGGCTAAAACTCGCAATAACATGGTCTAAATTGAAGTGTCGTTTAAGAGGTTCTGGCAGCCCGGAAGAGAAGACAGAATCTGAACTCTTCACCAATTGAATCATAACTTTTTGCAAACTTCACCTCTTCAGGCCTACATTATGGGGTAGGAAAGTATAGAGAGTCCTCTACAACGTTTCTATAGGACTCCAGAGTATAATCCATCTATAACATACTCAAAATTTCAAATTTCTAAACTTGATAAAATCTGGACAGCGAGTGGACAGTCGTGTATACAGTTACTGTTTCTCGCATAACTTGCTGTAGAATTGTCGAAAGACTTCATAATTTTCATTTATGGAATCTTGAGAATGTATGCAACAAGTTTTCTATGTATTATTTTTGCAAATGTTGATGTTTGTATATCTGAACATTGTGGACAAAATCAGCCTTAAACAAAGGAGGTGCTGTCCAAATTTTCAGAAAAACTGTCAACTTGCAAATGCCATATCTTCTCAACCAGAAGTGCTACGAGGGCAAGTAAGTACTCCCTAGAAAGTTTTGGAAGTCATCTACATGTTCTCTATTCAGATAAAGACCAAAATCTTTTCTTAAGTGTGTGAAATTTTGGATAATCGCAGAGACTGTCCAGGCATACCCAAACTGGACAGCAATCTGTACACCTCTGAATTTTACCCGTAACTAGCAGATTTTGCATCCAATGGTGTCGTGCGAGTAACCGTTGGACAGGTTAGAGAGTCAGCTACAATTTTTGCAATAGGCTCCAGTCCTGAATCGGTCATCTACCTATTCCAAATCAAGTTTGAATGCAGAGTGGTCAATCTGAACTGAATTCAAATTCTGAATGCTGAAATTTTTTCCAACTTCAAAAGTTCATATCTTTTAAACCCGGACTGATATGGATACAAATAAATGCATTATGGAAATATTATTACCTTGGATACAACTTTGTCAATAATAATATTTCCAGATTTCCATCAGAACAGCCTGAAAACTTTAGATCAAAACTGCTACTTTTTAAGCAGGTTCTGCTGAAAGTGCAGAAAATTCTGCTGAGTTTAAAATAGCATAACATGCAAACCAGAGATGATCTAGAGGAAAACCAATACTTTTTGGAAAGTTATTGCAGTGTACTTTAACTTTTTTGTTCACCTCAAGATATTATTTTGCCATTAACTGGATCAAAATCGAGTTTGTGTTCAGACTGGTCGTTTGTTACCATAGTCTGGCCAGTTTGAACCTTTTTGTTTTTGTTAGGCATTTGGTTCTCGAGTTCAACTCCAGGAGTTTCATAACATCACAGGTGTTGTAATTCAACAATAATTACCATTAGAGTTGAGTATTAAACTCAATCAAATCTCTTGGACTCGGTTGCTCATGATTTGTGTTCTAATTAGGCAACCGTGCACCCCACACTTTAAGGGTGTATTGAGCATGTGCTGCACCTCCATTAGTCAACGACCCTCCCCGTAAGGATTGTTTGGGGTAATTTTCCCGCTTACCTAGATTAAACCTTAAGGGGGAAGGAGTGCACCTAGTAATCAAAGTGATACGTTCACCTAGGCGTCATACCAGGGTACATCGACACCGAACCAACGTGCTGGAAGCAATGCTCAAGTAAGTAGGACCGAGTACAACATTGACTCATTGGGTCAATGTGAAGCTTAATTAACGGATCTTCTCGAACCCCGTTTCTTGGGGAGCTCGATCATCAAGTTAAAGAAGTCAGTTGATTCTTCACGCTAAACCACTCCCTTGCTTCAGTCTCTGAGACGAGAAGTCATAGGTGAGTAGTATGAGCTGGAAATTCTTTAGCAAGAACGTGCATCACTAACCAAGGTCGTGCCTAGCACAATACCTTGTCAACCACTTAGTGTAACCTACGGAAGTGATGAGAACCTTACTCTTCAAAGGTTACTCTCTTTTCAACTTCTGAAGGCAACCCCATCACACCTTTTAAAGGTTAGACATACTACCTTAGGAATCCTACGTGATGAAAACCTGACCCTTTGTTAAGGAATCACATCTACCTGTAAGCTGTGATTAGCAAGCTTCAGGGAACTTCACATCAACAAGAAGTTCAATCGTTTTGTTCCATTATGTACACTCCGTTGCCTTGAGATGAACCTCATCATCCCTTGCTAATGTTCTTACCTTGAAATTCTTGAACTTGGTCAAGACGTGAGTGACATTCGTCGTTCGACACTTTTAATGACCAAGACACATAATCCTTTTGTATCTAGGGTACTTCTGTTTGTGTCTGAGTTGTCTTACCCATTTTTGCTCAAAGCATAATACTGAATGCACCATACCTTGCATAATTATCCGCGGAGTTGCATTGTGTCTGCATCACATAATCCGGTTTGTGATGCATCATAAAACGTAATTACTAATGAGTTTTGAGCAAGAATATGTGACCCCGTTTAGATACTTAAGTAGTGCCTAACATTTTTAAGTTGTGATCAATTTTATCATTCGCAACGCCTTCGACTGGTTTCATTATCTTGAGTAGCACAAGGGACACATTGTGACTAAAACACAGTTGAGTCATTGTCCCTGACTTGTTGAAACTCAAATCGCCTTGAGTACTGGCAACCGACTGTTTCTAGTTGCAAGGAGTTTCTTATTGACTTCTCGACCTCGCTAGAACCTTAAATCTTTCTATTCGCAAGATTATTATTGATTACCAAACTTTGGAACTCTTTGACTTGTACTGCCTGATGGCATTGCTTCGGCTACAAAACCAAAGCAGAAAAGTATTCATAAGAGAAACATCTAGAGTTAATGATGCTTAACTATCATAGAACTCTAAGTACCTCCTCAATGAAGAAGGTTACTTCATTTTGACGGAAAGAAGAAGACCTCAACACCTCAACATACCTTTTTAAGACCCAAGTTTTACGATGTGATATTGTCATGTCGAGCCTCCTGTCAAGGTTATCAACTTAAAGACTGGAATCACTTGAAGCAAACTTTAGAATTTCTTAAGATGCCTGAAGATAATAATTATTTCGTAGAACCCAAGTCTTTAGGGTCGTTGTCATTTTCCTTAGTCAATGACCCTCTTTTACGGATTGTTCCCTCATCGTTTCTGTTATTCTACTTGTTAGAATCTCGGGACGAGATTCCTTTAAGGGGGAAGGATTGTAAAAGCCTGCTTTTCGGAAGAACAAAAACGCAAAAGTGCGAACTTAAAAAATTTGAAAATGGACTTGGAAATCCAAACTCACATGAACCATATGAGTTAACCCATGTTCACTAAAAATAGGAACTTGTTAAAATTTTACATATAGAACATGGTTGCTAATGTGGAAAGGAACTTAAGGTGAAAAATCCTTAATTTCCATGTATTCACATTTTCAATGAAAAATTAAAGGAGAAAAGAAAACAAAATAGAGAGAAAGAAAAATGAAATTATTCCAACCCTAAAATGGGACATCCAAAAATATTCAAATCTCAGGCCGTAAATTTTCCCATGACCTTCTAATATTCCAAATTGACTCTCGGTAAAGTTTCAAAATTTTTAAAGCATGTTTTCCATTTATTGGACATGTACTAGTAGTTTAATCAGAGTCGACTTCAAATTTAAACTTTGTACTTAACTTTGTCCAAATCCATTCAAAATTTTTCTTGAGGTCCCTTATGGTTCAAAAAGGGTAACTTCAAAGTTTCGGGATTTTTGAACCTAATCTACTATTTATTTCCTTGAGTCAAGTATCATCACTTGAATTCAAATTGAAACCTGAGTTCAAAATTCAACTTGCTCAGTTCTGAAATCTGATTGCACCATAAAATTCTTCACATTTTATTTAGTCATTGGGTCAAAGTTGAATATTTTTGAAGCATGATTGCTAGCCCTTTTTGAAATTTGAAAAGAGAAGGGAGGAGAGTGAAGTGGGTCCCACGTGTCATGTTTATGCTCGTGGCCACAAAAACAAAATTCGCTTCTTCTCTCCCGGTACTTATCACCGTGCCCGACTCGCTCCCTGGCCTTGCACGCTCTTCCCTCCCGACCCCGTCCGGCCACAGCGCCGCTCATGCGCCAGCCGCGCCGCTCGCCTTGCCGCCGCCCCGCGCACCGCCCCGAGCCGCGCGCCTCCACCGCTGCTGGCTGGACCTGGCCCCGGCGCTCCGCCGCCTCACCGGTGCCGCCCGTGCCTACTCGCCTTCTCCGCGGCCGGCCACCTCCTGGCCGTCGCTTGCCCGGCAATCGGCCGTCTCTGCTCTTGTGCCTCCCACAGCCCTGCGCTCCAGTCCGCCCGCTCGCCTAACCACGCCGGCGCTCTACCTCCTACTTGCCCCTCCTCTCCCAGGCCACGCCGCGCACTCAGTCCGCTCCTGACCACCGCGCGATGCCTGTCGCCCCATACTCCACGGCGCCCTAGCCGAGCGCCCTGCCGCCCTAACACCACGCCATCGCCAGCCACCCTGCTCACACTTGTTGCTCCTGGCCGCCTCTGCCGCGCCGAAGCCGCCCACCTCCGGCTCCCGTCCATGCGCCGCCGACGCCGTGCTCCTGGCCGTCGCTCGCCATAGCCGCACCACCCCACCAGCCGCGCGCCTCCAACACCCAACATCGGCCGCGCCCCGCCTTCCAACCGCGGCGTCGCCCCACGCCCGGAGTCGCACCGCCCGGCGCGCTCACCGCCGCCCAGCGCCACGGCGCGCCGCTTGCCGCCGACCAAGCTTTCTCCTAGCCGCGCACGCGCCTTGGCCGCGCGCTCCCCATGCTCCATGCCGCCCATGGCCAAGCGCATCCAGCCCTACTGTCACCCCCGGCTGCCCTGCTCGTGTCGCGCCCATGCCGGCGACAGTCACCCACCCTCGTCGCTGTCCAACACCTCAACCGGTGGTCGACACCTGGCATCGTCACCCCGTTTCGCACCGTGGCTATGTCTTGGAAGCAAGGAAATTGTTTGGTGTGATGGTTAAAATTCGGGAACACACCTTTGACACAATGGTATCGACAACTGGTCCAAGGTTAGCTCTTATTTTGCAAGAGTGATTAAATCAGTGAATGCAGCCAAGGTGTTCGACGAAATGGTTACAAGGCAAAACTATGTGTGTTGCCGTTCAATGCTGGTCTATGGATGCAGGTCTATTCTAGGGTGGCAATCGACAAGGACATGTGCCATTGTGCTCTTGGAATGTTGATGAAGTAACCGAATCAAGTACACACCCAAGATGTTTGGCGAAATGCCTACAAGGTGAGCCTTGCCGTGAAATACCTTGCTTGACGTCACTGACATCCGTTCGTCGTGATCGCTAAGGTTACTCATGTGTTTTCAAGTCGTACGTCTAGTTTTCGCATTGATATCTTTCCTGTAGGAGTCCCTAAGTTGACCTCTTTTGTCGTTTGTATCACGTTGGCCTGTCCGTGCGTGCTCGTGATGCTCCACCATGAGCCGCGTCGACGTCGTTGACCACATGACGTCGTCGTGACGCTCCGAGCCATCATCATGCCCCGGCATCGAGATGAAGGATGCTTGTTATGTGTGTGGTGCTGGAACACAAGCACGACTCATCAGACAATAGTTGTCAAGCCAAATTAGGTTTTAGTCGAGATGAGAGTGATCGAGTCCTAGGTGTAATCTAGATGCTCGATGAAATGCCTTCTAGGTCAAACCAGGTGGGTCGGTGATCACCGATGACCTAGGGTAGAGGTATGCAAGAACGTTGCGACCAACAAGGAGAACTAGACCAAGGGGAACCTTGGATAAGAGTTCCTTGCTTGTGTCGAGGATGTTCCCTAACCGATCACAGGATTGGTTAACTTGGTGTACCACTTCATCGACGATAGGTTTGTCGAGTCGCTTATCAACAACCGAGTCGACATCACTAGCCTTAAGACTCACAAGGTGGTGTTCGGGATTCCGCTCACCCCATTGACGAGTCCGGGTCGACGTGGACCTCGCTAATCCGATCTTCTCATGATGGCAAAGCATGACCGTCACGACAAGGTCTCACATCATGTTTAAGTCCCGAGAACTTATCGAGCTCACCTGGACAATCTTGCAAAGGACACTGCAATAGTGTCGTTTAAGCACTTGAACGATGCTCGAGAAGCTTGCCGTAGAATCTACTTTACCTAAAAATCATTTGACGTTGTCTTGGTACTCATGCTAGGTTAATAGTGCTTGTAATGACTTCTTAAGTCCAAGACATGTTGATCTCAATTCAGTCCCAAGTGTTGTTAGGTACCATCATGGTTCATCCTAAGTCAGAACCCTACGTCAGCACTACTCACTTAACTAGGTTTACTCATTTATGAGTTAAGTCAAGTTCGTTGGTCGACTGCTAAATCGCGACCTTCGTCTTGTACACTCCAATCATACTCAAGCTTTCGATGTCCCACCTTGATTTTTTGGGTCGTCCTTACAATTCTCCGCCCAACTCTTCTTCACCATTCTGATTTGTCAATCTCGCGTGGCATAGCTTGAAGGGTGGTATGCTAAGTTGCAATATAGCTTTATGTTGTACCTTTCAGTTCATACCGACACTACTATGTCCACCTTGACTCATCCTCTGGTTACCCACACAACAGAGGCATATCTGTCCTTCCTAGTCAAACTCCTCGATCTTGAGGTTTACACAACCCCATAGAGTCTATTATTAAACTACTTAATTACTTAATTACTTATATGCATATCATGTCGATAGGAACGTGATGATAGGTGATTGACGAGAAATTTCGCTTGGAGGAGAAGGCCAAGGTGTCCACTTGAAGTCCTTGGTGAAGTCTGCACAGAAGGACCACTAACAATTGACATTTCTTCGAGTCGCAAACTAAGGCAAGCCCCGGTTTGAATTGAAGAACTTTTCAAAGTTTTGCAGTATTTCTCACATTACATCCTCAATTGATATATTGCATTTACGTATAAGGTGACCACAAGTCCCAGGGTTTGGTCGGTACAAGTTAGAGTTTGACCTGTAGTAACTGCTTTGCTAATGTATAGAAAATCCGGTAGAAGTCGAGTAGTTGGAATCTACTCACGAGATAGGAATAACAGTTCACATGAGGGTGGAAGATTAAAAATGGCTTACGAAATATATATGAGACCGGGCAGGGGAAATAGGAGTCGACGAGATGGAGTCTCGGTCGCATAGCCCTGCCTGTGTCGCTTGAGGACCGTGCTATATGCGGCACCGTGTGGCAAGCTTGAACTGTACTGGTTGCATAATGGTATATGGGCCCATTAAACTGATGTAACTCTAGACTGTAGTGTGGAGACTCCTCGGTTGTCCTTGAATGGAGATGTGAAGGCATAAAGGTGTAAATCTTCTAGCGGGCAACTTCGACGTGTCCGTGTAGGGGACCTTTTGCTCGGGATGAAGAGGTTTGTCGACATTGGGGTCTTGGGTGAAAGGTGGCCACGTATGACGCGGGGAGGAGAGCACGTATGTGTCTCCCACGCGGGTGTGCGTGTCATGCAGTCCAGGTGTGTCCTGATTGCAATCACCGTCCCTCGCGGTAATAGAGTACCACTTGTCCGTCGCTGTCGTGACGTAGTAAATACTAAAGAAGCCAGAAAAATATATTGTATTGAATTATAATTTCTTTGCAACCTTGTATGACTTAGAGATAGAAAAACTAAAGTTTACAGTTTCCCCATACTTTAGCTGTAATAGCATTATGTTCTTTGAGCATGTCATATCATCGGCAAAGCGTTTCTTGTTTGATTGTGGAGTCCATGATGTGCCGTGCTTGAAGAATGTCATTTGCTACTTAAAACATGATTATAAGGATCCACTTATAGGCGAGTCTATTTATGCTATTCCTTACCTATGTTAGTAATCACCCTGCATATGTCTAGTGAGAGGTTAAGTCTTGCTGAGCCTTATGCTCACGTTTGCGCTTTAACGATTTTTTCATGTATTAGTTTTATTTCTGCTGTTTAGGTTGTACATGAGACTCGAGGTGTCGAGATAAGTCTCATGTGAACCACGCCGCTGCCGATTGTTCTTCTTGTTGCTAGTGAGAAGCTTCCTAGGGCATGGACGTCTTCTCTCCTGCTTAGTTAGGTGAGATTATGAGAATGTATTTTCCGCTGCGTGTGTACCCCTGTTGTACACTCGTTTGTAAACTCTTCTTATTATGAAATGAAAACTTTATATGTTTTGGTATCCTTTTCGTGTGTGCTGTTAGGTGCCGCATCGCACGGCACCACCCAATGGGATCCTCGGATGTGTGGACTCCGGTCCCCACAAGCAAGCTCTTGTAGATGCAAGTAACACCCGTGACTCATCATTTGGATTGTTGAATGCTTCAATTTAAGCCTGATTATACCATGGAAGGATCTTCCCATCCATTTGAAGGATTTCTTTCCCTCTTGTCCTTTTGAAAAACATACGAAGATGCTCATTTATCAGTTTTAATGGCTGGATATATTGACTAAAAATCAGTACCTTCTCTCTCAGTTCTTTACACAAGCGATGAAGCGAACAACTTCAATCACTGATCTTGTTTTTACCCTTTCATAGGGATTTGACCTTAATCTTTCAAGAATAGATTTATCAATAAGTGAAGCTTCCTTATCATACATGTTGATGGCAGTAATAAGCGAAGGCTGTGCCAAAAATAACGAGATCTGAATTGGACTGAAGACAAAGAGATACTACATGAGTGGCAATGTCAAGGTTACAGGTCGTGATGCTATGATGGCAGCCTTCAACAACATGAAAAGTGATGCTAAGGCTATGCTTGCATCAACCAAGGCATGTTGTGAGGGCATAACACTTATTGGGGCAAGCATAACCGTGACGCCCCAACAAGTGTTATGCTCTCACAACATGCCTTGGTTGATGCAAGCATAACCTTGGCATCACTTTTCATGCCTTTATATAGGCGTGTGTTTTCACAAGAGAATTTTAATATAAAAACCGCCAGTGATAAAAATTAATTAAGCTCAATACATTTTTCAGGGGTTTTTTAACTTCTGCATAGGCGGTTGTTGCTAAAAAACCGCTTGTGATAATGGCCCGAGCCTAGACATCAATTTTCTTTTCCCTTGCTTCTCTTTTATTTAGATTCCAATATAGATACTCAAACATGTATAGATTCTGCAAATTAAGTACAAATTCGATGGTTCTTTCTTCTATATTTTTCAAAAATTAATATCTACCACCCGGACAAAATATTTTAAAACTTTATAGCTAACATTGTAATGCTTTTGTGAATATCAAGTTAATTTATACTCATATATTATTCACATTTTCGTATCTCCTACAAAAAGGGATGCTTCACTGAAATTGGTTTGTGTGAACATATTTGTCTTATTGATACATGTCTGAATTTCGTTAAATTTTTTAAAGCATTCCAACATGTCAAAATTCAAATTATCCATCATTCTAATCAAATGCTCAATATACATATGAGGCATTCATCAAATTTTGAACACACAATTATTCAAAAAAATTTAAAAAATCTGAAAAAAATCATAGAGGTTGGAATTATGACTAAAAGTTCCATTGAAAAATTAAATGAAAAACCTATTATATTCATCATGATAGAAAAATGACAAATAACCAGTGTTATTTGTTTTTTTATGTTCTAACAAATTTCAAAGGCTTTCCCAAGTGAAATTAAATGGGAACCTTTAATACTAAACCACATTACAAGAAAGTGGAATTTGGGCTTTTAAAAGGCCCCTCATTTTAATCAAGAATATCAATAAAGCCTAGACTCAGTACATTTTTTTCAGGTGGTTTTTAACTACTACATAGGCGGTTGTTGCTAAAGAACCTCTTGTGATAATGGCACGAGCCTGTTCTTCAGTTTTCTTTTCGCTTGCTTCTTTTCAATTTTGATGTCAATATAAATACTCAAACATGTATAGATTCTGCAAATTGAGTCCAAATTCAATGATTCTTTTTTCTATATTCTCCAAAAATTAATATCTACAACCTGGACCAAATATTTGAAAACTCGTATAGATAACATTGTAATGTATTGGTAAATATCAAATTAATTTATACTCACATATTATTCACATTTTTATATTTCCTAAAAAAAGGGATCCTTCACTGAAATTGGTTTGTATGAACATATTTGCCTTATTTATACAGGTATGAATTTTGTAATTTTTTAAAGCATTCCAAGATGTCAAAATTCAAATTATCCATCATACTAATCAAATGCTCATATACATATGAGGCATTCATCATGTTTTGAAGACACATTGATTCAATAAAATTTAAAAAATCTGAAAAATTCATAGAGGTTGGCATGATGACTAAAAAGTTCCATTGAAAAATTAAATGAAAAATCATTATATTCATCATAATAGAAAAATGAAAAATAATCAGTGTTATTTTTTTATGTTTTGACAAATTTCAAAGTCTTTCCCAAGTGAAATTTCATAGGAACCTTTAATACTAAAGCATATTACAGGAAAGTGGAATTTGGGCTCTTGAAAGGCCCCTCAATTTAATAAAGAATATTAATTAAGCCTACATAAAGATCTTTTCAGGCGGTTGGTACTGAATAACTGCCTGAGAGATATCATCTTCTCAGGAGGTTATTACTAAATAATCGTCCGACATAAAGTCATCTTCTCAGGCGGTTGGTACTTAATAACCACTTGAGAGAAGTCCTCTGCTCAGGCGGTTGGTACATAATAACCGCTTGAGAAGATAGGTGTCTGTATATAGCGCTCGACTTCCTTGGGAAACCCAAACTCGGGCGAAATCACTTAGACACCGTCAGGCTGCCAAAATTTCATTTGCTACCAAGTCTACAACGTCGAGGTTCACCCTCGCCGTCGAGCTTCGCCGTCGTCGCCGAGCTTCGCCCTCGCTGCTTCCTTCCCTTCCTTCCAGGTACGTTGAGCTTTGCCCTCGTCGTCGCCGCTGATCTTCGACCTTGCTGCCAGGTATGCTGCCGCTTCCTTTCCTCCTTCATCCGCGTGCCGCCTCCCTTCTCGCCCTTGCCGCTGCCAAGTCATGTCGTCGCAGCTGCCACACCCTAGATTTTCCCTCGCCGCCAAACTACTCTCTAGGTTTACTGCAAGAGGAATAATAAGGATGACCATTTAAGACTTAGTTAAAAATCACCCAAGATGTGGAGGTTAGCAGAAATGACGTTCACATAAAGTTGGAGGTCGAGTCCACTCGACTTCGAGTCCATCTTAGTGTTCCTGAGCAGTTCACCTTCAAACTGATGCCTAGTACACACAGATAAAAATATACAAGATAACCATTCCAATTTTACTGAACCCACATCAAGATTAAACTGGAGTCAACAATAATTGTAAAACATAAGTGGAGTCTAGAATTTGTCAATGTGTTTCGTCAAATGAAGATTGTAGGTCATATGAAGATTGGCAATAAAGATTGTAGTTCATATGTGTCGAAGCGTATGAACGACACTTCTGTCGGTACTACTAAAATGTAGCTCGTGGAGGTTCTTGTATCGGTTGGGGCGCGAGGAGATCTTAGAAAAGATGATGACACAGAAGATTTAAGTGGTTCGGGCCGCCTGAGCGTAATACCCTACTCCACGGGGTGTGTGTTGTTGTATTGAAGATTTCAGTAGTGTTGGCGTGCGTATCCGCTTAAATGTCCATGTACCGTGTGGTGCAATCCTTTTATAGTCTAAGGACTGGCCGTTACATCACTTGCCTGACCCGACATGTGGCCCTGGCGTATTTAAGAGCCTAATACACGGTCTAAGAGTATTAAGCGTGATTAACAGTGTGATAACGTGCCTTAATGGCAGCATTACCCCTATTAACAGCCCATTGATAGTGTGTCATTAATATAGCATTAATGACATGTAATTAGATCTTTTAACTATCGCTTTAACTATCCCTTGAATGTCTATGCTGTTGGAGATCCTCCAATATCCTCGTTAGTGTATGGTCTGGAGGATCCACACGTGGCAGCTCCGGAGCTTACCCTCAGCAGGAGATTGGTCCAGAGCTACCATACACGTGGCGGCACCGGAGCTCCCCTCTACTAGGGGTTAGGTCCGGGGTCAATATATACGTGTCAACCGCATGGCTGCCCTATGTTGGAAGTTCAGCTCTGGTCTATCATTACACGTGGCAACCCCGAAGCTACCCATATGATGGAGGCGGGCCCAGTGCTGAGTGACATGTGGGGCCTGAGGAAGCCTTCAACTCTGACACGTGGAACTCTCTTGCACTTCTTGCGGGATCATAGGGTACCCGGTACACAAGGTATCGACAGTGGCCACCGGGCCCACCTCGTGGAGAAAACCGTTCGGGTTAAGTTGTTCTACCGGAGATGGGGCCATCCTCGATTCCCACGCTGTAGCTTCAAAGGACTTTTGATGTACCATTGGGGCGATTGTTCGAGGTTAAACCATCATCGCGTGGCTTGTTTTGAATGCGTCATATGAGATATTTGGGTCCGGAACTCATGCAATTGAATGTTGCCGGTTGCCAATACAAAACTGTATCGGTTCTGAGTGCCTTGTCATACTTGCCGCCTTTGGGTTTACTGCCGCCCATCATGACAATGGTTCGCCTGGGGTGAGAACCTCGACCTCTTCGTCGGAGTGGCCACGGGCCCATTTGTCATTGACGGGGTAGATTCTTTGTAACGTGGACTTGCTTTCGTTGCGGTTTCCATCCAAGCTTCGAGGAGGCTTACATAAGAAGGAAAGCCCGCATGGTTTGGGGACTCTTTACGCTTTTGATTAAACTCGCGCTCAGAGCCTCCCAAACTTTTGCCTAGCTTTATCTTCTTTCGCTCCACTTTGCCGCGATGGAGTTAGGTCTTCCCAAGAGCCGCATCCAGAACAAGGACAATCTGATGAAGGTCTGGACCATCATGGGATGGTCCAATGACTTCTTCAACCACATGGTCCGTGCCGACAAGCTCCCCTCCAAGAAGGAGTGCCACAGGGAGATGGTGTACTTCTTGGCGTACGCCATGGTGGGATTGATCCCACCTTTCTCGAGCTTCATCTTAATGCTGCTGGACTTCTACAGCCTCCAACTGCATCACCTAGACCCGCACTCCCTTCTGCTCGTGGCCACATTCATCCACTTTTGCGAGATGTGGGTGGGCATGCCTCCCTGCGTCATCTTGTTCCGAACCTTCTTCATAGCTCATTCCACCGTCAAGGGGACAGAGTTGCTTGGCTTATACTACTTCAAGAAGCGCAAGAACTGGCCCTTCAAGTACTTAAAATCATTCCCCTCTAGCAAATGGGACGACTGGAAGAAGGATTAGGTTGTCATTGCAATGGAGGAGTACAACATGTTGGAGCTACCCCAAGGACTCCCCAACATTGACACTAATGCCTACAATGTAGTTCCGAAGCTATTGGATGTATTTAATCCTGTCCTGACTAGGATCTGAGAATGTGTGGAGGGTGGAGTGACCCCCAGATGGTCTTCGGAAATTTCTTGGTGAACAGGTGGGCTCCGCTAAGGAGGAGAGAGAATCTAGCCTGGGCTTTCAATAGTGTGATGGATGACAACTGGATTGAAACCGGTTGGAAATCCAACTTGGATGACGAAGCTTTGAAGCTCCATCTCAAGAAATTTCAGCATGGGACTATTGACGATGATGCATTAGATCCCCCGACTGCTTTCTTGCCTTTAAACATGATTCTAGAAGTCAGTAGTGAGCTACAGAGGAAGATGTCGGTGCTAGACAACCTCGGTGACATGAAAAAGCGCCGGACCTCCAGGGTTGTAATCCCTGGAGCTTCTAAAGAGGTGACTGTCCCTGCTCCGAGCCAGAGAGTTGAAGACATCGGCAAGGGCAAGGGCAAGGATCCAGCCAAATCTTCCAGCTAGAAGAGAAAACTGAAGCATGCTGATGGAAGGTGTGTCAGGCCTGCTCCATCTACAACTATCACCTCGGCTGGGGAAATACCAACGACGACGGCAGGCTCCGGGTGACATTCCGGAGCTCCCTCCGTGCCAACCATGGCAAGTTCCGGCTCTGAGTCTCCGGCGAAGTGGTTTCGCACCGATGGGAGCAGTACCTTACCAAGGTAAGATTTGCTTTTTCACCTTGATTTGCCACTCTTATTTTGTCATGTTTTGAATCTTCCAATTTTTTTACTGCAGGGCGTCAAAGTTGGGGTCTAAAGATCTAGCCTCTGTCGCAACAGCCGAAGCAGTGTGGACGGAAACTCCAGCTTCAACCCCCGTGCATCCTCAAGTGATGGCTGAGGTCACGGCAGCTCGGCACCAGCTGTCATGGATCTATATTCAGAGTCATCACAAGAGACTCCTGTGTTAGCGCTAGATCACGGGGGAGATGTGCATGAATACGCTCCAGTAGCAGCGTCACCAGTGGCTGATGCTCTGGCACAGGACGCGGAGATGGTGGAAGCTCCAGTAATGGGGCCGGAGGTAATTTAGGCTCCGGTCGCTGCGCCAGATGTTGCTGCTGAACCGGTTGATGAACCGGTGGTGCCAGAAGCTCCGGCCCTTGAGCCGGAGTCATTGATGCCCCGACAACCGAGTCGGTGGTACTTGAAGTTCCGGCCCTTGAGCTAGAAGTTGTTGAAGCTCTGGCAATTGAGTCGAAGGTTGCTGATGTACTGGCGCCTGAGCAGACGATGGAAATAGCATCGGGAGAAGTTCCAACGACCACCCCGGAAGTAACTGCTCAGAGCTGCCTATGCCCGAGGAAGAACACCATGAAGAGGCGGAGGCAGTATCTTCACCCGCAGAACCAACAATTGAAGTTCCCACATCAGGACCTTCGACTTCGGCTCCGGAGGTAGAAGTTCTCCCAGTGGGTTCTTCCTCTACTGCTGCCGAAGAGCTCCTGGAGGGCGGCCCCAGTGCCGTGGAAACTCAGGGAACCACGCTTGTGTCGTGGGACCCTATTTATGTTCTTGAAGACCCCTTGGAGCCAGCGGAGGTGACGCCAGAAGGTCCAGAGCCTATTCCCTTGGCATTGTCCATAGACAATGCCTGCTCAAGCCTTCGCCTAGTTTAGGTCTCCTTCGATCACGAATGATGTTGGCACAACAGGTTCAACTTTGAAGAGGAGCGCCACACCTTGAGGCGTTGGCACAACAGGTTCAACTTTGAGACCAAGCTTGCACAAATGAGGCTTGCTGATCAGAAGGAGTGGTGAAGAGGCAAACGACCCAAATGGAATACTAGGGCAAACTGCTAGAGGAGAAGGAAGCCGCCATCAGGGCACTAAATGCTAATTATCGGGAGATCCTCGAGCATGACAAGGAAAGTAGTGATGTTGTTGACAAGCGTCATGAAAACCTCAATGAATTAAACGAGGTCCTCTTGAAGCGTCAGGCAGATCTTGATGCAAGAGAAGAGAAGCTCCTGGAACAGCAGGAGGATGTTTTGAAAAGGGAAGAAGAGCTCGGTCACAAGTTGATTCTGGATGAGCAAAATTTAGTAGATCGTTCTAAGAAGTTTGATCTGTGCAGTATGGAGGAGGAGGAAAAGTACTGGAAACTGGTGCAGGAACTCTCGAAAAGAGAATCTGATGTTGCCACCAAAGAAGAGAAAGTAAGGGGCAGGGAGAAGGACCTGCGGAATGGCAGAACCACATCCACCTCCGAGAGACGGAGCTAGCCGACCGTGAATAGCAAGTGGCTGAGAATATGCAGCAACATGCCAAAGCGATGGAGCGCCTCGCTCGGGAGAGTTCGGAGCTAGCGGCCCCCCAGAGGTCACTGGAGGACCTGCAGAGCTCGAGGGAAACCGTATCCATGATGTTATGGGATTTTCTGGGAAGTGCAAACAGGGCCCTTGTGCCTCTTGGCTTCAGTCCAGTACACCCGGAGGACCCAGCGCAGGAGCTGGACCAGACGCTGGTGGCGCTTGGCTCTGCTGGCAGCAAACTTGATGCAATGGGTAATGTCATCACTGATCAGCTGGAGATAGAGGGGGAATCTCTTGCCAAAAACGTCGCTGAGTATGTCTTTGTGTGTTACAGAAGCCGAGACCCCCAATTTTCTCTCGATCCAGTCTTTGAAAGACTCATTGCCGAAGAGGAGGATGCCGCCAAAGCTTTTGTCCCAGAGGGTGCTGAGAAGGTTGCTTCGTTTTTCCACAGGACTTAGATCCTCCAGTAGCTAGGATATTTTCCTTTTGACTTTTGCTGTAATGCTGATTTCGTAATACAGTACTTTGAATGAATGAAATCCACTCTTTCTACTATGAATTTGAATTTATCTTTGTGTTCAATATACTGTGCTTTGTCTTGTTGGCCACCTGGTATATGTGCACAATTCAATTGTGAACATGTACCAAAAGGATTTGATAGTATGTTGATGACTTGAATGCTTCAAACTTATAGATTTTAGGTCTGAAGTATTTATCTCCGATACCCTTTGCCACGTTGACAGCAGGCCCCCTGGGTTGTCAGAGCTTGATAGGCCCGACATCACCCACTATCAACGCATGGAATGTCGACGGTGGGCCCCCTGGGGTTGTCGGAGCTTAGTAGGTTCGAGGGCACCCACTATCAACGTGGAGAACATTGACAGCGGGCCCCCTAGGGTCGTTGGAGCTTGGTAGGTCCGACGACACCCACCGTCAATCGTAGATAATGTTGGGTGGTTATGCCATCTTCACATGAATTATACTTTATGTCAATGTCAGACCATCATGGAAGTTACCGGAGCTTGTTAGCTCTGGTGGTGCCCATTTTCAGTGTTCGAAAACATCGACGGTGGGCCCCCTTGGAGGTTGTCACAATTTGATAGCTCGTGCATCGTCCACCACTGCTGTGTTTTTCCTATACACTAAAGACAAGAAAAAGAGTAAAAATCGTCCTCGTGTCTATAAATTGTTTGAGACTTATCATTCTTATTTTAGTTCTAGATCCAAAGAAATTCAATATGATAACAAGTATATAAATGTAATCTTTCCAGATCCGTATGCTTTTTTAGTACTCACCCTACTGAGGCCCGCTGGGGTGTAGGTAGAGTGGCGTACATAGGGTGCAGGACCAGGATAAGTCGATAGCACACTCCAGACCTATGTTGGCTTGGCGTTCAGGCAAGTAAACTATGCAGCAATGTTAAGATCCAAGAGATCATCAATATAACTTGTAACACACATGAATAAATTGGACTAAAACTTAAAAAGAATTGCACAACTTCATTATATACAAAAAGGATAAAAATAATAATTTGAAATACCGAGCCTTGTACAATAATAAATGCACGTGAAGTCTGTTTTCACATAACAATGTTCTTCATTATAGGTCTGGATTACAGGGGAGACAAGGACACACTTAGGGTATAGGACCACACTAAGTGTGTTATACATCTTGTAGTAGCCCTTGGAAGGTAGTTACACATTTCGTGCTGTGACTGTATCAAGTGTTACTTGAACTTCCCGGACCCTCGCGGAGGGGTCCGGATGCTCTCCCGGGGGACCTACCCGATTCTATATATTGACTCTACAACATACATTGTGTGTAATTACAGACTCACCTCCGTGATTCTAAGTATAAAACTTACGGAGGTGCTCGATGTTCCAAGGATTAGGAAGTGGAGTCCCATCCTTGGTTGCCAAGCAAACGCATCCGGGACGAGATACATTGATCACTCGGAAGGGACCTTCCAACCTGGGGGAAAGTTTGTTCATCCCTCGCGAGTTAGTATTTTCTGCAGCACCAGATCGCCTTCTCCGAGCTGTCGGTTCAGCACATGCCTTTGATGATAGCGTCGGAGCACTTGGCGATAGCGTGCATTCTGAACAGCTGCTTGGCACCTTCCCTCATCGACGAGGTCAAGGTCTTCCAGCCGGAGCAAGTCCTGCGCGGCTTCGTCGAAGGTCCGGCCCTGGAGCGACCCCATGGTGATCTCCGGAGGAAGGAAGCTTCAGCTCCGTACACCAGGAAGAAGGGTGTCTCCCCAGTTGACCGGTTAGGTGTTGTCCTATTCGCCCAAAGAGTAGATGGAAGCTCTTCAATCCAGTTGGCTCCATGCGTTTTCAGGCTCTTATATGTGCGCGTCTTGAGTCCTTTTAAAATTTCTGCATTTGCTCTCTTGTCTTGACCATTGCCTGTTGGGTGAGCTACTGATGCGTAGCTGACTTCAATGCCAAGGTCTTCGCAATATTTTTTGAATGCGACACATGTAAATTGAGTTCCATTGTCAGTTATGATTTTGTTCGGAACTCCAAATCTGCATATTATGGACTTCAAGAACTTGATTGTTGATTGCTTGTTGATTGTCACAACTAGAGTAGCTTCTGGCCACTTGGTGAACTTGTCGATGGCGACGTACAGGAACCTGTAATCTCCGACGGCTTTTGGGAATGGTCCCAATATGTTCATAACCCACAAAGAGAATGGCCATGTAGGAGGAATCCTTTATAGTGACTAAGCCGGAGCGTGAATTTGTTTTGTGTGGAACTGACACGCTTCACACTTTTCACAAACTCAACTGCATCCTAGAAGGCTTTACCAACCAACGAACAGGAAGATGCGTGGTTCCCACACTCACCGTCGTGGATCTCCGCAAGGAGCTTGCGACCTTCTTCCCCTGCAATGCACCGCATTAGAATGCTGTTGGCACCAAGCCGGTGGAGATCCCCTTCTACTAGCATGTATCTTTTAGCCAATCTGACGATCTGGTCAGCGGATACATCGTCTTCAAAAAGGATGTTGTCTTTCAAGTAGCTCCTGATCTCTGAGATCCATGCATTGAAGCTAACTTGAGCTCCTAAGTCTTGCGTGCTGGGTTGCTCGGAGCTTCCGATAGCACCTACGACCCTTGGCGGACACCATGGTAACAAGGTCAGTGTGACCACCAGCTTCGAGGTGCTGATCTTGCCCCCTTCGCTCAGTTTGGCAGACTGAGCTGTTGGTCTTGACAACCTCTGGATGAAGATTCTGTCGGGATCTGGAGCTCCGGTTGAGGCCTTCGTCAAGAGTTCATCAGCTTCAGCATTATGGAGACGCTGAACATGATGGAGATCCAGGACTTCAAAGTCCTTCTGGAGCTTCTGGACTTCAAGGAGATAAGAGGCTAGCTGGGGGTTCATGCAACAGCATTCACCTTTGACTTGTTCTATGATGAGCTGCGAATCACCCGTCACAAACAGTTGTTTGACACCATAGGATACTGCCACCTTGAGCCAGTAGAAGAGAGCTTCATACTCCGCCATGTTGTTGGTTGCCTTGAAAGGTGAACCACGTATTTCACCTTCTCCCCGGTCGGAGTGAGGAGAAGTATTCCAGCTTCAGGCCCCTACTTCTGCAGGGAACCATCGAAATAGAGAGTCCAATGAGGTTCGGTGAAGATCGGGACATTGGGTTCTGGCTTCTGCTCACTGGGGCCACAGGATTTGATGGAGAGGGAGTCCACTCTGCCACAAAGTCATCCAAAGCCTGACTCTTGATTGCTTGTCGTGGCACAAATTCGAGATCAAACTCAGCCAACTTCGCTGCCCACTTTGTGAAGTTCCCATTTGAATTAGGGTTATGCAATATGGCACACATTGGATAAGAAGTTACCACTGATATCTTGTGGGCTTGGAAGTAGTGATGAAGCTTCCTTGAGGCGATAAGAACTGCGTAAAGTAGCATGTCTTGGCGTCCTGGAGTACTTCGCTGATGAAGTACACTGGGCGTTGGACTGTCCGGACCCTTCCTAAGGAGCTCGTAGTTTCCTCTCCATCGACTCAGACCCTCCCAGAGGGGTCCGAGCCTTCTTGTTAAGCATCCCAAACCCTCCCTGAGTGGTCCGAAACTTCTTCTTGTTCGAGCCGGACCTTGTTGTAAAGGTCCGAACCATCATGGTCAGCTAGGTGAACCCCTCAGGCGAGAGGGGTTGATCTTCTAGCATTTGGCCTTGAGGTTCCGAGTCTGAGGGCTAGGACCCATACTCGCCTTCAGATAGCTCCGGACCCTCGCCGAGGGGTCTAAGCTCCTGATATTGATGTGGTTCCAGTCTTTCCACGACCAGGACCATGCTTACAACTCCATAGTCGCTGAAATATAAAGCAGTAAAGGCTCACCAGGGTTCGGAGCTACCAATATTGGTAGGGTGGTGAGGAGCTACTTCAGCTCTTGAAATGCCTTTCTCAATAGCTTGAAGAAGGTAAGTGCCCACTCTGCCAGTCTTGAAATGAATGTGCTGAGCGTAGCTAGACACCTAGTTAGCTTTTGGACATCCTTGATGCGGGCTGGAGGCTGCATGTCTTCTATAGCCTTGATCTTTGTCGGGTTTGCTTCAATTCCTCGGTGAGTCACTAAGAAACCAACGAGTTTCCCGGAGCTAAACCCGAAGACACACTTATACGGGTTCAGCTTGGTTCACGTGATGCGCATCTTGTCAAGACGACTTGTAAATTGTCAAGGAGTCACTCCATGTTCCGTATATTCACAACGATGTCATCAACGTACATCTCCATTAAGTCTCTAATTAGCTCTCCAAATGTTTTGTACATAGCTCGCACAAAGGTTGAAGCAGCATTTTTAAGATCAAAGGGCATTGCAGTATAGCTATATAATCCGTCTATTGTTATGAAGGGAGTATGCTCTTCATCTTCCATAGACATTTGGATCTGATAATATCTAGAATATGCATCTAAGAAACACAATAGCTCGCACCCGAAGGTGGAGTCCACTTTCTGATCTATTCTAGGTAGTGGAAATGGATCATTTGGACATGCCTTATTTAAGGTGGTGTAGTCGATACACATCCGAAGCGTGCCGCCGGCCTTGGGTACAACGATTGGGTTTGCCAGCCATTTTGGATGAAAAAATTCCTGGATGAAGCCTGCTTCGGGCAACTTTTTGATCTCCTGCCGGATGAAGTTTTGCTGCTCGATGGTTTGCTTTCGGGGCTTCTGGTGTACAGGCTGTGCGTCAGGATAAATCTTTAGATTGTGCTCAATTACCTCCCTAGGGATCCAAGACATTTGTGATGGTTGCCAGGCAAACACATCTACATTCGCCCGGAGGAAAGTGATGAGCGCGAGTTCCTATTTGTTGTTCAGACCTCCTGACATACGAGTGATCTGAGCAGCATCAGAACTGATTTGGACGACTTTGACGGGAATGTTAGTGTCGCCGCTTGGTTGTACACGTGGTGCAAAGGTTGAGCCTCGATGATGAGTGCTCGGAGGTAGAGCAGCTTGCTCTTTGCTGGATGCCTCCTCCTGCGCTGTTGCAGGCGTGTGGAGTTCTTCCAGCGCGGTGACTCCTGCAGTACGGTCCATGCGGATGCGGAAAAAGCCGAAGGGTGTTGGCATTTTCAACACCAGGTAGCCATAGTGAGCTGCAGCCTTGAACCTATACAAGAAAGGCCTGCCCAGAATGGCATTGAATGGTAAGCTGATCTACGCGATGTTAAAGACCAGCTTCTCGGTCCTATACTTCTCCAGAGTTCCTAATGTCATCGGGGGTGTAATGGATCTAAGAGGGCTGATGGACCCCGGACCTACCCCCGAAAAAGGTCGTGATGGGTGAAGGTCCGAGGCTCGGAGCTGGAGCTTGACAAAGGCTTCGTAGATTAAAAGTTTCATCCCTGCTCCTCCGTCCACCAAAACATGGTCGAGTTGGACATTGTTGATGGTAGATGACACCATCAACGGCAATTAGCTAGCTTCGATCATGTTTTGAAGGCAGTATGTAGCATCGAAGGTGATGGGAGTGTCCATCCACTTCCGATGAGGTTCCGCCCTAGCAGTCGAAGCTGCGGCAGCCATATATCGCCGCATTGTCTTGAGGACACGACGAGAAGTAATGTCCCAGGAACCACCATAAATGGTGTTCAGAGTCTTCCGACACTCATTGTCAGAGATGTCGAGATCATTGTCTACTGTGTTGTAGAGAGGCTTCAGGACGTTCTTGGAATTCTGAAAGCCTAGCTCTGGCTAAGCCGGAGCATCGTCAACTTTCTGTTTTCCTTCCCGTTTGAATGTGGGCCTAAAGGGGGGGGGTGAATAGGCCTTTTTGAAAATTGTCGGATCCTGCAACACTCAACAACAAGCTCAATACCAGAGATATCAGACTAGTCCGGTAAAGTGCGGACTAGTCCGGTGTTCACGGACTAAGTTGATTAAGCTAGATCGATTAGATTGATTCTTTTTTGTGTGCAGCGGAAAAATAGAACCAAATGAAGGTTTCGCAGTTATATTCTAGATTATATCACAATTAAATCTTATGTTTGACAATCCAACGTAAGATGAGTAATGATTATGAAACCCTAGATTTTATTGATGAATTAGAATGATGAACACAAAAAAAAGACACAAGGTTTTATCCCGTGGTTCGGCTACCACAAAGGCAACCTACGTCCATGTTTAGGAGTCCACAACAGGACCGGGTCTTCTCCAACCTTACCCTCGCCGGATAGCCACGAAGGCCAATCCTCTTCCACTAATCACAAAGGGGTGAATAACCGAATTCAAGGGGCCTTCTCACACGTTGAGAGCTCCCTTAGATTACAACACAAATTTCCACCGGAAACACACTCAAAAGATTACAATTAAAATGCAGGAGTGTGTTAGAGAATCAAACCAAGAGCTCAATGTGACGTTCCAAGTGTCTTTCCAATGATCTAGAGTGAATCCTCAAAGGATTGATCGTTGTTGCACTTAATTTCGTGGAGAGATGTAGTTTTTGAGGCTCTTGGGAGGTGTGACGGCGCTAGGGTTCACAAGATATCATAATTGGGCCGTGCACCTCTATTTATATGGGGTTTCTAAAAGTGACCGTTAGGGTTCAGAAAGTTCGAACTAGTCCGTGGTGGTCACCGGACTAGTCCGGTATGCTATGTGTAGCAAACCCTAGTGTCCCGAAATATCGGACTAGTCCGGCTGAAAACGGACTTGTCCGATTTCGCTACTTGAAATCTTCGGACTAGTCTGATATCCATTGGACCTGTCTGGACATGTGAAACCCTAAGTGAGTTAGATGAAAAGTCTGCACTTGGAGGACTTGTCCGATGTAGATCAGAGGGTTTTTCAGGCTAGTCCGTGTAAATATCGGACTTGTCTGATATGGATCAAAAGGAATATCGGACTAGTCCGGTTATGATCGGACTTGTCCGATTTTGTGTGACTTGTGAAGTGTTTTGAGGACTAGTCCGCACTGGGGAGGACTAGTCCGATACTAGCCAGAAAGGATATCGGACTAGTCCGATGTTTATCAGACTTGTCCGATCTCGTGCAGAAAGGTTATTGGACTAGTCCGGTTGAGATCGGACTAGTCCGGTCCTGTGTAACTTTGTGCAATGTGTGTGTTTAATTGTGATTGAGCTCTTGGGGTGAGTTTCCTTAACACACTCCATACACAATAATCTATTACTCTTCCTCCTTGAGCTCATTCCACTTTGTTTCTCACCCTTCCTTCTTTTCGGTATTTTGCTCATTTTCCTATCATAGGCCTGCACTCATCTCAACAAATAGGTTAGAATCCCAATTGATTGTCATAAATCATCCAAAACCCACAAGAGAGTCCTAGCTGCACTTTCAATCTCCCCCTTTTTGGTGATTGATGACAACCAATTGAGATTTCACAAAATATGATAAAAATTGAGATTTTCATAAAGTATGCACATATGAGTCAAAAATACATCAAGCAGTGAAAGAATTTTCCATATGTGCATTCTTTATGGTGGAATGCATAACTAAGTATATTGAGACATTGAGAATGACATCATTTACATTAATCAACCAAAGCCAAGCATATATGTCATTCCAGGAGCAAGATTACAGATTTCAACAAATACTTCTCAAATTAATTAAGCATTGCATCACAGAACCATAACTAACTTAGGAACAAAGTTAAAACACTTCAAAACTCAAAAATAGACAAGAAGCATATAAAGAGCTCTCTCCTCGCATCCTGCAGCTAAAGTTAAGACTCCCCCTCACTCTCACCCCCTTTGGCATCAAGACACCAAAAAGAAGGAGAGGAGGGTCCTAGGGTCTTCACTCTTCACTGTCGGTCCTATCATCGTCGTCTTCACCATCTTCATCTTCAGCTTGACGAGGAGGAAAAGGAGGAGGAACAGAGCCACTCGAGCCCCCAATGCCAAAGTAGGCAAGCTCGGAGGGGTTCAAGGGCGCGAGCTCAGTGAAGTCCGAGTCAGAGTCCTCAGAAATCACTGGAGATCCAATGGGGTCGATCTCCAGCTTCTGGTAGATATGCTTCACATTGGCCTTGATGTACTTCATGTCCTCCTTTCTTTTCTGGTTGAGCTTGTGGGCCTTCACTTCGGTCTTCTTGTAGGAGGTGAATATGGCAGCTAGATATTTGAGGATTCCACTAGCTGATCCTCTCTGAGGGGCTGCCCTTCAAGTTGGAGCAGCTCTGACATCTTCTCTTGTTCTTTCCGGTGCCTCGGGACTGGAGGCCGACGAGGGAGCAACCTGGACATTTACTTGTTGAGGCTCCTGAGGCCTCAAAGGAGTGTGCTCCACATCTTTGACAAACTCGATCCCTGTGACTTTCTCAATCATAAACATTAGATAGGGAGCATAGCCACAGGACCTGTTGGGGGTGCTGGAGATGTTAACCATATCGTTCCATATGTAGTCAAACATATCAAACTGTCTGTTTTTGCTTATGACCCTCATTAGGGTCCGGAGGTACCCTTGTACACTCCCTGCATCCCCATCCTTAGGGGTAATGGTCTTCCTCAAGACTCTATTTAGCACCACAAAGAATGGCTTCATGTTCTTTGTGGAAGGAGGGATGAACTTTGAATTGGGCTCATAGAGAAACTTCATCCTCTCCTTGTCAATGACACCAACATTGTGGATGACCACATTATCATTGCTGGAGGTGTCAAGATGCAACATCCTTGTAAATTCTTCATAAGTGATAGTGTACTTGGATCCATGAGTCATCCAAGTCACTCTTTCCTCTTCAGCGCTTGCAAAGTGGCAGGTGGCATAGAACTGAGCCACCACTTCATCATTCCAATTGTACTTGAAGGCAAAGAGGTCCTTCAAGCCATGTCTTTCAGCTGCTGCAATCACTTCATCAAATGCAGAGCATCTCTTCTTCTCAAGATGTGCCCAGTCAATCCACTGACTGCGCACCACTGGTGTCTTCATCTGAAGGTATACAACCCTATAATAGTCAGCATGAAAATTGCTCCAGAATCTTCCATCTGCAGCTTGCTTTGGATGATTATAGCAATCAATGCTCCTGAGCTTTGCAGCTGAGTCGCTGCCCTTCCCATTGAACTTGTCCTCATTTGGGTCTCTGGCCCCTTCTCTTGGGGCATGCAGTTTCAGGCGGCCAACTGGGCCCATAGCAATCCCTTTGCCCTTGCCTTTGGCTAGGCGGGCACTTGTCGAGCTGGGGGCACCACTGGCGGTAGCCCTAGAAACTGGCACCTTGGAGGCCTGCTTCTTCGCTAGCACTTTCCTCCGAACTTGTGGAGGAGACCGAGCTGGCTCGGTAGGTCGCTCCTGGCGCTTCTTGCCAAGACTCGTTGAGATCCGAGGTGCCACCTCATGGTCCATCTCGGCCTCCAAATCGGAAACCTCGTCGTTTGAGCTCGGCATGACCTGAGAATGAGTTTCAAGAATGATAATGAATGATACAAGGCATAGGTAAGAAAGGATAGCAAGGAATTGCATTGAGGAATTGAAGAGTTAGGTTTTGAGTTTAGAAACATCGGACTTGTCCGGTGCACAGGCACGGACTAGTCCGGGGGGGGGGGGGGGACCAGACTAGTCCGTTCATGGACCGGACTAGTCCGGTGTTCATCCTCAAAAACCTAAGAGATTTCAAAAAAGCTGATTCCTAATGCACAATAAGTCTAGCATACACGTGATACATAAAGGAGGCATGTATATAGTGAAAGATGCTAGGCTATTCGACCAATAATGAAGAAAAACGAGATTTCTAGGGTTTGGGTGAAAATTACCGAAGAAATCGATTGAAGTTTGGAGATGAGGGTATCGAAGGCCGGACAAGTCCGCTAGCTTCAATCCTCAAGAGGGCAAGCTTGCTTTCCACCCAAATGCGGAGATTTTTGATGGAGGAGCAAGAAATCGCCTTGGGAGCTCGAGCGGAGGAGAGAGAACGCATGAGCAAGAGTGGAGGATGAAGGGATTAGGGTTTGGTGGCGGCTAGGGTTATGGACACGAAAAATCGGACAAGTATGGAGATGACCGGACTAGTCCGAACTCATCCAGAGAGCAACATCGGACTAGTCCGTGGTGATATTGGACTAGTCCGGCCTAACCGGAACTCTGCGGACTAGTCTGCATGTGCGGACTAGTCCGGGTAACCACGGACTAGTCCGTGGTCACCAGGATAAATTTGCATAGCCCATTCATATATATTTGAAGGTTCATAAATAGAGAATAGAGAGGCTAATTAAATCAAATGATGTTGATGAATATGACCAGTAAGCATGCAACAACCAAGCAATGATCATAATTCACCAAGATCTAGTAATTGACATAGTTTTTCGGAAAAAATTGAGAGATAGTTGATTTTCACAATTCAATCAATATATTTTGAAGAATTCATACAGGTATGCAACTTTTCAAGCCACACTCCGAGCACCAAGGATATTTAGTTCATTTCGGAGTTCGCAAAAGCGTTTTTCATCAAGTGGCTTGGTGAATATGTCAGCCAATTTTTTTTTGGGTATTGACATGTGAGATGGCTATATCTCCTTTCATGGAATGGTCTCTCAAAAAATGATGCCTTATGCCTATGTGTTTACTTCTAGAGTGCTCAACTGGATTGTGGGCAATTTTAATGGCACTCTCGTTGTCACAAAGGAGAGGAATACGATTCATATTGTAACCGTAATCCCTTAGAGTTTGTCGCATCCATAGGAGTTGTGCACAACAGCTCCCGGCTGCAACATACTCCACTTAGGCTGTGGATAAGACAATGGAATTTTGTTTCTTGGAGGACCAAGAAACTAAGGATCTCCCTAGGAATTGGCATGTGCCGGAGGTGCTTTTTCTATCTACTTTGCACCCGGCATAATCTGCATCGGAGTAACCAATGAGATTGAATTTTGAGCCTTTTGGGTACCAAAGACCAAGGTTGGGTGTATGAACTAAATATCTCAAGATCCTTTTTACATCTGTCAAGTGACATTCCTTAGGGTTGGCTTGAAATCTTGCACACAAACATACACTCAACATAATGTCTGGCCTAGATGCACATAAATAGAGTAGAGATCCAATCATGGAGCGATATACCTCTTGGTCGACGCTAGGTCCATCTTCATTGAGATCCAAGTGGCCATTTGTTGCCATGGGGGTCTTTATGGGCTTTGCCTTGTCCATGCCAAACTTCTTAAGTATGTCCTGCGTGTATTTGGTTTGGCTTATGAATGTCCCTTCCTTTTGTTGCCGCACTTGGAATCCCAAGAAGTACTTTAATTCTCCCATCATTGACATTTCAAACCTGTCTATCATGATTTTGCTAAATTCCTCACAAAACGATTGATTAGTTGAACCAAAGATTATATCATCAACATAAATTTGACAAATAAATAAATCATCGTCTAAATTCTTGGTAAATATAGTATAATCTACTTTGCCAATCTTAAAACCATTTTCAATTAAGAAATCTCTAAGACACTCATACCAGGCTCTAGGAGCTTGTTTGAGGCCGTAGAGAGCCTTACGCAATTTTAATACGTGGTTGGGGAACTCTTCATCTTCAAACCCGGGTGGTTGCTCCACGTACACCTCTTCCTTGATTTGTCCGTTGAGGAAGGCACTTTTCACATCCATTTGATACAGCTTTGGCCACAAGTCGTGCCTTGTTCTTTGTCACCACCCTGTGTTCATCTTGTTTGTTGCGGAAGACCCACTTGGTGCCGATGATGTTTGCATTGGGTCTTGCCACAAGTTCCACACCTCGTTCCGCTTGAAGTTGTTCAATTCTTCTTGCATTGCCACCACCCAGCCTGGATCTTTCAATGCATCCTCAACCCTGTGTGGTTCCAAAAAGGATACAAACGAATAATGCTCACAAAAGTTTGCTATACGAGATCTAGTGGTTACTCCCTTTTGGATGCCACTGATTGTATTGTCGATTGGGTGATCCCTTTGGATGCATTGGTGTACTATTGGGTGTGGCACTTGAGGGGTTGTGTCCTCATGATCATTTGCTTCTCCCCCTAAGTGGTTGCCTTCGTTGACTTGTTGATCATCTTTGTATTCTTGTGGTTGATTTTGTGCTGACGCTCCCCCTTGATCTTTGGTCTCCTCTTGTGGTTCATCTTCCTCATGTACGTGTGAAGGTGGCTCTTGAGGTCGAAATTCACCTAGAGCCATTCTTTTCAATGCTTGACAGGGAGCTTCTTCTGTGCCTAGTTCACATGGATCAACTTGCTCCTTTTGGGAGCCATTAGTCTCATCGAGCACTACGTCGCGTGCTATTTCAATGAGTCCGGAGGCCTTGTTGAAAACATGATAGGCGTAAGTGTTCGAATCATAACCAAGCAAGAAACCTTCATCAGACTTCGAAGCGAACTTTGAAGTCCTAGGCTTCTTGTTCAGGATATAACATGGAGAACCGAAAACTCAAAAATATGAGATATTTGGTTTGTTACCGGTGAGTATCTCATAGGATGTCTTCTTGAGTAGTCGATGAAGATAAAGTTGATTTACGGCGTGGCAAGCGGTGTTAATCGCTTCTGCCCAAAATCGATTCGAGGTATTGTACTCATCGAGCATTGTTCTTGCCATCTATATGAGTCTTCGGTTCATTCTTTTGGCAACTCTGTTTTTTTGTGGCGAGTATGGCGCTGAAAATTCGTGCTTGATACCCTCTTCATCAAGGTACTCCTCCACTTGTGTGTTCTTGAACTCCGTGCCGTTGTCGCTTGGAATACTCTTGATTGTCAATGAGAATTCGTTTTGAGCTCACTTGAAGAACTTCTTTAGTGTTCCTTGTGTTTCTGACTTATCGTGCAAAAAGAAAACCCAAGTGAAGCGAAAAAAGTCATTAATAATAACTAAACCATATTTTTTACCGCCGATGCTTATGTAAGCAATTGGACCAAATAAGTCCATGTGAAGTAGTTCGAGCGGTCTTGTTGTAGTCATGACGTTCTTTGCGAGACGAGGTGCTCCAACTTGCTTCCCGGCTTGGCACGCGCTACAAGGCCTGTCTTTCTCAAAAACAACATCCTTCAAACTGCGGATGTGATCACCCTTGAGGAGTTTTTGAAGATTCCTCATACCAACATGCGCTACTCGTCTATGCCACAGCCAAACCATGTTGGTTTCTGCAATCAAGCATGTAACAAGTTCGGCTTTATCCTTGTTAAAGTCAACAAGGTAAAGCTTTCTCTTCAACATACCCTTAAATGCAATGGAACCATCACTCCTCCTAGAGACGGTCACACCCTCGTTAGTGAACAAGCAATTATAACCTTTGTCACATAGCTGAGATATGGACAGCAGGTTATAATCTAAGGATTCAACATGTAAAACATGAGAAAGTGTGTGTGTAGAAGATATTGCAATTTTACCGGTACCGAGCACCCTTCCTTGACTATTATCTCCAAAGTAGATGCCTTCGTTTGGGTCCTCATTCTCTTCATATTCCACGAACATTCTTCTTTCTCCGGTCATGTGATTGGTGCAGCCACTGTCTAGCACCCATTTGGATCCACCGGAGGAATAGGCCTGCAAAAAAAATTATGCTTTGGTTTTAGTTACCCAAGCTTGTTTGGGTCCTTGGAGGTTAGTTACAATACATTTGGCCACCCACACATGAGATTTGGTGTTCCCATGGCGTGGCCCAACATAATTAGCATAAACCTTGCCAAAATTATTTCTCATTAACACATAGGAGGCATCAAAGGTTCTAAAGAGTAATTGTTTTTGTTTGTATACAGGTCTAGTCTGGATGGTCGGACTTGACCGGAGGACCGGACTTGTCCGGACACTCACCAGACTAGTCTGGTGTTTGTGTGAGTTCAGGTTTTTACTCTTCGACTTATGAGTTTGAGAGGGTCATTCCTTCACAAAGGAAATCCTCCCCTTATTATTCTTATGACTTCCAGCATGCTGTTTTTCATCATAAGAGTAACCAATGCCATAGTTGACATTTGGAGATCTTTGGACCAAGTATGCACTACGGTCATAGTTGATCTTCTCCTTGTCAAATATGCCACATTGGGTAGGATTTTTATCCTTTGTGGAGGTTGACTTCTCCTTCAAACTGGTGTCTATTTTACTACATGTGCACATATGAGCAAAATAAGTTTTAGTGGATTGAGAAGGTGAACTTGAAGAGGAGGAATGTTCACTCAGCTTGAGTGACTCAACTTGCACTTCAAGGATCTTGTTAACCTTCATTAGGTCAGCAAGTTTGTCCTTGATTGCAACATTTGAGTCAGTTAACTCCAAGCAAGCTTTCTTGCTTGAAGCTAACTCAAGCTCTAGTGAGTTGCTTTTCTCCTTTTCAAGTTCTAGAAGTTTGTCAAGTTCGACATACTCCTCCTTTTGGGAGATAATCATGTCCTCTTGACGATGAATTAACCTCTCCTTCTCAACAAGTTGATCAAGTAAAAATTTCATTTTTGTTGCAGCTTTCCTATCTAGTCCACTAAGCATATCCTCATCATCACTATTCATTTCATCATCACTAGAGTAGGAATGCACGGAAGGGGTTTTGATGATTACCTTGCGTTTACCTTTCTTTGCCATAAGGCAAGTTCCATTTCCCTTCCTTGCGCCGAGTGTGGGGAAGAGTGTAGATTTCTTGGACGTGCTCTCGATGGCTACGCTAGCCATCTCTTCTTCTTCGGATGATGAGGACTCATCGTTTGAGTCCCACTCCTTCCCAATGTGCTCTTGTTCGTCTTGTTTCTTCCTCTTGTAGAATTTCTTAGGTTGAGGCTTGGCTTCTTTGGTCTTCTTCTTGTTCTCCTCATATGAGCAATCAACTATAAAGTGGTTATACTCACCACAATTATAGCATGCCCACCTCAACTTCGGCTTCGTTCTTTCCTTGTACTTTCCTTCACTTGATTTTGTCCTTGTATTTTTTTCATTACTCTCTTGAACTTTTTCATGAATAATATCATGTCCTCTTCATCTAGCTCACTGCTCTCGTCGTCACTGTCTTCCTCTAGTTGTGCTTCTCTTGCCTCCTTGGATAGAGCTTGAGGGTAGACTTTAAAGCAACCCCTTTCTTCTTAGCCGAGGTGAGGTCGGCAATTTCCTTGACGTGCTTTGCTTGTTTTTCAATAATCTCAAAGTTGATGATTTTTCCAAGCAATTCATCCGGAGTCATCCTTTTGTATCCAGGACTTTCTCTAATCATGGAGCATAGCGTGACATTGCGAGGCATAAAAGCTCTAAGGATGAGCTTTACCACCTCGTGGTCATTCCACTTCTTGCTCCCATATGATCGAACTTTGTTGACAAGTGTCTTCAATCGATTGTACATATCTTGGGGTGACTCGTCTTCCTCAATTGCGAATCTTCCTAGTTCGCCGTCGATCATCTCAATCTTTGCTTCACGCACATGTCGGTCACATTCATGTGCCATTTGCAGTGTATCCCGAATCTCCTTAGGAATTTCGAGTCCATCCACCTTGGTGAACTCGTCCCGACTGAGTGAGGAGGTGATTACAGCTGCGGCTTGTGCATTTCTATATATGGCCTGCTCTTGGCTTGGGGTGAGCTCTTCATCGTCGTCTGAAATATCTATCCCTGTGCATACAACATGCCATAGACTTGGGTTGAGGGAAATCAAATGCATTTTCATATTATGCCTCCACATTGAGTAATCACTTCTATCAAAGTGTGGGGCTTTTCCAAGTGGGATAGATAAGTAATGATTGTTATTGGAATTTAGACGATCATAGTTAAAAGGATATCGGGAGTAGTCGGCGTGACTACTCCCCTTCTTCTTCTATTCAACTTTCACTTTCCCTTTGGAAAGTGCCTTCTTTTTGAGGAGCGCCTTTAGCTCCAGCATCTCCTCTTCATCGTCCTCAATGTCTTGAATGGTTTCGAGGTACTTCTCCACATTTTGGGTCTTGTCGTTGTTAACCTCCTTTTGGTTGTTGATTTTGTGGGCGTCCTTCATGTCCAACATGATCTCTTCGAGTGGTTAGACTCTTTCTTGAAGATCCTTGCCCTGATACCAATTGAATGTGGGCCTAGAGGGAGGGTGAATAGGCCTTTTTGAAAATTGTCCGATCCTACAACACTCAACAACAAGCTCAATACCAGAGATATCGGACTAGTCTGGTAAAGTGCGGACTAGTCCGGTGTTCACAGACTAAGTTGATTAAGCTAGATCGATTAGATTGATTCTTTTATGTGTGCAGTGGAAAAATAGAACCAAATGAAGGTTTCACAGTTATATTCTAGATTATATCACAATTAAATCTTATGTTTGACAATCCAACATAAGATGAGTAATGATTATGAAACTATAGATTATATTGATGAATTAGAATGATGAACACACTAAACAAGACACAAGGTTTTATCCTGTGGTTCGGCTACCACAAAGGAAACCTACGTCCACGTTGAGGAGTACACAACAGGACCGGGTCTTCTCCGACCCTACCCTCGTCGGATCGCCACGAAGGCCCATCCTCTTCCACTAATCACAAAGGGGTGAATAATCGAATTCAAGGGGCCTTCTCACACGTTGAGAGCTCCCTTAGATTACAACACAAATTTCCACCAAAAACACACTCAAAAAATTACAATTAAAACGCAGGAGTGTGTTAGAGAATCAAACCAAGAGCTCAATGTGATGTTCCAAGTGTCTCTCCAATGATATAGAGTGAATCCTCAAAGGATTGATCGTTGTTGCGCTTAACTTCGTGGAGAGATGTAGTTTTTGATGCTCTTGGGAGGTGTGACGGCGCTAGGGTTCGAGAGATATCATAATTGGTTCGTGCACCTCTATTTATATGGGGTTTCTAAAAGTGACCATTAGGGTTCAGAAATTTCGGACTAGTCCGTGGTGGTCACCGGACTAGTCCGGTGTGCTGTGTGTAGCAAACCCTAAGTGTCCCGAGATATCGGACTAGTCCGGCTGAAAATGGACTTGTCCGATTTCACTACTGGAAATCTTCGAACTAGTCCGTTATCCATCGGACCTGTCCGGACATGTGAAACCCTAAGTGAGTTAGATGACAAGTCTGCACTTGGAGGACTTGTCCGATGTAGATCAGAGGGTTTTTCGGACTAGTCCGTGCAAATATCGGACTTGTCCAATATGGATCAGAAGGAATATCGGAATAGTTCGGTTATGATCGGACTTGTCTGATTTTGTGTGACTTGTGAAGAGTTTTGAGGACTAGTCCGCACTGGGGAGGACTAGTCCGATACTGGTCAGAAAGGATATCGGACTAGTCTGATGTTTATCGGACTTTTCCGATCTCGTGCAGAAAGGTTATCGAACTAGTCCGGTTAAGATCGGACTAGTCCGGTCCTGTGTAACTTTGTGCAATGTGTGTGTTTAATTGTGATTGAGCTCTTGGGGTGAGTTTCCTTAACACACTCCATACACAATAATCTATTACTCTTCCTCCTTGAGCTCATCTCCACTTTGCTTCTCATCCTTCCTTCTATTTGGTATTTTGCTCATTTTCCTATCATAGGCCCGCACTCATCTCAAAAAATAGGTTAGGATCCCAATTGCCTGTCATAAATCATCCAAAACCCACAAGAGATTCCTAGATGCACTTTCACCGTTGACGGAAAGGAGCTTCTTCTCGGCGCTTGTTGTAGCGCTCAACAAGGTTTTGGACCTCTCGGCAATCTTCCATACAGTGCTTTTTTGTCTTATGTATTGGACACCATATTTTAGAGCTGTTGCTGTCTTCTGACGAAGGACGAGGTCGTTGTTTGGGGCGTGGCCCCTGGCCACCCGGAGCTGCAGCAGTCGCAGCAGTAGGTGCACTGGTCGACGACTTCTTCTTGCCGTTAGACTTCTTCTTCTTTTTGCCACCTGCAGAAAGTAGTTGTTTCAGCTTTGGAAGGTTATTTGTTAACCTCCAGACCTGGCTTTGAGTGCATTTCCCATCCCTCTGGGGCCTGGGCACACTTGTCAGCCAGGCTGAACAACTCCATGACGCTGGTGACTTCTTTAGTCGCCAGCTTCTCCAACATTTTCTTGTCTCGGAAACCCTGTCTGAATGCAACATTAACAGAAGCATTCGAGATAGAAGGGATGGTATTGCGTACTTGAGAAAACCATTGGATAAAGGATTGTAGTGATTCCCCCGTTGTTTGGTTCAAAACAAACTAGTCCAATTCAGTGCTGGGCTGAGTGTAAGAACTCCCGAAGTTGGCAGTTAACTATTGGCATAATTCTGCCCAACTATTGATGGAGTCCAGTGGAAGACTCATGAACCAGGACCCAGCGGTCCATGTCAGAGCCACCGAGAAGTAGTTGGCCATCACGGCCTCATTGCCTCCGGCTGCAAGTATAGCAGTGGAGTAGATTTGAAGGAATTCAGTGGGGTTGATAGTCCCGTCGAATTTCTCCGGCAGATGAGGCCGGATCTTCTGTGTCCAACAGACCATGCGTAGGTGCATGGCCAAGGCAAAACAACCTCCTCCTACTCCCACTGGAGCAGGGTTGTCTCGAACCTCTTGCCTATTGCGAGCACGATCAATATGGACACGACCATCCTGTTATCGGTAGCGGCGGTCAATCTCTAACCACAAATCGTGTGTCGATAACATCGACATCATGTGGGTGCGATGCACCTCAGAAGGCAGAGATGTCACATGTTGAGATACAGCATGCCTTCGGTGCTGTGATACGTGAGGACCAAGTCTTCCAGACAAGGTTCTATGTTAAGCTGGTGCCTGCCCCGAAGGGAGAGGACCTTGGTTGCTGACAGCATCGCCAATGCTCCATCGCACCCTGAGGTGCTCCGGGTGCTGATGGGCGCTCCAACAGAGTTCGCGTAGCAATTAGCCCATCTTCAGGGTTGTTGTTTGCTGATGTTGTGACTGACATAGTACCCCATTCTGCTGTCCAACATTGTTCGCTGGAGCAGATGGTGGTGGTGGTGCGATGCCTACAGGGACAGCAGCGCCCACTGGTTGTTGCATGTTGGAAGGATTCCCTTCAACAGGTTGCACAACATTGTTGCTGTTGGATGATCCTGCGGCTGATTTCATCATCTTGTGATCTCAGGCGCCTCTACCTGGCGCGCCCAATGTCGAAGCATACGAACGATATTTCCCCCGGTACTACTAAAATGTAGCCCGCGGAGGTTCTTGTATTAGTTTGGGCAGGCGGAGATCTTAGACAAGATGAGGACACATAAGATTTACGTGGTTAGGGCCGCCTGAGCGTAATACCCTACTCCACGGGGTGTGTATTTTTGTATTGAGGATTTTAGTAGTGTTAGCGTGCGTATCCGCTTAGAAGTCCATGTACCATGTGGTGCAGTCCTATTATAGCCTAAGGACTGGTCGTTACATTGCTTGCCTGACCCGACATGTGGCTCTAACGTATTTAAGAGCCTAATACACGGTCTACGGGTATTAAGTGTGATTAACAGTGTGATAACGTGCCTTAATGGCAGTGTTACACCTATTAACAGCCCACTGATTGTGTGTCATTAATATAGCATTAATGTCACGTAGTCAGATCTTGTAACTGTCGCTTTAACTGTCCCTTGAATGTTTGTGCTGTTGGAGGTCCACCAATATTCTCGTTAGTGTAAGGTCCGGAGGATCCACACGTGGCAGCTCCGGAACTTCCCCTCGTGGGGAGATAAGTCCGGAGCTACCATACACATGGCGTCACCGCAACTCCCCTCTATTGGGGGTTAGGTCTGGGGTCATTATACACGTGTCAACCGTGGAGCTCCCCTATGTTGGGAGTTTAGCTCTGGTATTACATTACACATGGTAGCCTTAGAGCTACCCATATGAGGGAGGCGGGCCCAGTGCCAGTGACATGTGGGGCCTGAGGAAGCCTTCAACTCTGACAGGTGGAACTCTCTTGCACTTCTTGCGGTATCATGGGGTATCCGGTACATAGGGTACCGACAATATGTTATCTATTATCTAGAAAGTAGTTCCCTTTCTTGACAAAAAAACAGTAGGAAGATTATTTTGTGAAAAAATTTAACTTTTAAACTTTCCTCTATTTATATCATTTACAAATATAGTATAGAGCAAAGAACCATGCAATGCAACTTAAAATAAAAATAAAGATG
The DNA here is from genome assembly GCA_036927565.1 of Tuctoria greenei. Lineage (NCBI taxonomy): Eukaryota > Viridiplantae > Streptophyta > Magnoliopsida > Poales > Poaceae > Tuctoria > Tuctoria greenei. The sequence continues at coordinate 84,285,269 of JAYESD010000010.1, forward strand.
GAAGCATTATCAGCCCAACTTTGTTTCCTTGTTGGTTTAAGACTTGTTGTTTCAATATGCTCATGCATAGTTCCTTACTGTCAAATATATGGTAATTGATTGTGGTGCCTCACTTTTTTCTACTATAACAATATTTTCCCCTATGTGTTAGAACATTTATTTTTGTAGCTTTCATTGAAGTGGGACATATTTTTTGTCTTATTAGTTCTAGAATGGAAAGCCCGAAGAACACTGTTGCTGGTAGTAACAATGAAGAAGGCAGTATGGAGTTTAGTGACTGCAGCAGTTCAGGCGCCTTTCACAGTCCATCGGATCCTTTTCCATATATAATAATTAAAAAGACTTTAGAGGATCTCGACCCATAATATGATCCTGCCAACAAGGTATGGATCACGAACCTTAACTCCAACAGTTCAAGTTAAAGTTGGTTGTCAGGTATATGAACTGTTATAATTCTTTTCTATCTAGCTTAATCGCCAAGACGACGAGGTGACTTCGGCTCCTAAAATCGCAAAAGGTTCTCCAATGGTTGAATCCTTAGGTTCACTCAAGAGAAAATGAGGGCAAAGATGTCCCAATAAGGGTCCATTGGAACGCATCATATACATAACAAGTGTTGGTCCATGTGGGCTTCCCCAAGAACCACTGGATTTAATTACAAAGTACCAAAATGCATGTGGTTGTCTTGTTAAAGAGCTCATGCCGATCACAACAAAGAGTTGGAGAAAATTATCTAAGGAGATCAAGAATGAGTTGTGGGATAGGATACTGAAACAATTCAAGTTCCCAAAATGCACGAAAGAAGCTGTAAAGAAAGAAACATTGGTCTCTTGCGCCAAGAAGTTCTATGGCTGGAAGAGTGAAATGAATGCTTATGTTAAGGCTGATAAGGTCCCTATCCGGAAGAAGATGGGAAAAATCACACAAGCACAGTGGCAAGAATTTGGTAGTAAATAGACAACACCAAAGGCTAAAGCTATAAGTGAATCCAGGTCAGAGCTTGCCAAAAGAAACAAATACATTCATAGTCTGTGGTCTGCCGGATATGTCCCCAAAGTTCAGAAATGGAGTAAGATAATAAAGGAAATTACCTGTAAGTGAAAGCGCATCTAGGCATCCCGTCTGGGTTTTTGTTGATTTATGACAAACAAATGAGATCCTAAAAAATTGTTGAGATTAGCGCACGTTTATAGAAATTAGGAAGAAAGCGCAAAAAAGAAGGAGAATGAGGATATAAAGTGAAAAGAGCTCAAGAGCTGAAAAGATTAGATTATTTTGTATGAAGTGTGTTGGAGAAACACACCCCAATAGCTCAACTGAACAATAATACAACTCACTACACAATTCACAGGAAAACTAGACTAGTCCGATATACACCGGACTAGTCCGATATCTATTTGACTAAGATCGGACTAGTCCCCTCTAGTGCGGACTAGTCCTCAGCACTTCACAATTTCTTCACTACACCGGACAAGTTCAAGATCAGCCGGACTAGTCCGAAAACTCTCTGACTAAAATCGGACAAGTCCCTCCAAGTGCAGACTTGTCCTCAGTTATTCACGGTGTTCAGTACACCGGACTAGTCCAATATCCACCGATCTAGTCCGAAAAGTTTCTGACTAAAAATTGACTAGTCTGCACTGGTAACGGACTAGTCCGGTTTATCTCAACACTTAGGGTTTTCCACACGCCGCACACCGAACTAGTCCAGAGTCCACCACGGACTAGCCCGAACATCGCAAATCTTAACGTTAACTTTTGGAAACCCTAATATAAATAGAGGTGTACGGCCATACAACAATAACTCTCAACCCCCTGCACCATCACAACATCCAAGAGCCAAAAATACACATCTCTCCACACAATGTAACCCTAAAAGGATAAAATCTTTGAGGATTAGCAATTGATCAAAGGAGAGACTTCTTCCACACAATCTTGAGCTCTTGGGTTTGATCTCTCGCACACTTTTGTTTTTAATTGTACATTTTTTGAGTGTGTTTGGTGGTGTTCTTCGTTGTAATTCTTGGGGAGCCCTCAACTTGTGATAGGGCCCCTTGAACATGTTATTTGCCACTTTGTGATTAGTGGAAGAGAATCAACCTGCGTTGCGATTCGAAGAGGGTAGGGTTGGTGAAGACTCGGTCCTTCATTGATTCCTCAACGTGGATGTAGGTTTCCTCTGTGGGAATCGAACCATGGATTAAAATCTTGTCTCGCACACTTTTGTTTTATTGTTCATCATATTCTAGGGTTTACATAATCTTGTGTAATTCATGCTGAAATATTCAAACTAAAGTTGATCTTTATCATACATTGTTTCATTGTGGTAATACATCTAATTTGCTAATTAATTTCCGTTGCATAGGGTACTAGATGTGAAAATATTTATCAATCTTGATCTTTCTAGTCCACGCATACCGGATTAGCCCGCACAGTATCAAACTAGTCTGATCTCCATATATTTGATAAATATGTTAAGTGTTTCCACGATCGACAAAAATTCAAACATCCTATTCACCCCCCCCCCCTCTATGCTACATTCAATTGGTATCAGAGCCAAACTCTTTAAAAGAGACTCACCTCTCGAAGAGACGATGTCGGACATCAAGGATGTAAACAAGAACTTCAACAACGAGAAGGGTGATGATGAAACGACACAAAAGCTAGAGAAGCTCCTCGATGCAATTCAAGACTGTGAGGACAATGACAAGGAAGTGCTTCAACTCAAGGCTCTTCTACAGAAGAAGGCTATCTCCCCAAAAGGGAAGAAGAAGATCGACGATGAAAAGAAGAAGGGGAGTAGTCACATCGACTACTCTTGATATCCTTTTAACCATGATAGTTTGAATTCTAACAATAGTCATGACATATCAATTCTTCTAGGGAAAGCACCTTATTTTGATGGCAATGACTATTTAATGTGGAGACAAAACTTGAAAATGCATGTCATTGTAACACCACTGCCACTACGGGCCTGGTGGTCGTTACTTCTGGCAGCTCTCTAGGGTCACAGACTAGCTCCACAGACCAACACTGGTCTTTTCTGCACATTTTATCCTCACTCGTGCGCACCCGGGAAGACTTCCCGGTCGGTCACCCATCCGTATATTGCTCCAGGCTATGCACGCTTAACCTTAGAGTTCTTTGCAAGTGGGCTTCTGGAAAAGAAGGTATACCTTGGTGGTATGAGTTATTCTATCAATCGTATTAAGCCTTGAGCGACGATGTCACAATCCACCCCTAAGAAGACCAATGTCCTCGTCGGTCAACTCCCAAGTTAGGAACGTCCCCTCTTGGCCACGTCCATACGTTACGTACTAACATACGTACCATATCGTGTTCCTCCTAGAGGACCCACGCGTCATGCATACGTACCCTGTCCCTGACCTGTACGCACCCGTGCAACCGCGAGGGTCGGCTCTGATACTATTTCGTAACACCCCAGCCACTACGGGTCTGACGGTCGTTACTTCTAGCAGCTCTCTAGGATCATAGACTAGCTCCACAGACCAACACTAGTCTCTTCTGCGCATTTTGTCCTCACTCGTGCGCACCCGGGAAGACTTCTCGGTCAGTCACCCATCCATAAATTTCTCTAGGCTAAGAATGCTTAACATCGGAGTTCTTTGCAAGTGGGCTTCCGAAAAAGAAGGTATACCTTGATTGTATGAGTTATTCAATAAATCCTATTAAGCCTTGAACTAGGATGCCACACTCATTTCGCTTAACCCAAGTCTTTGGCATATAGTGTGTACAGGGATAGATATCCCGGACGATGATGAAGAGCTGACTCCAATCCAAGAACAAGCCATTCATCAAAATGCTCAAGCTGCAGCTGTGATTACTTCGTCACTGAGCAGAGACGTGTTCACCGGGGTGGATAGACTTGAAATCGCCATGGGGATATGGGACACACTAAAAACCGCACATGAAGGTGATCGCCATGTACGCGAAGCCAATATCGAGATGATTGAAGGCGAATCTAGGATAGAAGAATATGAATCACCACAATACATGTGCAATAGACTCAAGAATCTCAGCAACAAAGTCCGAGCTTATGGCAGCAAGAGGTGGAATGATCATGAGGTCGTAAAGCTGATTCTCAGAGCATTCATGCCTCGTAATGTGACCTTATGCTCCATGATTACAGAAAGCCTCAGGTATTGGAAAATGACCCCTAACGAACTTCTTGGCAAGATCATCAACTTTAAAATGATGGAGAAGCAAGCCAAGCATGTCAAGGAAATTGCCGATCTTACCTCGACAAAGAAGAAAGGAGTTGCTTTGAAGTCAACTTGCAAACCCGCATCAAAAGAAGCTCGAGAAACTCATGGAGAAGATGACAGCGATGATGAAAGGAGTGATATTGATGAAGAAGACATGATCTTGTTCATGAAGATTTTCAAGAAAATGATGAGAAGAAGAAAGGGTGGTAGCTCAAATGAAGGAAGACAAAGGGACTAACAAAGACCCAAAATGAGGCATGCATGCTATAAATGTGGAGAGCAAGACCATTGCATAGTTGATTCTCCACATGAGAAAAATAAGAGGAAGACTAGGGACAACAAGCCTCAACCGAAGAAGATGTTCAAGAAGAAGAAGCAATATGGCAAAGCGCATCTATGGAAGGACTGGGACTCCAGTGATGAATCCTCATCTGAAGAAGAATAGGAGATGGACACCATAGCCATCAAGAAGACTACCGAAAAATCCAATCTCTTCCTAACCATGGGCGCATGGAAGGACAATGACAACACATGTCTAATGGTCATGGAAGGTAAAAGAAAGGTAACAACTAAATCTTCCTCTTCACATTCTTTCGCTAGTGATAGTGATAATTCTAGTGATGATGAAGATATGCTTAGGGATTTAGACAAGAAAACCGCTGCTAAGACGAAATTTCTAATGGATAAGCTTGTTGATAAGGAGGAGAAAGTTGATCGTCAAGAAGATATGATCATCCTCCATAAGGAAGAATATCTTAAGATCAAAAAGCTCCATGAGCTTGAAAAGGAGAAAAGTAATTCACTAGAACTTGAGTTAGCTTCAAGCAAAGAAGCTTGTTTGAAGCTAAAAAACTCAAACGTGGCTATCAAGGACGAACTTGCTAACTTAACCAAGGTTAACAAGATCCTTGAGGTACAAGTTGAGTCACTCAAGCAAAGTGGTTCTTCATCCTCTTCAAGCTCACCTTCTCAACATATAAAATTAGAAACTGTCATTGCTTGTACATGTGCTAAAAATGACACTAACTTGAATGAAAAGCCTAACTTGACAAAGGACAAGCGTTTTTCTAAAAGTGGCATATTTGACAAGGAGAAGGGCAAGTATGCACGCAGTGCATACTCGGTCACAAGACCTCCTAATGTCAAATATGGCATTGGATATTCTTATGGTGAAAAGGAAAATGCTGGAAGCCACAAGAATCACAAGGAACACATTTCTTTTGTCAAGGGGAACTCTTCTCAAGTTGGAAAACAAGATAACCTTGATAAAATGAATATTGTTAACATATATGAACAACAAGTTGTATTTAGAACATTTGATGCTTCATATGTACTTATAAAAACTAATCTTCGAAGAGTTTATGCCAAATATGTTGGGCCACGCTATGGAAACACCAAGTCTCATGTGTGGGTGCCCAAATCACTTGTGTCTAACCTCAAAGGACCCAAGCAAGCTTTGGTACCTAAGACAAAGGCGTAATTTGTTTTTTGCAAGCTTATTCATCTGGTGGAGCAAAATGGGTGCTAGATAGTGGATGCACCAATCACATGACCAGAGAAAGAAGAATGTTCATGGAATATGAAGAAAATGAAGATCCGAGCAAAGGCATTTACTTTGGTCATAATAGTAAAGGATGAGTGCTTGGTACCGGTAAAATTGCAATTTAATCACAATATACTTTTTCTCATGTATTACAAATTGAATCCTTGGATTATAACCTTTTGTCCATATCTCAATTATGTGACAAGGGTTATAATTGTTTATTCACTAATGAGGGTGTGACTGTCTCTAGAAGGATTGATAACTCGGTTGCATTCAATGGTGTGTTAAAGGGAAAACATTATCTAGTTGACTTCGACAAAGATACAGCCGAACTTGACACATGCTTGATTGCAAAGACCAACATGGGTTGGCTGTGGCATAGACGGCTAGCACATGTTGGTATGAGGAATTTTCAAAAACTTCTAAAAGGCGATCACTTCTGTGGTTTAAAGGATGTTGTTTTTGAGAAAGACAGGCCTTGTAGAACGTGCCAAGCAAGGAATCATGTAGGACCACCCCATCACGCGAAGAATGTCATGACTACAACAAGACCGCTCGAGCTCCTCCACATGGATCTATTCGGTCCAGTTGCTTACATAAGCATCGGCGGTAATAAATAAGGTTTAGTCATTGTTGATGATTTTTCACGCTTCACGTGGGTTTTCTTTTTGCATGGTAAGATAGAAACTCAAGGAACCCTCAAGAAGTTCACCAAGCGTGCCCAAAATGAATTCTCATTGAAGACCAATAACATATGAAGTGACACGAGACGTAATTCAATAATACCCAAGTTGAGGAATATCTTGATAAAGAAGGGATAAAGCACAAATTTTTAGCACAATATTCTCCTCAACAAAACGGAGTAGCCGAAAGGAAGAACCGAACACTCATTAAAATGGTGAGGACAATGCTCAATGAATACAAAACTTCGGATCGGTTTTGGGCTGAAGCGGTTAACACCGCCTGTCACGCCATAAACCGACTCTACCTTCATCGTCTACTTAAGAAAACCTCGTATGAACTACTCATCGGTAACAAATCAAACATTTCTTACTTTCGAGTTTTGGGTTCAAAATGCTATATTCTCGACAAGAAGCATAGGGCTTCAAAGTTCACTTCGAAGTCCAATGAAGGTTTCTTACTTGGCTACGATTCGAACTCCTACACCTATCGTGTCGTCAACAAGGCCTCCAGACGTGTTGATGTAGCATGTGATGTAGTGTTCGATGAAACTAATAGCTCTCGAGAAGAGCAAGTTGATCAATGTGTGCTAGATCAAGAAGAAGCTCCATGTCAAGCATTGAGAAGAATGGCATTGGGCGATGTTCGACCACAAGTGCCACCTCGAAATGCGAATGAAAAAGATTAACCACAAGTGGAGGAAAATGATCAAGGGGGAGCTTCCACACAATATCAACATCAAGGAGATCAAGATAATCAAAACAGTAATGAGGGCAACCATCCAGGGGGAGACGAAGAAGATGATGATAATCATGAAGATTCAAGACCACAAGTGCAACGTCCAAGAGTACACAAAGCATCCAAAGAGATCATCCCATCGACAACATAATCGGTGACATCCAAAAGGGAGTAATAACTTTATCTCGCATAGCTAATTTTTGTGAACACTATTCTTTTGTATCCTCTTTGGAACAATACAGGGTTGAGGATGCATTAAAAGATCCGTATTGGGTGATGGCGATGCAAGAAGAATTGAACAAATTCGAAAGGAATGAAGTGTGGGAGCTTGTTGAAAGACCCAAATCCAACGTCGTCGGCACTAAATGGGTCTTCCGCAACAAGCAAGACGAATATGGAGTTGTCACAAGGAACAAGTCATGACTTGCGGCCAAAGGGTACTCACAAGTCGAAGGTTTGGATTTTGACAAAACTTGTGCTCCCGTAGCTAGGCTTGAATCGATACGTATATTACTTGCATATGCTACTCACCATGATTTCAAGCTTTATCAAATGGACGTGAAAAGCGCCTTCCTCAACGAACCAAGCAATGAGGAGGTGTACGTGCAGCAACCACCCAGTTTTGAAGATCAAGAGTACCCCGACCATGTGTACAAGCTGCGTAAGGCTCTCTACGGCCTCAAACAAGCTCCTAGAGCTTGGTATGAGTGCCTTAGAGAATCTTTGATTGAAAATGGCTCCAAGATTGGTAAAGCTGATTACACTTTGTTTACTAAACACTTTGATGATGATCTCTTCGTTTATCAAATCTATGTTGACAATATTATATTTAGTTGAACTAACAAATCCATTTGTCAAGAATTTAGTAAGATTATGGCAGATAGATTCGAGATGTCCATGAAGGGAGAGTTGAGATACTTCTTGAGATTCCTAGTGAAGCAACAAAAGGACGGGACGTTCATATGCCAAACAAAGTACACTCAAGACCTTCTAAGGATGTTTGGAATGGACAAAGCAAAGCCCATAACGACTCCAATGGCGACAAATGGACACTTGGATCTCAATGAAGACGGAGAAAACGTGGATCAAAAGGTATATCGTTCCATCATTGGATCCTTACTTTATTTATGTGCATTTGGGCCTGATATCATGTTGAGTGTATGTTTTTGTCAAGATTTCAAGCCAATCCTAAGGAATGTCATTTGACAACCGTAAAAAGTATCTTGCGGTATTTAGTTTATACACCCAACCTAGGCCTTTGGTATCCCAAAGGTTCAAAGTTCAATCTCAATTGATTCTTCGATGCAGATTATGCCAGATGCAAGGTAGATAGAAAAAGTACCTCTAGTACTTGCCAATTCCTAGGTAGATCCCTAGTTTCTTGGTCCTCCAAGAAACAAAATTCCATTGCCTTATCCACGGTCGAAGCGGAGTATGTTGCAGCGGGGAGTTGTTGTGCACAACTTCTTTGGATGCGACAAACTCTAAGGGGTTACAGTTAAAATATGAGCCGTATTCCACTCCTTTGTGATAATGAGAGTGCCATTAAAATTTCCCATAACCCTGTTGAGCATTCTAGAACCAAACACATAGACATCCGACATCAATTTTTGAGACATCACTCAATGAAAGGGGACATAGAAATTTCCCATGTCAACACTGAAAAACAGCTAGTCGATATCTTTACCAAGCCACTTGATGGAAAACGCTTTTGTGAGCTCTGAAATGAACTAAATATCCTTGATGCTCGGAACATAGCTTGAAATCTTGCATACCTGTATGCAATCTTAAAAATCAAGTTGATTGTGTTGAAAAATCATCTCTCTCTGTTTTCTCAAAAAAACTATGTTAATTACTTGATCTTGGTGAATTATGGTCATAGCTTGATTGTTGTATGTTTACTAATCATATTCATCAAGATTATTTGTGTGCTTTTGCCCCGTACTTTTGTTTTTAAGCACCTTCGAACATATACGAAAGGTCCATAACTTTCTGTCCAGGTGACCACGAACTACTCTGTGGTTACCTTGGACCAGTCCGCACATTGCAGACTAGTCTGCTAAGTTTTCTGTTAGTTTGGACTTGTCCGGTCCAACCACAGACTAGTCTGATTTTTCGACTCCTTAACCCTAGGGCCGGCACAACCCTAATCTTCTTCCTCCTCAAAACTACTCTCACGTTCCCTCTTTTCACTCGAGTGCTCCGGAGGCAATTTGGCATGTTCTACATTAGATCCACTCAAGTTTCGGTGGGATTTGGTCTCCATTGCAAGGGGATCAAAGACCATGGACTAGTCCGCATCAACAACCTCCTTAATGCCTCAAATCGAAGGATTTGGTAAATTCATCTCCAAACCCTAGAATCTTCGATTTTCTTTGTTCTTGCTCAAAAAGCTTTGCACTTCTCGCCAATACATGCTCTATTGATGTATTGCATTTACCTTAGAACACTTTTGCATTGAGTAATCTAAAATTTCATCAAGTTAGGTTTTGAACAGCCGGATAACGGACTAGTTCGTTCTTAGGGCGGACAAGTCTGGTACTCCGAACTAGTCCGTCCCTGAACAACAAACAAGTCTGGTATGCCCTTGATCAAACCCTAACTTCTATCAATTCAGTGCAACTCCTTGTCATCTTTGCTCATCCATATCATCTATATCTTCCTTTTCAGAATCATGTCGAATGAAAACATGTCCGATTTTGAAGCCGAGATGGATCAAAATGTGTTGTTGCATGTCTCGGAGTCTCGCGCCAACAAAAGACATGAGCGTGCTGCCGAGCCCTATCCCACTCCACCTAAAGTGCAGCGGAGGTTCTAGCTAAGAAAACTGTCTCCAGATGGGAAAATGTGGTTGGTCCTAGTTCGGCGGCTCCACGCCAAACCAAGGGCAAAGGAATGGGACTTGCCTCCGTCCCGATTGGTCCCTTGGAGATGACTGCTCCAAGACAAGGGAATAGAAACCCCTCAGAAGAGATGTTCAATGGCAAGGGGAGTGATGTGGCATGGAAGCTTACGAGGATTGATGCCTATAACAGTTGCAAGAAGGCAGGCTACCCAAGATTTTGGAGTCATTTTCATACAAACTACTAAAGTAACATGTAACTTCAGATGAAGACTCCAGTAGTCCGCAGCCAATGGATTGACTCGAGACACATTGAAAGAAAGAGCTATGGTTCTTTTGATGAAGTGGTAGAGGCTGCAAAGAGGCATGTTTTAAAGGACTTGTTTGCTTTCAGATGCAACTGTAATGTTGAAATAATTGCTCAGTTCTATGCAACTTGCTATTTTGCCAGCAATGAAGAAGAGAGGGTGACTTGGATGACTAATGGATCCAAGTACACAATCACATATGATGAGTTTGCTAGGCTGCTGCATCTAGAGGACACCGACAACAATGCAATTGTGATTCACAATCTTGGTGTCCCGGAGAAGGCCAAGATGGACATTCTCTATTACACTCGCCTCAAATACAATGCTCCCCCAACCAAGAACATGAAGCCCTTCTTCATGGCTCTCAATAGAGTGCTCCGGAAGACCATTGCTCCAAAGGATGGAGATGCAGGGAGTATCCATGGTTACATTTGAACCTTTATGAAAGTGATTAGCAAGAAGATGAAGTTTTACATATTTGACTACATCTAGAATGACATGGTAAACATCTCCTGGACCCCTAATCGCTCCTGTGGCTATACACCGTATATCATGTTTATGATAGAGAAGGTCACATGCATAGAATTTTTGAAGGATGTTGAGCATACAGCTTTGAGGCCTCAAAAGCCACCTCTGCTGTTCTTCCAAATGCTACATCCCCTGTTTCAAGTGAAGAGGCTCCTAGGAGAGCCCAAGGAGAGGCGAGACCTCCATCAGACTCAAGGGCCCCTTCTTCTAACAATGGAGCTGCAAGTGGGATCATGAACTACCTTGCTGCTATGTTTGGTTCTTGCCGCAAGACTGAGGTGAAGGTCCATAAGATGAAAAAGGCAAGAAAAGAGGAAATGTGGTACATGAAGTACAATATCAAAGCCATTTGTCAAAAACTGGAGATTGAGCCTATTGGGTCTCCAGTCATCTCAGAGGAATCCGCCTGTGACTTCTTAGAGCTTCCACCTCTTTCACCATCCGAGCTTTCTTACTTTGGCGTTAGGGGCATGACAAGTGGTTAGTCTCCTCCTCCTCCTCAGCCTGATGATGAAGATGACGAAAGGACTGACAGCGTGGAGTGAGCCGGCGACGCCAACTAAATCCCTCCTCTCTTTCTTTTTGGTGCCTTGATGCTAAAGGGGGAGAGATTGAGGGGGAGTCTTAGGTTATAGCTTTAGTTTGAGAGAGAGAGCTCTATTTGTGTTTTTGTTGTGACTCTGTCATGCTTTTGGTATTGTAAAACTTTAATGATGCGCTCTCATGCTTTTAGACATGTGGTGTGACATGATGACTATGTTATGCTTAAGATCAATGGCTTATGTTTAAACAGCAATGCATGCTTGAGATTCTTGACGAAATTATGATTATGCCCATGATGGTATTCACATAAAAAATTATTACTCACACACATAGTTGTGCATCCCACCATAAAGAGTGCACATATTTCTTATGTCTACATTGCCTATTTTGCTCAAAGCTCATATGTGCACACTTTATGAAAACCTGAATTTTTATCATATTTGTGTAAATCTCAATTGGTTGTCATGAATCACCAAAAAGGGGGAGATTTAAAGTGCATATAGACATCCCTTGTGGGTTTTGATTGATTTATGACAAACAAATGAAATCCTATCAAAATTGTTGAGATGAGCGCTGGTTTTAAAGAAATTAGGAAGAAAGCGCAAAAAGGAAGGAGAATGACGATATAAAGTGAAAAGAGCTCAAGAGCTAAAATGATTGGATTATTTTGTATGGGGTGTGTTGGAGAAACACACCCCAAGAGCTCAAGTGAACAATAATTCAACTCACTGCACAATTCATATGAAAACTGGACTAGTTCGATCTACTCCAGACTAGTGCGTTATCTCTCTGACTAAGATCGGACTAGTCCCCCCAAGTGCGGACTAGTCCTCAGCACATCACAATTTTTCACTACACCAGACAAGTCCGATATCAGCCGGACTAGTCTGAAAACTCTCTAACTAAAATCAGAAAGTCCCTCCAAGTGTGGACTTGTCCTCAGTTCTTCATGGTGATCACTACACCGGACTAGTCTGATATCAACCGGACTAATCAAACAAGTTTCTGACTAAAAACGGACTAGTCCACACCAGTAATGGACTAGTCTGGTATATCTCCATAGTTAGGGTTTTCCACACGCCGCATACCAGACTAGTCCGGAGTCCACCATGGACTAGACCGAACATCGCAAACCCTAACGATAACTTTTGGAAACCCTAGTATAAATAGAGGTGTATGACCATACAACAATAACTATGGACCCCTGCGCTGTCACATCTTCCAAGAGCCCAAAATGCACATCTCTCCACAGATTCTAACCCTAAAAGGATCAAATCTTTGAGGATTAGCAATTGATCAAAGGAGAGACTTGTTCCACATGGTCTTGAGCTCTTGGATTTGATCTCTCGCACACTCTTATTGTTAATTGTACATCTTTTGAGTGCGTTTGGTCGTGTTATTCGTTGTAATTTTTGGGGAGCCCTCAACTTGCTAGAAGGCCCCTTGAATGAGTTATTTCCCCCTTTGTAATTAGTGGAAGAGAATCAGCCTCCGTGGTGATTCAATGAGGGAGGGTTGGTGGAGACCCGGTCCTCCGTGGACTCCTCAACGTGGAATTAGGTTTCCCCTGTGGGAATCAAACCATGGGATAAAATCTTGTCTCGCAAACTTCTATTTTATTGTTCATCACATTTTAGGGTTTACATAATCTTGTGTAATTCATGTTGGCAAATTGAAACTAAAGTTGATCTTTGTCATACATTGTTTAATTGTGGTAATACATCTAATTTGCTAATTAGTTTCCGTTGCATAGGGTACCAGAAGTGAAATTATCGATTAATCTTGATCTTTCTAGTCCACGCATACCAGACTAGTCCGCACAGTACCAGACTAGTCTGCTCTCCCTGTATTTGATAAATCAGTTAAGTGTTTTAGGGATCGACAAAAATTCAAAAATCCTATTCACCCCCCTCTTGGATACATTCAGTAAGGGCAATCCTCACACGTTAGAAGGCTTCGGTGAGAGAACTCAGCGGTGGGTCTTTGCTCGGTCAGGTTTGACCAGCTAGGGCAAACTTGAAAAGCCTGACTTTGTGAACGAAGTAGAGCAAATAATGAAAGAAGTAACTGAAAAGCAACAGAAGGGTCTCTTCAAGCCGAAGAGGGAGAATGACCAACTTACTGCTATCTTAGGAAACCCAGAACATGGTGGGTGTTTTCGAGCAATCCCTTGTCAAATGTCCTAGAGAGAGGGTTTCCCGAAAGATAAAGAGACTTATAGAAGATGTAAGAAGTTCAGGAAAACACTTGTTGAAACGATTATTAAAAAGGTCAAGGAAAATGTGCAAGAAATAATGGATCAACTTAGACAATGTGGACAATTAGTTGCACCAAGTAGAGCGATGGTTCCAGTGGCAAAGGAGCAGTTGGTATCTCCAACTGCCTACCCTAGCAGCGTAGGTTATGTGCCAGGCTCAGGGTCCCATTAGTCCGTTGTCGACAATATTGTTAACGACAGATCTTGTTGTCTTCTTATTCCGATCGGCAGAGCAAGGAACAAAACCAAACATGTTTCTACTGCTATGGCAAAGCCTGATCGTGACTTCAACGGCAAATCACATCTGTTGTATTATGTTGTGGTGCAAGTTCTTCAGATCATTGATAATGATTATGAAGATTATGAAATAGACCACACCACACATGAGGGGATCATGATTCTGGGGCAGGCTGTCAACCAATTAATCCTTTGGCACCGACGTGATATCGAGTTGGACAATGAGCCGATTTCTAGCCCCACCGCATCTCAAAATGTTGCAACCCCGTCTTCGAAGCCGAAAGTACAAGCAGATCCACTCCTGTTATGTCTCAGCAAGGATGATAGTAACCTTGCTAGTAAAGATAACCGAAAGCAACCAGTTGAACAACAGCGAGAAGCAGTACTAGAGCAAGCTACTGGTAGTACAGAGCAACCACCTGAGTAACAGCTTGAAGCAGTACTAGAGCATGCTGCTGGTAGTAAAGATCAATCAGTTGAACAACAGGTTAAACAACAAGCCAGTGTCCAACTTCTGATGATTACTCCTCGGACATCAATGCCTATGAAAGTTAGCTCATTCGAACATAAGAAACGTTCTAAAGAAGTGCCAAAATATTTGGAAAATCTAAAGGAAAATATTGAAAAATCGAATGCATCTTGTTCTTCACATGAGCCAGCATTAGAAGATATTGGGGAATGGGAAGAAGACGGTGTCATAATTGGTAGGTGGCTTTAGTTAAACCAGGAGTTCCAATATCCAAGATTAAGGATGTTCCTCCTGAATATAAGAATGGGAAGTCATTCGTAACATCGGTACAACTTAGCAAAAAACCTATCTTGCTCAAAAGAATGCACGAGTTGTACATCACTGCCAGCACAAAATATGTTCTTTGTTAAGTCACATTTCGTGTGCCAAAAAAAGCATTCTGGAGCCCTGGAGCATATAAACGAGCCCTTCTCTTTGAAGATCTTTATAGCCTTTTCCATCGAGGCATGCTTGTAATCAACCTGCTACTCATCTGGTGCTTGTAAGTGCCTCTAATATTTTGTATTTTCTTTTCTTACAGCATGCATACAAATTTCATGAGATTATAACAATCCCGGACTTCTTCAATAGGATGCAATACATAGATAATGAAAAGATGAACACCAAGGCAGGTATCCTTGACCCTACCTGGATTGCAAAGACGATATTGGACTTTAAGGTGGATCGAGACTCAGAAGATTACAAATACATGAAAAAAAGAATTTGAAAAATCAATCGCAAAACAAAATAAGGATAAAAGGACGGAGGTTGCAGCTTACATAGAACATGCCATGTTTAACTTTGTTAGAGATGGCAAGGATCTCGTAAAGGGTCCGTACCACTTCGAGTAAGTTCGACACATGACATTAAACTAGCAATTATTGCTAATTGTTAACTTAACACGTGTGTTTGGACATGTGCAGTGAACACTACATGATGATCTATATCAAGCCAACACAAGGTTTGGCAACAGTCTTGGACTCAGCAAATTACCCACCAGATTGTTACAAAAATTTCATAACATTTTGAAATTGTACGATTGTTCGATACTTTTAAGATACACACATTTAGAATGTGTTGAAAAGTTTTATATGACATTTCTTGTATTACAGCTCTTGGAGATTTTACGCGGAAAGCTTGACGGTCAAAGACCTTCTAATAAGGATGTATTGCACATATCAACATATTATCCTTGTCCCAAGGAGCCTCTTGGTAGCATCTTATGCAGGTATTATGTATGCGAGCATCTTCAGACCGCCAACAACTATAGAGTGAATTTCGAGGATGTAAGTTATCCTTAATGTTGATATTGTATTTTCTTACTTTTGAGTTTCATTTTCATTGTAAGTAGCGTATTTTAATACTTATATTATTTTGTTAGAAAGGTATTGAACTCTAGTTTCCAGCAGTGCAAGTGGTTTGCCATGAAAGCCTATATACATATCTCCAGTTAGGTGTTCCTCACATCATGTAAAATGTTCATAGCCATTTCACCTGTATAAAATTCCCAGATTCAAATTTTATCTTTGTTGTTCGATACTACCAGAAACATTATTTTTAGATTTTTATTCCAACTTCAAAATTCAATTCCTCATAGTAGAACTGCTCCAAAAATACCAAATAATTCATGTATACTCACTTTGACCTATACTTTGAGATAGTTTAAACCAACACATTCTAAACCTTATTATGTGTTTCATTACAACACAAAAAGAATGTGTACCAGGAATGGCCGGTTTCTAGAAGTATTCCTGGTGGAGGAGCCTACAAGATTGCAAGTGAACTTTGTCAATTCATGCGTCGCAAAATTTTCCACCAAAAAGGAGTGTTCTTTGATGAGGATGGTGTAATAGATGATGTGCCAGAACTTTGCAATTATGACAATAGAAATAATTTTTAGTGAAACTTGTAAACCATGAGATGACTTGTATGTCAATTGAAAGTGTAACTTGTACATATGTATATTGTTTTAGTGAAATTGACTTCTGTGAGATGGCTTCTTTGATTATATTATTTTAGTGTAAACAATGTGATGACTTCTGGGTTTATTTAGTGAAATTGACCTGGAAAATAGAAATAACAGCAGGTAGTGCTGCATAGGGTATACTTTATCATAGGCGGTTCTTTACCTACTGCTAGACCTGCCTGTGAAAGTATATTATCATAGGCGGCTTGTCATATGTAAAGAACCACCTGTGATAACTCCATTATCACAGGCGGCTGCACTTATGGTACAAACCGGCCGTGATAACAGTCTCCGCAGGCAACTTGTAATGGGTAAAAATCTGCCTGTGATAACAACATTATCATAGGCGGTTACTTATACTGTACTAACTGCCTATGATAAAGTGTCTTTACAAGTTGCTAGTAATAGGTAATGATCCACCTGTGGTAAACCTATTATCATAGGCGGTTTTACTTTTCTGCCTGTGAAATTGCATATTATCACAGACTCTTTGTTTTAGGCGGTTTTGAGAACTGCGTGTGATAATACGTTTGGAGCCGCCTGAGATGAAGCTTATTGTAGCAGTGTAATGTTCTTTCCTTGTTACCCCTAATTCTTACATGCACATTTTCATATCGATAGCTGAACGGATGACGAAGGTGGACAAGGTGCACCTATGGAGGAGGTGGACTTGCTGCGATGAGTTTATTACGGAGCAGCAGGAGTACTTGAAGCTGTGAGTTGATGAGAAGATCCATTGTAAAGATCAAGAGCTGACTTTATTGACTTTTATTTAGTCGCAACCAAAAGCAAGCCCCGGTTTGCATTTATGTTTTTTATAAAGTTTTGTTTTATCACTATGTTGACTAGTATCTGAATTGTGCATTAGGTCTATTGTGTTTGAATACTCCAAATGCACTACCCACAACCCCATGGAGTATATGGGTAGGTTTATAGCTCAATGCATAGTATTGCCATGCTAATGTTGTAGAGAATTCGGTAGAAGTCGAGTAATTGGAATCTACTTGCAAGATAACAATATTGTCACTTGAGACTGGATATTTTAGAGAATAGTTTATGAACTGAATATGAGACCGGGCAGTGGGATAGGATGCAACGGGATGTGGTCTTGGGTGCATAGCCTTGCCTGTGTCGATTGAGGACCGCGCCGTGTGTGGCCCTGTTGGGCGAGTTTGAGCTGTACCAGAGGCGTACTGGATATATAGGACCCGAGAAACTGATGTAACTTGTCCACCTTAGCGTCAAGGCATAACCCACCGCCTTATATGTGCGGGTTGAGAGCAACAAGGTGTAAACCTGCTAGCGGGCACAGACAGGCTCCGTGTGGGGGCCTCCTGCTCGTAGCGGTGGTACTGGTTTGGCATGTAGGTGTCAAGTGAAAGGTGGCTGCACACAACACCCGTGGAGTGTGTCTTCACAGCGTTGAGTGTGGGTCTATGTGTCGTGCTATCTGGGTATTATTGATTCGTATCACTGTTGCTCGCGGCTATAGATTAAGCATACTTGTTATCTGAGTCCTGATGTAGTAAATAAGAGTAGTTGCAATCTTATGAATTATGCTCTCATAAATAATATTGTATTGCAACTTGTATGGCTTAGAAGTAGCACAATCAAAGTTACAATTTCTAAATACTCAACTTTTATGCAGCTTATGCAACATTGGGCATGTAACATCATAAACGAAGCACTTCTTGTTTGATTGTGAAGTTGGTGATGTTCCATGCCCATGGAATGCTCTTTGCTACTATAAAACTGAAATAAGGATTTACTAATAGGCGAGTCCCTTATGCAATTCAGCTTTCTTATATTACAAGTCTCAAGCATTTAGAGTTCTATGTTTAGTGGAGACAGTTAAGTCTTGTCGAGCCTTCGGGCTCACGGTTGCTTTATATGTGGTTTTTGCAAGGTTTTCTTTTTGTTTTTTTTGCTGCTATTGAGGATTGTTTGTAAGACCTCAAGTTGTCGGGATGTATCTCTCACGTCACATTGTGCTGCTGCTCTATGCTTGCCATGTTGCTAGTGACAAGCGTCCGCGCGCACGGATGGCTTCTCTTGTGCATAGATAGGTTGAGATTGCAGGTATGTACTTTCCACTGCGTGTATACCGCTGTTGTACACTAAGTTGTAAACAATATCTTATGATGAAATGCAAACTTTTTATTTCAATGATGTCTTTCAGATTGTGATGTTGGATGTCGCATCGCACGACACCACCCAATATGATTCCTGGAATGTTGGGACCACGGTCCTTAGAGTCTAGTATCAAAGCCGCATTGGAAATAGCACGCTCGAAAAGAGCCTAATTTTGAAAACTTCAATGTAGTCGTGTGAGAATTAGTCACTATGCCCACAAAAGGTCTATTATAGTATTAGTTACTTAGGTGGCAAGCTAACATATGTGTTATTATATTCTGTAACGACGCTCCGATATCAGGTAGGAGGTAAGGTACGCCAACACAAGTTGTAGTCGCGGTAAGCTCCCTGTACGAGTGGTAGTACGATGATTGTCTCTCGCGGCTTGGCACGGAAGTTAATATGAGTGGCTGGACGTTCTCGTGTTTATGGGAACATATGAAAACGCTGCTCCCCTGCGTGCTTCAGGCAAAAGAGATGATACCACATCGTGTGGTCAAAAACAAGATGTATGCAACTCTTGAACGTTCAGTGTTCAAAGGGCCATATGCCAGCTGATCTCTAGCGCAAGAGATAAATTACTCCACCTATTGTGCAGTTAAAAGCACGTAGTGTGTTTTTTAAGAAACACGCAAAAGCGCCTCCTATTGTTGGAGCATTAGGCAGATAAAATGGGAGTCCCGTCGGGTGATAGAAAACCTGGTCACCTACCACGAGACGTGGCTCAGCTCGGAGCGGCCTGTATGGAATGATATGGGACGGATGTTATTACTTTTATATATATTATTGTGACTGCTTGAAATGATCGCCCGTGCGAGCCGCGCCGCATGCACCATAATGAGTGTTCTGTAAATTGAGTGTCTTATGCAGGTACACTAACAATGTGATCATATTGTGTTTAGAAAATGTCTGCGAGTGAACGTTTATAGCGCCACCGATTGATACGTATATGCCGGTAATATCCGGCTAGGATTTTCACTTCTGCAAGACACATAATACGGACATGTATCCCACCGATGTATAATTGAAAATTGCTGTATAATGACCCAAATATGGAGTAAGAATTCATGTATTAGCTATCGAGCTCTGATTTCGATCTAAGTTTCAATGCTGGAGTAGGTTTGAACTCAAGTGCTTTGAAAAACAGAGAGCCCTATTTTCTGCCAGAAAAAGACCTGATTTGAAAAGCCATAGTGTATCTTACATGTATGGAAATTTCAGGAAGTCCTTTAAAACTGTTATATTCAACTTCAGAGCAGAATCCATCTCTAACCTATTCAAAATTTCAAATTTCCAAAGTCTGCCAAATCTGGGCAGAAACTGGGACAGTTTCTATACCTTATACCATTTCTGTTATATCTCTTAGTAGAAAAATCGAATGACTTTATGTAATGAATTTCTGGAATCCTGATGAGATATTTAAAAATTTTTAAATTATATTTATGTCAAATTTTGAATACATCTGCATACAAATATGTGGACAAACCAATCATAAACAAAGGAGGTGCTGTCAAAATTTCTGCAAAAGTCTGTTAGCTTTCTCAATTTTGAAAAGCCATCTCTCTCAATCCAGGAATTCTATGATGGCAAATAAATACTTTTTGAAAATAGTTAGATGTCCTCTACAAGTTTTATATTCACCCCAAGACCAGAATCCCCATCTAAATGGGTTAAATTTAAAAACACCATAAACTATCCAGAAGGACCAATTCAGGACATTATTTCTGTATGCTTCTGTAAATTGCACATAACATTCAAAATACAAATCACCAAGATGCATATTTCACACTTATAACAATATTAGGAGTTATAATACAACTTTTGGTTTTGCGTTTGGTTGAATTTAGATTATAAATGCATGAAACAAATGGATCAAAGTGAGTACCTTCAAATACGATGCTGCTGCATGTCTCCAGAAAACTGTGAACTTTGCAAAGTCATATCTCCTCAACCACAACAGCAATGGTGGCACATCAGTAGTTTTTGGAAAACTTCTTGAAGTTATCTGCAACTTTGTTATTCACCTCCAGACCTTATTCTACTGTTAGGTGTCTCAAAATCTTTGTTAAGCGCAGACTGGTCAATCTGGACAGTGAGGTAGTTAGCAGAATCAATTTTGAAATTTCCAACTCTTTCAACTTTAGTTTCACTTCCCTGAGTTGCACAACAACTCCCCATGATGATTGTTTGGAGTAATTTTCTAGATTACCTGGTTTGAAACTTAAGGGGGAAGGAGTGCGCTCAAGTAACTAAAGTGTTAAACCACCAACCTGTTTTGCATTGTAATGCATCAACAATGAAGTAATCAAGAAGGGTTACATTTTCAAAAGAATTCAGCTCCAAGTGCAAGACTGACTCGTCATAGAGGGAATGTAACTGGAACTCCACTAGAGCTATCAAGACAAATATTAGTCACCACTACATGATCGAAGAGAAGATTAAGTGAAGAATCATTAAGGACAGCTCTAGTAGCCTCGACTCTATGCCTAGGGATAATAGGTTATCAAAGTAACCTAGTTAGTGAAATCTCATGTAGGACTGATTTTGTAACTCAGCAAGTGCATCATGGACTTCGATGAAGCAATGGCTAATACAAGTAGGATAAGTACAAGTTTTGCCAAGGTTAAGCTGGTGCAGGGTATCCCCCCACTTTCCTTGTTGATATTCTGAATATCAATTCCTTGACTGGGTCGAGTTATGAAAGTAATCTTTCTTATTGAGCGTCTTTCACGACCACGGTATAAAAGCCATGCAAATCATGAGTTACTCATTATTCTTGTGTAGGTGGTTTTACTTGTTCTTGCTCAAACTATAAAAGATGATGCACCATACATATTGTAAAGAACATGAGAATTGTGCAACCTCTCATGCGCAACAACCTTGTATGCACGATACATATGCATCATTGTGCACCATGCATATGCAACATTTGTACCATACCATGTGCATCTGCATTGTTCCAGCCAACATGTGATACATCATGAGGCACTATCATTAATGATACAAGAAAAACATGATGCATGAATACGAATAAACTTTAAGCAAGAATGTGTCTCTCCGTTCAGATCCTTAAATTGTGTCTAATGACCTCAATTATTTCACAACCTCTGTGTTATTCACAAATTGCTTATTTCTTTTTCATTGAGTAATACATGGGTAACCGATTACTCTACATCCATTGTAGCTAAGTAAAATCTTGAACCTTCATCCTTGACTTTTTGGTTTGAGCACCTTCACGGTTGAAACTATACCGAACTTCATTGTAAGATCATCAATTAAATGATCAAACTCACGAAATCCTTGACTTTCTTTATTCGTGAGGGTACCATTCGAATGTCAAGCTCGCTAAACCCCTTGGGTTCCATCTAAATTCTTGAATTGTTATGTGGTAACATGATACATCGACAACCTTGTAGTTACCACATGGTTGAGTTCTTTGTTGTTTTGACCACACAAGAGCGTTGAAATCTTTACTACTCTTATGTCCCAGCAAAGGGATCTCAGTGTTGACTAAAAACCAGAGGTCATTGATTCGTCGTTGATCTCGTAATTCTCCTTGATCCATGTTCGGTGAAATACTATGTTAAGGTTATAAGGACTTATGCAGAACAAGGCAAAAAAAAAACAACCGTTGAATTGTCAGTATGAACACACCAAAGGGACCAAGAGAACCAAGATCATGTGTGGAAGTCAAGATTAGGACAGTAGAGTATACATTTTCAATATTAGAGAAAGAATTGCAAGATGCTAATAGAAGTTCAAGCGCCATCATGTTCATCAAGATAGAGACTCGTATCAGTAGAAATAATTCAAGCACCCCGTCATTCTCATGTAATGGCATCGAAGACGCTACCTAAAGACAAGCAGATTAACGCTAATCCTATCTGTGAAAGTCCAACATATCCGCCTTTTCAACTCTCTTTTACCATTGTTCCCTATTCCATTCTTTTTTTTCTTCCTTTGAATCTCGGGACAAGATTCCTTTATAGGGGAAGGGTTGTAAAAACCCACATTTGAAAATAACACAAATTCAAAAACGTGAACTTATTAATGTTTAGGTGGAAATAAAAAAATTCAACTCACATGAGTTAGAAATTAAGAAATGGTTTAAGATTCGGAATTCTAAAAATTTCACATTAAAAGAGGTTATGATGATATGGTAAACTTAAGCAAACAATAATATAGAAGGAAGAATTCCCATTTCAATTCATAAATCAAAGTCAAGCTGGAATGTGCATTTGAATAAGATGTAAAGGTAAGAATTAAAACTCAAATAAAAGCAAATACAAAACCCTAAAAACCTTGATGAAAACTTCAGCTTAAGAATCAAATTAGGAAAAAAAAGAATTATGCTGACATAAGGAATTGAATTCAAACGTTAAGAAGGAGTTTCAAACAAATCGAAATATTATAAAAAATTTCCCAAACTCAAATATAAGCTCACTTCTGTGTTTCACATAATTCAAATGTGCCAATATTTAAATTAAGCCACATATAAGCATCAAATCTGAATTCAAATTCAAATTCCACCTTTAACTTAGTCAATTTTTTAATTTGGTTTCAAGTATGGATCCCTCATATTTGATTTACTATAATGGCCAGGTTTTGTAATTTTTATAACATATTTGAATGGTAATTAAAATGAACATTGAAAAAAATTATTTGAATCGATAGCTGGAACAATGACGAAGGTCGACAAGGAGCACCTTTGAAGGAGGAGGGAACCGAGGTAGACTTCTTGTGATGAGTTTATTATGGAGCAGTAGGAGTACTTGAAGCTGTGAGTTGGTGGGAAGATCCATTCTGAAGATCAAGAGCTGACTTTATTGACTTTTGTTTAGTCGCAACCTAAGACAAGCCCAGGTTTGCATTTAAGTTATTTATAAAGTTTTGCTTTTATCACTATTTTGACTAGTATATGAACTGTGCATTAGTTCTATTGTGTTTGAATACTTCAAAAGCACAACACACAATCCCATGGAGTATATGTGTAGGTTTATAGCTCAACGCGTAGTATTGCCATGCAAATGCTCACTAAAAGAATTGCGATCAATTATGTCGGCCAGGGCCAACATAATTAAGCCTAAGCCGATGTAAGTTACTTAATTATGTTAGTTTTTGCTTAATTATGTCAGTTGTTGGCGGATGTGGCAGTTTGGACGTAATTAACGTAACTTACGTCGGTATGGTCGTGCCTATATAAGTTAACCTGGGCTAACTTACGTCGGCATTACCATAGCCGATGTAAGTTATGTTTTTTATTTTTATTTTTAAAATACAAACTGACTGCCTCGCACGATGGCGAGATCACAGAACAGCATATACAATCAAATATATGCACAGACAGCAGCAAAAGAATAGTTTCAAAATATTTAAAAGACAACCACAACATAAACTTCCACCGGGCTACACGCTAGCCCCTCCACTACATCCGAAGCCCAAAAGATCTTCTCAGCGCATCCCTCCGTATGCCGGTAGGTGTCGCGAAGGAGTTTGTGCTGCCTTCTCAGAAACCTGCAAAAGAACATTAGAGTTAGAAATGTTACAACTTCCATCATCTCGCTCTCTTCCTCTCCATCTATCTCCTTCTCTCCTCTCAAACTCTCTTCTTCTCCCTCACTCTCTTCTCTCTGTCTTCCTCTCCCTCTCTTTCTCTCCCTCTCTTTCTATCATAATTTCTCTCTTCCTCTCCCTCTCTCTCTCTCTCATTCTCTCACTCTCTTCCTCTCCATCACTTTCTCTCCCTCTTCCTCTCCTTCTCTAGCATCACCTCTCTGTCTCACATTACCCTCTCTCTCACACTCCGTCTCTCCCTATCTATGTCTCTCCAACTCCATCTCTATCTCTGATCTCTCTCAACCTACGTTTATCTCTATTACTCCACCTCTATCCCACTCTTTCTCACCATATGTTCTACCTCCTTCTCTCCCTATGTCAAATACTAAAATGAATACAACAATATTAAAGAAAAAGTTTATTACCTTCACCGAGGGCACCTGTGCTTGGGGCGTCTGTGCCGAGGTCACCTGCGGCAGCAGAAATAGAGGAATTTCGATCTGCTGACCGCTCTGTCGAGCAAGAGTCTGCCATTGGAAAACATTAGTAGGTTTATATTACTGAAATGCCATGAAATTAATATGCAGTAGTTTAAATTACTTAACGCCACCGTTGCTTGCATCTGGACCATGTACAAGCTCGTGACCTCCTGGAAGGCCCTCAACCTCTCCTGCTCCTCCCTCGCCCTCTCCTGCTCCGCCCTCGCCCTCACGTGCTCTACCCTCAACCTCTCCAGCTCCGCATGGGTCTGCGTTAGTGTCTCCTTCAAGGCATTGAGCTCCAACTGGGTCTGCGAAAGACGACCACTTGACGGTCCAATGGATGAGGTCTACGTCGGTGAAGCGCCTCTCGAAGTTGGCACCGACTTTGAGTTGACAACTCCATCAAAAATAACAAACCTACCAAAGAATGAAAAATACTAAGTACAAGAAGATAGATGAAAATAAAATGAAACAAATGACCAACTGACCGTCCACAGGCCTTCCTACCTTTCCTCGCGTACATGGCTTGGGGATCGATCGGCGCGTTTTCCCAATTGTAACATTGGCCGTGTATCTTCACAACCTCCAGCATGTAATTTTCCTAAAATACAAATAAATCTTGTAAGTGTATCAATAACAGTATTAGTTATAATGAAATTGAGGAATTTTGAAAACTTACCTTTCGATCAGTCGCGACCTCAATGCACTACCCTGGCTGAGAAGGGTCACTTCCCTTGTGACCTCTCTTCCAAACCTGGGTCGAGGTTGGCTCTTGACAAGTCTCTCACTCTTGCATAGCCTTTATTGTGATGCGATTTGGTCATAGAGGTCTCTGAACGTTGGCGTCCCCCACGTCATGCGCCAGGGGTGGTTGCGGGTCTTCAATGTTTGACCAGAGGGGAGTGCTCCACCTTTTAACTCCCGCACCACACCGTCTAGGGCAAGCTGCGAGACATGTGGCAGCGTCGGGGCAGGTCCTCGCTGGGGAGGCTAGCCCCGGTCCTTCGGGACACGTGGCAGCTCCGGGGTTCGCCAGGGCACGTGGTAGCTTCGCTCTTGCCCTTGAGGAAGGGCGTTTTGTTTGGTGCTCCAGGCAGCACAGGAGCCCCCCCCCCCCCCCCCCCCCCCCGAGGTTGGGTGAGGTCCCGTCCTAACACGTGGTGTCTTGGGAGGTCGTATCTCTAAAGGTCTTTATCTCATTCTTCATGCTCTGCGTGGCTACACTGGGGCTGGATCTTGCGGGAAGCTGAGGCCTCGACAACTTCTGGACACGTGGAGCCGTCGGACATGCCCTGGTGTCTTTATCCTGTGTGCGAGGGTACCCAGTCTGCAAGGTACCAACAGTGGCCCCTAAGTCCACCTTGGGGCAAGATGGGGAGCCCAAAGACGGAGCCCTTTCCCTGTTTACCCGCAGAGCTTTGAATCCTGTATTGGATTGTTGAAGCAGTTGGCGATTCTACAATCGCCGCCACACATCTTCTTTTGGTTTGAGTGGCTACAGCGAAGAGATCTTTTCTTGCTGTAATTTCTCTGTCCCCTGCGGCGCCTTTAATTGCAGTGGTCCCCGACGCATCTTATAGCACTTTTGCCCCCGCCGCTATTATGGGAGATGCCTCAGTGGCTTCCCCAAGCGGCTGACCAATTGGGTCAGTGCATCTGAGTGGGGACATAGGACCCGTTGTCATGGGTGCGGTGCGGTTAGTGGTGCGGTCTGATCCTTCACTCGGAGTACTCAGGCGTCGTGGGGATGGTAAAGATGGGAAAACCTCCATTTAGATGGAATGATTACTTCTCTACCCAAACCCTGCAACCAGAGTTTTTGCCTTCTTCCTCGAGCGACCGAACCTCCTTCACCCCTTTTGCCAAGGCTCTCACCTTAGCCCGCCCCAATGGATTCCCTGCTGCCTCCTTCCCACTTCCGATCGGCCAAAGACCTGGTGCCGATGAGGCGGCTTCTTGGTTGGGCAGCTCCAGAGTGCGGATGGATGATCCGAAGCGGATCTCCTGATCTTCGGGATCTATGTGAAGATAAGATTGTTCTTTTGTCTCCTATGCAAATGTTGGGCTAGCACTCCCGTTGTCAAGGTTCTTTCTTGCAGTGCTGGGTGAGTATGGGCTGCAACTTCACCATTTGTCGCCGAACTCCATCACCTTGGTGGTTGTGTTCGTCCACCTATGTGAGGCGTTTGTGGGCTGTCCGCCCACGGTGGAGTTATTTCGGCATTTCTTCGTGATGAAGACGAACGGAAGTAGCGCGACGACTCAAGAGGTGGGCTACTACTTCCTACACCAGGACAACACCTCCCAGGGTTACATTGCCTCAGCCAAAGGGGGCAAATGGAGCAACTTGAGGGAAGAATGGGCGATTGTGAGGAAAGACCCTCATCCTTCGTTGAAGATGCCCTCCGGTGGTCAAGGCTCCAACCCTATCACTTGGGAGGCATCCCCTGGATTGCCAGAGGAATACAGGCCCGCCCTAAGGAGGATTCAGTTCTTGGCTAGCAAGGGCATGACCTCGATGATGATGTTGGCAGACTTCTTGCTCTGCGGTACTGCCCCTCTCCAGCAGCGTCTGTATTTTGACTGGGTCTACCACGGCAAGTATGACGAATGTTGGCTGGGTCCGGATAACCTAACTCTCAAGATGCTGGAGGAGATGCTAAAAACAGTGACCTCCGACATTGTTGAAGATGATCATGTCTCCATTTCGAAGGACTACCAGCCACTGCACATGACCATTGATGTTAGGATTGAACTGCGGAGCTCAATGCCAAAGGTCAATGTGTTTGGCCTTGCTCGCCTGTATTATGAAGACATGGCTGGCGTCTCTGCAGTCCTAAAGCGATGTCATGATGCTGTGCATCCTGGGTCAGGGTCTTCCTCACGTCCTTCGACAAGGGAGGAGGCATATCCCTCAACTACTCTAATAGGGCAGAGGTTAGCCAGCCGGTACAAGCTCCAGGGTAGAGAAAGCCCTCCCGCATGCTGGTTGCGGGCTCTGCTACTTCTATGTTGAAAAAGCGATAGTTATTTCGAGGGGACGGTACTCCCATCTCCCTTAATCTGGGAACAGGCAGGGCCGAAGCTTCTATCATAGATTTAGTCTCGAACTCCAGCAGTGGCACCTGGTTCTGGAAAAGGTGCTGAGGGGCCTGAGCTGACGTCGGCACGGGTTGATCGGGAGTCGGTACCAGCGACGTCGGCACCGGCCTTGTCGTCAGGTCATGGCGACCTTGACCTATCGCGTGGGGCGGGAGGCAACGTTCATTATAGTGGCCCGCCATGCCGGTATTCGCAGCTTCTTCCCTCTGCTTTTTTTCTTATTTTCATTTTTGTTCTTACGAAGCTTTATCAGCTAATTTTGTGACCCTAGCGCTTCCAGAGGCCGACCTGATTGCTTCTGCCCATCCTAGTACCAGAACAAGGTCTGCCGCGCTGCCTCCTACGCCCAAAGGTGCATCGGCCTTAGGTGCCGCTAATGACCCTGCACCCCCGTCTGTTGAGGCGGGTGTGGCAGAGGTGGTGCCAAGCCTCGCCGTTCCAGGCGAGGTGATGCCCGACGAGGGAGTACCAGGCAAGGAGGTGCCCTGCGTAGAGGTGCCAGGCGAGTATGTTCTCGGCGCGGAGGGGCTACCTTGGTCATGGCTGCATCCCTTGGTGGTGCTGACTCACTAGTTGTTCAAGCGGCACTGGCGTCTGACGTCATGGACGTGCAGCCGGGTTGCAACACAGCAGTTCTTGGTCCCCGCGAAGCTTCTAGTGCCCAAGAGTTGGTGTCTGCTGTGGCGTCAGTAGGAGGGATAGAGGGACAATCATCGGTGGCAACAGTCAGGCCAATCCCTCTCGCCGACTCTATTTTCGCGACTCAGTCCATATTGCGCCAGACGCAGGCTGCTTTTGCCCGAGAGTGGGATCAGCTTGCGGAGGAAAGGTGCTCAGTGAAGCTGGTTGACGCCAAGAACAAAGATCTTTAGGTGAAGGCTTTGAAGGCCCATGTTGCCGCTGAAGCCCGCCTGAAGCTGTGCGAGGATCAGCGTCTCGAGTTGGCCCGTCGCGAGGTTGCAATTGCCAATGGGGAAGGAGACTTGGCAGCGAATGAGGAGGAGGTCTCCCGGAGCCTAGAGGAGAAATGCTGGGCATCGCAGGACTTGGAGATGGCCATCCATCATCGAGAGGGTGACCTGGAGCGTCGTGCTCAAGAGCCTGCTGACCGGGAGGTGACTGCACAGACAGAGGCGAAGAGCCTCCAGGCCTCCCGTATGGCCGAGGCCCAAGGGGTCCGGGATTTCTTGGCCCTTGTTGGGGCGGTGCTGGAACCCCTCGGCCTTGGTCCCGTGCCACGTGGGGAGCCATCTCAGGGAGTGTCCCAACTGCTTCCTGCCCTTGAGTCCCTCTGTTCGTCGTTGCGGTCGGTGAACACCATCCTTGCAAGGCGGCTGGAGGCCGTAGGAAAGGAACTGGCTGAGCTGGGGGCATGCCACGTCCTGGTGTGCTTTCGAAGCTGTACACGAAGATCCTGCTGGAGCCGATGGAGAATGGTCCCCTTGATGAGCGAGAGGATGAGGCTAGGGCCGAAGTCAAAGCTCTTGCCAAGGAGGTCGCTTCTTTGTTCTAGCGTTGCTGAGGCTGACGGTACCTAGGCGCCATGTTTTTGTATCCGGGCATGACCCCTTTGTGAAAATAAATCAACATGAATTTGGGATTATGTTGTTTTGCTTGTTGGCTTTGTCGCGTGCTTCCAAAAAGTTGCCTCAATTCCTTCTCTTGTGTAAAGTCTTGAAGAGCCTTTGTTGACGCCGTTAGCCTTTTAGGGACTAACGCTTTCACAGCTAACACGACTGATTTGTCGCTAGGTGATGTCCTGCCTATGGAACCCCCTAAGTGTCCCCTTGGTAGGCGTGGCCAGATTGTTGGGTACGCCTGCCACTTGAACGCAGGGTGTCTTCGACATGTCCCCAACGGACTGGGGGAGTGCAAGTGACTGGTCTCGGCGTACCTTTTTCTGCAGCACTGGGCTTTTCCTGAGTGGTGTCGTCGACGGCAGGCCCCCTGGGAGGTGTCGGAGCTGGATGCTCTAGTGTCGTCCACCATCTTCATAGAAATGTCGACAGCGGGCCCCCTCGGAGGTGTCGGAGCTGGATGCTCTGGTGATGCCCAGCATCTTCGTAGGTACGTCAACAGCAGGCCCCTAGGGAGGTGCCGGAGCTGGATTCTCCAGCGTCGTCCACCATTGTCGTAGAGTCATCGGCGGCAGGCCCCATGGGAGGTGTCGGAGCTGGATGCTCTAGTGTCATCCACCATCTTCATAGAAACGTCGATGGTGTTGACGACTGTTATATACCAATTTTAGCCGTCAATATAACTCAATCATGTTAAGGATTGATCATTTCTTGCACACATCACCTTTCTACTTGACCCATTTCCACTTGTACTTGGAGAAATATGTGTATGCAGATATTTATACAGGAATTGAGGAAAAGTAAGGAGAGCAGTCCTATAAAATATCATCCCAGCTAATCAGGCGATGACACGTGGCACCACATGGATCAAATGGCCCACAAACAAAAGTATCCGAGGCCATCCATCAGTGTAGCACCAATATCAGTCAATGGGACCCACTTGGCAGTCACCTGGAGGAAGTAGGGTCCGTTTGGAGCCCTGACCAGGTCGGCCAAAACAGGGGGTCGGCCGACTTTGTCCTGGCGCCAAACGCGGTCAACTTCCACATGTTGGCTCCTCCCGGCTCCCTGGAGTCAATGACGACTGATTCGCGCGCTTTTGGTGGCGGGAACCGACCTCAACACTAGTATAAATAGGACCCCATACCCCTCACTTCAACACACACCACTTGGGCATCATTCTATTGTATACATTATCTTCCATAGTCCTTAGAGGAGTTAGGATGTAGAGAGGAGAGCCTCTAGTCCCAAGTCCAAACTGGGAAAGGAGTAGAAGGAGTCTCTCTTTCCAATTCCACATTGGGAAAAGTATGTCTCATGTATTTCTTCTTGTATTTGTGGCTTTGTGCTCAATAAAGATATTATCTTTAGTCTTCTTTTATATGTATACACGGACAAAGCATTTCTTGTTTGATTGCGGCGTCCATATAAGTGGAAGGTATAGTCTTTATGATTGTACTCTCATGATCACATCTTATGGTCATAAACACTATAGACCCCCACTATAGTCTATGTAGTTATGATATGATTATGTTAATATGAATAACTATGCTATGCAATCAACATTGGTTCAACGATGATTTAGTTCATTGCCTTAGGATGTCTTGTGCTGCGGCTCTTAAGGTATTTGCTTGGTATGCTAGCATGGTGCTAGGGTATTTAAGTAGCATTGGATGTCTCGTAGACCCACGGATTGAAAAGGTAGGCAGTAGGTGGTGACATCCCTATCTATCCTTTGTAATCCTCCACGTTCGGCTATGCAACAAGCTCTTGGCTGGAGTCGCCCTTGTATTGCTAGGGGTAAGCCCGAGCCCGATGTGTTGAATAGCATTGCATAGGAATTCATCATTGACATGACCATTAGTATCTACCTTAGGCTATGTATATGTATTAGGAGCATTGTAGGAGCAACTCTGTAACTCTTAATCCAATCTCCCTCGAGGACCCATTTACCCTTTAGAATAGATTGCCTACGTGTGTGTCACACTACCCCTATTATCAACTTGCCCCCTGTCCAGATAATTGATTAGTATCCCATAGCTTGACCATAAGAGTAGTATATACTTTACTTCATTGCCTTCCTTAGGGATAAATACAATACCCTTGGGAATACTCATGGGTGAAATACTACAACGGTATCTTCCGTGTGCTTGCGGATCTCATCTCTTTACCGGAGATGATATGTGGTGTAAAGAAATACCAGCAAGCATTTTTGACGCTGTTGCCGGGGATGATTCGTTAGTATATCTTAGGAGCCGTCAACAAGTATTTCTGGCGCTGTTGCCAGGGAGGACAAAGGAAGTGAAGGATAGCTATCACTTGTGATTAAGCTATAGGTAGTAATAGTGATTAGACAGTATTACCCTTGTTTGTTTTCTCCTTTGTATGAAAATAGGGTATTGTTGGCCAACCCATTGTATGGGATGGCCAACAGGGACGCAAGTGCTAAACTGCAAGATGATTCAAGGTGTACCACCACTAATGTTCGCTAGGCAACACCATTGCCTTTTGCAGGAGAATTTCAGCTTTCAGTAGGAGCCAAAGTCATCCATACCCAAGCTTGGGGAAGGCTCCAAGAAGTTCTTCTTGGTTTGCCTCCACCATGTGGTGGATAGTTGGCTCTTCATCCAAGACTCGTGTCATGGGTTGGCTCCACCAATCCATGACCACATTCATGTTGGAGCTGAAGGGGTCCTATTCTCATTCATCATGGATGAGAAGAAGGTCTTCACTCAAGGGGTGGATTGAAGAATGCTCGAGTTCCCATAGCTTGTCTTGCACACGACTTCACAAGGTGAATATGCAAGTTATGGAACTACATCTCCCATTGAAGTGTCATTAATATCCAAGTCGTTGGAGATTTGTTTGGATAATCTGAGTCGTGGATATTCACATGATTTGTGAAAATCCATGTCATCATGGGACGCGTGGGAATTATTTTCCTAAGACCCATGAGGACCTTTTTCAAACAACAACTCCAATGGCTACCATTCACAAGGAGGTCAAGGGTGGAATTAACATCACCCTTGTATTCAAGGAGGCTATGGCTTTCCAAGGGATTTAAGTTCAACTAGCCTACCTTGAAGTATCTTGGCCAAGCAGAAATCAAGACAACATTCACATGAAGATCTTGGCCAAGCACAAGAACTTAAAGAGCATTCAAAGTCCAAGATATCCCACATCACTTGTTGGGATTCACACACTTCGACCAAACCCATTCAACCTAGGGCAAGTGACACTGTGGATGAAGCATTTCTTATTTGATTGTAGAGTCCACATGTCATTATGCCCAAGGAAGCCTTTGATCCATGATCAAGGTATGGGTTGATTCAATGGAATATCAATATGGTCAGAGTAGCACCCCTAAGAAGGACAAAGCCACACCATGCTCATGAAGGAATACATTCAAGAGGTAGAACCCGTCGCTACAAAAACATGTCTATATCAATACAACGGGGAGAGGCTAGGGCCACCATGTGGCCCACATGTCCAAATGACAGCCAAATGTGTTTGGCATGTCAAAACAAAGGAAATCGTCCACATTTTCAACTCCGGGATTGGACAACAAATCATCGCGCTGAATAGAACGGAGGTAAGTCCTACTCATCGGACTTCAAAAATTCGGTGAGTCCTCACCAATAGGTTAATTGGTAGTTATCACTCACCGGACTTCAAAAATTTGGTGAGTCCTTGCCAATAGGTTAATTGGTAGTTATCTCATATTTATTTTCCAATTGCATCAACCCTTGCATGTGCATGTTTGAAATTCCACACTTGCATGTTGGACAATAAAATTTCCAACCATCATTAAACTAAAAATTTGAATTAGGGGAGAAATTTAATTGGATATTAACTACGTGCATGACCACTTGAATTTATCTTCCTACTTCAAACCAAAAAGATTTGCTTTGACCCTCATTGCATTTACGAGTTATTTCAAGTTGGGCAAGACAATTTGAAAATTGTGTTCAATTTGCTTTTGGCTAACGTAACCCGTTTTTGAGTTATTTTGTGTGTTCTTCATTAAAGTGCGGCTAGGTCAAAATTATGAAGAGGTGTTATGGCAAGAAAGTGGAAGGTTTCATCAAGCTCAAGTCACCATTGGGAGGATTTGAGAACACTTCTCTCCTTCAAACTCATTTTGTGTTTGAGGAAGAGAAATGTTCAAGATGATGACCCAATGGAGGAGCCAGAACCAAATCCATTGCCAAATCCAATCTCAACTTGGCATTTGACATCAACCATCAAGCCTACGCCGAAAATCAATGTTGTGAGTTTCTCACGCAAAAACCTTCATCACCAACTGCTCTTCAAATGAGGTATGAGTTTAGAATTTTTCATTGTTTTGTTTTCCATAAAATTGAATGTATTTGCTTGCATTTGTGAGGAAGGTTGACACTTCCTCATCATTTAATTCTCATGCATCCTCACAAGAGTAAGTGTGGGTATTGACTTTTGGATCTCCAAAAGGAAATCCCACGTTACTTGGAAAAATCTAAAACAAGTACCTAGAATCCTTTAAGCATTGTTTTGTAGACTTAGTCATTTTTGTCTAGGTTTAGAAAATAAAACTTTTGGGCATGAATTAATTTGTGAATTGGCATATAGAAACTTGGGCATAATGACAGCTATAATTTTTAATTGAGCTTCATGCATAGATGGTGTCACTAAATTTCAAAATCCTAGGAATGAGTGATATCCTTGCTCTAAAATTGAATTGCATTTTTTGGAGGAGTCACTAAATTTTAAATTTCAAGTGAAGTTCAGGAGGATGAAATTGAGAATCTTGTTTGTCATGGTTTAAATGATAAAATTTGCTCTTGAATGCTAAGATGGTTAGAAACTTTAAAAGATGTAGGGATCCATACAGTATATTTCTATCACATGCATTGCTATGAATAGGAGCTTTAGAAAATATGCAACATGAATTATCCATAAAGCTCCACTCTTATCAATAAATAACACATTGCTCATGGATCACATGACATTGGAACCAATGCATCTTTGATTTTGTTCTTCCCCGTATGTACAAATGAAAGTTCGGTTACCTAACCCAAAAGTTCATTTGTACAAGTATCGGGAGCTAACCATCCCTCTCTATTCAAGAGAGGAAATTTGCAGGAGTAATATTACTATGGAGGCATTCAAGAAGCTGATTGTTGGGATCCCTAGAGGATCCCATTTCAACATCTCTTGGCCAAGGAGTAAATGAGGATGGTTGCTACCTGTCGGAAATTATGCCCGAAGGTCAATCATAACTATAGGAGGCTAGAGATTTGAAATGAGAACCCTCCACGAGCAACCAATGGGCTGCCACGAATGGGTGAGAGCATTATGCTCTCAACAATTCTAAGCACTCATTCAAGCTCAAGGGATTTACCACCATCATTGGGTGCAAGTTGTTCCTATGTGGCTAGAAGGTTATCATTATCCTGGCCAAGGAATGACAAATCACACCCAACACATGGAGGCCTTGATGTGCAGACGATCAACATCGGAAACACTCTATTCAACCACACTCATAGTGTCCATGGGAGGAAACACAACAATCATCACTCAACCCTCCATTGTCAAAGCCATGCTGCAACAAGGATAGGACAAATCATGGCCTACCTCCGTCGTTACGGTTTCAACCCCTATCACGGACCTTGATTAAGAATAAGCTTGGAGGAGGACCCCCACTTGAGGTAACTTTTATCACACCCACTGCATTTTTATTTCAAATCATCCATTGCATATTTACTTTCCATTCATCCACCATCCACCATGCATCTAAAAAAACATAAAAATAGGAACTTAGATTTGCTTTGCTTATCAAATAAAGATGTGCAGTAAGAATGATTTAGAATTCACATAGATGAAATGATAGTTGTTCTGTTTTATTTTTCCTAAGTCCCTAGTTTACAACTTGCTACTCTCCGAATATTGCTTAAATTGGCTAAAATTAACTTTGCCTTGATTTAGAAATTGTGGGTAGCAAAAGCTTAATCTACTTATAGGTTGTTGGAAGATTTGAATTAGTAATAGGGTTGCTATTCCTATTTTGAAAGTGGAACTTAGATTTCTGAAGAAATTTTGTCAAGATTTAAGTTTCCCTCATTTGATTGGAAATAGCTACCAAAGCCATATCATATTCATACATAGACAGCACCTTATGCATATGCTATTTGCTTTCACATTGAGCCTAGTCAAACTAGTATAGACCTATGTGAGAAATCATTCAATTCTTTTTGAATTCAAGACTTCACTTGCACATGCTATACTTCTACACTAGAAGGAAGCAAAATTCCATCATATCCACCATTCCACAATAAAAAGAGAAACTCCATACTATTCATAGTTAGCACTCTCTTCAAGTTATTGCATAAAAAGGAGTAGAAGACATGGCTACAAGAAAAAGAAAAAGAAAATGCATGCTTATATCATAAGCATGAGAAAAAAAAAGAAGAAAAAAATGCTTACTCCATAAGCATAAAAAATGGTAGCCATGTTTCATCCTTGCAATAAAGAGAGCCCACATCAAAAGGAGTCATCTCAATGTTTCCACATCCACCTCCATTCCATCACACATACACATGTCTTGATTCAGAATTTTGAATTGATTTCTCCTAAGGCTTGCTCTTTTGACTTAGCAATATTATGTGTTGCAAATATGCCTACTTATTTTCCCTACCAAGCTCCACATACAAGCCATATTCAAAGAGTAGGAATAGTATAGGCATACTGCCTTGGTGAGGACATATTTCCACTATACACAATGGAGTGATTGAGAGAATCAATTGAGGTACTTATAATCTAATTTGAATCTCTCCGGAATTTAAGTGGAACTTGATATCTAGGTTATGCTTGC
Source organism: Tuctoria greenei (assembly GCA_036927565.1). NCBI lineage: Eukaryota > Viridiplantae > Streptophyta > Magnoliopsida > Poales > Poaceae > Tuctoria > Tuctoria greenei. Next base: position 84,321,346 of record JAYESD010000010.1, read on the forward strand.
TCCATTTGCTGTTCTATCTTTCGATTACCCATGAATAGGAGAAGGCATAACTCCCATAATGACTTAAGAATGTTGAAGTACCATAGCCACTTTTTGCAATACTAGGTAGAGTATTTTGTTGTGCACTTGGTACTTTCGAAAGGTAGAACATTGTAGAAACTCCTGATCATCAACCTAAAGTCTTGACTTTGCTCGGGACGAGCAAAGCATAAGCTTGGGGGAGTTTGTTGACGGCTGTTATATACCAATTTCAGCCATCAATATAACTCAATTATTTGAAGGATTGATCATTTCTTGCACACATCACCTTTCTACTTGACCTATTTCCACTTGTACTTGGAGAAATATGTGTATGCAGATATTTATACAGGAATTGAGGAAAAGTATGGGGAGCAATCCTATAAAATATCATCCCAGCCAATTAGGCGACGACACATGGCACCACATGGATCAAATGGCCCACAAACAGAAGTATCTGAGGCCATTTAACGGTGTAGCACCAATATCAGTCAATGGGAACCACCTGGCAGCCCACTGGAGGAAGTACGGTCCGTTTGGAGCCCTAACCAGGTCGGCCGAACCAGGGGGTCAGCCGACCTGGTCCTGGAGCCAAACGCAGTCAACTTCCACGTGTTGGCTCCTCCCGGCTCCCTAGAGTCAATGACGACTGAATCGCGCGCTTTTGGTGATGGGAACCGACCTCAACACTAGTATAAATAGGACCCCATACCCCTCACTTCAACACACACCACTTGGGCATCATTCTATTGTATACACTATCTTCCACAGTCCTTAGATGAGTTAGGATGTAGAGAGGAGAGCCTCTAGTCCCAGGTCCAAATTGGGAATGGTGTAGAAGGAGTCTCTCCTCTTAATTCCACATTGGGAAATGTATTTATCATGTATTCCTTCTTGTATTTGTGACTTTGTGCTCAATAAAGATAATATCTTTAGTCTTCTTTTATACATATACTTGGACAAAGCATTTCTTGTTTGATTGTGGAGTCCATATAAGTGGAAGGTATAGTCTTTATGATTGTACTCTCATGATCACATCTTAAGGTCATAAACACTATAGACCCCCACTATAGTCTATGTAGTTATTATTTGATTATGTTAATATGAATAACTATGCTATGCAATCAACATTGGTTCAATGATGATTTAGTTCGTTGCCTTAGGATGGCTTGTGCTGCAGCTCTTAAGGTATTTGGTTAGTATGCTAGCATGGTGCTAGGGCATTTAAGTAGCGTTGGATGTCTTGTAGACCCACAGATTGAAAAGGTAGGCAATAGGTGCTGACATCCCTATCTGTCCTTTGTAATCCTCCATGTTCGACTATGCCACAGGCTCTTGGCTGTAGTCGCCCTAGTATTGCAAGGGGTAAGCCTGTGCTCGATGTGTTGAATAGCATTGCACAGGAATTCATCATTGACATGACCATTAGTATCTACCTTAGGCTATGTATATGTATTAGGAGCATTGTAGGAGCAACTCTCTAACTCTTAATCCAATCTCCCTCTAGGACCCATTTACCCTTTAGAATAGATTGCCTAGGTGTGTGTCACACTACCCCTATTATCAACTAACCCCTTGTCTAGATAATTGATTAGTATCCCATAGCTTGACCATAAGAGTAGTATATACTTTACTCCATTGCCTTCCTTTGGGATAAACACGATACCCTTGGGAATACTCATGGGTGAAATGCTACAACAGTATCTACTGTGCGCTTGCGGATCTCATCTCTTTTCCGGAGATGATCAGTGGTGTTAAGAAATACCAAAAAGCATTTCTAGCACCGTTGCCGGGGATGATTTGTCAGTATATCTCAGGAGCCCTCAACAGACGGTGGGCCCCCTGGGAGGTGCCGGAATAGGATGATCATGTGACGCCCACCATGTTCGTAGGTACGTCGATGGTGGCCCCCTGGGAGCTGCCGAAGCTGGACCCTTAGGAGGTGCCGGAGCTGGATGCTCCGGCGTCGCCCACCATCTTTGTAGGTACGTTGACGGTGGGCCCCCAAGGAGGTGCCGGAGCTGGATGCTCCAGCGTCGTCCACCATCTTCATGGACACATCAACAGCATGCCCCTTGGAAGGTGTCGGAGCTGGATGCTCCGGCGTTGTCCACCATTGTCGTAGAGTCGTCAACGGCAGGCACCTTGGGAGGTGCCGGAGCTGGATGCTCTAGCGTCATCCACCATTGTCTTAGAGTCGTCAACAGCAGGCCCCTTGTGTACAAGATATCACAAGAGAAACATATTAGCAACAAGTTCAGAAAGGAGAGGTTACTTACTTATTCGCGCTTGGTGTTGTTGTTGACGTTCTGGGACGTCGACAGTAGGCCCCTTGGGAGGTGCCGGAGCTGGATGCTCCGATGTTGCCCACCACCTTCATAGGTACATTGACGGCGGGCCCCCTGGGAGGTGCCAGAGCTGGATGCTCCGGCGTCGTCCACCACCGTTGTGAAGTCATCGAAGGCAGGCCCCTGGTGTACAGGCTATCGCAAGAGAATCCTGTTAGCAACAAGTGCGGGGCATGAGAGTTTACTCACTTATTCGCGCTTGGTGTTGTCATTAACATTCTGATACGTCGATAGCAGGCCCCTTGGGAGGTGCTGGAGTTGAATGCTCCGACGTCGTCCACCATTGTCGTAGAGTCGTCAATGGCAGGCCCCTTGGGAGGTGTTGGAGCTGGATGCTCTGGCGTTGTCCACCATTGTCGTGAAGTCGTCGAATGCAGGCCCCTGGTGTACAGGCCCGCAAAAGAAACCTGTTAGCAACAAGTGCAGGGCAGGAGAGTTTACTCACTTATTCGCACTTGGTGCCATTGTTGACGTTCTGAAACATCGACGGTGGGCCCCTTTGGAGGTGCTGGAGCTGAAGTCTCCGACGTCGTCCACTGTTTTTGTAGAGTCATCAACGGCAGGCCCCTTGGGAGGTGTCAGAGCTGGATGCTCTGGCATCATTCACCATGGTCATGAAGTCGTCGATTGTAGGCCCCTGGTGTACAAGCTATCGCAAGAGATACCTCTTAGCAACGAGACGCTTGGTGCTGTCGTCGACGTTTTGGGACATCGACGGCAGACTTCTTGTCAGGTGCCGGAGCTGGATGCTCCAGCGTCGCGCACCATCTTCATAGGTACGTTGATGGTGGGCCCCCATGGGAGGTGCAGGAGCTGGATGCTCCGGCGTCGCCCACCATCTTCCTAGGTACGTCGATGGCGGCCCCTTGGAAGGTGCCGGGGATGGATGCTCCGTTGCACTGTGCTTTATATGTCCTACGCACATAACGGAGGCGCATATTGTTTGCTTGCTGGTGTCTTTTCCTATCCTTAAGTATAGTCATGTCTTATAGTCCTGGGCTGGTACAAGGGATTTGCGTAATTCTGTGCATTGGCGCTCAGGGTCCGGCTTCCTTCTTATTCAGGGTGTGGGCGTCCTGGCCCCCCGGTACTTTGCCACAGCATTGGGAGGCAGAGCGCTCGCGCTTAGGGTAGAGGACCAAGCTAAGAATGGTGCGCGCTTTGGACCTCCAGCTCGGCGTTGGCCTTTCGTGGGGAACCATTTGGCACCATAGGGCCCCAAGTAAGAGGGTAGCCGTGAGGTTCCAAGACACCTTGCAGGTACCTCAAATACATCTGCCTGTAGGAGGGTTTCATGACTCTACTAGGGGCGATATCAGCAAGTACACGAAGACGATGTACGAAAGACGAGTCTAGTTTGATTGATCACAAAATTAACAGGTAACGTAAGTGAGCATAAGAGAAAACATATGGTAAGACAGTGAATTTCTTATCATTGGTGTTCATAGGAGTGAAGTGACTTTACAATAAGGAAACGACCCACTCCAGTTCGCAAGGGAGGTAGAATTCTCATGCTTAGGATGCTCGACCAAGCTAAATGGCTGAACACTCTGGATCTGTCCCTCCCAGAGCTTGGTTGTCTTACATGTCGTTCCCTGGCACCATAACACCATACAATACTTTTATGCTTCGGGATAGAACTTACGGAGGTTCTCTATGTTCCATTGGTTGGGGAGGGGCTCTCCTTCTTCCGTTGCGAGTCAGACATATGCGGGGGGGGGGATACTTGTATCACTCGGAAAGGGCCTTCCCAGCTAGGGCAATCCCTCTCGAGAGAGTATGCGCCGCAGCACCAGGTCACCTGTCTTGAGCTCTCTACTCCACACGAACCGCTCTTGGTAGCGCCTCAGCGACTGTCTGTAACGTGCGTTTCGTATGCTGGCATACCTCCTTGCTTCGTCGATGAGGTCGACGTCTTCTTGTTAGAGCTGGTCCTACGAGGCCTCATCGAACTCTCGGACTCGGAACGAGCCCACAACGATTTCTGGGGGGGGGGGGGGGGGACGGCCTCGGCCCCATACACCAGAAAGAAAGGTGTTTCTCATATGGCACAGCTGGGTGATGTCCGGCTTGCCCACAGTGCACAAGGGTGTTCGTCGATCCACTTGGCACCATTCTTATCCAAGCTATCATATGTGCGTGCCTTGAGGCCCCTGAGGATCTCGGTGTTGGCCCGTTCGACTTGCTCGTTGCTCCTTGGATGAGCCACGGGTGCATAACAAATGTGGACGCCAAGGTCCTCGCAGTAGTCCTGGAAAGCTGCACTGGTGAACTGGGTCCCGTTGTCGATGATGATCCTATTTGGGACCGCGAACCTGCAGACAATTGATTTGATGAACATACTGCAGACTCATTATTGATGTTGAGCACTGGGGCTGCCTCCGGCCACTTGGTGCACTTATCTATGGCGACAAGGAGGAATCGGTACCCTCCGACTGCCCTGGGGAAGGGTCCCAGGATATCCAGCCCCCAAACTACGGAAGGCCAGGAGGGCGGGATCATCTACAGTGACTACGCTGGGGTGTGAATTTGCTTGGCGGGGAACTGGCACGCCTTGCACTTCTTGACTAGTTCGACGGCGTCCTGTAGTGCTATTGGCCAGTAGAAACCATGCTGAAAGGCTTTGCCAACCAGTGTGCAAGAGGCCGTGTGATTCCCACAATCTCCTTCATGGATTTCTACGAGCAAGTCGCAACCTTCCTACCGAGTTATGCATCGTAGTAGTACGCCATTGGCACCACGTCGGCAGAGATCACCTTCTACTAGCATGTAGTGTTTCGCCATCCTGGCGATCCTCTCAGTGGATGTTGGGTCCTCTGGGAGGAGGTTGTCCTTCAGGTAGTCCTGGACCTCCGTGATCCACATCGGGACTCTTCTGGACTTCCGGATCTTGGGTGTCAGGTGATTGGGAATCCCTGGTGATGCACAAGAACCTTGGCGGCCCCCGTGGTTGCAGGGCTGCCGTGATTGCCAGCTCTTTGGAGCTGGGCTCACGTTCTTCAATAGGCCCTGCCGGCCTAGCGGTCGACCGCAACAACTTCCTACCAAAGACCCCTTCTGGAACAGGGGCTCCTGTAGACGCTATTTTTGGGAGTGCATCAGCGATGGAGTTATCAGCGCGGGGTACATGGCAAAGATCCAAGGCCTCCAATCCAGATCTATCTTCTTGACATGTATCAGATATGCCGCGAGTTGCGGGTCGTTGCAGCAGCACTCACCCCAAACTTGGTTGATGATCAGTTGGGAGTCTCCCTTGACCAGCATCTGCTGGACAACGAGACTTTGCGCAGCTGTGAGTCAGAAGAAGAGGGCTTCATACTCTGCCATGTTGTTGGTGGCCTTGAAGTCGAGGCGCACTGCTTACTTGGACTGCTCCCCTGTTGGCGAGGTGAGCAGTACACCGGCTCCGGACCCTTGCATCCTTGAGGATACGTCGAAGAAGAGCGTCCAGTGAGGTTTTGTAAGTACCAGAGCCCTGGGCTCCGGCTCAACGATCTTCTGGCCCCCTGGGTTGCTCGGTGAGGGGGTCCATCCGGCAATGAAGTCCACCAGAGCATGACTCTTGATTGCATGTCCTGGAAAGAAATCAAGCTCAAACTCCGCTAATTTAGTCGCCCACTTGGCAATATTTCCAGTTCGTTCATGCTGCACAACACTGCTCCCAGTGGGAATGAAGTCACCACTGATACTCGGTGTGCCTGAAAATAATGGCCGAGCTTCCTCGACGCGATTAACACTGCATAGAGCAGCTTGTGCATTTTTCGGTACCTTGTCTTTGCCTCGTGCGGGAATTCGCTGATGATGTAGACCGGGCGTTGGATAGTATAGGACCTTTACGGGGAATCCGGCTCATCTTCTTCCCTCTACTCCAGGTCCAGCGACTCTACATATCGTAGGCCTGACGCTTCCTTTGGGGGTTGGGAACCAAAGGCTTCTTGGCTTCTAGGGCCCCCTATAGCGACCCGGTGATCCTTTGGGGGCTGGGACCCAGAGGCTCCTTGTTCTCCGAGGCCATCTTGGGGGACCTGAAAGTCCTTTGGGGGCTGGGGCCCAGAGGCTCCTTGGTCTCTGGGGCCCCCTTGGGGGACCCGGACGTCCTCTGGGGGCTGGGGCCCAGAGGCTCCTTGATCTTCGAGGACCCCTAGGGGGACCCGGACGTCCTCGGGGGGTTGGGACCCAAGGCTCCTTGGTCTCCGGGGCCCCCTTGGGCGACCCGGACGTCCTTTGGGGGCAGGGACCCAGAGGCTCCTCTGTCATTGTGGCCCCCAGCGAGCTCCAAGCCCTGGGGCTAGAAATCAGCTGCAGGGGCCCCTTTCTTTGGTTGGTGTTGCTGGTGACCGGCCCGCTTTGCATCCAGAACCATGCCTGCCACTTCTGTTGTGGCAGCGATGTAGAGGTATAGGGGCTCTCTGGGCTCCAGTGCCACCATTATTGGCAGCGTCGTTAGCTGCTGCTTTAGCTTGCACAATGCCTTCTCCGCTTCTTCGGTCCAGACGAACGATCCGGACTGACGCAGGAGCTTGAAAAACGGGAGGGCCCGCTCAGCCAGCCTAGAGATAAACCAGCTGAGCATTGCCAAACACCCTGCAAGCTTCTGCGCATCCTTGATGCGGGCTGGGGGCCGAATCATCTCCACCGCCTTAATCTTTTCTGTGTTGCCCTCAATCCCTCGGTGTGAGACCATGAAACCGAGGAGCTTCCCAGCTTTGATTCTGAACACGCATTTGTTGGGATTGAGCTTCGTGTGTGTGGTTTGCAATCTATCATAGACTAGGGCGAGGTTTTCTAGTAATGATGTATGTGACTGGATTTTTACTACAATATCATAGACATATACCTCTACTAGGTCCCGAATGAGGTCCTCGAATGTTTGATGCATAGCTTGTACAAAGGTGGGGAGGGCATTTTTAAGACCGTAAGGCATGGAGACATAAAAGTAAAGGCCATCTACGGTTACAAGTGCGGTATGTTCTTTGTCCTCTTTAGACATTGGGATTTGGTGGAACCCTAAATATGCATCTAGAAAGCATAGCATATCGCACTCCAAAGTTGAATCTATAATTTGATCAATTATAGGGAGAGGGAAAGGATCTTTAGGACATGTCTTATTGAGGTTGGTGTAGTCAATGTTCGAAGCTTACCACTAGCTGTTGGGACGACAACTAGATTGGCCAGCCATCTGGGATGGTGGACCTTTCTTATGAAGCCAACATCGAGGAGCTTCTTGATCTCATCGCGAATGAAGTTGTGCTGCTCGATGGACTGCCTACGACGCCTCTGTTGTTGCGGCCGTGCATCGGGGTAGATCTTCAAACGGTGCTCAATCACTTCCCTTGGGATGCCTGGCATATGTGATGGTTGCCAGGCAAAGACATCGACATTAGCTTGCAGGAAAGTATTGATCGCTTATTCCAGCTCGCTGTCCTAACTCCCTGCAATACGGGTGGTCTGAGCTGCATCAGAGCCAATCTGGATTGTCTTGATGGGTACGTCGTCGTCGTCAGAGGGCTGCACTTGTGGTGCAATGTCGCGGCTGCAAGCGCGTGGGTCTGGCTAAGGCTTACTCGGCTCAGCATCACTCATGTAAGGTGTTGGGACCATTGCCAATGCTCAAAGCTTTTACAAGACCGTCATCGAAGCAGCACGATCTCCGCAGATCTTAAGGACGCCAGAAGGTGTCGGCATCTTGAAGACGAGGTAGCCATAATGGGCTACTGCCATGAACCGGTACATGGCTGCCTGCTGATAACGGCATTGTAGGGGAGGCTAACCTCCGTGACGTCGAATATTATATTCTCCATCCTGAAGATCTAGGGTGTCCCTAGGGTCACCCAGAGTTGGATGCATCCGTACGTAGTAACACTCCCCGGTCCTACCCCCGAGAATGATCTTGTCGGGGCGAGCTCAGACACGGGGATCTTCAGCTTGTCGAAGGCCGCACGGCTGATGAGGTTGAGGCCGGCTCCACCATCTACCAGGATGTGGTAAAACTTTACATTGGTGATGGTGGGGGCGACGAGGAGGGATAGCTGACTGGCTCCCGCCATGTTCTCGGGGCAGTCGGAGGCATCGAAGCTGATCGTCGTCTCCATCCATTTGTGATGCGGCGCCGGGGAATGCGTAGAGGCTGACGAAGTCATTGCCCAGCGCAGGGCCTTGACCACATTCCTGGAATCGGGTTCCCAAGATCCTCCATAGATGACGTGAAGTACTTTGCGACGCTCGTGGTCGCTGTTGAGGTCGAAGTTCACAGTCTGGTGTACCACTTCCACGGCACGTTCCAGCCTTCGGAACTCCTTCTTCACGTGTTTGTCGACACGATGGTCGATGTTTTGTGGCTTGATCTTGCCGCAACTCTCAAGCTTGATGAACACCATGGTCGGTGAAAGCGCTACCAATTTTTTGAGGGAAAAAGACCCTCACTGGCGCGCCAAATGTCGAAGGGTCGATGCGACACTTTTCCCGGACCTGCTAAGGAGCAGCCCGCGTGTTCGGCGGTCCTTAGGCCTAAAACTAGTGTTCTAGCAGAAGAGTATGAGACAGTCGAGTTTTTACATGGTTTGGACCGCAAGGACCGTAACACCCTACTCCACGTTGGATTGTATTGCTTGGTGAGTGTGTATGCAAGGGTGTATGTGTATCGGGGATTCTCAAGCTTATCCTTGTAGTGATGGTGGTCCAGGCCTTTTATAGTCAAGGTCGGATGTCTTACAAGTGGGGTCCAGGGGCCCGACAGGTGGTCTCGGGGCGGTCTTATCCTAAGAGATCTAAGGCTTCCAGCATATGCTTCCTCTGAGGGTGGTAGTGGAGATTCACCGTCTTACCAGCTCCCTTGTCAGTAGCCGACGCGCCGTTGCTGACGACGGCAGAAGATGTCCCGTCAACTTGTCTTGTTGCCATAAGCTACCCACTTGGCTGAGTGGGATAGGCCTGCAGCGCCTTTATTGTGATGCGAGAGGTCATAGCAGTCTTTGACCGTTGGCGTCCCCCATGTCGTATGCCAGGGGTGGTTCCAGGTCTTCAATGTTTGACCGGAGCGGAGCGCTCCACCTTTTAACTCCCGCACCTCACCGTCTGGAGCAAGCTGCAAGACACATGGCAGCGTTGCGGCAGGTTCTCGCTGGGGAGGCTAGCCCCTATCCTTCACGACGCGTGGCAGCTTCGGGGCTCCACAGGGCACGTGGCACTCTGCTCTTGCCCCTCAGGAAGGGCATTTGGTTTGGTGCTCCAAGCAGCTCAAGAGGTGCCCCCCCTCCACCGAGGTTGGACAAGGTCCCGTCCTAAAACGTGGTGTCTTGGGAGGTCGTCCCTCTAAAGTTTTTTATCTCATTCGTCGTGCCCCATGTGGCAACACTGGGGCTGGATCTTGTGGGAGGCCGAGGCCTCAACTACTTCTGGAAATGTGGAGCCGTCGTACATGCCCTGATGTCTTTTCCTGTGTGCGAGGGTACCCGGTCTGCCGGGTACTGACAACTACGTACGCCTCGGGTCGACCCTGTAACCAGGAAATACTAACCTGCACATATTTCATAATTCATCGATGCAATTAACTTAAATAGGTATTTTAAATATTTAACAATAAAAACATACCTTTGCGTACTGCTCCACTGTCAAGAACATGTCGGAGTCCTTCCTAAATGGACCCCTTTCCTACTGCTGCTCCCGGGGGTGCAGCTTGTGGTATGAGTTGACAGCCTGGATCCGGACGTTCGACAACGCCGCCATCGCGAGGTTCCGAAGGTTTTAGTGGAACACGCGTCTCGCGTGCTCCTCCACGCCAGGTTTCTCTACCTGGTACCTTACTGTGAGGAAACAGACATTTAAGTTATATGCATTAACACTTTAAACAAGTAGAAAAAAATTAAACAGTTAAACTTACCATAAAATCGTTCCAAATTGCTCCCTGAGGTGTGCTGTGGACTTCACGAGAGTTATGAGCGTAGTCATCCCACGACAGCGCAGGGAACCCATCAATGACACCGAGGTAGTGCAACTTAACTATAGCCCCCAGGAAACTGTTAACCTGCCTATAGTGTTTCTGGGCCCACATGAACGAAAGGTCGTACCAACATCTGCAAAATATGTTAACTCATTACGTAATGACAAAATCTAATATTTAATATAATACAGGGTTTTTACCTGTCTCTGACCGGACGAATAGTTATCCGCTGAGTAGGAATTGGAAGAGGAGTCGCAAAGTGGGTCCTCCTCGTCCGTCGCCTCTGAGGCGCCACCGCGTCCTGTGACCCGAAAGGCTGGTCACAACCAGAGCCCGAAGGGAGTCTAGTGCAAGCCGACTCCAAATGGAGGCTAGCTCTACCCGACTCCTATGGTGGCCCCCTAGCCTCTGACTATGACTCAGATGACTCTAAGTCATACTGCAAAAATAAAAATATTGATAAGAAATAATTATTTATAAGTGAAATTTAAAATAGCGTAATAGTGAACTGAAATTTACCTTCATGCGCACGTCACAAGACTGGACTTGAGCCGCAAACTGTGGAACGTGTGCCAAAAGCTGGGAACGTCTGCTCCCAGCTATCGAGGTACCTGAGAAACGGTCTAGTGCATGCCCAAACCCTCTCACTGGCAATGAATAATTGATTAATATGCGTAAATAGTATATGAGATTCATGTTATGTTATTGAAGAAAATGTTACTTCATAAATTTCAAAATTCGTCAACCTCACGGTCATGCACCCTACTCCTTAAACCAGCCCATTGATCTTCTTCTTCCGCTACCATCTTGATTGCATTTCATTTTTGTTTCCGCATAGTAGTAGTCATTGATATCTTCAGGTTCCGTTTCCGTTTTCGTGCCCATCTTGATATCTTGAGCGTTTCAAATTAAGTCATCGAGTCCTACACCGGACTCGACTGAGATTGAGTCTTGCAACTCTTCCTCTTGGTACACCTCATCAACCTTAGTTTCCTCATGGTAATCATCATCTCCTAGAGCGTATAAACGCTCATGAGGATTCACCTTATGTACCACCCACCAAGCTTTTAGTTTATTGCATGGATAAGGTACATAGTACACTTGCTCCACTTGGTGTGCAAGAACTAAAGAATTGAATCCTTTTAACCATTCCTTGTGTTTTACTTCAACCATGCCAAATTGGTTAGTCGAATTCCACGACTGGAATCAAACCATTTACAGTCAAATAATACTGCTCGAATTACCTTGTTTCCGACAAAGCAAATTCAAGGATTTTTTAATAATCCCATAGTAAGAGTATCACGTTGTTGAGAATCGACTTCCCTCAACACACTTCCGGTATTACATGTTGCCGCGAAAGGATGAAGAGATTCAAAATGAGTTGTATAGAATTTAAAGCCGTTTACGTCATATCGACCATAGCTTCTAATGAAAGTGCATCTAGGCATCCCTTGTGGGTTTTGGGTATTTATGACAAACAAATGAGATCCTAACCAAATTGTTGAGATGAGCGCATGCTTTAATGAAATTATGAAGAAAGCGCAAAAAGAAAGTGTAGGATCGAAGAGCACGTGAAAAGCTACCAGAGGGGGGGGTGAATGGTAGATTTAAAAATCTTACACAGCGGAAACAATTAAACCCCAACCCCTTCGGCAGAAAAACAATCTGTTAAAGAAATCATGTGTGAGACTAACCTAAACGTGTTTCACCGTGACAAAAGGAATAGATATTAGAGAGAATCAAGTCACGAAGATAACATAACAAGAATCACTCAAATCCGTTGAGAAAAAACTCAAGTTATGATCAAAAGATCAAACAAAGATCAATCTGCCCTACTCGAGACAGCAGTTCTGGAACGCTGCAAGGAAACTCGTGTAGATCATAGACCACAAATCCAATGACCGTGAAATTTTGACAGATGATAGGTAATCACGTTTCGAAGACAACCCAAAAAGAATCACGTCAATTGGATCTGTTAAATTCGAGTTATGATAAAACCACCGACGAAAGGTAGTGCTGTCCAGAAACTCGACGAGTAAAACTTGTCTGGAACAAGTCGGACGAACAAGGCACAAAAGTTCCATCAAACTACGAATTTTATTCAATAGAACACAATAGGAACAGCCCCAAAGTCGTGCACCACGAGCTCTGGGCTCCCTTGCTTATATAACCATCTTGAAAGCCAACTCAACTAAGATCAGGAACCTAATCCTACTCCGTTCACAAATCGTAACTTTCCATAACTGCTTAGGATTCTTCTATACGCAGATAGAAGCAATATTAAGACTTCCAAACGCCTTAGGAACGTATCCCACATTCCTAAACAAATCAAATTCATGACCCACACGAAATCCTATCATAACCAACTCAAATCTTTCCATATTTGAGTCAAACCCGACTCAGCCGCAGTCTGAGTCCATAACCTAGTCGGTCGGAGCTTTCAGACCAACTCTTTATGTCCACATCTCTTCATCACGTCTCGGAACTATGTAGCCACGTCCATGCACTCCTTGCACACGTGCAAACACCTTCCAATGACGTCCACGATACCTTCACATGCATTGTTCTTGATTCAGTCATGCTGCGCAACGTCCTTATCAGCTCAACCACAATTCCTCCTGAATTTGGTTGTTGGAACCTCATCTCCTCCCTAAGACTAGTCCAATGGATTCCATCGCCAGCCATGTCTTGAACTCAAGCAACACCTGCACATGAATAAACAACCAATCCATACGAGCCCAAGTCCTCAACTTGACTCAAGTTAGTTCCGAACACAACACCTTACGTGAGAACCTCACATAAGCATGTTGCAAAACCACAGTAACAAGATATCATCCATGTCAACCAAAAATGCATCAAAGACTTAGCAAATGAATACTAAGCAATCTTTCCAGAGATGTAAAGCAAGTACAAAACATTGCAAATGAAAAACAGAAGCATTGCAGTCAAGTTCCGAACCTTGCCAGAGCAACTCGGACCTTGAGCCGGAGCTAACAAAAGCTAGTAGAACCTAGTGCCGAAACTTAACAAAACTAGTATGAACTAGTAAACCCAAAAGCCGGAGCTAGAAAAATCAACTCAGAGCTATCAAAGACATGTCGGAGCTAAAGACAAAACTAACCGAAGCTATCCAAAACTAGTCGGACCTTAATAAAATGGTGTTTTGGTGATATTCAAAACTTTTTTCATCAAGGCAAGTGTATTCACTACAAGCCAATGTATTCAACACACATAGGTCTTACAAAAAGGAGAATGAGGATCTATATGGAAAAGAGTTCAAGAGCTGAATAGATCAGATCATTGTGTATTGAATGTGTTGGATAAACACACCCCAAGAGCTCAAGCACAAGAAAACTCATTCACTGCACAAATTTATACAGGACCGGAATAGTCCGATATACCCCAGACTAGTCCGATAATCCCTCTGTTCAAGATCGGACAAGTCCACCCAGTGCGGACTTGTCTGCACAGTCTAGGTTTACACAGACCGGACTAGTCTGATATCACCACGGACTTGTCCGATATCTTTCCGACTAAGATCGGACTACTCCTCCCCAGTGTGGACTAGTCCTCAACACTTCACAAATTTGCATGACATCGGACAAGTCCGATAACCTCTCTAACTAAAATCGGACAAGTCCTCTAAGTGCAGACTTGTCCTCAATTCACTAAGGTGTTCACCACAGCCGGACTAGTCCGATAGTGACAGAACTAGTCCGAACTTTTCCAGAGCCTAAATCGGACTAGTCTGCCCAAGGCCGATAAGTCCGATATTCCTGAGAACTTAGGGTTTCCTACACGCCGCACACCGGACTAGTCCGGACTCCATCACGGACTAGTCCGAACTCTCGAAACCCTAACGGTAACCTTTGGAAACCTCCATATAAATAGATGTGCACAACCCTACTTTCAGCTCTCTCGACTCCCAGCGCCATCACACCCTCCAAGAGCTTCGAAAACACATCTATCCATGCAATCCAACGCAAGAAAGATCAAATCCTTGAGGATTCACTTTGGATCAAAGGAGAGATACGATTCCACTCATTTGAGCTCTTGAGTTTGACTCTCAGACACACTCCTGTTGTTTCATTGTTGATCTTAAGAGTGTGTTCTTGGTGATATTTGATTTGTAATCTTGGGTAGCCCTCAACTTGTGAGAAGGCCCTTTGAACTTGGTGATTTACCCTTTGTGATAGTGGAAGAGAATTGGCCTTCCTGGCGATTAGACGAGGTTAGAGTTGGTGAAGACCCGATCCTTTCGTGGGCTCCTCAATGTGAACGTAGTTTGCCTTTGTGGGAATCGGACCACGGGATAAAAATCTTGTGTCTTCACTTTGTGCATATTATTCTTACTTTTCATCGCTATATAGGGTTTCACTTGATCTTGTTCACATTACCTTAAAACATTGAATATAAGGTTAAATTATACAACATCCAGTTTCATAGAAGTATTACACTCTAATTATAAGTATATTTCTGCTGCATAGAGTCTAGGATCGAGATAATCGATCAAACTTGATCGATCTAGTCCGCACGCAACGGACTTGTCCGCACTCTAATGGACTAGTCCGATATCTCGGTATTTGATCAAGTTGCTAAGTGTTGCAGGTTCCAACTAAAATTCAAAAAGGCCTATTCACCCCCCCCCCTTTAGGCCACATTCAACTGGTATCAGAGCCGAACTCTTCAAGAGGAGACTAATCGCTCGAAGAGAAAATGTTGCACATGAAGGATGTGCACAAGAGTCTCAACCAAGAGAAGGTTGAAGATGAAAAAGCTCAAAAATTGGAGAAGCTCCTCGATGCCATTCAGGACTTCGAGGATGACGATGAGGAGACACTTGAACTCAAGGTGCTCCTAAGGAAGAAAGCCCTCTCCAAAGGGAAAGTGAAGATCGAGGATGAGAAGAAGAAGAAGGGGAGTAGTCACACTAACTACTCCCGATATCCTTTCAACTACGATCGTTTAAATTCTAACAATAACCATTATTTGTCTATTCCTCTAGGAAAAGCCCCACACTTTGATGGCAATTATTACTCAATGTGGAGGCAAAACATGAAAATGCACTTAATCTCACTCAATCGCAGCTTGTGGCATATTGTGTGTACAGGAATAGATATCTCGGATGACGATGAAGAGCTTACACCAAGCCAAGAGCAAGCAATTCATCGGAATGCTCAAGCTGCAGCAGTCATCACATCTTCACTAAGTCGGGACGAGTTCATCAAGGTGGATGGACTCGAGATTGCAAAGGAAATATGGGACACATTGCAAACTGCACATGAAGGCAATCGTCATGTGGGAGAGGCGAAGATCGAAATGATCAAAGGCGAATTGGGAAGATTCGCCATACAAGAAGATGAGTCACAACAAGACATGTACAACCGATTGAAGATTCTCATCAACAAGGTTCGAGCATATGGGAGTAAAAAGTGGAACGATCATGATGCGGTGAAGATCGTCCTTAGAGCCTTCGTCCTTAGAGCCTATGCTCGATGATTAGAGAAAGCCCCGAGCACAAGAAAATGTCCCCAGACGAACTGCTTGGAAAAATCTTCAACTTCGAGATGACGGAAAAGCAAGCAAAACATGTAAAGGAAATTGCCGACCTCACCTCGACAAAGAAGAAAGGGGTTGCCTTGAAGTCCAATTGCAAGCCCTTGTCAAAAGAAGCTCAAGAAGCTCAACAAGAAGAAGACAGCGATGACGAGAGAAGCGATATTGACGAATAGGACATGATTCTCTTTATGAAGAGATTCAAGAGAATGATGAAGAGAAGAAAAGGGGGCAAATCAAGTGAAGGAAGGCACAAAGAAAAATCAAGACTGAAGCTGAGGCGGGCGTGCTATAACTCTAGTGAATATGACCACTTTATAGTTGATTGCTCGTATGAAGAAAAAAAGAAGAAGACGAAGGAAACAAAGCCTCAACCCAAGAAATTGTTCAAGAAGAAGAAGCAAGATGGACAAGCGCACCTAGGAAAGGAGTGGGACTCAAATGATGAGTCCTCATCCAAAGAGGAAGAGGAGATGGCTAGCATAGCCCTCGAGAAGACAACTAAGAAGTCCACCCTCTTCCCAACTCTCAGCGCATGGAAGGGGCAATGACACTTGCCTCATGGCGAAGGAAGGTAAATGAAAGGTAACAACAAAATTTACATCTTCGCATTCTTTTGATAGTGATAGTGACAACTATAGTGATGATGAGGATATGCTAGTTGGCTTAGACAAGAAAACTGCTGCCAAAATGCAATTCTTAATGGATAAGCTTGTTGATAGGGAGGGGTTGATTGATCGTCAAGAAGATATGATCATCCTCCAGAAGGAGGAGTATCTCAAGATCAATGAGCTTGAACTTGAAAAGGAGCGAAGCAAATCAAATGCAATCATCAAGGAAGAACTTGTTAACTTAACCAAAGTTAACAAGATCCTTGAAGTGCAAGTTGAGTCACTCAAACAAAGTGACCCTTCATCCTCTTCAAGCTCGCCTTCTCAACCCCTTAAAACTGAAACTACTTCTACTTGTGCATGTGGTAAAATTGACACTAGCTTGAAAGACAAGTCACCCTCTACCAAGGACAAGCATCCTTCACAAAGTGGCATATTTGACAAGGAGAAGGTCAAATATGCACGTAGTGCATACTTGGCCACAAGTCCTCCCAATGTCAAATATGGCATTGGGTATTCCTATGGTGAAAAGCAAAATGCTAGAAACCATAAGAATAACAAGGAGGGCATTGCCTTTGTGAGGGGAAACTCCTCTCAAGCTAGAAAGACTAATAATGTTAACAAGTCCAAGATAGTTAACACATATGAACACCGGACTAGTCTGGTCCTCCGGACAAGTCCGGTTTCTCAGACTAGTTCTGTTCATGAACAACAACAACTGTTATTCCGAACTTTCGATGCATCATATGTTCTTATGAAAAGTTTTGGTAATGTTTATGCTTATTATGTTGGGCCACGCCATGGGGACACCAAGTCTCATGTGTGGGTGCCCAAATCTCATGTAACTAACCTCAAAAGACCAAAGCAAGCTTGGGTACCTAAAACCAAGGCATGATTTGATTTTGTAGGCCTATTCATCCGGTGGATCGAAATGGGTGCTAGACAGTGGATGAACCAACCATATGACCGGAGAAAGAATTTTGTTCGTTGAGTATAAAGAAAATGAGGATCCAGGCGAGGACATCTATTTTGGAGACAATAGTCAAGTAAGGGTGCTCAGTACCGGTAAAATTGCTATATCATCTCAACATACTCTTTACATGTTGATTCCTTAGATTATAACCTATTGTCCATATCTCAATTATGTGACAAAGGTTATAATTGCTTGTTTACTAATGAGAGTGTGACCGTCTCCAGAAGGAGTGATGACTCAGTTGCTTTCAAGGGTGTGTCAAAGGGGAAGCTTTATCTTATTGACTTCAACAAAGATAAAGCCGAACTTGACACATGCTTGATTGCAAAGACCAACATGGGTTGGCTGTGGCATAGACGGCTAGCACATGTTGGTATGAGGAATCTTCAAAAACTCGTCAAGGGCGATTGCATCCGAGGTTTAAAGGATGTTGTTTTTTAGAAAGACATTCCTTGTAGTGCGTGCCAAGCCGGGAAGCAAGTAGCAGCACCTCATCCCGCTAAGAACGTCATGACTACAACAAGACCCCTCGAGCTACTTCACATGGACCTATTCGGTCCAATTGCTTACATAAGCATCGGCGGTAACAAATATGGCATAATAATTGCTGATGACTTTTCGCGCTTCACTTGGGTTTTCTTTTTGCATGATAAGACAGAAACTCAAGGAACCCTCAAGTTCTTCATGTGTGCCCAAAATGATTTCTCGTGGAAGATCAAGAACATACGAAACGACAATGATAGAGAGTTAAACAACACTCAAGTTGAGGAGTACCTAGACGAAGAAGGGATAAAGCATGAGCTTTCAGCACGTTATTCCCCTCAACAAAATGGAGTTGCCGAAAGGAAGAACTGAATCCTCATAGAGATGGAGAGAATAGTGCTCGATGAATACAAGACCTCAGATCGGTTTTGGGTGGAAGCGGTTAACACCGCTTGCCACGGCATAAACTGACTCTATCTTCATCGACTACTCAGGAAGACATCATATGAACTACTCACTGGTAACAAGCCTAATATTTTGTATCTTCGAGTTTTCGGTTCTAAGTCCTATATATTGAACAAGAAGCCTAGGACTTCAAAGTTCGCTTTGAAGTCCGATGAAGGTTTCTTGCTTGGTTATGATTTGAACTCTTACGCCTATCATGTCTTCAACAAGACCTCCGGACTCATTGATGTAGCACGTGACATAGTGTTTGGTGAAACTAACGGCTCTCGAGAAGAGAAAGTTGATCCATGTGTGCTAGATAGGGAAGAAGCTCCATGACAAGCATTTAGAAGAATGGCGTTGGGTGATGCTCGACCACAAGAACCACCTCCAAATGAAAATGTAGAAGATCAACCACAGGTGGAGGTAGTGGATCAAGGGGAGCTTCTACACAAGATCAACCACAAGAAGACGAAGATGACCAAAAAATCAATGAGGGCAATTATATAGGGGAGTAGAAGATGATCATGAAGTTTCAACAACTCAAGTGCCACATCCAAAAGTACACCAATTCGTCCAGAGAGATCACCCAATCGACAAGATAATCGGTGACATCCAAAAGGAGTAACGACTAGATCTCGGATAGCTAATATTTTTGAACATTACTCCTTTGTATCCTTTTTGGTACCGCACGGGATTGAGGATGCATTGAAGGATCCGGATTGGGTGGTGGCAGTGCAAGAAGAACTTAACAACTTCAAACGGAACGAAGTGTGGGAACTAGTTAAAAGACCCAAGTTCAACGTCGTTGGCACCAAATGGGTCTTCCGCAACAAACAAGACCAACACGGGGTGGTGAAAAAGAACAATGTGCGACTTGTGGCCAAAGGGTATTCACAAGTCAAAGGTTTGGATTTCGATGAAACCTTTGCTCCCATAGCTAGGCTTGAATCAATTAGAATATTACATGCATATGCTACTCACCATGCTTTCAAGCTCTATCAAATGGATGTGAAAAGTGCCTTCCTCAATGACCAATCAAGGAGGAGGTGTATGTGAAGCAACCCCTCGGATTTGAAGATGAAGAGTTCCGCAACTACGTCTTTAAATTGCGATTCCAAGTGAGTATACAAAAGGAAGGGACATTCATAAGCCAAACCAAGTATACTCAAGACATACTCAAGAAGTTTGAAATGGACAAGGCGAAGCCGATAAAGACTCCCATGGTGACGAATGGTCACTTGGATCTCAACGAAGATGGACCAAACATTGATCAAAAGGTATATCGCTCAATGATTGGATACCTACTTTACTTATGTGCATCTAGGCCAGACATTATGTTGAGTGTATGTTTGTGTGCAAGATTTCAAGCCAACCCAAAAGAGTGTCATTTGACAGCCATAAAGAGAATCTTGCGGTATTTAGTTCATACACCCAACCTAGGCCTTTGGTATCCTAAAGGTTCCAAGTTCAATCTCATTGGATACTCCGATGCAGACTATGCCAGATGCAAAGTAGATAGAAAAAGTACCCCCAGTACTTGCCAATTCTTAGGGAGATCCCTAGTTTCTTGGTCCTCCAAGAAATAGAATTCCATTTCCTTATCCACGGCCAAAGCGGAGTATGTTGCAGCCGGGAGTTGTTGTGCACAACTCCTTTGGATGCGACAAACTCTAAGGGATTACAGTTACAATATGAGTCGTATTCCACTCCTTTGTGATAATGAGAGTTCCATTAAGAATGCCCATAACCCCGTTGAGCACTCTAGGGCCAAACATATAGACATCCAGCACCACTTTTTGAGAGACCACTCAATGAAATGATACATAGCTATTTCCCATGTCAACACCGAAAAACAACTAGCCGACATATTCACCAAGCCACTTGATGAAAAATGCTTTTGTGAGCTCCGAAATGAACTAAATATCCTTGACGCTCAGAATGTGGCTTGAAAACTTGCATAGCTGTATGGCATCTTTAAAATCCATTGAATGTGTTATGAAAATCATCTCTCTCTATTTTCTCCAAAAAACTATTTCAATTACTCGATCTTGGTGAATTATGGTCATCACTTGATTGTTGTATGTTTATTGATCATATTCATCAAGATTATTTGATTGTTTTGCCCCCACCCCCCTATTTCCCTCTCTAAGAACCTTTGAATATATACGAATGTGATATTGATTCTGTTCTGGTGACCACAGACTAGTCGGTGTTTACCCGGACTAGTCCGCACACTGCACGCTAGTTTGCAGAGTGTCCGGTAGTCAGGACTAGTCCGGTGGGCCACGAACTAGTCTGATTTTTCGACTCCATAACCCTAGCCACTGCCAAAACCTAATATCCTTCATCCTCACAACTCACCTCAGACTCTCTCTCCTCGCTCGAGTGCTCCCAAGGCAATTGTCTTCGTTCTCCATCAAATCCTTCCGAGTTTGGGTGGAAGTTGATCTCCGTTGCATAGGGATTGAAGACCACGGACTTGTCCGCACCTTCAAACCCTCCATCTCCATGAATCGAGGAATTTTGGTAAAATTTCCTCGCAAACCATAGAAATCATGATTTCCTTCGTTGTTGACCAAATAGCTTAGTTCCTTTCAGTTAATACATGTCTCCCTGCTGTATTACATTAACCTTGAACTAGTTTTGGATTGGGAATCACCATTGGTCATCTAGTTAGGGTTTGAGGTGATAAACACTGGACTAGTCTTGTCCCAGTACGGACAAGTCCGGTCCCCCGGACTAGTCCGTACCTATACACCGCACAAGTCTGAATTTTAACTGAACTCAACCCTAATTTCTCATTCCTCAATGCACTTCGCTGCCATCAATTCTCATCCATACACTGTGTAATCCATTCGCAGGACAATGTCAAGCTCCCATGATGAGGTCTCCGATTATGAAGCCAAGATGGACCAAGAGGCTTTATTTCAGTCCTCGACGGGGCATGGGAAGAAACGCCAAGAGCGTCCCTCCGAGCCGGCACCTTCTCCTCCTCAAGTGCGGCGCAAGGTTCTAGCTAAGAAGCCTGCATCCAAAGTCAAGGATGCAGCAGGCTCTAGCTCGGCAGTCTCTCGCCAAGCTAAGGGTAAAGGTAAAGGGATAGCCTCGGGCCCAATCGGCCCCCTCAAGATGGCAGCTCTGAGGCAGGGTAACATGGATCCCTGCGAGAAGAAGTTCAACGACAAGGGAAGCGATACGGCTTCAAAGCTCAAATTTGTGGATTGCTACAGTCGGTCCAAGAAGGCGGCTGATGCCAGATTTTGGAGCAACTTTCACGCAAACTATTACAGCATCGTGTACCTTACCATGAAGACTCCGGTGGTCTGCAACCAGTGGATTGACTGAAACCACTTTGAGAGAAAGAGTTGTGGTACCTTTGATGAAGTTGTGGAAGCTGCAGCTAGGCATGGACTGAAGGACCTGTTTTCCTTCAGATATAACTGGAATGATGAGATTATTGCTCAGTTCTATGCCACATGCTTCTTTTCCAGTGACGAGGAGGAAAGGGTGACTTGGATGAGTTATGGATCCAGGTACACCATAACTTATGATGAATTTGCAAGACTACTTCACCTAGAAGACACCGGCAATAATGAGTTGACTATCCACAACATTGGTGTCTTGGGAAAAGATAAGGTGGACTTCCTCTATGACACTAGCTTGAAGTACAACCCCCCCTCGACCAAGAACATGAAGCCCTTCTTCATGGTTCTTAACAGGGTGCTGAGGAAGTCCATAGCACCAAAAGATGGGGATGCAGGAAGTGTGCAAGGGAACTTGAGGACCCAAATGAAGGTGATTAGCAAGAACTGGAAGGTTGACATCTTCGACCACATTTGGAATGACATGGTCAACATCTCCTGCACACCGAACAGATCCTGTGGCTATGCCCCTTACTTGACGTTTATGATTGAGAAGGTCACATGAATCGAGTTCGTGAAGGATGTGGAGCACACTCCATTGAGGCCCCAGAAGCCTCCCCAAGCCATTGTCCAAGCTGCTCCATCTCCTGCATCCAGTGAGGAGGCTCCTAGGAGGGCCCGAGCTGAAGCAAGACCCTCGTCAAGTACAGGAGCTACTCCATCCAAGAAGGGGCCTGCTAGTGGAATCTTGAAGCACATGGCCACCATTTTTGGCTCATGCAAGAAGGCTGAGGTAAAGCTTCACAAGCTGAACAAGGCGAGGAAGGTAGATATGAGGTATGTCAAAGAAAATGTCAAGCATATTTGCGAGAAGCTAGAGATCGAGCCAATTGGATCCCCTGTTATCTCTGAAGATTCATCCTCTTATTTCACTGAGATTGGACCTTTGACTCCCTCCGAGCTAGCTTACTTTGGCATTGGGGGCACTTCGAGTGGATCCGCTCCTCCTCCTCCTACCCAACCTGAAGAAGAAGATGAAGACAAGGAAAGGACCGACAGCAAGGAATGAGCCACTAGATCAGTCATCTCTTTATTTTTGGTGTCTTGATGCCAAAGGGGTAGATATTGAGAGGGAGTCACTAGATCCTAGTTGTAGGTTCAGAGACGAGAGATTCATTTGTGTATCTTTTTGTGTCTCTTTTTGGGTTGTAAAACTTTAATTCTATTATCTCTATCTTTAGTATTGTGGTGTGATGGAATGACTATGTTTAAGCTTATGTTATGAAATTTGTGATTTTTCTTTGGAATTGAGATATATGCTTGATATTGGTATTTTCATGTCAATCATTTCACTCTCATCACGATTATTGCTCACACTCACGTACTTTTACACCCCACCATAAAGAGTGCACATATGCCCTATGTTTTCATTGTTTAACTTGTACCAAACTCATATGTGCACACATTATGAAAATTCTGTATTTTTTTCATATTTTGTGAAATCTCAATTGGTTGTCATCGACCACCAAAAAGGCGGAGATTGAAAGTGCATCTAGGCATCCCTTGTGGGTTTTGTTTGATTTATGACAAACAAATGAGATCCTAACCAAATTGTTGAGATGAGCACAAGCCTTAATGAAATTATGAAGAAAGCGCAAAAAAAAAAAGAAAAATGAGGATCTATATCGAAAAGAGTTCAAGAGCTTGATACATTAGATCATTGTGTATGGAGTGTGTCGGAGAAACACACCCCAAGAGCTCAAGCACAAGAAAACTCATTCACTGCACAAATTTACACAGGATCGGACTAGTCCGATATACCCCGAACTAGTCCGATAATCCCTCTGTTCAAGATCGGACAAGTCCTCCCACTGCGAACTTGTCTGCACAATCTAGGTTTACACAGACCGGACTAGTCTGATATCACCACGGACTAGTCCGATATCTTTCTGACTAACATCGGACTAGTCCTCCCCAGTGCGGACTAGTCCTCAACACTTCACAACTTTGCACGACATCACACAAGTCCGATAATATTCGGATTAGTATGATAACCTATCTGACTAAAATTGGACAAGTCCTCCAAGTGTGGACTTGTCCTCAATTCACTAAGGTGTTCACCACAGCCGTACTAGTCCGAACTTTTCTATAGCCTAAATCGGACTAGTCTGCACAAGGCCGAACAAGTCCGATATTCCTGAGAAATTAGGGTTTCATACACGCCGCACAACGGACTAGTCCGGACTCCACCATGGACTAGTTCGAACTCCTGAAACCCGATCGGTAACCTTTGGAAACCTCCATATAAATAGAGGTGCACAACCCTACTTTCAACTCTCTCGACTCCCAGCGCCGTCACACCCTCCAAGAGCTTCGAAAACACATCTCTCCATGCAATCCAACACAATAAAGATCAAATCCTTGAGGATTCATTTTGGATCAAAGTACAGACACGGTTCCACTCGTTTGAGCTCTTGGGTTTGACTCTCTAACACACTCCTGTTGTTTCATTGTTGAACTTAAGAGTGTGTTCTTGGTGGTGTTTGATTTGTAATCTTGGGGAGTCCTCAACATGTGAGAAGGCCCTTTGAACTTGGTGATTTAAGATTTGTTATAGTGGAAGAGAATCGGCCTTCGTGGCGATTCGACGAGGTTAGGGTTGGTGAAGACTCGGTCCTTTCGTGGGCTCCTCAACATAGACGTAGGTTGCCCTTATGGGAACCGAACCACGGGATAAAAATCTTGTGTCTTCACATTGTGCATATTGTTCTTACTCTTCATTGCTATCTAGGGTTTCACTTGATCTTGTTCACATTACATTAAAACATTGAATATAAGGTTAACTTGTACAACATCAAGTTTCATAGAAGTATTACACTCTAATTATAAATATATTTCCGCTGCATAGAGTGTAGGATCGATATAATCGATCAAACTTGATCGATCTAGTCCACACGCACCAGACTAGTCTGCACTCTACCGGAGTAGTCCGATTTCTCGGTATTTGATCAAGTTGCTAAGTGCTGCAGGTTCTAACTAAAATTTAAAAAGGCCTATTCACACCCCTCTAGGCCACATTCATCTAACTTTAACCACTATAGGATAGTTGTCGCGAATCTTTATAGACGTTGGCATCTTTATTGCACTGTCCATGATATGAAGTTATTAGAAATTGTCTTATATTTGTCCAACATATCAAATATTTTTGACACGTTAAGACGTTTTGGTGGTCCTTTAGTGACAACGGTGTTTCTTCTAAAGACATTTCACTATTGTCTAAACACCTGATTCGGAGGCAGCCAACATCTGCGACAATCGAAGTAAGAATCTTGCCTCCATAGGTAAGTCCAAAGCAATCGATGTCCGAAATACATACCGGACACGTCAACCGATCGTAAGTGCTCAATCCAGAAAACATGCCGAATGCAAGAAAATCATGGATGGACCACAAAAGCAGCTCGAAGGTTGAATTTTTGCTTCTTGTAACATTTGTATGTTGTAACTCTTGTCCACATCATTTTCAACTATTCGATCAGCGGTTTCAACATCACGTTGAGACGTGATCGATAATGATCAGGCCCTGTTACAATGAGGCTAAAAAACATGAACTCATACTTTATGAAAAATGCCGGTGGTAGGTTGTACGGAATGACAAAGATAGGCCACCAGGAGTATGGTGTGTCCTTTGTGTTGAATGGCGGGAACCCACCTGTCAACAACCCAATGCGAACATTTCTTTCTTCACGACTGGAATCTGGATCAAACCGGTCCAGTGCCTTCTATGCCTCACCGTCGGACGGGTGCGTCATGACTCCATTGTTATGACGCTCACCTTCCTTGTGCCATATCATGTGTCTAGCGGTTTTTTTTTGAAAGGATGAACCGCTTCAACCTAGGTGTCACGGGTAAGTAATGAAGCTGCTTACGTGCGACTTTCGTCATCACAGTATTACCATGGTCATTAACAACTTCGAAAAACCTCGGTTGACCATATTTTAAACATTTGTTCTCGTTGTCATGCTCTCTCTGTAAAAGTATGCAGTTGTCCGGACACACATCAATCTTCTTGTAGTTCATACCAAGACCAGGAAGAATTTTCTTTGACTTATACATATCTTTATGATCTTTGTGGGGACGTGGGACGACATCGATAAAAAAATTGAAGTGGTCATTGTAATAGTTATCAGAAAAGAAGTACTTAGACTTAATTGTCGTAAGTGTAGTCACCAAAGTGAGGATTGTCATTTTAGTGTGTCTATGCAGCGGTTGTTCTGAATCTTTGAGAAGGTCGAAAAAATTTTTAACCTCCGCTATATGAGGATCCTCCGTAAGCTCTAGTTGTATAGCTTATAGCACCTCATCCATCATATCAACCTCTGTGTCGTCATCATTGCCCGCTTCTACTTCTTGTATAGCTTGAGAAGTTGTCTCGCGGTGGGAGTTCCACAACTCATAATGTGACACAAACCGTTTCGACACAAGTGCATCGAAAGTTCCACTTTGTCCAAAAACATCCCGTTTTGACATTTTGTGCATGGGCACCGTGCCTTTTCTCTATTTGACAATGAAAAAGCTCGTTCTACAAAAGCTTATGTCTTGTCGTACCACTCATCTGAGTGACCATCAGTTCTGCTCTTCCAACCAGTATACATCCAACTGTGATCTTCACCCATGTTTGACTATGCAGTTTAAAGCCGAATAAATTGTCGTTAACTTATGTACAATTTATCTTGCTTATCACGATACAAAGAACCTGAATCCGAACAACATTTCGGCAGCATAACCTCGCCTATTTCATACTACACCCCCAAAAAAATGGTGCAATTCTCAAAGCCTTGGTGTCAACTGTCAAATATTAACTTACGACGTCTTTAGGGTTAGCCATCGTAAGTAGGGTTAGATGTCGTAAGTACATTACTTTAATCTTTCATTTTTGAGTCATTTCAAAGATAGAGGAAGGAACGAGAGAGACAGAGCACTGGGTCCATCGGGTTCTGCCATCCACATGCGCGGGTGGTCGTCGTCTGCAACGTTGTCATTCGCCTTCGCGCCCGTTTAGATGCATACTTTAACTTCACACTAAATGGGCCATGACGGGCTCTAAATGTCCCATGTCAGGCATTGTCGGGCCAAAGCCCGTTTAGTTATATATTTTAATTAAAAACTAAACCAATCAAAAAATAATTAAATAATTAACAATTACAACATTAATTAATCAATTACTGAACTAAACATCAAAATAAACATGTGAACATAAACTAATTACCATACACTAATTAACATAAACAATTTAACAAAAAATAAACAACTAAACTAAACAATTAACATAAATCTAATTAGCATAAGAATTTAACTAATCAACTAAATAAATCATATTTCAAATCCAACAAACAAATATAAGTAAAACCTAAATTCAAGCCTAATTTCAAATCAACTAATTCAAATGTAATTTAAAATCACATTGGTCAATTCAAACCAACTAAATTAATCCCAAGTCAAACCTAATTAACCTCCAAATCTTCAATTCATCAAATTCGGGATTGGGATGGGAGGCGTCAGGCTGGTGGTGGGGGGCGTCGTGGTGGGGATGGGAGGCGTCGGGTTGGCGGTGGGGGGAATCGGGGTGATCGAGATGGGGTGGGCGGAGTCGGGGTGGGGGTGGCTAGCATGGCGATAGGGGTGGGCGGCATCGGGGTGGGTGTGGCCTGCGTTGGGATGGGGGTATTGCGCGTCGGGGTGGTTGGGATGAGGTTGGCGGCGTCGGGGTGGGGTGGGGGGCATCAGCGGCGAGGAGGGGGTCGTAGTGTCGTTGGTGGTGAGGATGGAGGTGGAGTTCGACGAGGGAGGCCGAGAGCGGGGAGAAGGAGGGGGAGGCGACGTACCTGGCGATGGCGCGACGAGGGAGGCCGTGTGACGGTGGAGCGTGAGGGCGGACCGTTAGGGCAGTGGGGTGACACTGTATGGATGACGATGTGTGGAAGAAGAGGAAGAGGAAGAAGAAAGGCACGCAGTCGAGATGATAAAAGAGGAAGAGGCGCGCATGCGCGTGTGGCCCACATGGGTAGGTTAAATTCCTTTACTTTCGTTAGCCGCGATAACTGACGTTGGCCTAGGGTTGTCCTGACGTAATTAAGATTTTACTTTAGCCAGCCGTGTAACTTAAGTTAGCCAGGGACCTTGGCCGACATTAGTACGTCGTTAATGTTGTCGGCTAGTTAACTTAAATCGATCGCGGGTCCATGGACGACGTAAGTAACTCTTGTTACGTCGACTGAGATCGGACAGCCCATGTAAGTTAATCTAGCCGAAGTAATTGTTCGGGTTTCTTGTAGTAGTTTTAGGGTATTCGGTGGAAGTCGAGTAGAAGGAATCTACTCTCGAGATAGCGATATTATCACCCGGGATTGGATATTTTAGAGAATGATTTATGAACTGAATATGAGACCAGACAACAAGATAGGATGCAGCGGGACGTGGTCTCAGGTGCGTATCCCTACCTGTGTCGATTGAGGACTGTGCCGTGTGTGGCCCTGTTGGGCATGTTTGAATTGTATTAGCTGCATACTGGATATATAGGACCCAGGAAACCAATGTAACTTGTCCACGTTAGAGTTGAGACATAGCCCACCGCCTTATAGGTGTGGGTTGAGAGCAGCAAGGTGTAAACTTGCCAGTGGGCACAGAAATGCTCAGTGCGGGGGCCTCATGATCATAGCGGTGGGACCAGTTCGGCGTGTAGGTGTCAAGTGAAAGCTGGCTGCATACAACATCAGTGGAGTGTGCCTTCGCAGCTCCGAGTGTGCTTATATGTGTCATGTTATCCGGGTGTTATTGATTCAAATCACTGTCGCTCGCTGTTATTGATTGAGCATACTTGTTCACTGAGTCATGACGTAGTAAATAGGAGTAGTTTCAAGCTTATTGTAAAATTCCGCTTTTCGGAAGAACAAAAACGCAAAAATGCGAACTTAAAATTTTTGAAAATGGACATGGAAATCTAAACTCACATGAACCATATGAGTTAACCAATGTTCACTAAAAATAGATACTTGTTAAAATTTTACAAATAGAACATGTTTGCTAATGTATATTGGAACTTAAGGTGTAAAATCTTTAATTTCCAAGTATTCACATTTTCAATGAAAATTTAATGGAGAAAAGAAAACAAAATGGAGAGAAAGAAAAATGAATTATTCCAACCCTAAAATGGGACATTCAAAAATATTCAAATCTAAGGCTTTAAATTTTTCCATGACCTTCTAATATTCCAAATTGACTCTCGGTAAAGTTTCAAAAATTTTTGAAGCACGTTTTCCACCTATGGGACACGGACTGAGAGTTTAATCAGAGTTGACTTCAAATTTAAACATTGTATTTAATCTTGTCCAAATCAAATCCAAATTTTTCCAGAGGTCCCTTATGGTTCAAAAAGGGTAACTTCAAAGTTTCGGGAGTTATGAACCTAGTCTACTATTTATTTCATTGAGCCAAGTATCACCACTTGAATTCAAATTCAATCCTGAGTTAAAAATTCAACTTGCTCAGTTCTGAAATCTGGTTGCACCATAAAATTCTTCACATTTTATTTGGTCATTGGGCCAAAGTTGAATAGTTTTGAAGCATGTTTGATAACTCTAATCTAAATTGGAAAGGAGAAGGGAGGAGAGTGAAGTGGGTCCCACATGTCATGTTTATCCTCATGGCCACAAAAATGAGTTTGCTTCTTCCTCTTCCGGTTCTTATTCACAGCGCCCGACTCCCTCCGGCGCTCAACACCGGTCACGCTCCACCGCCCCCACGGGACCTCGCCACCTCCTGGCCGCCGCGGCGTCGCTCCGCGCCTGTGCCCTGCGCGCGCCCCCTCCCTGCCGTGCCGCACGCCTCGTCGCCGTCTGCATCCCTCCAGCTGCCACGGTGCGCTGCTCACCCTGCCTCCCTCCGGCGCCCCACACGGCCGTCGGCCCACGCGCCTCCCTCGCCAGCCACCCTGCTCGAGCTCACTGCTCCCTGGCCGTGCGAGCCTCCACCGCCGTCGAGTCTCCTCACTGCGCGAAGGCCCAGGCACCAGCCCGTGCCGCCTGGCTCCTCACCGGCGCCGCCCCAACGCGCCGCCGGCCAAGCTTCCCTCTGTCGCGCGTGTCTCGTCGCCCCGCGCTCGGCCGCCCATGGCGCCACACGGCTATTCTCGCGCCGCGTTGCGCTCCTCCTCCCGGCCGCCTACAGCGCTGAGCCCCGGCGCCCAAAGCCGCCCGTCGCTGGCCCGTGTCCCACCTCGCCCTGACGCGCCACCACGTGCCTCTGCTCCTGACGAGCGTTGCTCGCTTCCCTCTGGTCGCGCCCCACCTGCAGCGCCGTCCCCCTACGCCACTGACGCCGCGTGCGCCTAGCGCACAGCGCCGTGTCGCTACCCAGGCCTGCTGTCTGCGCCTTGGCCGTGTTTTCCCCGCACCGATGCCCGACTCCGCTGCTCGCTGGCCGTTGGTCTTCTCGCTCATAGTCACCGTAGCCAGCACACCATGGTCATCGCAGTGATTGCCGTCCATGACACCAGTCGTTCTTGCCATCACGGCACATCTCCAATTCACTGCCTTCATTGCAGCACGTACCAAGCCACCTCCATCCTTTCTGTGCAGCTCGAATACTTACCGTGCAGTCCCGTTCACACATTGCGGCATTTGGCGTTGTGCTGTCCCAACACTGTCGCTGTCCTCGCATCCTCGGGGCGTTCCGCGCCGTGGCTATGTCCTGGAAGCAAGGCCAATGTTTGGTGTGATGGATGAAATTTAGGAACATGTCTTTGACACAATGGTATCGACAACTGGTCCAACGTTAGCTCTGATTTTGCAAGATTGATTGGATCAGTGACTGCAGCTAAGGTGCTCGATGAAATGTTCACGAGGAAAGAACCAACTTTGTTGATGTTTAGAACTGGTCTATGATGCAGGGGTAGAATGATGTTGCAACCGACAAGCCTAAGTGCCAAGATACCCTTTCAATGGTGATGAAGCGGCGGAATCACGTACACACCCAAGATATTCGGTGAAATGCCTACAAGGTGAGCCTTCCCTGAAATGCCTTGCTTGACATCACCGAAGTCCGTTCGTCGTGATCGCTAATGGTACTCATGTGTTGTCGAGTCGTACATCCATGTTACGCATTTATATCATTCCTATAGGAGTCCCCAAGTTGACCTTGGTCTTTTGTATCGCATTGGCTTGTCCTTGCGTGCTCGTGATGCTCCACCATGAGCCGTGTCGACGTCATTGACCACATGACGTTGTCGTGATGCATCGAGCCGCCATCGTGCCCTGGCATCGAGTTGAAGGATGCTTGTGATGTGTGTGGTGCTGGAACACAAGCACGACTCGTCGGACAATGGTTGTCAAGCCAAATTAAGTTTTAATCGATGTGAGGGTGATCGAGTCCTAGGTATAGCCAAGGTGCTCGATAAAATGCCTTCTAGGTCAAACCAAGGTGGTTGGTGATCACCAATACCTGTGGTTGAGTAATGCGACAACGTTCCGAAAGACAAGGGAA
Source organism: Tuctoria greenei (assembly GCA_036927565.1). NCBI lineage: Eukaryota > Viridiplantae > Streptophyta > Magnoliopsida > Poales > Poaceae > Tuctoria > Tuctoria greenei. Next base: position 84,352,620 of record JAYESD010000010.1, read on the forward strand.
ACTAGACCAAGGGGAACCTTGGATAAGAGTTTCTTGTTCGTGTCGACGATGTTTCCGAACCGTCCACAAAATCGCTTAACCAGGTGTGTCGTTTCATCGATGACAGGTTCGTCAAGTCACTTGCCGATGATCGAGTCGACATCACTAACCTTGTGACTCATAAGGTGGTGTTCGGGATTCTGCCCACCACCATGGACAAGTCCAGGTCGATGTGAACGTCGATGAGATGATATTCCTGAGAGGGCAAAGCACATCATCGCAACATAATAATGCCTTATGTTCGAGTTCCAGGAGTTCACCGAGCTCATTTGGACAATCTTGCAAAGGACACTGCAATAGTGTCATGTAAGCACTTGGACGATGCTTGCAAAGGTAGTCGTAGCGATTGATTTACCTAAAGGTCCTCTGAATGTGTCTTGGTACTCACGTTAGGTTAGCAGTACTTGTGCTGACTTTTTGAGTCCAAGCAATGCCAATCTCACTTCTTTTCCAAGTGTCGCTATGGTTTCACATCGATTCACCCTTTTTCAGAACCTTCCGACCACACTGGTCACTTAATTAGGTTTACTTTGTAGTGAGTTTGTGTAACTTCAGTGGTCGCTTTCTGAGTCATGACCTCTTGTTGCACAGTTCACTCATGCCTTAAGCTTTCAATGCTCCACCTTGATTCCTTAGTCATCCTTACACTGCCAGTCCAACACTTCCACACCATTTAGCTTTATCGTCCTTGAGTGGCATACGTCGAGTGTTGAGTGCCAAGTTGCAATGTGTGCTTACATTGCACATCTCGATACTACTATGACCACTTGACTCCATCCTTTGTTTATCCACACAACAGAGGCATACCTCTTCCTTCTAGTTAGTCTCACCGGTCTTAGAGTTGTTTAACTTGTTTAATCTAAAGTATATTACATTATGTACTTATATGCATATCATGTCGGTAGGAACGTGGTGGTAGGTGATTGATGGCGAGCTTCGCTTGGAGGAGAAGGCCAGGGTGTTCTAGCTTGAAGTTCCATGGCGGACTCTTCGAAGGAAGACCAAGCCAATAATAATTGACATTGTTATAGAGTCGCAAACTAAGGCAAGCCCTAGTTTGCATTTAAAAGCATTATAGAGTTTTGCAGTATTTCCTACGTTACGTCTTAATTTTCATATGTGCATTACGTATAGGGTGATTGATACTCCACTTGCATGACCACAAATCCCAGGGGTTGGTTGGAACGGGTTACAGTTTGACCTGTAGTAACTGCTTTGCTAATGTATAAGAAATCCGGTAGAAGTCGAGTAGTTGGAATCTACTCGCGAGTGATGTAGGACTTTTCACACATGGTTGCTATAGAAAACACTCGAGATATGAACCTGAATTTGAGACCGGACAGGGATGGATAGGAAGCGACGAGATGTAATCTTGGTCGCATAGCCCTGCCTGTGTCGATTAAGGACCGAGCTGTGTGCGGCACTGCGTGGGCAAGTTCGAACTGTACCGGTTGCATAATTTGTTAATGGGGCCCAATAAACTGATGTAACTTGACGACTGTGGTGTCGAAGCTTGGCTGCCATCCTTCAATGGAGATGCGAAGGCAAAAGGTGAAGTCTCTTCTAGCAGGCAACTTCGACGTGTCCATGTAGAAGGCCATTTTGCTCGGGATGAAGGCTTGTTTTGATATGGGGGTCTCTTGTGAAAGGTGGCCATATACGACTAGTACTGAAGTGTTAGGTAGGTACTGCTGTAAGTACTCGCTGGCACTTCCAAAAGTGTGTATGTGTCGTGCAGTCCAGGTGTGCCTTATTGCAATCACCGTCCCTCGCGGTAATAGAGTACCACTTGTTCACTGCGCCGTGACGTAGTAAAAACTAAAGAAGCTAGAAGCATATGTTGTATTGAATTATAATTGCCTTGCAACCTTGTGTGACATAGAGATAGCACAATTAAAAGTTTACAGTTTCCAAATATTTATCATGTAATAGCATTATGTGCTTTGGGCATGTCATATCATCGTCAAAGCGTTTCTTGTTTGATTGTGGAGTCTATGATGTGTCGTGCCTGAAGAATGTCGTGTGCTACTTATAACATAACTTTAAGGATCCACTTGTAGGCGAGTATTTTATGCTATTCCTTACCTTTGTTTAGTATTCACCCCTGCATATGTCTAGTGAGACGGGTTAGTCTTGCTGAGCCTTATGCTCACGTTTGGGCTTTAATGATTTTTGCAGATATTAGTTTTATTTCTGATGCTCAGGTTGTATATGAGATCTCAAGGTGTCGAGATAAATCTCATGTGAACCACGCCGCTGCTGAATGTTCTTCATGTTGCTAGTGAGAAGCGTCCTAGGGCATGGACGTCTTCTCTCCTTCTTAATTAGGTGAGATTATGAGTATGTATTTTCCGCTGCGTGTGTACCCCTGTTGTACACTCTTTTTGTAAACTCTTCTTATTATAAAATGAAAACTTTATATGTTTTGGTATCCTTCTCGTGTGTGCTGTTAGGTGCCGCATCGCACGGCACCACCCAATGAGATCCTCGGATGTGTGGACTCTGGTCCCCACAGACATGGTATCAGAGCTTCATTGGGAATAGCACGCTCGAAAAGAGCCTATTTTCTAAAACTCTGAAGTAGTCGAGTGAGGATTAGCTATATGCAGATTAAGGACTATTATTAGTATAAGTTATAAATGTGGTGAACTAACTTGTTATATTATTCTGTAACAACACTCCGTCTTCAAGGTAAGAGGTAAGGTACGCCACCGAGAGCGGATCAATCTCGGTAAACTCTGCATACGAGGTGTGGCATGTGATATTTCCGTGGCATAGCACGGGAAGTCAATATGAGTCTCTGACACTTTTCCATGTTTCTGAGAACATATGACACGCGGTACCCCAGCGTGACATAAAATTAGTGGGAGCCCCCGTCGGGTGGTGTATAACCCGATAGTATGCATCTCTAGAACTATTCATATTCTATGGGAGCATGTGAAACAAGTATGCCCGAGCGTGTATAAGACGGTTCGTGCGGGAGTCTTTGTTGTACAGACGTAGTACAACCATGTACCTCAAGACATGACTTCGCTCGAGGGCTACTCACACCAGAGTCGTATGTATTTACTTTCATATATATTATTGTGACTGCCTGTCGTGTTTCCCCGTGCCGCCCTTGAAGTGTGAAAGTGTGAAACGGGATTGTTTTTCTTCTGTAGGTACACTAACTCCGGTAGCAACCCGTGTAGAATATGTTTGCGAGTGATCGATATTAGAACCACCTATACACGTATCCGGATATACCGGGTTAGACTTTTATTTGGTAAGACACATAGTACCGTCAGTATCACAATTGATACTTTGACCACCCCCCACGAAAGAATGGCTTCATCATTATCTTGTAAGATCCATGTACCAGTTGCTGGTATGTTCTGGGTCAAAGTTTCGATATGGATAGTGCAATGGGAAGAAGGATGAAGATTAAGGCTTTTGTGTACACTTGACGGAATCTAGCTCGATTTTGTCAAGAGGTGCTTCTAGTTAAACTTCATAGAACCTAATAGTATGCCATAAGAATGGAGAAAGTTTTCAAGTCCTCTACGACATATTCTTTGACAATTTGAACCGGAAAGCACTTTGAACCGGTCCGAATTCTTGGAGACCAACAATTATTCACCTCCTTGATCTAATGAGCCCTTATCCATTTTGATCATAACTCCTTGTAGATTTCATCTCTACAGGCCTATCTTATACGGTGGGAAAATGTAGAAAGTCATCTACAACTTTTCATTTGAACTCCAAGTTTGAATCTTCAGGTAACTCGATGAAAAATTCGAAGTTACCTACTCTTCACCAATCTGGACCAGCTGAGGACAGATCTGTGTACAGTCACGATTTCGACCATAACTCTTTGTAGTGTCGTCGAGTAACTTCATATAATACATTTACGGAAACCTTGCGACCTGTGCGACAAGTTTGTAATGGAACTTGTTGTCAAATTGTGAGGTTATCCATCTGAAAATCAGTGATGAAATCAGCAATAAACCAACCATGTTCTGTCAAATTAATTTCTGAAACATGAATACCTTGTTCCACTTAAAAAATCCATATCTCTTCCACCTGGAGGGCTATGAAGGCAAATGAATACTTTTTGGAAATCCTTTGAAGTCTTCTATAAGTTTTCTATTTACCCCCCAGCCATAAGACCATTTTAAGATGGTGAAAATCCTCTCTAACTAACTCAGCTGCTGTTTTGAAACTGTGTAGGACAGCATCTGAAATTTTGCCATAACACTTTGTAGAAAGCTCTTATATTACATTATGATACATTTCTGGAAAGGGGAAGAGCTTTTATACAACTTTGTTACTCAATGTTACCTCAAATTCAGTTTAGAACTAATTAGACACTGGAGTTGATGATAGTACATGTATACAGGTGCTATCTGAAACCGTCAGAAAAATTCTGAACTTTGAACAGCCATAACTCTTAAACTAGAAATGCAACCTAGGCATATTTATACATTCCTGGAAATCTGAAAGAGTCGTCTATCAACTTCCTACTCAACTCGAAGGCTAAAACTCGAAATAACCAAGTCTAAATTGAAGTATCGTTTAAGGTGTCGAAACAGTCCAGAATATAGACCGCTATATATAGTCAGTTACTGTTCGGATCGTAATTTCTAGTAGACTCATCGATTGGCTTAGGGTTTTACATTTATGGAATCCTGAGAATGTATGCAACCAGTTTTCTATGTGTTATTTTGCAAATGTTGATATTTGTATATCTGAAAATTGTGCACAAAATCAGCCTTAAACAAAGGAGGTGCTGTCCAAATTTTCAGAAAAACTGTCAACTTGCAAATGCCATACCTTCTCAACCAGAAGTGCTACGAGGGCAAGTAAGTACTCCTTTGAATGTTTCGAAAGTATTTTACCAGTTCTATATTCAGCTCAAGACCAAAATCCTTTTCTATATGGGTGAAATTTGGATAATCGCAGAGACTTTCCAGGCACAGCCAAACTGGACAGCAATCTGTACACCACTGAATTTAATCAATAACTCGCAGAACCTTGATCCAATGGTGTCGCACGAGTAACCGTAGGAAAGGTTAGAGAGTCAGCTACAATTTTGGAAATTGTCTCCAGATCTGAATCGGTCATCTACCTATTCCAAATCGAGTTTGAATGCAGAGTGGTCAATCTGAACTGAATTCAAATCCTGAATGCTGAAATTTTACCCAAATTCAAAAATTCATATCCTTCAAACCAGGACAGATGTGAAGACAAGTAAGTACATTATGGAAAGCTTATTACTTTGGCTACAACTTTGTAAATAAGAATATTTCCAGATTTCCAATAGAACAGCCTGAAAACTTTAGATCAAAACTGCTACTTTTTTAAGCAGGTTCTGCTGAAAGTGCTGAAAAATCTGCTGACTTTAAAATCGCATAACTTGCAAACCAGGGATAATCTAGAGGCAAAACAATACTTTTTTGGAAAGGTCTTGAAGTGTACTTTAACTTGGTTGTTCACCTCAAAATCTGATATTGCCATTAATTGGCCAAAATCAAAGTTGCGTCCAGGCTTTTCATTCTTCACCAGAATTTAATCAGGTAAGGACCATTTGGTGTGGTTATAGATTTGGTTCTCGAGTTCAACTTGAGGAGTTTCATAACATCACAGGTATTGTGATTCAACAATAATTACCATTAGAGTTGAGTATTAAACTCAATCAATCCTCTTTGGCTCGGTTGCTCATGTTAGTGTTCTAATTAGGCAACCATGCACCTCACACTTTAAGGGTGTATTGAGCATGTGTTGCACTTCCATTTGTCGACGACCCTCCCCGTAAGGATTGTTTGGGGTAAGTTTCTCGCTTACCTAGCTTGAACCTTAAGGGGGAAGGAGTGCACCTAGTAATCAAAGTGATACGTTCACCTAGGTGTCATACCAAGGTACATCGACAATGAACCAACGTGCTGGAAGCAATGCTCAAGTAAGTAGGACCGAGTACAACATTGACTCATTGGGTCAATGAGAAGCTTAATTAACAGATCTTCTCGAACCCCGTTTCTTGGGGAACTTGATCATCGAGTTAAAGAAGTCAGTTGATTCTTCACGCTAACCCACTCCCTTGCTTCAGTCTTTGAGACAAGAAGCCATATGTGAGTAGTATGAGCTGGAGATTCTTTAGCAAGAACGTGGATCACTAACCAAGGTCGTGCCTAGCACAGTACCTTGTCAACCACTTAGTGGAGCCTACGGAAGTGATGAGAACCTTACTCTTCTAAGGTTACTTTCTTTGCAACTTCCGAAGGTAACCCTACCGCACCTTTTAAAGGTTAGACATACTACCTTAGGAATCATACGTGATGAAAAACCTAACCCTTTGTTAAGGAATCACAACTACTTGTAAACTGTTATTAGCAAGCTTCAGGAAACTTCACATCAACAAGAAGTTCAATTGTTTTGTTTGATTATGTACACTCTGTTTCCTTGAGATGAACCGCATCATTCCTTGCTAATGGTCTTACCTTGAAATTCTTGAACTTGGTCAAGACGTGAAAGTGACATTCGTCGTTCGACACTTTTAATGACCAAGTCACTTAATCCTTCTGTATCTAGAGTACTTCTATTTGTGTTTGAGTTGTGTCGGTACCTTGAGTACCGTATACCCCTTGAGATTGCAAAGATCTCAAGGAAATGTCATCTATTTGATTTGAAGACCTTCGAAGGCCCACATGTCAGACATAACCGGACCCGCTTCTCCAACATGGTTAGTCCCAGGGTCGCCACGTGTACCATCAAATCGGAGCTACCGCCCACAAGGGGGAAGCTCCGGGCTATGTACCATAATGGCACCCCCGGACCTAACCCCAGACCGAGGGAAGCTCCAGAACTGACACGTGTCTGGTGGCACCGGACCTATTTGTTCCCCACAGTATGCTCCAGAGTTGCCACGTGTCCAACCGTTGGATCTTCAGCCTAAACCTCTGGTAGAATCCACAACGGCTCCAAAACTTCAAAGGGGAATCAAGGACTTCAAGACCCGATTAAGTGTCATTAATACTATGTTAATGACACACGATCGGACGACACTTATTACCAGTAACAGCGCTGTCAAAGCCCGTAACTCGGTCATTAAGGGTAATTAAGTGCATCAAATGTGTATCAATATTAGTAGCCGCCGGGGCCACATGTCAGGCCAGGCCAACTTGTAACGGCCTATCCTTGTACTATAAAAGGACAGGCCGACAATACATAGAAAAGAGGCTGATAACATCTGATCTGACCTGACCTGATCTGATCTGGTTTGATCGGCTCACACGCGCTCTCAATTCACGCCACCTGAGTTGAGGTCATACATCCAATACAACACCAACACACCCCGTGGAGTAGGGTATTACGCTCAGGCGGCCCGAACCACGTAAATCTTTGTGTCTCTTGTGTCATTTTACATTTCACCTTCTTGAATCTCTGCGCGCCCACACCGAACCTCAAACTCCGCAAACACTTTTAGTAGTGTCGGGAGATCTGCCGGATCAAAACCACCGACAAGTTGTCTTACCTATTTTTGCTCAAAGCATAATACTGAATGCACCATACCTTACATAGTTATCCGCGGAGTTGCATTTTGTCTGCATAACATCATCCGGTTTGTGATGCATCATGAAATGTAATTACTAATGAGTTTTGAGCAAGAATATGTGACCCTGTTCAGATACATAAGTAGTGCCTAACATTTTTGAGTTGTGATCAATTTTATCGTTCGCAACGCGTTCGACCGGTTTCATTATCTTGAGTAGCACAAGGGACACCTTGTTACTAAAACACAGTTGAGTCCTTGTCCTTGACTTGTTGAAACTCAAATCGCCTTGAGTACTGGCAACTGAGTGTTTCTAGCTGCGAGGAGTTTCTTATTGACTTCTCGACCTCGCTAGAACCTTAAAATCATTCTATTCGCGAGATTATTATTGATTACCAAACTTTGGAACTCTTTGACTTGTACTGCCTGATGGCATTGCTTCAGCTACAAGACCAAAGCAGAAAAGTCTTCATAAGAGAAACATCTAGAGTTAAGGACGCGTAACTATCATATAACTCTAAGTACCTCCTCAATGAAGAAGGTTACTTCATTTTGACGGAAAGAAGAAGACCTCAACACCTCAACATACTTTTTTAAGACCCAAGTTTTACGATGTGGTATTGTCATGTCGAGCCTCCTGTCAAGGTTATCAACCTAAATACTAGAATCACTTGAAGCAAACTTTGGAATTTCTGAAGATGCCTGAAGATAATCACTATTTCGTAGAACCCAAGTCTTTAAGGACATTGCCATTTTCATTAGTCAATGACCCTCTTTTACGGATCGTTCCCTCATCGTTTCTGCTATTCTACTTGTTAGAGTCTCGGGACGAGATTTCCTTAACGGGGAAGGATTGTAAAAGCCCGCTTTTTGGAAGAACAAAAACGCAAAAATGCGAACTTAAAAATTTTGAAAATGGACTTGGAAAACCAAACTCACATAAACCATATGAGTTAACCAATGTTCACTAAAAATAGGGACTTGTTAAAATTTTACATATAGAACATGTTTGCTAATGTATATTGGAACTTAAGGTGTAAAATCATTAATTTCCAAGTATTCACATATTCAATGAAAAATTAAAGGAGAAAAGAAAACAAAATAGAGAGAAAGAAAAAGGAATTATTCCAACCCTAAAATGGGACATTCAAAAATATTCAAATCTAAGGCTGTAAATTTTTCCATGACCTTCTAATATTCCAAATTGACTCTCGGTAATGTTTCGAAAATTTTTGAAGCACTTTTTCCATTTATTGGACACGTACTAAGAGTTTAATCAGAGTCGACTTCAAATTTAAACTTTGTACTTAACATTGTGCAAATCAACTCCAAATTTTTCCGGAGGTCCCTTATGGTTCAAAAAGGGTAACTTCAAAGTTTCAGGATTTTTGAAACTAATCTACTATTTATTTCATTGAGTCAAGTATCACCACTTGAATTCAAATTCAAACCTGGGTTAAAAATTCAACTTGCTCAGTTCTGAAATCTGATTGCACCATAAAATTCTTCACATTTTATTTAGTCATTGGGCCAAAGTTGAATATTTTTGAAGCATGTTTGCTAGCACTAATTGAAATTGGAAAGGATAAGGGAGGAGAGTGAAGTGGGTCCCACATGTCACGTTTATCCTCATGGCCACAAAACCGAGTTTGCTTCTTCCTCTTCGGTTCTTATCCACAGCGCCCGACTCCCTCCAGAGCTCAACACCAGCCGTGCTCCACCGCCCCCACGGCACCTCGCCACCTCCTGGCCGCCGCGGCGTCGCTCCGTGCCCGTGCCCTGCGCGCGCCCCCTCCATGTCGTGCCGCACGCATCCTCGCTGTCCGCTTCCATTCAGCTGCCACGGTGCGCCACTCACCCTACCTCCCTCAGGCACCCCAAACAGCCGTCGACCCGCGCGCCTCCCTCGCCGGCCACCCTGCTCAAGCTCGCTGCTCCCTGGACGTGCGCGCCTCCACCGCCGTCGAGTCTCCTCACCGCGTGATGGCCCAGGCACCAGCCCGCGCCGCCTGGCTCCTCACCGGCGCCGCCCCAAGGCACCGCTGGCCAAGTTTCCCTCTGCCGCGCGCGTCTTGTCACCCTGCGCTCGAGCGCCCACGACACCACCTGGCCCTGCTCGCGCCACGCTGCAATCCTCCTCCCGATTGCCTGCAGCGCCGAGACTGAGCGCTCGAAGCCGCCCACCGCTGGCCCACGTCCCAGCTTGCCCTGATGCGCCACCACGCGCCTCTGCTCCTGACAAACGCTGCTCGCTTCCCTCCGGTCGCGCCCCGCCTGCAGCACCGTCCCCTTGCATCGCCGACGCCGCGTGCCCCTCGCGCACAGCGCCGCCTCGCCGCCCAGGCCCGCTGTCCGTGCCTTGGCCGTGTTTTCCCCGCGCCCATCCCGACTCCGCTGCTCGCCGGCCGTCGGTCTTCTCGCTCACAGTCAGCATTGCCTGCGCGCCATGGTCATCGCGGTGATCGCCATCCATGATGCCAGCCGTTCTTGCCGTCGCGGCACATCTCCAATTCACTGCCTTCATTGCAGCATGTACCAAGACACCTCCATCCTTTGCGTGCGGATCAAATACTTACCCTGTATTCCCGTTCACACGTTGCGGCATTTCGCGTTGTGCTGTCCCAACACTGTCGCTGTCCTCGCATCCTCGGGGCGTTCCGTGCCGTGGCTATGTCCTGGAAGCAAGGCAAATGTTTGGTGGGATGGATGAAATTCAAGAACACGTCTTTGACACAATGGTATCGACAACTGGTTCAAGGTTAGCTCCGATTTTACAAGATTGATTGGATCAGTGACTGCAGCTAAGGTGTTCGATGAAATGTTCATGAGGAAAGAACCAACTTTTTTGATGTTTAAAACTGGTCTGTGATGCAGGGGTAGAATGATGTTGCAACTGACAAGCCTAAGTGCCAAGATACCCTTTGAATGGTGACGAAGCGAAGGAATCAAGTACACAGCCAAGATATTCGGCAAAATGCCTACAAGGTGAGCCTTGCCCTTAAATGCCTTGCTTGACGTCACCGAAGTCCGTTCGCCGTGACCGCTAATGGTACTCATGTGTCGTCGAGTCGTACGTCCATGTTCCACATTAATATCATTCCTATAGGAGTCCCCATGTTGACCTTGGTCTTTTGTATCGCTTTGGCTTGTCCGTGCGTGCTCATGATGCTCCACCATGAGCCACGTCGACGTTGTTGACCACATGACGTTGTCATGACGCTCCGAGCCGTCATCGTGCCCTGGCATCAAGATGAAGGATGCCTGTGATGTGTGTGATGCTGTAACACAAGCACGACTCGTCGGACAATGGTTGTCAAGGCAAATTAGGTTTTAGTCGATGTGAGGGTGATTGAGTCCTAGGTATAGCCAAGGTGCTCGATAAAATGCCTTCCAGGTCAAACCAAGGTGCTTGGTGATCACCAATGACCTGTGGTTGAGTAATGCGAGAACGTTGCGACCGGCAAGAAAAACTAGACCAAGGGGAACCTTGGATAAGAGTTTCTTGTTCGTGTCGGCGATGTTTCCTAATTGTCCACAAAATCGCTTAACTAGGTGTGCCGTTTCATCGACGACAGGTTCGTCAAGTCACTTTTCGACGATCGAGTCGATATCACTAACCTTAGGACTCATAAGGTGGTGTTCGGGATTCCGCCCACCACCATGGACAAGTCCGGGTCGATGTGAACGTCGATGTGATGATCTTCCCGAGAGGGCAAAGCACATCGTCGCAACATAATAATGCCTTATGTTCGAGTTCCAGAAGTTCACCGAGCTCATCTGGACAATCTTGCAAAGGACACTGCAATAGTGTCATGCAAGCACTTGGACGATGCTTGCGAAGATAGTCGTAGCGATTGATTTACCTAAAGGTCCTCTAAATGTGTCTTGGTACTTACGTTAGGTTAGCAGTGCTTGTGATGAATTTTTGAGTCCAAGCAATGCCGATCTCACTTCTTTTCCAAGTGTCGCTAGGGTTTCACATCGATTCACCTTATTTCAGAACCCTACGACCACACTGGTCACTTAATTAGGTTTACTCTATAGTGAGTTTGTGTAACTTCAGTGGTCGCTTTCTGAGTCATGACCTCTTGTTGCACAGTTCATTCATGCCTTAAGCATTCAATGCTCCACCTTGATTCCTTAGTCATCCTTACACTGCCAGTCCAACACTTCCACACCATTCAGCTTTATCGTCCTTGAGTGGCATAGCATCGAGTGTTGAGTGCCAAGTTGCAATGTGTGCTTACACTGCACCTTTCAATTCACATCTCGATACTACTATGACCACTTGCCTCCATCCTTTGTTTATCCACACAACAGAGGCATACCTCTTCCTTCTAGTTAGTGTCACCAGTCTTTGAGTTGTTTAACTTGCTTAATCTAAAGTATATTACATTACGTACTTATATGCATATCATGTCGGTAGGAACGTGATGGTAGGCGACCGATGAGGAGATTCACTTGGAGGAGATGGCCAGGGTGTTCCAGCTTGAAGTTCCATGGCGGACTCTTCGAAGGAAGACCAAGTCAATAACAACTGACATTGTTATAGAGTCACAAACTAAGGCAAGGCCCAGTTTGCATTTAAAAGCTTTACAGAGTTTTGCAGTATTTCCCACATTACGTCTTAAGTGTCATATGTGCATTACGTATAGGGTGATTGATACTCCACTTGCATGACCACAAATCCCAGGGGTTTGTTGGAACGGGTTACAGTTTGACCTGTAGTAACTGCTTTGCTAATGTATAGGAAATCCGGTAGAAGTCGAGTAGTTGGAATCTACTCGCATGTGATGTAGGACTTTTTACACAGGGTTGATATAGCAAACACTCGAGATATGAACCTGAATTTGAGACCGGACAGGGATGGATAGGAAGCGACGAGATGTAATCTCGGTCGCATAGCCCTGCCTGTGTCGATTAAGGACCGAGCCTTGTGCGGCCCTACTTGGGCAAGTTTGAACTGTACCGGTTGCATAATGGGTTAATAGGGCCCAATAAACTAATGTAACTTGACGACTGTGGTGTCGAAGCTTTCCTGCCATCCTTGAATGGAGATGCGAAGGCAAAAGGTGAAGTCTCTTCTAGCGAGCAACTTCGACGTGTCCATGTAGAAGGCCATTTTGCTGAGGATGACGGGTTGTTTCGATATGGGGGTCTCTTGTGAAAGGTGGCCATATACGACTAGTACGGAAGTGTTAGGTAGGTACTGTTGTAAGTACTCGCTGGCACTTCCGAAAGTGCGTATGTGTCGTGCAGCTCGGGTGTGTCCTGATTGCAATCACCGTCCCTCGCGGTAATAGAGTACCGCTTGTTCACTGCGCTGTGACGTAGTAAAACTAAAGAAGCCAGAATCATATGTTGTATTGAATTATAATTGCCTTGTAACCTTGTGTGACTTAGAGATAGCACAATAAAAAGTTTACAGTTTCCAAATATTTATCCTGCAATAGCATTATGTCCTTTGGGCATGTCATCTCATTGGCAAAGCGTTTCTTGTTTGATTGTGGAGTCTATGATGTGTCGTGCCTGAAGAATGTCATGTGCTACTTAAAACATAACTATAAGGATCCACTTGTAGGCGAGTCTTTTATGCTATTCCTTACCTATGTTTAGTATTCACCCCTGCATATGTCTAGTGAGACGGGTTAGTCTTGCTGAGCCTTATGCTCACGTTTGCGCTTTAACGATTTTTGCAGGTATTAGTTTTATTTCTGCTGTTCAGGTTGTATATGAGATCTCGAGGTGTCGAGATAAATCTCATGTGAACCACGACGCTGCTGAATGTTCTTCATGTTGCTAGTGAGAAGCGTCCTAGGGCATGGACGTCTTCTCTCCTGCTTAATTTGGTGAGATTATGAGTATGTATTTTCCGCTACGTGTGTACCCCTGTTGTACACTCTTTTGTAAACTCTTCTTATTATAAAATGAAAACTTTATATGTTTTGGTATCCTTTTCGTGTGTGCAGTTAGGTGCCGCATCGCACAACGCCACCCAATGAGATCCTCGGATGTGTGGACTCCGGTCTCCACACTTATGAATTATGCTTTCATGGATAATATTATATTGCAACTTCTATGGATTAGAAGTAGCACAATTAAAGTTACAGTTTTTGAACACTTGTATGCAGCTTATACAACTTTGGGCACGTAACATCATAAACAAAGCGTTTCTTGGTTGATTGTGGAGTTTGTGATGTGCCATGCCCATGGAAAGCCATTTGCTACTCAAAACTGAAATAAGGATTTACTAATAGGAAACTCCGTTATGAAATTCATCTTTCCTATATTACAAATATCTAGCATGTAGAGTTCCATATGTAGTGGACATGGTTATGTCTTGTTGAGCCTTCGTGCTCACGATTGCTTTATATGTGGTTTTTGCAGGGTTTTTTTTTGCTGCTGTTTTCAATTGTTTGTGAAACCTTGAGTTGTCAAGATGTATCTCTCACGTGACATCATGTCGCAGCTCCATGTTTGCCGTGTTGCTGGTGAAAAGAGCCTGAGGGCATGGATGACTTCTCTTGTGCATAGATAGGTTGAGAGTGTGAGTATGTACTTTTCGCTGCGTGAGTACCGCTGTTGTACACTATGTTGGAAGCAATCTTATGATGAAACAAAAACTTTGTCTTTTTATGATGTATTTCCGAGTGTGTTCTTGGTTGTCGCATCGGACGACACCACCCAATGTGATTCCTGGAATGTCGGAACCCAGTCTTCACAATTATCATGCCTCAATGATGATTGTTTGTTAATGCTCATCACATTGTTATTCATGATTTTTCTCATAATTTTTTCACACAAATTGTTAGGCACCCCACCATAAAGAGTACATATATGATGAGTGATTCATATTCATAACCTTTTATTCTCATATATGCGGACTTTAGGAAAAACAAAGTTTTTATTCATAGGTGTGTAATCTCAGAATGGTTATCATCAATCAACAAAAAGGGGAGATTGAAAGTGCATCTAGGCACACTCTAGCAGGTTTTGGATGATTGATAACAAACAAGTGAGATCCTAATATTTTTTGACTTGAGAGTGTGTTTCAGATAATGGAATTAAAGACGTAAAAAGGCAAAACCTGAGGATGATGATGGAAGGACCACAAGTGATGAGCAGACAAAAGGAGTAGACAAAAATGTTAGAAGTGTGTGTGAGAAACACATTCCAAGAGCTCAAATCATTGCAGAGAGTTTTAGAGATAAAACAACACTGAAATCACAGCCAAACTGGACTGGTCCGATAACGGTTGGACTAGTCCGATTTCTCTTTGAGTAGAAAACGAAGTAGTCCGATATTGGCCGGACTAGTCCGATATCTCTCAAGTGCACAAACGGACAAGTCCTCCATGTGCAGACTAGTCCTTTTTCCCTTCATGTTTCACAAGCACCGGGCTAGCCCGATATCAACTGGACTAGTCTGATTTCTCTTGGGACACAAAACGGACAAGTGTGGCCCTATGCAGACTAGTCTGGCACACTTACAAAAATTAGTGTTTCCTTGTGTGCTGCACAACTTCACGTATGTCGGTACCCTGCGTACTGGGTACCCCACGATACCGCAAGAAGTGCAAGAGAATTCCAGCTAACAAAGTTAAAGGTCTCCTCAGGCCCCACACGTCATAGTACACTAGACCTAATCCCTCATATGGGTAGCTCCGGGATTGACACGTGTAATGTAAGTCTGGAGCTAAACTCCCAACAAAGGGAAGCTCCGCAATGAACACATGTATAACAACCACGAACGTGACCTCCAACAAAGGGAAGCTCTGGTGCCAACTTGAGTATAGCAGTTCCATAGCTACCTCCCAGCAAGGGGAAGCTCCAAAGCTGCCATGTGTAGAGTCTTCGGACCTACACCACCTACGAGTACACTGACGGATCTTCAACAGCACTGACATTCAATGGATAATTAAAGAAGCAGTTACCAAACCGGATTACGTGTCATTAATGATGTATTAATGACACACGATCAGAGCACTGTTAATAGGGGTAACGCAACCATTAAGGCACGTTATCACACTATTAACCACGCTTAATACTCATAGATAGAGTATTAGGCTATTAAATACGCCAGGCCACATGTCGGGCTAGGCAGACGTTGTAACGGTCATCCCTTGGATTATAAAAGGGCTGCACCGCACGATACAGAGCCAATCTGATCCAAGCGCCACACATACTAGTGATACTCAATACAACAACACAAACCCTTGGAGTAGATTATTACGATCAGGCAGACCAAACCACATAAATCTCCCGTGTCCCCATCTTGTCCTTGATCTCTACATTCCCAAACAAATACATGAACCTCCGCGGACTACAATTTCGTAGTACCGGGGGAAGTGTCATTGCTACACTTCAACATCTTGGTGCGCTAGGAAGGGGGACCCGAGATCTCAAGATGGTGAACTCCACCGCAGGATCCCCCAATGGCAATTATGTTGAGCAGCCTGCTAGAGGCAATCCCTCCAACATGCAGCATCCAGCAGGCGCCGTTGTCTCGGCGGGCATCATGCCATCACCACCACCATATTCCCCAGCAAATAATTTTGGACCGCAGGATGGGGTACTTGTGTCGATGACAACATCGACAAATAACAACCTAGAGAATGCGCTAATTGCTGAGTGAACTCTGTTGGAGCGCCCACCAGTGCCCGGAGCACCTCAAGGTGCAATGGAGCAGTGGCGCTCTGATGTACAACATCTGGTTGCAGCTGCAGCCGATGCCATTGGCAAACAAGGTCCTCCTCCTTCGGGGCAGGCAACAGCTCAACGTAGGAACTTGTCTGGAAGACTTGGTCCTCACATGTCACGACGCCGATGTCGTGCTGCTTCTCAGTGTGACACCCAGTTCCGAAAATGAACCAAGTGAACGCATACGTGTGCCCAGGATGTTCAACACACATACACAAGTGCATTCACAAAAGAGTATACAGAAAATTTCCACAACGCAATATTAATCAACCAAATTCTATTACACAATTCATATTATCCTCGAATACAAGCTCTAATGATTATTAATGAAACGTTCAACTAATGCAGCGGAAATACTCTAATTAAGCAAACTAAGCAAAAGTGATAGCGCAACTCCAATAACACCATAGGCAAAGCTAACGGCAGAGACGGCCTAGAACTCCGCATTATCATCGTAATACTCCCAATCCTGACCTGCAACTATTTGTGGGGGGGGGGGGATTGCAAGAGTGAGTACGTGTCGTACTCAGCAAGTGTGGAAAGTATGACATGTAGCTGATTCAAATGACAAATATAATAATGGCTAAGTGCTGAAAAGTACATTAAAATATTTGAAAAGCAATATATTATACGTATATGAAGTATTCCCATCATAAACCATAATTAATAACATAGCACCAATTCATAATCCATATCCATTACCATCATACAATTAACCATATTCAATGCCAGTATTTAATTCATAACCATCCATAACCATAACCAAATTATAAACCATAACCATTACCAATACCAAACCATCCAAAGAACAATCTCAATACCAAATTCCCTCTAATCATGGAAGTTGTCCAGGTGCTCATAACCGGGAGCACGGCTATCATGATAGTTTTATTAGACTCTGCAGAGTTGGTACCACTTTACCCACGTGTTCGTGATTTCATCACCTTTTGGTGACTAAGAACCTCCCTTATGCCCGTGACCCATCAGCCACGTTACACACTTCCGTTGTTGTGTTTCCAATAGATTACAAAATAGCCTTTACAAAGGGATTACAAGCCTATTTAGACCCCACTAAGTTTTCACCGGTGGTGATGTCTCCTACAGAGCACATCTTCAACCAAGGGCCCCTCTTGAGCCATTTGGATCCCAGGGTAGCCCCACCAATCATCGACAAAGCCAATGCGACTACCCCTTCCCTGAGGATCCTTAATGGTCCAAATAGCACTGGCAAAACCCAAATTAGTCAGCTACGCCGCACCCATACTTGGCCTCGTGGTGGCACTGTAATCCTGGCTTATTCTTGCATGAACCGGTCCTTAGATTTAAAGCAAGCAACCACCATAATCCAACCCATCCACATACCAGGATTGCTTAGGTCACCCATTGCCACATCATATTAACCAGTTCACATCAACCATAATATCATTAATGCATAATTAAGTGTATAGTGTTGTTTTCCCATCCCAATTAATTAAGCGAAGCAAAAAGGTAAAATTCCCATCCCAACTCTCTACCATGTATTCCATGTGACAAAGGTGGTCAAACAACGCTAGTAAACTTCCTACATAGGATTCCCATCACATTGACACAAACATGCAGTTTTGCAAACAAACCATTTATTTTAGAAACAGGATCAATATGCTTCAAGGACACTTGCCTTGCTCCGACGGATAGGGTTGCCCAAGCGCTTCGAAGTCTTGGTTCTGGAAATCTTTGTGCATGACCTTTTGAGCACTTCCCTCTACTCATGTTCACACATACAAGAAAATACATACAAATCAACATGATGCACACATACTAGTCAACATGCGATGACATGCATGCATGCAAAGTTCAATAATTAATTAACTATAGTTGTTTTTTAATTAGATGCAACTAGTTCATACATGTTAATATGAGTTTATGGGGGTTTTAGCGAGAATTAATGCCACTAAAAATAAATTTATGGTGCAACTACGATTAAATTACGTCTACTAGATTTAATACGTCGCTAAAATTCACATCGGAAAAACGAATCCTACCGTAGATGCGACAGCTTCGAAGATTGCGGGACGAAGACGATGCTTAGACGAAGTAGATGGTGCAGTGGTCCTCCAGCGGACATGACGATCTCCGGCGGACGATGAAACCCTCCTCCTTTTTTTTCTTCCTCTACAACCCTGGCAGCGGCAGCCTCTGGTGCCCTTTTTCTTTCGTCGCCTGGGCTTCTTTTCCTCTGGGTAGCGGCGCTGCTTCTGGTGTCGAGAAAAAATACGAGCCCCTACGGTCCTTTTTATAGGCGGTTGGGCAGGGCACCGATGGACCGATGGGACAAAGTCCCGATCGGCCATGAAACGCGCGGCACACGGCCGATTCAGCCTGGCACGCGGGGCGCGCACTGAACCGGCCAGGGGCGCGGTCGAACCGGCTAGGGCTCGGGGGCGCGGTTGGCTCCTGGCAATCTGGATGGCTACGGTGCATGCAGGCACTATTTGCCTGGAAACTTCCGGGGTGAAGCAAAGCCTCCCCCGAAAACTTCCAGAAGTTTCCGAAATCTTTTTTTTTTCTCTCTTTAGGTTTCACAAATATTATATATATATATATATTATTTTAATTTTTTTATATTTGTTTCCTAATACATGTTTTATATTATTATTTTCTTTTTCTGATTTTGCTACACATATTTGTATATGTATGTTTTATCTTTTGTTATCTTTCATTTATTCCACTAATGTTTAATGCATCAACATGTACGCAATGCATGATGCAAAAATTGAGGGTGTTACAAACCTACCCCCCTTAAAGTGAATCTCGCCCTCTAGATTCGATAGCATGGAGAAAAGATGAGGGAATTCTGCCTTCAGGTCTTCTTTATGTTCCCACATAGCTTCAACATCCGTATGGTGGTTCCATTGCACTTTGCACCAACAGACCCTCTTATTCCTCGTGACCCTTTCCTTCATGTCCAAGATCTTGATAGGTTGCTCGACATAGGAAAAATCCTCCTGAAGTTCTAACTCATCCATCGGCACCTGTTCTTCCGGCACCCTCAGGCACTTCTTGTGTCGAGACACATGAAACACGTCGTGTACATCAGAGAGATACGCCGGCAGCTCAAGTCGATAAGCTACCTCTCCTCGCTTGTCCAAAATCTTGAATGGTCCGACGTAGCGAGGTGCCAGTTTTCCTTTGACGTTAAACCGGCGTTACCCTCGAATAGGTGACATTTTGAGGTATACGAAATTTCCTACTTCAAATGCCAGATTCCTTCGCCTATTATCCGCATAGCCTTTTTGTTGTGACTGAGCAGCCCTTAGGTTTTCACGAATTATTTTAACTTGCCTTTCAGCATCTTGTAACACATCAGGACCAAATACTTGGTTCTCTCCTGCTTCATTCCAAAACAAAGGTGTCCTACACTTCGTTCCGTATAGTGCTTCACAGGGTGACATTTTCAAACTTGCTTGGTAACTATTGTTGTATGAAAATTCTTCATATGGCAAGCTCTTGTCCCAACTTTTCCCATGCTTTAAAGCACAAGCTCTTAACACTTCTTTAAAAATTTGATTGTTCCTCTGGGTTTGTCCATCGTTTGAGGGTGATAGGCCGAAGTAAAGTTCGACCTTGTTCCCAATGCTTCATGCGATTTCTGCCAAAATCTGGAGTTAAATTGAGAACCTCTATTTGAGACTATCTTCTTCAGTACTCCGTGTCGACACACAATATGCTCCATGTATATTTCGGCCAATTGTGCAGCTGTATATTTGGTCTTCACAGGGACAAAATGAGCTGACTTGGTTAAGCGATCCACAATTACCCAAATTGAGACGTAACCGGACAGAGTACGTGGTAACCCAACTATGAAGTCCATTCCAATTTCTTCCCACTTCCATTCTGGGATCTTCAATGGTTGCAATAATCTAGCTGGCCTTTGATGTTCCGCCTTGACTCGTTGACACACATCACACAATGCTACATAGTCAGCTATGTCCTTTTTCATGCTATCCCACCAATAGCAAGTCTTCAAGTCTTTGTACATCTTCGTGCAACCGTGGTGAATCGAGTATGGCGAGTCATGTGCCTCTTTTAATATTATATCCTGAGTAAGCTTTACATTAGGCACAACGATTCTCTTTCCAAGCCATAAGGTATTATGTCCGTCATCATCAAATCTGAATTCTCTCACTTCTTCGGTCATTTCCTTGATTTCCTTGATCTCGTCATCTGTGGTTTGTGCTTCTTGAATTTCTCGCTCCAGGGTTGGATTTAACTCCATTATTCCCATCTGATTCACAAATTCGAGGTTCAACCTTTCGAAATCCTTACATATCTGGGATGGCAACTCTCGAACTGTGAGCTGATTACTTACTCCTTTCTGACTCAAAGCATCGGCGACTACATTGGCTTTCGCCTGATGATAGTTGATCCCCAAATCATAATCCTTGATAAGCTCCAACCATCTTTGTTGCCTCAAATTCAAATCCGTTTGTTTGAAAATATACATAAGGCTCTTGTGATCCGTATAAATTTCACACCTATGTCCAAGGATGTAGTGTCTCCAAATCTTCAACGCATGTACCACGGCTGCAAGTTCTAAATCATGTGTGGGGTATTCTGCTCATGTTTCTTCAAATGTCTTGATGCGTAGGTGACCACTTGACCTTCTTGCATCAATACACATCCAAGTCCATGTCTCGATGCGTCGCAATAAATATCAAAACTCTTGCTCACATCCGGCAGTACCAAAACTGGGGTTATTGTCAACCTCTTCTTCAACGCCTTAGAACTTGTTTGACAAGCTTGAGTCCATTGGAAAGCCTTTCCCTTCATTAGCAATTCCGTCATTGTCTTGGCTATCTTGGAAAAGTCCTTAATGAATCGATAGAAATATCCAGCCATTCCAAGAAAACTCCTTATTTCCTTTACGTTTTGCGGGGGTTCCCACTTCAACACGTCCCTCAATTTTCCTGGGTCAACCGATACTCCTCCTCCAGAAATTATATGATCCAAAAACGACACCTCTTTCAACCAAAACTGACACTTGTTGAACTTGGCATACAATTGATGCTCTCTTAATTTCTGCAGCGTAAGCCTTAAGTATTCCTCATGTTCCTTCTCATTCTTCGAGTAGATCATAATGTCATCAATGAACACCACAATGAACTTATCCAAGTACTCCATGAATACCTGATTCATGAGGTACATAAAGTAGGCAGGCGCATTTGTCATTCCAATAGACATCCCGGTGTACTCATAAGATCCATACCGTTTCCTAAAAGCTGTCTTGGGTATGTCCGATGGTCTAATCCTTATTTGAATGTATCCTGACCTCAAATCAATCTTAGAGAAGACACAAGCACCCTTCATCTGATCAAACAAGTCTTCTATGTGTGGCAGGGTGTACTTGTTCCTGATGGTCACCTCGTTGAGAGCTCGGTAATCTACACACATTCTTTGCGACCCATCCTTCTTGTCCACAAATAGCACGGACGCTACCCAATGTGAAGAGGTTGGGCGAATGAAACCTTTCTCTAGTTGTTCTTGAATTTGCTTCTTGAGCTCCGCTAATTCCATAGGAGGCATCCTATATGGCCTCTTAGGTATAGGTGCAGTTCCAGGTATTAAATCAATAACGAATTCAATGTCTCAATCAGGAGGCATACCTGGCAACTTGTCCGGAAAAACATCCAAAAATTCACACACCACCGAAATCTCCTCAATTGCGGCGTCGTCCATATGATTGAGCTCCCATTTCTTTGGTGCGGTTCGAGATTCTTCAAATTCTACGGTGATCCCTTTATCATTGGTCAACCTTATCGTTTTCGTGGCACACTCAATAACCCCATTGTGCTTCCTCAACCAGTCCATACCAAGTATAATGTCCAATCCATGAGAATCCAAAACAATGAGGTTGGTTGAGAAGTCTACCCCCTTATTCTAAGGCTTACATTTAGAAATACTGTATTTGTCCTCATCTCTCCTCCAGGAGACTTAACCAACAGAGTAAAATTCATATGAGAGATAGGAAAACTATACATGGAAACATACTACGATGCAATAAATGAATGTGATGCTCCAGAATCAAATAACATAGTCGCGGGGTGGAGTTTGCCAGAAACATACAATTGACCACATCATCCGCTTGTTGAGCATCCTTTGTGGAGACATGGATAACGTTGCCACAAGCAAAATTCTGCTGTCCACGGTTCCCTTGTGGCGTTCCTCCATTAGGTCTTGGGTTTTGCCTCGGCGCATTGCTTCCTTGACCAAGGCATGACTTACGACAATGATGTGCAAAGTGTCCAGCTTCTCCACATGTATAGCACTTCTTAACTCCACCAGAGTCTGGGCGAACTTGATTCTGAATGTTAGCACCAGGAAAATTAGCACGAGGTGCATATGGCATTGGAGGCCTAGGTGCTTGCATAATAGGGCGCTGCTGCACAAACTGAGTTGGGTGCGGTGCATATTCGAGGCGATGAGCAGGTGAAGAGGAGCTGAAATAAGGCACATTAGGTGGTGCAAAGCGAGGGCGCACATTACTTCCTTGTTGCTATCCTTGATATGGCGCCTTCCTCTTATTGTCTTGCTCCATCTCATGGACCTTATTCTCCACCACAAATGCTTTGTCCACAAGCTTCTGGAAGTTGGCTTAATCGCAGTTGAGAAATTGCACTTAGATCTCATTGTTGAGGCCACTCATGAACAAACATTGATTCCCGCTGTCCTGACTAACATTCTAAGGCTCTTATCTTGAGAGTTTAGTGAATTTGTTGAGATATTCACCCACGCTCGATGTTTCTTGCCTCAAGTTCTCAAATTATTGCCTCTTCAAGATCATAACTGCCTCAGGCACATAAAGAGAACGGAAGTTCTCCTTGAATTCCGCCCAAGTGATCCTCACTTGATTCTCATGAGCATTGCAATAAGCATCCCACCAATCCGCAGCTGCTCCAACAAGTTGATGAGAAGCAAATAGCACCTTCTCCCGGTCACTGCATTGGACAATAGCAAGTTTCTTCTCCACGGACTTGAGCCAATCATCCGCATGCATGGGGTCAGCGGCTTGAGCAAAGGTTGGCGGCCTAGTCCTCATAAACCCTCCCAATTGGTTATGAGGAGGCGAGGGTGGCAGTGGAGGCATGTGGGGCTGATTGTTGATGTTACCAGCCTGCAACTGTCCCATAGCCTGTATCATGGTCTGCATGAGCTGGTTCTGCATGGCCAATAGCTGCTCAATGTTGATAGCTCCCTGGGCAGATCCTTGTCCAATGCTGTTCTGAGGCACTCCATGGTTCTCCTCCTCATCATTGGCATCCCTCTGGTTGCAAGTCCTCACCATCTGAAGAAAAGCAATAGGAAGGAATTTAGAAATGTCCCCAACTAAATGCATCAAGGGATATTAAACTAAACAACTAGCTATACTAACCTAGGTGGACATGGCAATGCTAAAGCATCCCAAAAATCCTCTATTAAGCACAGAAGCAAACAATATATATAGCAAACAACACTCTGAGCAAAAACACATCGATTTCTAAGTGCTCCAATGTTCTCTAAAGTGTCCATTCTATCTAGGCTGCATCCTACGATCAACCTGGCTCTGATACCAATTTGTGACACCCGGTTCCGAAAATGAACCAAGTGAACGCGTATGTGTGCCCAGGATGTTCAACACACTTACACGAGTGCATTCACAAAAGAGTATACAAAAACTTTCCACAAAGCAAGATTAATTGACCAAATTCTATTACACAATTCATATTATCCTCCAATACAAGCTCTAATGATTATTAATGACAAGTTCAACTAATGCAGCGAAAATACTCTAATTAAGCAAACTAAGCAAAAGGGATAGCGCAGCTCCAATAACACCACAGGCAAAGCTGACGGCAGACACGGCCTAGAACTCCGCATTATCATCGTAACACTCCCAATCCTGACCTGCAACTATTGGTGGGGGGGGGGGGGGTTGCAAGAGTGAGTACATGTCGTACTCAGCAAGTGTGGAAAGTATGACATGTAGTTGATTCAAATGACGAATATAATAATGTCTATGTGCTGAAAAGTACATTAAAACATTTGAAAAGTGATATATTATACGTATGTGAAGTATTCCCATCATAAACCATAACTAATAACATGCACGAATTCATATTCCATATCCATCACCATCATACCATTAACCATATTCAATGCTAATATTTAATTCATAACCATCCATAACCATAACCAAATTATCAACCATAACCATTACAAATAACAAACCATCCAAAAAAACCATCTCAATACCAAATTCCCTCTAATCATGGAAGTTGTTCAGGTGCTCATAACCGGGAGCACGGCTATCATGATAGTTTTATTAGACTCTGCAGAGCTTGTACCACTTTACCCACGTGTTCGTGATTTCATCACCTTTCGGTGACTAAGGACCTCCATTATGCCCGTGACCCGTCGGTCACATTACACACTTTCGTTGTTGTGTGGCCAAGAGATCACAAAATAGCCTTTACAAATGGATTACTAGCCTATTTAGACCCCACTGAGGTTTCACCAGTGGCGATGTCTCCTACCAAGCACATCTTCTACCAAGGGCCCCCTCCTGAGCCATTCGGATCCCAGGGTAGTCCCACCAATCATCAACAAACCCAATCCGACTACCCCTTCCCCGAGCATACTTAATGGTCCAGATAGCACTGGCCAAACCCTAATTAATCAGCTACGCCGCACCCATACTTGGCCTCGTGGTGGCATTGTAGTCCTGGCTTATTCTTGCATGAACCGGTCCTTAGATCTAAAGCAAGCAACCACCATAACATCCAACCCATCCATATACCAGGCTTGCTTAGATCACCCATTACCACATCATATTAACCAGTTCACATTAACCATAATATCATTAATGCATAATTAAGTGTATAGTGTTGTTTTCCCATCCCAATTAATTAAGCGAAGCAAAAAGGTAAAAATCCCATCCCGACTCTCTACCATGTATTCCAGGTGACAAGGGTGGTCAAACAACGCTAGTAAACTTCCTACCATAGGATTCTCATCAAATTGACACAGGCATGCAGTTTTGCAAACAAAACATTTATTTTAGAAACAGGATCAATATGCTTCAAGGACACTTGCCTTGCTCCGACAGATAGGGTTGCCCAAGCGCTTCGATGACTTGGTTCTGGAAATCCTCGTACACGACCTCTTGAGCACTTCCCTCTACTCGTGATCACACATACAAGAAAATACATACAAATCAACATGATGCACACATCCAAATCAACATGCGATAACATGCATGCATGCAAAGTTCAATAATTAATTAACTACAGTTGTTTATTAATTAGATTCAACTAGTTCATATGTGTCCATACCATTTTGCGGGGGTTTTAGCGCGAATTAATGCCGCTGAAAATAAATTTATGGTGCAACTACGACTAAATTACGTCTACTAGATTTAATACGTCGCTAAAATTTGCATCAAAAAAACGAATCTACAGTAGATGCGACGGCTTCGAAGATCTTGGGATGAAGACGATACGTAGACGAAGTAGATGGCACAGCGGTCCTCCAGCGGCACGACGACGGCGATGCGACGATCTCCGGCAGACAACGGCACCCTCCTCTTTTTTTTTTTCTTCCTCTCCTTCCCTGGTGGCTGCAGCCTCTGGTGCCCTTTTTCTTTCATTGCTAGGGCTTCTTTGCCCCTGCGCGGCGGCGCTGCTTCTGGTGTCGAGAAAAAATACGAGCCCCTACGGTCCTTTTTATAGGCGGCTGGGCAGTGCACCGATCGACCGATGGGACAAAGTCTCAATCGGCCACGGAACGCGCGTCACACGATCAACTCGGCCCAGCACGCGGGTTGCGTGCTGAACCGGCCAGGGGCGCGGTCGAACCGGCCAGAGCGCGGGGGCGCAGTTGGCTCCCAGGAAACCGGGTGGCTACGGTGCATCCAAGCACTATTTGTCTAGAAACTTCCAGGATGAAGCAAAGACTCCCTCGGAAACTTTCGAAAGTTTCCGAAATCTCTTTTTTTTTCTCTCTTTAGGTTTCACAAATATTATATATATATATATTATTTTATTTGTTTGTATTTGTTTCCTAATACATGATTTATATTATTATTTTCTTTATCTTCTTTTGCTACACATATTTGTATATGTATGTTTTATCTTTTATTATCTTTCCTTTATTCCACTAATGTTTAATGCATGAACATGTATGCATTGCATGATGCAAAAATTGATGGTGTAATACACTCTGCTGGTGACCTCGCTGCCTTTTGGGGCACGACGCCTCCCACACCATCACCAGGATTCTGACTCACGACGTGCGGTTGGAACTTGATCGCCATTACCGGCAGCAGGACGACCGCGTCCATATCGAGCGTGCTCGCGAGAGGCGAGAGGCTCGGGACAACCCTGCTCCTCAGGGAGTAGGAGGAGGCTGTTCTGCCCTGGCTATGCACTTACGGATGGTCAGATGGCCAAAAAAGTTATGGCCTCATTTACTGGAGAAATTCGACGGAACTGTCAACCCCACTGAATTTCTTCAAATCTACTCCATTGCTATACTTGCAGCGGGGGGGGGGGGGGGGGGCGATGAGGTCGTGATGGCCAACTACTTCCCAGTGGCCTTAACCAGAACCGCTAGGTCCTGGTTTATGAGCCCCCCGCCTAACTCCATCAACAGTTGGGCGGAGCTATGCCAAAATTTCGCTGCTAATTTCGGGAGTTCATACACTCGACCTGGCATTGAACTGGACCTTTTTGCTGCCTAGCAAAAAATGGGAGAGTCGCTGCGATCCTTCATCCTGCGAATCTCTCAAGTACGTAATACCATCCCATCCATCTCGAGCCCCTCTGTTATTATTGCATTCAGACAGGGCGTTCGGGACAAAAAGATGCTAGAGAAGCTCGCAGTCAATGAAGTCACCAGCGTCACAGAACTCTTCAACCAAGTAGACAAATGTGCTAAAGCTGCGGATGGTCGTGAGATGTACTCCAAGCCAGCTCCGGAGGCCAACAAGAAGTCCTCTAAAGCTGAAGCCACTACATCCAGAGCTGGCAAAAATAAAAAGAAGCCCAACGACAAGAAGAAGCTGTCGGCTAGTGCACCTGCTGTTGCGGCTGCTGCAGCTCCGGGTGGCCGAGGGACACGCCCCGAGAAACAACCTCGACCATCGTCAGGAGATGGTGGCAGATCCAAAGTATGTTTTCTGAGTCACAAGACGGACAAGCACAATCTGGATGAATGCCGAGAGGTCCGAAACCTAGTCGAGCGCTACAACAAGCACCGAGAAGAAGCTCCTTTCTGTCAACGGGAAGGAAAGCAAAAAGTTAATGAAGCTCTGGCTGAGGAGGAGCTAGGTTTTCGGGACCCCAAGAAGGTCGTGAAAGCTATCTACAACACCGTCAATGACGACTCCGACATCTCTGACAACGAGCGTCTAAAGACTCTGAACACCATTTATGGTGGTTCTTGGGACATCACCTCTCGCCGCATCTTCAAGACAATGCGGTGGGACATGGCCGTTGCAGCTCCCACCGCTAGGGCAGAGCCTCATCGGATGTGGATGGACACTCCCATCATTTTCGATACTTCGAACTGCCCCTGCAACATGATTGGAGCTGGCCAACTCCCGTTGATGGTGTCTCCGACCATTAACAATATCAAACATCACCATGTAATAGTGGACGGAGGTGCAGGGTTGAACCTCATAAGCTTTGAAGCCTTCATCATGCTCCAACTCTAACCTTCGAACCTTCGCCCATCTCGACCTTTCTGTGGGGTAGGTCCGGGGGCCATTAACCCTATCGGCTCCATCATACTCCCAGTGACCTTGGGGACTCAGGAGAAAAACATAACGGAGAAGATGGTCTTCGATGTCACGCAGATCAGTCTGTCGTTCAATGCCATTTTGGGCAGGCCTGCCTTGTACAGGTTCATGGCCGCCGCTCATTATGGTTACTTAGTGTTGAAGATGCCAACACCAGCGAGCGTTCTTCGGATCCGCGGAGATCACACCACGGGAATCACTGCATTGGAAGAACTCTATGCGCTTACTACAGCACAGGAGGAAACATCCGACAAGGAGCCAGCTTTGAATCCTCCGAGCATTCGTCATCGAGGCTCTACTCCGCACCACATGTGCAACCAAGCGGTGACACCGACATTCCCGTCAATGTCGTCCAAATTGGTTACGATGCTGCTCAGACTACACGTATATCGGGAGGTTTGAACAACAAATAGGAACTCGCGCTCATCACCTTCCTCCGGGCTAATGTTGACGTTTTTGCCTGGCAACTGTCGCAAATGCATAGAATCCCTAGGGAGGTTATTGAGCACAATCTAAAGATTTATCCGGGCGCACAGCCTCTACACTAGAAGCCCCAGAAGCAATCAATCGAGCGGCAAAACTTCATCCGAAAGGAGATCAAGAAGTTGCTCGAAGCTGGTTTCATTCGGGAGGTGTTTCAGCCAAAATGGCTAGCACACCCAGTTTTGGTGCCCAAGGTTTGCGAGAAACTTTGGATGTGTATCGACTACACCATCTTTAATAAGGCATGTCCAAAGGATCCACTTCCACTACCTAGGATAGATCAGATAGTGGACTCCACCTCTGGGTGTGAGCTATTGTGTTTCTTAGATGTATATTCTGGATATCATCAAATCCAAATGTCTAAGGAAGATGAAGAGCATACTACCTTCATAATAGTAGATGGATTGTATTGCTATACTGCCATGCCCTTTGGTCTCAAAAATGTTGCTTCAACATTTGTGCGAGCTATGTACAAAACATTTGGAGAGATAATAAGAGACTTGGTGGAGGTGAACGTTGATGACATCGTCGTGAAGATCAAGAACAAGAAGTCACTCCTTGACAATTTACAAGCTGTCTTCGACAAGCTGCGCATCATGCACACCAAGCTGAACCCGGACAAATGTGTCTTCGGGGTTAGCTCCGAGAAGCTTATAGGTTTCTTGGTGACTCACCGAGGAACTGAAGCAAATCCGGCGAAGATCAAGGCTATAGAAGATATGGGGCCCCCATCCCGCATCAAGGATGTCTAGACGTTAACTGGATGTCTAGCTGCTCTCAGCCGGTTCATCTCAAGACTGGCAGAACGGGCGCTACCCTTCTTCAAACTCTTGAGGAAGTACAGACCATTTCGTTGGTCCGAAGAAGTAGAAAAAGTGTTTCAAGAACTAAAACACCTCCTCACCACACTACCGATCTTGGTAGCTCCAAATCCTGCTGAGCCTTTACTGCTTTACATTTCTTCAACTACCGAATTTGTCAGCATGGTCCTGGTCGCGGAAAGAATGGAGCCACATCCAGTCCAGGAGCCCATACCCCTCCGGGAGGATTTGGAGTTACCTGAAGGTGTTTATGGGTCCCAGCCTCCAGACACAGAACCTCAAGGCGAAATTCTAGGAGATCAACTTCACTCAGCTGAGGGGGGCCCAGTGAGCAGAAACCAGAACCCAAGGTTGCGGTATTCATGGAGCCTCACAGGACTCTCTACTTCGACGGCTCCGTGCAGAAGCAGGGGGCCGGAGCTGGAATCCTTCTCCCTGCTCCAGCTGGGGAGAAGGTCAAGTACAAGGTTCACCTTGATTTTCAGGCGACCAACAATATGGCGGAGTATGAACCTCTCATCTATGGACTCAAGGTGGCAATATCTTATGGTGTCAAACAACTGTTGGTGAAGGGTGATTCACAACTCATGATAAAACAAGTCAAAGGTGAATGCTGTTGTAATAATCCCCAACTAGCTGCTTATCTCCTTGAAATCCATAGCCTCCAGAAGGACTTCAAAGTCCTGGATCTCCACTATGTTCAGCATCTTCATAACGCTGAAGCTGACGAACTCTCGATGAAAGCTTCAACCGGAGCTCCGGCTCCCGACGGAATCTTCATTCGGAGGTTGTCAAGACCAACAATTCAGCCTGCCAAATTCAGCAATGGGGGCGAGACCAGCACCTCAAGGCTGGTGGTCTGGGTGGCTCTGTTACCATGGCGTCCATCAAGGGTTGTAGGTGCTGTCAGAAGCTCCGAGCAAGCCAGCACGCAAGACTCAGAAGCTCAAGTTAGCACCGATGCATGGATCTTGGAGATCCAGAGCTACTTGAAAGACAATATCCTTCCCGAAGACAGTCTATCCACAGACTAGATTGTCAGATTAGCTAAAAGATACACGTTGGTAGAAGGGGATCTCTACCGGCGCAGTGCCAATGGCATCCTAATGCGGTGCATTGCAAGGAAAGATGGACGTGAGCTCCTCATGGAAATCCATGGAGGCGAGTGTAGGAACCATGCTTCTTCCTGCACGTTGGATGGCAAAGCCTTCCGATATGGCTTTCACTGGCCTACAGCACTCCAAGGTGCGGCTGAGCTAGTGAAAAAATGTGAAGCGTACCAGTTCCATGCAAAACAGATTCATACACTGGCTCAATCACTACAAATGATACCTCCTACATGGCTATTCGCCGTGTGAGGCATGGACATCTTGGGACCATTCTCAAAAGCCGTCGGAGGTTACAAGTTCCTATATGTCGCCATCAACAAGTTCACCAAGTGGCCGAAATCAACTCCAATTGTGACAATCAACAATCAATCAGCAATCAAGTTCTTGAAGTCCATTATATGCAGATTTGGGATTCCAAACAAAGTCATAACTAACAACAGAACCCAATTCACAAGTGCTGCATTTCAAGAATATTGCGAAGACCTCGACATTCAACTAAGCTATGCTTCAGTAGCTCACCCAGCAAGTAATGGCCAAGCCGAGAGAGCAAATGCAGAAATTGTAAAAGGACTCAAGATGTGCATGTACGAGCTCCTGAAAAAGCACGGAGCCAACTGGATTGAAGAACTTCCGTCCACATTGCGGGCAAACAGGAAAACACCTAACGAGCCAACTGGGGAGACACCCTTCTTCTTGGTGTACAGAGCTGAAGCAGTCCTTCCTCCAGAGATCACCATGGGGTCCCTCCGGGTCCAGACCTTTGACGAAGCCGCGCAGGACCAGCTCCGTTGGGAAGACCTTGACATCAATGATGAGGGAAGGTGTCAAGCAGCCATTCGAAATGCATTCTATTGCTAAGCACTCCGACACTATCATCAAAGGCATGTGTGCAACTGACAGCTTAAGGAACGCGATCTGGTGCTGCGGAAAATACTAACTCATGAAGGGATGAACAAACTTTCCCCTAGCTGGGAAGGTACCTTCCGAGTGATCAAAGTATCCCGGCCGGATGCGTTCGCTTGGCAACTGAGGATGGTATTAGGCTTCCTAATCCTTGGAACATCGAGCACCTCC
Source organism: Tuctoria greenei (assembly GCA_036927565.1). Taxonomy (NCBI): domain Eukaryota; kingdom Viridiplantae; phylum Streptophyta; class Magnoliopsida; order Poales; family Poaceae; genus Tuctoria; species Tuctoria greenei. The sequence goes on from JAYESD010000010.1 coordinate 84,384,185, forward strand.
ATAAGTTTCATGTTTAGAATCATGAAGGTGAGTCTGTAATTACATACAATGTATACTGTAGAGTCAATATACAGAGAAGGGTAGGTCCTCTGGGAGAACATCCGGACCCCTCCGGGAAGGTCCAGGAAGTTCAAGTAACACTTCATACAGTCACAACAAGAAAAGTGTAACTACCTACCCAGGACTAGTACAAGATGTATAGCGCACTTAGCTTGGTTCTGCACCCTAAGTGTGTCCTTGTCTCCTCTGTAATCCTGACCTATAATGAAAGACATTGTTTTGTGAAAACATACTCCACATGCATTTATTTTTGTACAAGGCTCGATATATCAAATTATGATTTTTACCCTGCTTGTCTATAATGAAGTTGTGCAATTCATTTAATGTTTTAGTCCAAAGAATTCATATGTATTACAAGTTTTATTGATGGTCTCTTTGGATCCTAACATTGCTGCATAGTCTACTTGCCTGAACACCAAGCCAACATAGGTCTGGACTGTGCTATCGACATAGCCTAGTCCTGCACCCTAAGTACGCCACTCTACCTACATCCCGACAGGCCTCAGTAGGGTGAGTACTAAAAAAGGCGTGCAGATATAGAAAGATTATACGAATATGCTTGTTATCATGTCGAGTTTCTTCGGATCTAGAACTTAGATAAGAACAATAAGTCACAATCTTTTTATAGACAAGAGTACGAATTTTACTCTTTTCTTGTCTTTAATGTGCAGGAAAAACTGAAATTCATAGCAATGGTGGACGATGCCGGAGCTACTGAGCTCCGACATCCTCCAAGGGGGCGCGCCATCGACGTTTTATACGTTGACAGTGGGTATCGTCGAAGCTACTAAGCTCCGACAACCCTAAGTAACCTACCTTCAATGATTCGTGCGTTGACATCAGGAGCTACCGGACCTATCAAGCTCCGATAGATTCTAGGGGGCCCACCGTCGACGTGTTATATGTTGATGGTGGGTGCCGCCAGAGCTACCAAGCTCCGGCAGCCCCAGGGGACCAGCCGTCGACGTACCAGAGATAAATACTTCGGACCAAAATTCTGCAATTTCGAAGTGTTCAAGTCATCAGCATGCTGTCAAATCCTTTTGGTACCTGTACACACTCCAATTATGCACATATACCAGGGGGCCAACTAGATACAGCACAACATGTTGAATGACAAAGCGAAAGCCATGGCAGAAAGTAGGATTCCATTAATCAAAAGTACTGGATTACAAAATTGGGGTTACAACAAGGGGAAAAAGGAAAAAAGTCCTAGCCATTTGAGGATCTAAGTCCTGTGGAAAAACGAAGCAACCTTCTCAGCAGCTTCATGGACACTAGCTCTGGAGGCATCCTCTTCTTCGGCAATGATTCCTTCAAAGACTGCATCAAGAGAGAAATAGGGGTCTCGACTTTTGAACACGCCAAGACATACACTGCGACGTTCTTGGCCAGAGATTTACCCTCTGTCTCCAGCTGATCGGCAATAACATTACCCATCGCGTCGAGTTTGCTGCCAGCAGAGCCAAGTGCCACTAGTGTCTGGTCCAACTCTTGCGCTGGGTCCTCCGGGAGTACTGGACTGAAACCAAGAGGCACAAGGGCCCTGTTCGCACGTCCCATGAAGTCCCATACCATCAAGGACTCAGTTGCCTTCGAGCTCTACAGCTCCTCTAGTGACCTCCAGGTGGCCGCTAGCTCTGAACTCTCTCGAGCAAGGCGTTCCACAACTTTGGCACGTTGCTGCATACTTTTAGCAACCTGCTTTTCTCGGTTGGTTAGCCCTGTCTCCCGGAGGCGGATGCGGTTCTGCCATTCGGTCAGGTCCTTCTCTCGGCCCCTCACCTTCCCTTCTGTGGCGGCAATATGACTCTCCCTCTTCGAGAGATCCTGCCCCAGCTGCCGGTACTTTTCTTTCTCCTCCTCACTCCATAGATCCAGCTTTTTGTTGCGATCTGCAAAATTCTGCTCACCTAGAGTCAATTTTTGGGTGACCTCTTCCTACCTCTTCAAAATATCCTCTTGTTGCTCTAGGAGTTTTACTTACCTTGCATCAAGGTCTGCCCAGCGCTTCTCGAGAATCTCGTTTAGTGCAGTGAGATTCTCATGACGCTCTTCAGCAGCATCACTCCTCTCCTTAGCAGGTTTGACAATATCCCAAGAACTAGCGTCGAGGGCCCTGATAGTAGCTTCTTTCTCCTCCAGCAATTTCCCCAAGTACTCAATCCGGGCCGTTTCCCTCTTGACCCACTCCTTATGATCAGCGAGCCTCATCTGAGCAAGCCTGGTCTCAAAGTGGAGTCTATTGCGCCAACGCCTCATGGTGTGGTGCTCCTCCTCAAGGAACTTGCTCTCATGATCGAAGGCGAGCTGAACTTATTGAAGGCTTGAGCAGGCATTGTCTATGGACAACGTCAAGGGAATGGGCTCCAGACCCGCTGGGGTCAACTCCGCTGGCTCCAGGGGATTCCTCATAACAAAAATAGGGTCCCACTCTACAAGTGTGGTACCGTCAGCTCCTGCGGCACTGGGCCATTCTCCGGAAGTTCTTCGGCTACAGCAGAGGAAGAACCCGCTAGGGAACTCCTACCTCCGGGGCCGAAGCCGAAGGTCCTACTGCTGGAGCTTCGGTCGCTGGCTCCGCGGGGGAAGAGCCTTCTTATGCCTCTTCATGGTGTTCTGCCATAGGTGTGGGCACCTTCGGAGCAGGGATTTCCGCGGTGGTCATCAGGGCTTCACCCGAAGCCATCTCCATCACGGGCTCAAGTGTCGGTACATCAGCTACTTCCGGCTCAACCACCGGAGCTTCGACAACTTTTGGTCCGAGGACTGGAGCTTCAACTCCCTCCGGCTAAGCGACTGGAGCTTCGATATTCTCCGTCTCAGTAGGCGGAGCTTCAATTGCCTCTGGCTCAACGGCTAGGGCTTCAATGACTTCCAGCTCAAGGGCCAGAGCTTCTGGCGCCACTGACCCTGCAACAACTTATGGTGCAGAAATCAGAGCTTTGGTAACCTCCAGTTCAGATGCCAAAGCTTCCGACATCTCCAACTCCTGCACAGGAGCTTCAACTTCTAACGCTGTCTCCGGAGGTACATCTTCAACTTCTCCCCCGTGATCCGGCGCTACCACGAGAGCTTCTGGCGTCTCTTCTGGATCCAAAACATCGACAGCTGGCGCCGGAGCTACCGTGTCCTCAGCCACCACTTGAGGGGGCTTCATAGTTGGAGTCGGAGCCTCAGCTTGCGCAGCCGCAGTTGCTGCAACAGAGGCTAGAGCCTTAGACCCCAACTTTGATGCCCTGCAATCAAAGAATCGGAAGATCTAGGATATGATGAAAACAAGAGTGGCAAATCAAGGTGAAAAAGCAAAGCTTACCTTGGGACCTCTTTGCAGAGGCTCAGAGCTGGAGCTTGTCGTAATCGGCACGGAAGGAGCTCTGGAATGTCGCCCGGAGCTTGCTGTCGTCATTGGTGATGCCTCAACCGAAGTCTCCCAAGGCCGGGATAAACCTCCAGACCTAGAGCCTCTCGCTGGTACTCGAACCGGAGTCGACTGTCCTGAACTGGCCCTCTCAAGGTCGCTGGCACCAGAGGAGGTGTAGCCGCAGAAGACCTCCCTCGCCAGAGAGAAGGGGCTGTTGTGGATGGAGTAGGCCTGACGGACCTCCCATCAGCATGCTTCAGCTTCCTCTTCCGGCTGGAGGGTTCGGCTGGCTCTTTGCCCTTGCCCTTGCCGATGTCTTCAATCCTGTGGCTTGAAGCAGGGGTGGCTACCTCCTCGGAAGCTCTGGGGATTACAAACCTGGAGGTTCGGCGTTGTTCTACCTCTCCAAGGTTGCTTAGCACCGGCATCTTCCTCCGGAATTCCCTGCAGATCTCTGTAATCATGTTCAAGGGTAGGAAAGTAGCTAGCAGAGCCAAGTCATCTCCATCGACTAGCCCATGCTGAAATTTCTTTGGATGAAGCTTCAGAGCTTTGTCATCCAAGTTGGACTTCAGACCAGTTTCAATCCGGTTGTCATCCATCACACTGTTGAGAGCTCAGGCGAGCTTCTCCCTCTTCCTCAGCGGAGCCCACCGCTTGACAAAGAAATTTCCAAAGACAATCTGAGGGGTCAGTCCACCCTCCACGCATTCTCGGATCCTGGTCAGGACAGGCTTGAACCCATCTGACAACTTCGAACTACATTCCAGGCCTCGGTGTCAATGTTGGGGAGTCCCTGAGGTAGCTCCAACCTGTCGTGCTCATCCACTGCAACGACGATCCAATCTTCCTTCCAGTCGTCCCATTCGCCCGAGGGTAATGACTTAATGTACTTGAAGGGGCTGTTCTTGCGCTTCATAAAGTAATACAAGCCAACCAATTTTGTCCCTTTACCGATGGTATGAGCTATGAAGAAGGTTCGGAACAATTCAACGCGGCGAGGCACGCCAAGCCACATCTCGCAGAAGTGGACGAAGGTGGCAACGAGTAGAAGGGAATGCGGGCCAGGGTGATTCAGTTGGAGACCGTAGAATTCTAGCAGCATTAGTATGAAGCTCGAGAATGGTAGTATCAGTTCCACCATGACGTACGCCGAAAAATACACCATCTCCCCGTAGCGCTCCTTCTTGAAAGGGAGCTTGCTAGCGTGGACTAGGTGGTTGAAGAAGTCACTGGAGCATCCCATGAAGGTCTGGACCTTCATCAGATTGTCACTGCTCTGGATGCTGCTCTTGGGAAGACCCAACTCCATCGCGGCAAAGTGGAGCAAAGCAAAGGAAAGCTAGACAGAGTTTGGGAGGCTCTGAGCGCGAGTTTGATCGAAAGGGTAAAGAGTCCTCAAACCATGCATACTTTTCTTCTTAAGTAAGCCTCCGCGAACCTTTGATGGAAACCGCAATGAGAGCAGGGTCACATTTCAAAAATCCAGCCCGTCAATGACGAATGGGCCTGGGGCCACCCGACGAAGAGATCGAAGTTATCACCCCAGGCGAACCTTTGTCATGATGGGTGGCAGGAAACCCAAAGGCGGCACCCTGACAAGGTGCTCGGAGCCGATACGGTTTTCGTATTGGGAACTGGCGACCTTTAATTGCGTGAGATCCACGCTCAAAGATCTCATCTGCCGCATTCATAACAAGCCACGCATCGATGGTTTAATCCTCGACCATCGCCACAATGGCACATCGGAAGACTTTTGAAGTCAAAGCATGGAAATCGAGGATGGCCCCACCTCCGGTAGAATAACTTAACCCAAAGGGTTTATCCCAGAGGTCGGCCCAGTGGCCACTGTCGGTACCCTGCGTACTGGGTACCCCACGATACCGCAGGAAGTGCAAGAGAATTCCACCTATCAAACATAAAGGTCTCCTCAGGCCCCACACGTCATACTACACCAGACCCACATCCCTCATATGGGTAGCTCCGAGATTGACACGTGTAATGTAAGTCCGGAGCTAAACTCCCAACACAGGGAAGCTCCGGAACCAACACTTGTATAAAGACCCCGGACCTAACCCCCAGCAGAGGGAAGCTCCAGTGCCGACTTGAGTATAGTGGTTCCGTAGCTACCTCTCTGCAAGAGGAAGCTCCGAAGCTGCCACATGTAGAGCCTCCTGACCTACACCACCAACGAGTACATTGGCAGATCTCCAACAACACGGACATTCAAGGAACAGTTAAAGCAACAGTTACCAAACCTGATTATGTTTCTTTAATGTTGTATTAATGACACACGATCAAAGCACTGTTAATAGGGGTAATGCAGCCATTAAGGCACATTATCATACTATTAACCACACTTAATACTCATAGACAGTGTATTAGACTATTAAATACGCCAGGGCCACATGTCGGACCAGGCAAACATTGTAACGGTCAGTCCTTGGATTATAAAAGGACTACGCCGCACGTTACAGAGCCAATCTGATCCAAGCACCACGCATACTAGTGATATTCAATACAACAACAGAAACCCCGTGGACTAGGGTATTAAGCTCAGGCGGCCCGAACCACGTAAATCTCCTGTGTCACCATCTTGTTCTTGATCTCTACATGCCCAAACCAATACAAGAACCTCCACGGACTACAATTTTGTAGTACCGGAGGAAGTTTCGTTGCTACACTTCAACAACGTAGATCTCATTCAGCACACCAAACTAGTCTGGTGTTCTATAACCGACTAGTACGAGCATCGGGTTTCAAACAATAACTTTTCAAAGCATCTATAAATAAGATATCCACGAATTCGTAACCATCAACTAAGAACCCTCGCGCCGTGACACCTCCCAAGAGCACAAAAACACTCTTCTCCACACTTCAAAGGCCCTAAAAGTTGAATCTTTTGAGATTTAAGAATTTTGAAAGGGAGAGCGACGTTCTACGCAATCTTGAACTCTCAGGTTTTATCTGTTTCATAATATTGCTGATTCTTGTACATCTTTTGAGTGTGTTTGATCGAGTTTGTTCGCTGTACACTTGTGGGAGCCCTCGCCTTGTGAGGCAGTCCCATAAACTTGGTGATTACCCAATTTGATAGTGGATATCAAGTCGTCCTTTGTGGTGACTTGACGAGAGAACAGTTGGTTGAGATCCGACTCTGTGTGAGCTCCTCAACGAGGACGTAGATCCCTTGGGTGGGATTGAACCTTAGTAAAAATTGTCGTGTCCTGTGCTTCTTATTCATTTCTTTCATATCCATAACTAGTTAGGGCACAAGTTGATAATTCTCCCATTCTATATTAATCTTGAGTTCTTTGTGTAATTTGGTTATCATATACATTTTCTAATCATATTAAAGTAGATTTACATATTCTGCTGCAGTACTACTTCGAGAAAATAACAAAAAGAGTTAATCTTTCATAGGTGTTACGCTAACACTGGACTAGTCTGTACCCAACACCGGACTAGTTTGGCCCTCCTGTATTTGACATATTTGCTAAGTGTTTCACGCAAAATTTTCAAAAGTTTATTCACTCCCCTATCTAGGCCACATTCAACTTGGAGAATTAATCTATACAAGAAAGTGATGCTCAAGTGGTGTGTGTTGAAGTGAGGGCTGAGTAATCCTATTTATAGTAGTGTTGAGGTTGGTTCCCGCCATCTTTTGCACGTGAATAAGTCACCACAAAATTTAGGGCACCACAAGACGAGTGCACATATTAAGTGACCGAGTTTGGAGGCCAGACCAGGACGGCCGACCCCCTTATTCAGCCGACCTCGTAAATCTTTCACTCGAGGTGTGCTTTCTCCAGGTGGCTGACATGTTGGTCCTCTGACCTTCTCGGGGAGCTACGCCACTGATCTCCCTCGGATACTCCTGTAACTGGGCCAACTCGTGTGTTGCCAAATGTCGGCATCTGATTGGTTGGGATGTCACTTTTTAGAATGCAGGCTGTGAGGACCAGGTCCACACATTCCAGAAATCGCAGAGGGTGGTGTCGTGCGATGTGGCACCCAACAGCCCACGCAAAAAAAATACGAGAAAATAAAAAGTTTTATTTATAGAAAGAGCGGATGTCTTTTAAAATACATAATATACCGTGGAAGTCATACTCATAGCTAAACTCTCAACCTAGCTATGCAAAAGTAGATATAGCAGTAAATGAGTCGCCTACATGTTGATCGTTAGTTTTCAAGTTATTAGCAACAGATTAAAGGTTCAATAAAAGTAAATTTAGTGAGCATATTCTATGGCAATTATAGATGCAAAGCAATTATAATTCAATACATCATATTCTTCTGCCTTATTGAGTATTTACTACGTCACAACGCAGTGAACAGGTAGTACTCAACTAACTGCAAGGGACGGTGATTGCAATCAGTAGACACTCGGATAACACATCACATACACCCACTTCGAAAGTGGAGCGAATCACACTTCAGTACTATGTTGTATGCAACAACCTTTCAAAGGAAACCCAAATGTCAAACTGGTCCTTCTGTAACAAGCAAGACGTCCTAGCACGGAGCGTGTCTATGCCCGCCGGCAGATTTACACCTTGCTGCACTAAACCCACTCCTATAAAACGGTAGGGTAATCCTCGACACCCAGGTTAAACAATTACATCGTTTTCTTGGTTTCCATATGGCTAGTATGCATCTGGTACATTACAAACTTGTCCAGTAGGGCCGCACACGGATCGTCCTCAATCGACACAAGTAGGCTATGCACGTGAGAGTCCATCTCACTGCATCATATCTCACTGCTCGGTCTCATATTCATACTCATAATCGATTTATGTACTCAAACCAATCCCGTGTGATATAAACCCTATCTCGCGAGTAGATTCCCACTACTCAACTTCTACTGGATTCCTCAAAACATTAGCATGGCATTTTCTACTCGTCAAGCTGTAGACCTAACCAATACTCCATGGTTTTGTGGGTCATGCAAGTGGAGTAACAAGAACATTAGCCCTAATGCACAAAACTCACCCTAGACATAAGTGATACAAATCAAAACTTTTGCAAAAGCACTTAAATGCAAACCGAGGCTTGCCTGGCTACAAGTCAGTATCGAAGTTTGCCTTAGGGAGTCTGCTGTCCAAGGCCTCCAGCTCCTCCTCGATCTTGGTCACTATATGATGTACATAATATTAAAGTATATAGGTGACATAGAACTATATATATGAGCTTCTAAATATAGTTTCTGGTACTAAATGATTTTAATTGGCTTTTGGACTTTTACAGTGGATTCTAGGTTCTATGATGAGAATTTGGGCTAAGAATTGAGGATGTTCAAGGAAGCTTGTTGTCTCTAAAATTCCAACAGGTAAAAGCTTCTCTGAAATTCGGTACTAAATTTGGAGCATTGTCATGGCTAACAGTCAATTATCATAGTTGAGGAGGTCTCACTGGTTCTAGGAAAATTTGTTTTATAATTTTGTGAGCTTCCTTCAGAGAGGAATTCATTTTACAAGTTTGGGATAAATCTGGAAATGTTTATGTACATTTCTGATTTTTCAAATGACATAGAGTATTGGAACACTAATTCACCCAGCAAATGAAATCCAACGAACTTGAAATGTTTTCTGGAGATCAAGTGTATTTTAATGAGTATTCTGACCAAAATTGGGAATTTCCCAGTTAGCAGAACAGGAGTAATTAATTTCCCAAGCAGTTAGATCAAATGAATCAATTATGAATGCTCTGGGACTTTCATGTCCAACAAATTGCACTACTGCAAAATTGGGATTGATAGGAGTCTACCATAATTTATTTGGAATTATTTGAATAAGTATACTAGGAGTAATTGAATTTTGAAGTTGGAGTGCATTTTGGAATTATCTTTCAATAGCAAAGTCTGAATATTCAAATCTGGCCCCACTCTTTTGAATTGAACCAACAGAGTTGAGGCAGCACGTGGGCCACGGAATTAAACCGCGTGGTTGCATTAGATCTTCAGCCACATTTGATCAAATCCGAATCTAACAGCCACTGATACGCGGTGCCCCCGGGGGGGGGGGGGGGGGGAGTCGTATTCCTCCTCCCGCCCAAGGCGGCGCTCAGCTGCCCGCGGCAGCGCTGCGCCAGCGGGCTCGCCGGCAACCTTCTCCCGGCCTTCTCCCTTGCAAAATATCGCCGTCTAGCCTTATTCCCCTGTGATGAGCACGTTGGAGTGGTCGGCGCATGCTGGCGGTGACCGGAACCCTATGCGCGACGGCGGCGGCAAAGTAAGGGTTCTGATGATGGTCAGTGAACCTCAAATTAGGCTTGCACGCCTCGGGGAAAAGTGGATAAGCTTACTGGGAGCATAAGGAACACGAAAATGGGGAGAAAAAATGGGTGGAGCGGGCTGCAGCTTCCAACCCGACGGTGAACAGAGAGATTTTTGTTGGCGGCAGGGATAACTTGAAGCACACCCTCTCTGGTCGATTATTTGTTTTGGTTTTTGATCTAGGAGGTCCGCTAGGAAGTCTACAAACTATTCTCTAACTTGATTAAAAGATAGTTACACATGTAATCATAATTGGGCGCAAGACCTAGCCGCAAAGCCATGAACATGCTAATAGTAAAACAAGAATTTCTAACTCCATAAGGGATTAAAAAGTCTGCGGTTTTTGACCGTGAGAAAGATGGTGTCCTGGGGCTCCTTTTGTCTGTTGAAGTCAAAGATTGAAACGTCCTAGTTCGCCGGCACCACGGGGAGCAGACAGGCTCGACCTCGGCAGCTCCACATCGACGGCCGCCAAAACTTCAAAATAATTAACCAGAGTGAGGGAGCTGGGGAAACAAGTTCTGCAGATGATAGCGGAACAATGAAGAATGTTTCCTCTGTTGGTGGTTTACTCAATCGCGGTTGCAATCTGTTCTGGCGAGTGAAGAACAGAGAGATGCCCGAGCTGGGAAAAGAAAGAGCAAACAGAGCGTGTGTTCTTGTGACGTGAGGGAGTGGAAGAGCAGAGAAGATTTGATTCAGCTCTTAGAGGAGTAGATGGAGACTCAGTTGGATGAGGTTGTTATCAATATGTAGGTGCTTGCTTTCCTGCTTGATGGGTTGCAATGCAGGTCTGCTGCCGTGAAACATAGAACAGAGCAAGGCACGAAGGTTCAGTTGAATTGAGACACTGACCAGTAAGTCCCACTGCTCTTCATCCTCATCCCTCTCTGGACACTGAAATATCCCACCAATTTGGGTCCAATAAAATCATGAAAATTTTCAGATAGGCTCAAATAAAGATATAGGATTTGATTCTGGAATCAAAACTTTGAATTGTTCAAGCTTCAATCAAAATTCAAAATTTGAATTTGAATTTGAAGAAAATTCAAAGTTTCAACTGAATTACATAGAAAATGTTCTTCAAAAATTTTTAAACTTTGCAGAGATGCTATTTGGAATACAATGGTTAACTCAAATTTTTATTCTGCCTATGTTTGAACAGGAGCTTTTTTGAATATTTGAATTCCCTCTTGTAGGGTTTAAATCACCTTCATTTTCCCATTTCCTTATTATTTCTTTTTCCCATTCAAATTTTTAATTCCCCTAGCTGAACTTTGCACTATGAATTTTTAGGGATTTTACATCCCTCCACCCTTAAAAGAATCTCGTCCCGAGATTATAAATGAAAGAGACGGAGGTGAAAATATTACTGGATATGGATGATAGTAAATCCAGATAGTTGGGTCGTAGATATTCCTCGCTTTCCCATGTCGCTTCCTCAGCGGTATGGTTACTCCAAAAGAGTTTGTAAAACCATAAAATCTGGCTTCTTGTGGTGCGACTCATCGATAATATATATTGGATACTCAAAATTAGTGAGATCTGGTTAAAGAGCTTCGATGTCCTCCGTGCGTATTTCAGCAAGGGACTTGAGGCATTTCCGCAGCTGAGAGTCGTGAGAAAATTATTAATTCCTGTGAGTGATGCCGGTAACTCCAAGTGGTAGGCCATGGGTCCGCATTTCTCAATGACAGCAAACGGATCAACGAATCGCGACACAAGCTTTCCCTTCACTTCGAAATGATGAATCCCTTCAATTGGAGAGACAGGAAGGTAAACGTGGTCTCCGATGTCGAAGTGGGAGGTCGACTTCTTTTATCTGGATAACTTTTCCGACGAGATTAAGCAGCCTTGAGATTGGCTTGGATCACTGGCACCTGTTCTTCGACTTCATTCAGAAGATCAATGCCATATATCACTCGCTCGCCGGATTCAAACTAGTTGAGTGGTGTGCGACATTTCCGACCGTAGAGAGTTTCATATGGCGCCATCTTGATGCTAGCTTGATAGCCATTGCGATATGAGAACTCCGCCAACGGTAAATCATCATCCCAATTTTAATGTGGTGGATGGCACAAGTGCGTAGCATATCTTCGAGAACTTGATTCACCCGCCCAGTTTGACCGTCGGTCTGCAGGTTATATGTGGAGCTTCGGATCAGCTTGGTCCCCATTGATGCGTGCAGCTGATCCCAAAAGCAAGCAACAAACAGTGCACCACGATCTGAAATAATTATCCGGAAAACCCTGTGCAAGCACATGACTCTTGCAATATATAACTCCGCATACTTCTTGGCAATGTACTTTGTCTGTACAGGGATAAAATGAGCTGATTTGGTTCGTCGATCAACTATCACCCAAATCGAATCATGCTTGTGGAACGTGAGAGGCAATCCGACAATGAAATCCATACTAATGTCCTCCCATTTCCATGCTGAAATGTTTAAGGATTGCTGCTGTCCGGTTTTCCTCATGTGGTCGGCTTTTACCCGCCGACACGTATCACACTCGGATACGCACTTTCCAATTTCTCTTTTCATCCGTGTCCACTAAAATTTTGTTTTTAGATATTGATACATTTTATTGCTGCCCGATGAATACAATACTTGGACAAGTTAGCTTCTTCCAAGATTTTCTTACAAAGTTCCATGTCACGAGGTACCACTATATAGTCTTTAAACCATAGGGTACCATGTTCGTCACTCCAGAAGCATTTCATTTCCCATTCTTCATTCTCCTCCGAATGTGGGAGATACCCACGTCTTTCTTTTGAGATTCCATAATCTCCTCTCGTATGGTAGGAATGAGGGAAAGATTATACAATGTTCCATATGGAACCAAGTATAAACTCGGCTCGTCCTAGTCCGTTAGAGTGATGGACATACTATTGACATGAGACTTGTGGCTGAGCACATCGGCAACCACATTCGCTTTGCTGGATGGTAATGAATTTCAATGTCATAGTCCTTGATCAGCTCTAACCATCTTCGTTGCCGCATATTTAGCTCCTTTTGAGTGAAGATATATTTCAGGCTCTTGTGATCGGTGTAGAGATGCACTATATTTCCCAGTAAATAGTGCCTCCACGTTTTCAAAGCGAGTACCACAGTAGCGAGCTTGAGGTCATGAGTTGGATAATGCTGCTCATGATTCTGGAGCTGCCATGAGCCATATGTAATCACGCGACCTTCTTGCATTAACAAGAAGCCGAGAGCAATGCTAGACGCATCACAATAGCATCGAAAGATTCGGTCATATATGTCTGAGCTAGCACTCGGGCTGTTGAGAGATGCTTCACCAATGCTTGAAATGCATCCTCACATGACTTGCTCCAATTATATTTGGGCCCCTTTTTCAGAAGCTCTGTCATTGGCTTAGCAATTTTTGACAAGCTCGGAATGAACCTCCAATAATATCCCGCTAACCCGAGGAAGCTACGAACTTCATGAATGGACTTTGGAGACTACCATTTCAGAACTTGCACAATTTTGCTTGGATCAACAGCTATGCCCTCTGCTGAAATAATGTGACCATGAAATGGCACTTCGCTGATTCAAAACTCGCACTTGCTGAATTTTTGCATACAGTTTGTGATCTCGCAATCGTTGGAGCACGATATGCAAGTGTTTGACGTGTTCTTCTCCCAATTTAGAATAAACCAGAATGTCGTCAATGAAGACAACAACAAACTTGTCCAATGTAAAATCCCACATTTTCCTTCATATGAGGTTCAGTTGTAAGTTGGTTATCAACCCTAATGGAGACCAATTATAGCTATGCTTATGATTTTGATCTCATTAAATCTTTTCTTCCACTCATGCTTAAATTTTATCAATATGAGGAATGGACTTCACCCATAATCTTAGATAAATTCTTTTGACCTCTCTTCAAAGTATGGAGTTATTTGAATGGAGGATGCTATGTCAAATTAATATGCAGTACCCAATATATATTCAAATTAGTTACAAATTGGATATGCTACTGTACATTTGGCCCTGTCAAAAATATTCAAATCTTAGGCCAGAAATCTTTCTATGGTTTCCCAAAATTCCAAATAGATTTCATGCAAAGTTTCATAAATTTTGAACTCCATTTGCTATTTTATTTGAGACGCTTAGCTAATTCAGACCATATTATGAATTCAAATTTTGAATTCTGTTCAACCTTCTTGAACATCAAGATCTGAACATACCATCATGGTCAGTATGACTTGCTTCACTTATCCTTGAAGTTCCACAATTTTTCGAACTCAATTGCTATTTAATTCAGTGACACCATTTAATTTCATCCAATTTCAAATTCAAATTTGAAATTCAATTGAAACTTGCTCCAATTCGAAATCCAATTGAAGAATCAAATTTCAGATATTTTCTTTGGCCTCCCCACAAAAATCTAGAATTTTTGGATCAAGTTTGGTAGGAGAATTGATGTTACAGAGAGGGGAAGATGATAAGAGGAGGTGGGACCCACTGTCAGCCTGACCTACTCGAGTGCAACCCACGGAGTGCTCTGTATCCAGCTCTCCCTGCCGACCAACGCCGGCAGCGCGCGAGACCACGACGCGGTATGCAACCACCGAGCTGCCTGCTTTCTTGCGCCGTGGCGCGCTCCCCTCGTCCCTCCGTCCCTATAAATAACCCCCTTGGTCGTCGCCGTCGAACTCCACCTCGGTTTCGCACCATTGCCGCCGCCTCTGTTCGTCGAGCTTTCACCTGCGATTGAAGCTATTTCTCACCGAGCTGTAAGTAGATAAAAGGCTTGTCACAACGTCCTTTACGTTTTCCATTTGGTCCTTGATCATGACATAGCTTCTGCTTGGGTTATTTTGAAGTGTTCCAGTCGCCATCGAGGAAGCCGCAGAGAACCTTCATTGTCTCACGTCTTAGGCTGTCTCCAGCCTCGATCCTTTAAGCATAAAGGTTCGCAATCTTCTCTAGTTTATAATCACCAAATTTAAGCCTATGCCATGAAGTGTAGCTCGAGTTCTTATTCGATAACCGAATGATTTTTCAATAGAACGGTGAGGCTTCATGCTTAAATTTGTTTCATTCTTGCAATCATCCTTTAATCTGGTTAGCGGATAGCTTTTGTTTGTCCTAACGAAGCTCCCTGCCCAAGGACCCTGAAAGTTATCAACCGAGCACCTTAGATTTCGCGGCCGCCGGTTGAAAAACCGTACTTCGCCGTAGAACTCAGCTTTGCCGGCAATGTCACCCTGTTCTAACCCCAAATCATTATCCTGGTGCTTCCAGGAACATTCCTGACCTCGTCCCGAGCCTATTGCGCCATTTCCGAGAGTTTCCAACGATCACCGAAACCCTAGCTCTGCTGTCACCGTCGCACCGCCGTCTCTGGCCATCGCTGACTCGATTGGACCCCTCCATCGGCTTGCGCGGTCGATTTTATGGTTACGCGATCCAGGCGAGGCCGGAAGGAGGTCAACGCAACCTAGTCCAGCGAAGTGCCGCCGCGTTGGGAGGTAGACGAAGGGTGCGGGTCCCACCTGTCAACGACGCCCCTCTCGCGTGGGATCAGCTGTGAACGTGGATCCGGTGTGGCTGCACGGGTTAACCCCATGGCTCCCAGTGTGGCTCAGTTCTGATTGGCCGATTCAAATGAATTGGGACCGGCACCGTTATTTGAAATTTCCAATTGGAAAAATAAATCCAGATTTCAATCCAAACTTGGAAAATCCATAACTTCCAGTAGAATTATCCAAAAATTCCCAAATAAATTTTGTTAGAACCAGCATGAAGAATAATTTCCACTGGTGCACTTGGATTTGTATGAAAGCCATAGAAAATTCTCTATAATTCAGATAAGCAAAATGCTTAAAGAATTCATTCCTACAGTTCTACTAATTGGTTCCCAATTTTGGTCAGAACCCTATTATTAATACAATTGATCTCCAGTAAAAATTTCAAGTTCAATGGACTTCAATTACTGAGTTGATCAATATTCCAAATCTCTATGTAGTTATAAATTGAGAAAAATGGAAAAATCAATTTCCAGAAATTTCCCCAAACTTGCAAAATCAGTTTCTCCCTGTAGGAAGCTTAGAAAATAGTGAAACAAATTTTCATAGAACCAGTTAGACCCCCTCTACATGATACAACCCCTGGTAGCCATGATAGGTCTCCAAAATTTCAACCCAAATTTAGAGAAGGTTATTGCCTACCATAATTTTGAAGAACAACAAACTTCCTTGATCATCTCCTGTTCTTTGCAAGAGTCTTCTCTATAGTCACAAGTATCTACCATAAAAGTCCCATAACCAATTAAGATAATTATCTTATTTTCATCTTCGGATATTAACATCACCTCAAGCATATTAATTATTTTCAAAGTCATTCATACTTAGTATATTGTGAAACCTATGTGTGCTGAATACATTGGCTTTGACAATAAAAGTTTTGAATGTTGCCATAACATCTTTTTAGCAAGGTCCGACTCTAGCTCCGAGCTTCTGCAAGGTCTCACAATAGGTTCGACTTTATTTGTCTAGGTCCGACATGTTTTTGGGTAGCTCCAGTGAGCTTTGTCTTTAGCTCCGGCATGTCTTTGATAGCTCCGGCATGTCTTTGTTAAGCTCCGATATGATTTCCTAGGTCCGACTTATGTTGGTTAACTTCAACATGTTTTTTCGAGCTCCGACTTTTTGGATGACTAGTTCCGACTAGTTTTGGTTAGCTCCGGCGCTAGGTCCGACTAGCTTTGGTAAGCTCCGGCACTAGGTTGTACTAGCTTTGGTAAGCTCCAGCGCTAGGTTGTACTAGTTTTTGTAAGCTCCGGCTCAAGCTCCGTTTAGCTTTGGCTAGGTTTGAAGCTTGATCACAATGTTCCTGCTTTTATCTTGCAATGCTTCGAACTTGCTTTATATTCTTAGAAAGATTGCTTAGTATTCATTTGCTATGTTTTTGGTGTGTTTTGGTTGATATGGCTGATATCGTTTTGATATGCTTTGCAACATGCTTCTGTGAGGTGCTCACGTAAGGTGTTGTGTTCGGAACTAACTTGAGTCAAGTCGCGGACTTGGGCTCGTACGGATTGGTTGTTTATTCATGTGCATGTGTTGGTTGAGTTCAAGTCACGGCTGGTGACGGGATCCATTGGACTAATCTCATGGAGGAGATGAGGTTCCAACAACCAAGTTCAGGAGGAACTGTGGTTGAGCTGGTCAGGAGGTCGCGTAGGATGATTGAATCAAGGGCAGTGCGTATGAAGGTTACTGAACGTCGAAGGAAGGTGTTCGCACGTATGCATGCGGTGCATGACGTGGCAACATGGTTCTGAAGACTGTTTATGGATTGGAAGATCTGGTTGGAAGGATCGGATCGTATCGGTTGATGACTTTGGCTGCGGCGGAGTTAGTTATGGCTCGGTATGGAAAGTATCAAGTTGGCTATGATATGATTTCGTGTGGGTCACGAATTTGATTTGTTTTAGGAATGTGGGATACGTTCCTAAGGTGTTTGGAAGTCTTAAGATTGCTTCTATCTGCATATAGAAGAGTCCTAAGCAGTTATGGAAAGTTTCGATATGTGATCTGAGTAGGATTAGAGTCCAAGTTGAGATTGGGTTGGCCTAAGGGCTGGTTATATAAGCAAGGGAGGTAAAAACTCGTGGTGCACGACTTTGGGGCTGTTTCTCTTGTGTTCTATTGAATAAAATTCGTAGTTGGAAGGAATTTTTTTGCCTTGTACGTCCGACTTGTTCCAGACAAGTTTTACTCGTCGAGTTTCTGGACAACACTACCTTTCATTGGTGCTTTTATCATAACTCGAGTTTTACAGATCCAATTGACGTGATTCTTTTGGGTTGTCTTAAAAATTTGATTATCTATCTTCTGTAAAAATTTCACGATCATTGGATTTGCGGTTTCTGATCTACACGAGTTTCTTTGCAGCGTTCCAGAACTGTTTTTCTCGGGTAGGACAGATTGACCTTTGTTCAATCTTTCGATCATAACTTGAGTTTCTCTCGACGGATTTGGGTGATTCTTCTTGTGTTTTCTTCGTGAATTGATTCTCTCTGATATATATTACTTTTGTCCCGGTGAAACACATTTAGATTAGTCTCACACACGATTTCTTTAATAGATCATTTTTCTGCCGAAGGTGTTGGGATTTAATTGTTTCCGCTGCGTAAGATTTTTAAATCTACCATTCACCCCTTCTATGGTAGCTTTTCACGTGCTATTCAATCCTACAATTGGTATCAGAGCGACGGTGGTCTAATCATTATGATTTGCACGTGTTTTTAACTAATCATCATGGAGAAATACTCCGCCAAACCTTGTGTGTTTTCTGGTAGTGATTTTAAGGTTTGGAAGGCACGCATGGAGACTTTCATCCAGGCGCAAGGCTTTGCAATATGGGAGAAGGTGTACAAGCCATACAAAGTGCCACCAAACGATCAAGTTACGACTACGAACCTACGGGACGTCGACAACAACAACTAAGCCCGAAACTTGATCATCCAAGGACTCACTCAGAGCGACTTCGACCGCGTTGCACATCTCCGATCGGCATACGATGTATGGAGAGCACTTTGTGACTATCATGAAGGATCCAACACGATCAAGGAGGTAAGGCAAGAGATGTTCAAGAAAGAATACATGCGCTTCGAGATGTAACCCGCTGAGTCCATTGATGATCTCTTTGCTCGCTTTGACAAAATTCTCAGTAACCTGCGTAGTGTCAACGTTAATTTTTCTAATGCTGGAAATGCTAGGCAACTTCTTAGTGCATTAGACATGTCAATCTAGGAGATGAAAGTTACATCTATCCTTGAATCTACTGTCATGAGTACACTTACTTTAGATGTGCTTTACTCTAAACTCAAAACTCATGAAATTGACATCTTATCACGTAAGAACCCAAATAAGTCTATTGCATTTGTCTCACAACGTGATTTGCCTAGCTCCGACCAATCATCATCTTGCAATACTCTTGCTTTGTTGTCCTCACTAACCCTAGAGCAGATCGAGGAATTTCCAGAAGAGGAGTTAGCACTAATCTCTACTAGGTTCTCAAAAGCATTGCAAAATGTGAGAACTAGAAGGAGAGGAAGCTCCGGACCTCAACGCTGTTTTGAATGTGGTAAGACAAGACACTTTCGTACAAAATTCCCTAACCTTTCATGTCCTACTACCCGTGAAGAAAAACAGAACAAGGTCAGGACCACCTCTGAAAACCCCAACAAGAAAAAGAATGGTACCATAGGACGCAAGATGATTAACAGCTTCATCACTGCACTTCAAGAGCTCGGTTCAAGCAATGTAGACTTTGAAAGTGATGAAGATGATGACGATCTGGCCAACTTATGGTTTATGGCGGGCAAAACAAGATCAAGATCAAGGCAGGAGGATGCAGAACACAACAATGACGATGATGAGGTATGTTCTACCTGTAATGAAATGTGTGATGCAATTTCTCATGAAACTATTATTATTAAGAAAAAGGACAAAAATCATAGGGATAATGCTGCTCAAATTGAATAACTAGAATCTAAAATCAACCGTTTGAAAACGTTGATTCTTAGTGATGATTCTTGTCCCTCATGTGGTCTAATATATGAACAATTGTCCACAATAAGAACTGCACACTCCTCCACTTTAGATAGACTTGAACTTGAAATTGAAAAGAACAAAAAGCTTGATACACTTGACATTGGAAACTTAAGATATGCTTCGTGTTCTACAATTGATTTGCATTGTTCTAGTTGTGATGATCTTGAAAAGAAACTAAAAGATGCTATGGATGAAATTTCAATATTGAATAATGCTTTACGTTCTCATGAAGTTAAATATTGTTCCAATTGCAAATTAAAAGGAAAAACTTCATGTGAAAATTGCCTTGATTTGTCCAATAAACTTGATAACATGCATAGGACATTGGATTGGTTTTGTAATGCATAGGACATTGCCTTGATTCTTCCAAGTCTTGCAAAGATAAAACTGGTTTAGGTTTTGATTCTGATGCTCATGCTAAGGCACATCCACCTAAATTTGCAAAGTCATTAGGAAGTGGTTTGATTCAAACAGTTCCTAAACAAAAAGAAGTGGTTTTCAAATCTGCAGGGGTGTTGTCTCATTTGGTTTCAAATAAAAATGTTGTTTGCTCATCTAGACATGAACACAAAGTTAAATTTCATTGTACTTAGTGTGGTAGAGATGGTTATGTCATAGATTTTTGTTGTAGACTAGCTAAACAACAAAAAAGGGAAAGAATGATTGATAGATCTCATAACTTTCATGCAAAATTTGCTGCACATATTAAACCGAATGTCAGGAACATGCAACCTGCTGTTATGAGTCAAAAACATTCAAAGCTTACCGCTGGACCTTCTGTTTTTGCCTCTGGAGCTTCTGATTCTTGTGCTACTCAAGTAACATCTTATAGGTCAGTAGTTAAGAGTAAAAAACCTCAAACTTTGACTCATAAACCTGCTGTTTTACCTCAGCTTTCGCGTGTTTTTCCCGTTGCACGTCGTGTGACTCAGTACTTGATTCCTAAATGCCTTTTGACTAACCCCAGTATTGAGTCATCGGCGTATTGTGCTTCTATGTAGGTTACATGTTTGAGGAAGGAGAACATTTGGATTGTGGATTCAGTTTGCTCACGCCACATGACCGGTAACAAAGATTGGTTCTCCTCCCTCTCTTTCGTGTCACGTGTAGAGAATGTTACTTTTGTCGATAATTCTTCAACTCCTATAATTGCTAAGGGTTCGGGTAGAGTAAATGATAACTACACTTTGAAGGATGCAGCACTTGTCAAAAATTTTAAATACAACTTGCTTTCTGTTTCACAATTGCTAGATGAAAATCTGGAAATAATTTTCAATAAAAACTGCTGGAAAGTTGTAGGTTCAAATCGTGAGATTATTTTTAACTTGTCTTGGTCTTATTTTTAACTTGTCTTGGTTTGGAAGATTTTTCAAAGCTGATTTTGATATGTCTTCCTCTAAGCATAGGTTTCTAGTCGCAAATGATTCAAAAGACTTATATTTTTGGCATCGTAGACTTGGTCACGTAGGCTTTGATCACCTAACGCGTGTTTCTTGATCGCATACGTGGGCTGCCTAAGCTTAAAGGGGACAAGGAAATTGTGTGCTCTTCTTGTAGACATGCTAAGATGGTTGCAGGTTCACATACTCCTCTCACAATGATCATGACAACTGAACCGGGTCAACTTTTGCACCTTGACACTGTAAGACCTTCACGTGTTCAATCATTCGGAGATAAATGGTATGTTCTTGTGATTGTTGATGATTATTCTAGATACTCTTAGGTTTACTTTATGGCATCTAAGAATGAAGCTTTTAGTCACTTTAGAACTTTATCTCTTAGATGATCAATTGATCACCCAGGATCTTTAAAAGCAATTAGAAGTGATAACGGAACTTAATTTAAAAATCAATATTTTGATCACTTTTGTGCTGAAAATGGAATAGATCATCAATTTTCTTCACAATATGTACCTCAACAAAACGGTGTTGTAGAAAGAAAGAACATAACCTTAGTTGAGATGGCTAGGACTATGCTTGATGAATATCAAACTCCTGAGAAATTTTGGGCTGATACGATTGCAACCGCTTGTTATGTCTCCAATCGTGTTTTCTTGCGCGCTAAGCTAGGTAAAACACCATATGAGCTCCAGATTGGACATAGGCCTAGTGTTACGCACTTTTGGGTCTTTGATTGCAAATGCTTTGTTAAGAAACATGGTAATCTTGATAAATTTGAACCTAGATCCATGGATGGCATGTTTCTTGGTTATCCATCTCAAACTAGAGGCTACCATGTGCTTTTACTTGACACTAACAAAATTGTGGAGACTTGTGAAGTGTCGTTTGATGAATCTAGCCCAGGTACTAGCTCAAACATTGCAGGTCCAGATACATATCCGCAGGGGGAGAGCATTTTCGTTGAAGATGAGGAAGAGGTGGAGCTGCTGGCCAAAAATTCAGCAGCTAATGACCTTGTTCGAGCTCCTGATTTTGATTCACATCCAGCACCGTCCACCACCATTGCTGGTCCAGATCCTCCTCAACTCACAAGCTCATCGATTTGTGATGAACATGAAGAAGAAGAAGAAGCTTGTGAAGTGTCAACTCCCCTCCGGGTTCTCAAAATTCATCCTCCACAACAGATTATTGGAAGCTTGCATGAACGAGTTACACGGTCCAGGTTTTGCGATCCAAACTCTCATGCTCATTCTGCTTTTGTTGCTTCTTTTGAACCCAAAGATATATCACATGCACTCACTAATGAATCTTGTATTATTGCCATGCAAGAAAAGTTAGAAAATTTTGAAAGAAATAATGTTTGGAAACTTGTACCTCCACCTCAAGATCACACTTTAATTGGAACTAAATGGGCGTTTAAAAATAAACAAAGTGAGGATGGGGTTGTGGTTAGGAATAAAGCTAGGTTGGTTGCTCAAGGTTTCACTCAAGTTGAAGGTCTAGATTTTGATGAACCTTTTGCTCCTGTTGCTAGAATAGAAGCCATAAGAATTTTGTTAGCTTTTGCTGCATCTAAAGGTTTTAAGCTATATAAAATGGATTTTAAAAGTGCTTTTCTTAATGGCTACATAGATGAGGAGGTTTATGTCAAACAACCACCAGGTTTTGAAAATCCAGATTTTCCTAATCATGTTTACAAACTGTCCAAAGCCTTGTACGGTCTCAAACAAGCCCCTAGAGCATGGTATGATAGGTTAAAAACATTCTTACTTGAAAAGGGGTTTACCATGGGCTAGGTTGATAAAACTCTTTCTGTACTTAAGCATGGCAATGACTCATTATTCGTTCAAGTGTATGTGGATGATATTATCTTTGGTTGTGCTTCTCATGGTCTTGTGTCAAAGTTTTCAGCTATGATGAGTTCAAAATTTGAGATGAGTATGATGGGAGAACTCACGTATTTTTTTGGGGTTGCAAATCAAGTAAACCAAGGAGGGTACCTTTGTGCATCAAACGAAGTAGACCTCCTAACACTACTACAAAAAGCATTTTCACAGGCGTCAGGATTTTTCAAACACAGGCGGTGCGTAAGAAAATACGGCTGTGATGGCGAATGATACAATAACAGCCTTTGATGACAGAACATCACAGGCGGTTCTTAAACAACAACCGCCCGTGGAAATCATGTATTTTCTCAGGCGGTTATTAATTAAGATCCGCCTGTGATGTAGCTAACACCTTAGAAAATACATGATTTCCATGGGAGGTTGTTGTTTAAGAACCACCTGTGATGCTGCTAAGCTCTTCTTAAGCTAATCCCTTCACGGTAGGCTCTTGTAGATGCAAGTAACACTAGTGGCTCATCATTTGAATTGTTGAAACCATCAATATGAAGCCTGATGATCCTTGGAAGGATTTTCCCATCCATTTGAACGATTTCTTTCCCTCCTGTCCATTTGAAAACTTAGGAAGATGCTCCTTTCTTAGTTTTAATGCCTAAATATATTGACTAGAAATCAGTATCTACTTTCTTAGTGCTTCACACAAGCGAGTAAGCGAACAACTTCAATCACAAATCTTGTTTTTACACTTTCATAGAGATTTAACCTTAATCTTCAAGCATAGATTTACCAAATTAGTGAAGCTTCCTTATCACACATGTTAATGGCAGTTATAAGTGAAGGATGTGTCGAAGCTAACGAAATCTGAATCGGACTGAAGATAAAGAGATCTTGCATATGAGTGGCAATGTCCAGGTTAAACAACATGAAGCTATGATGACAACCTTCAACAACATGAAAAGTGATGCCAAGGTTATGCTTGCATCAACCAAGACATGTTCTGAGGGTATAACACTTGTTGGGGAAGCATAACCTTGGTCAAAATCATAAATCACGCCACCGTGGATTACTCTGAAGCCGCCATGGATTACTCTAATGTTTTCTCCGTGCATGCTCGGTAAACTTCAGAGTAATCCATGACAGCTTCAGAGTAATCCATGGTGGCAGGATTTCTGATTTTGTCCAAGGTTATGCTTGCCCCAACAAGTGTTATACCCTCACAACATGTCTTGGTTGATGCAAGCATAACCTTGGCATCACTTTTCATGTTGTTGACGGTTGTCATCATAGCTTCATGCTGTCTAACTTGGACATTGTCACTCATATGCAGCATCTCTTTGTCTTCAGTCCCATTGAGATTTCGTTAGCTTCGACACACCCTTCACTTGTAAATGCCATTAACATGTCTGATGAAGAAGCTTCAATTATTGATAAATCTATGGTTGAAAGATTAAGGTCAAATTCCTATTAAAATGGTAAAACAAGATCTGTGATTGAAGTTGTACGCTTTGTCGCTTGTGTGAAGCACTAAGAGAGATGATACTGATTTCTAGTCAATATATTCAGCCATTAGAACTGATAAAGTAGCATCTTCGTAAGTTTTCAAAATGGAGAGAAGAGAAAGAAATCTTGCATAGCTTGTTTGGGTGTACTCAATCTAATTGGATTGAAGTGGATTGAAGTGAAGAATGAACTAATTTTCTCCTCAATCCACCTCAAACCACTTATATTGAAGTGGATTCACTCCTATCCAAACAAGCCCTCAATTGTAAAGGAAGTATCATCAGACTTCAATTGAAGCTTTTAACAATCCAAATGATGAGTCTCAGGTGTTACTTGCATCTACAAGAGCTTGCTGTGAAGGGATTAGCTTGACAGGAGCTTCAAGAGTTGTACTTCTAGATGTTGTTTGGAACCTAGTTGTTGGAAGGCAAGCCTGATCATCATAGTTCAGAAGAAATTTATATACACATACTCAATTTAATAATGTTCGAAACATGCTATCTAAAGCTGAAATAGAGCATTGTTCTAAGTTGATTTCAAAAGAAAAAATATATATAATATATATCATCTCGCATTGCTATATACATTTTTTCCAGCATTGACATCTTCTCGCATATAGGGTTTCAAATTCTTTTTAATGCTTCTCTCTACGTGCTTGATGTTTTCTGGTTCAGTGAAAAGGTACATCTCTTCATACTGACTATATTCCTCTTCATTATCTCCCACATTCTCAACCCCAACAATATTTTGCTTTCCAGAAACAACTACATGCATCTTCTCAGTTTCTGGATCTTGAACATAAAAAACTTGTGCAACACTATCTGCGAGAACCCACAAGTCATCTTTATAACCCACTTTATTCAAGTTTACCAGTGTCAGCCCGTAATTGTCCACTTTCACACCATCAGGATGTTTGACCCATTGGCACTTAAATACGGGCATTACCATCCTTTCACCATAATTGAGTTCCCATATTTTCTCTATGAACCCGAAGAATGTGGTCTTTTGCCCTTGTGAATTATAAGCCTCAATACGAACACCACTATTTTGTGCAACACTCTTACCGTCTTTTTCTTTATTGTAAAATGTGTAACCATTGATGTCATATGCTTGCCATGATGTCACCAAAGCAGATGGGCCAGAAGCTAACTTCTTCATTGTTGCCTCCTCTATAGTGTTTCCGTGTGGTATATTTTTGTCCATTAACCATTCAGTGAAACATCTTCTGTGCTCTTGCATGATCCAGCCCTCTATGCCATCTTGGTTTTTATCATGAAGCTCAATTTGGTGTTCCTCGATGTACGACTCAGCTATTGCGAGCTGTTGTAGTACACCAAAATGTGCATGGTGTACATTCTTGAAATCTCGAATGATAAAAGTTTTATTACCCACTTTGCTTCTCCCACGTAGTCTACCCTCATGTACTGGTATAGGCACACCTATCGATTTTCCATCTTTGATGTAATCAGCGCAACCCTCAATCACTTCTTCAGTGGTGTATCCTTCCATAAATGAACCCTCTGGGTGAGCACGGTTCTGCACATAACCTTTTAATACTCCTAAATATCTCTCCAACGAAAACATATGATGTAAATATAGTGGCCCCAATGCTTTTATCTGATCAACAAGATGTATGATTAGGTGTACTTGCATATCGAAAAAGTATGGTGGGAAACACATCTCAAGCTTGCACATAGTCTCGACGATGTATGTTTTCAGATAGTCTAAATCTTCACGTGCTATCACCTTTTGCGATACTGCATTGAAGAAGTAACACAAACGTGTGATGACAACTTTTTTATGCTCAGGTTTGATGACTCTTATTGCAATGGCAAGGAAAACCGTCATCATCATGTGACAGTCATGAGAATTATAACCGAATAAAGACAAGTCTTTCATCGAGACTATTTGCGGATATTGGATGAGAAACTCGTGGGCACTTTGATCCCAAACAACCATTCGCAAATTGCTTCTTTCTCTTCTAGCGTCAAGTTGTAGCTGGGTAGGTGAAGGTAATGCTTCCCGTTCGCCTTTTCTACTGGATGAAGCTCTGGTCTCAAATCAAGATTTACTAGGTCCATACATGAATTTAATCCGTCCTTTGTTTCCTCGGCATGTCCAGCAAGGTCCCAATGATGCTATCAAATACATTCTTCGTAACGTGCATCATATCAATACTATGGCAAAATTCAAATTCTTCCAATACGGAAGATAATTGAAAAAAAATGATTGTTTCTTGAAAGCCATGTCAGTTTTATCATCCGAAGATGTACTTTTCTTTCTCTTAATTCCTTTAAGATTTTTTCCCTTACCGAAAGCAATATGAATGTTCTTGACCATTTCAAACACAAGTTTTCCACTGTAAGGTTTTGGTGCAGTATCTTTTTCGATTTTGTTATCAAATTGTTCTTTCATCTTCCTATACTTGTGTGTATCTGTCAAGAACCGTCGATGTCTCATGTACACCGTCTTTCTGGATGAAGTGAGGTATAGAAATCCAGTTCTATCCACGCACCTTACACAACCTTTCTTCCCTTTCATTTGTCCCGATAATGTAAACAGTCCGGGATAATCATGCACGGTAATGAATATCATTGCTCTTAGCGTGAAATACTCCCGCTTGTACTCATCCCATGTACGTACCCCTTCATTCCACAATTTCGCCATATCTTCCAATAAAGGTTCCAAGAACACATAAATTTCGATACCGAGTTGTTTCGGACCTTGGATAAGAACAGATAACAAGATATATTTCCTTTTGTGACACAACCACGTCGGTAGGTTGTACATCATTAAGACCACGGGCCATGTAATGTGTATGCTCCTTTTCTCACCAAATGGATTCATTCCGTCTGTACCCAAGGCAAACCTCACATTTTTTATTTCCTTTGCAAATTCTAGATATTGAATATCAAATTTTTTCCACTGCGTTGCATCACCAGGGTGTCGTATATGTTTTTCATTTTTCTTGCGTTGCTCGGAATGCCAACGCATAAGTTCAGCCCCCCTAGGGTTTGAGAACAAACGCTTCAAGCGATCAATTACAGGAAGGTACCACATCACCAAGGCAGTAATTTTTCTCTTATTCTTCCCGTCTGCATCGCCAGAAGTATCGTCATCGTCACCTTCAGGACCAATAATAAACTTCTTATTCTTCTGAGACTTTTTCATGTTGGTAACATATTGGTGATTGTAGTCCTTCTTTATCTACTGACACCACAAATGGGGCATCTAGTTGCGATCTCATGCTCTTTGCGATACAGAATACAATGGTTCACACAAGCGTGTATTTTTGTCACACCTAGTGCCATCGGGCAAAGAAGTTTCTTCGCTTTATAAGTGCTTCTGTGCAGTTTATTTGGATGAATTTCTGCCATCAGATTCAAAAGATCAGAGAAACTACAATCAGACAATCCGTGTGCAACTTTAAACTTTAGTAGTTCTAAGACTGCACGCAATTTAGTAGACTCTTTATCACAACCGTTTGATTCATCATATAAAAGCTCTGTCGCCGCATTCTGCAATGTCTCCATTTTACTTAAACCTTTGCTTGCTCCCATAGAAGTCAATACATATGGTTCAATGTGACGCAACATCTCCTCACAATCGAACACATCATCATCATCACCATATTGATTGTCACTACCATCATCGATATGAACATTATCATCATCTGAACCTCTCTCATCATCTTTATCCACATCATGTGTATCTAACTCACCATGCTCTGTCCATATTGTGTAGTTTTTTTTAAATCTCTTTTCACCAGATGAGATTGGATTACTATAGTATCCGTCCAAGCAATCTTATTTTCGCAGTCGATACATGGACATAATATGTCATCTATCTTTTGAAACTTCGCATGTCTCTTGGATGCTTCAATAAAATATGCAACATTATGAATGTACATAGGATCGGGTCTTGGCATGTTATACATCCACGCTCGACGGTCCATGCTTCAATAATAGAATTTTTGTCAGATTTACAAAATTTGGCCACAAATATTCCCTAAAGGTCTTATATAAAATGAATTTACAGAGACATAACAAGTAGGATTAGGGCAACTGATGTAGGTCTGTTCATTAGGGTGACTAATCGACCCTAGTCGATGGCTAATCGATGTCCAGTCGTCCTCAAGGTTTTTACGGTAATACCAAGTTGATACAGAGTTGTGGATAGAGGTGGCACGTAGGAGAGCGGCAACAACGTCAAATAACACTCTAAGATCGGCGACAAACAGAAAGCATGGCGGACGGGAGGCGGCGGCGTCGAGCGGTGTGTGGATGAGACGGGCGACGTCTTGAGGCGGACGGAGTTGAAGGCGTCGGGAGAAACAAGCGGGGGTGAAGGATTGAAGTCATGGGGCAAACAGGCCCAGTAGCATGGGCTAGGTCTGGGTGGGATCTAGCCCGTTATATCCTGATGTCGGATCCCATCCAACGATGGTAACTAAATGGGTGAGTTATAAAACCATCTCCCTAAAAAGCTAACCCTAATCACTCCTTCGAAATATATGCAAGCAGGAGGTACGTACACACAAGTATCATATTGAAAAAGAAAACACATAAAACTACAATTACAAGTTCAGGTAAACTCCATGCATCTTATATATATATTACAATATCATCTGTTAATTAAACATCATATTCATGTCACAAAATAGGTACAAACTACAAAAGGACACAATCCATATACCAACACATATGAGTCCAATACCAATACCATATACCAACAAACTATTCATGTCACCAAATTATTGAGTCCAAACGCATATGTACACACACGCAAAAGGACACAATCCATATACCAACACATATGAGTCCAATACCATTACCATATACCAACAAACTATTCATATCACCAAATTATTGTGTCCAAACGCATATGTACACACATGCAAAAGGACACAATCCATATACCAACACACAAAACTAGCAGCTTATGAAAATATACAAAGAAAAGATTGCATGCAATGCATAGTAAGGAAACTATGAGAATTTACTTACGTACCTTGTAGCGCGATGTGGGACTGGGCAGAGGGGTGCCTCCGCGGGGCTGGACGGCGGCGGGGCAGTGCGGGCTGGGCGGCGAAGCGGTGGTGCGACAGTGCGGGCTGAGCGGCGGCGCGACAGTGCGGGTTGGGTGGCGGCGCGGCGGTGTGTAATTTCGGCAGCCTTGCGGCGGTGGAAAATTCTCCAGGGTTACGTTTCGACCATGGCGAGGGGTCTTTATAGAGGCGTCAGTTTTTCACAGGCGGTTTTTAATTTTTTCACAGGCGGTTGGTGATTAATAATCGCTTGAGAAAATGATTATCTCAGACGGTTATTCATTACAAACCGCCTGAGATAATGCACGAGGCTCTTCAGTTTCCTTATCCCGGGCGGGTTTTAAATACCAACCGCCTGAGATAATTGTAGATACTGTTCTTCAGTTTCATTTTCCCTTGCTTCTTTTTTATTTAGATTCCAATATAAATACTCATACATATTTAGATTCTGCAAATTGAGTCCAAATTCGATGATTCTTTCTTCTATATTGTATAAAATTAATATCTACCACCTGAACCAAATATTTTAAAACTTGTATAGCTGACATTGTAATGTTTTAGTAAATATCAAATTAATTTCCACTCACATATTATTC
The DNA here is from genome assembly GCA_036927565.1 of Tuctoria greenei. NCBI lineage: Eukaryota > Viridiplantae > Streptophyta > Magnoliopsida > Poales > Poaceae > Tuctoria > Tuctoria greenei. The sequence goes on from JAYESD010000010.1 coordinate 84,413,846, forward strand.
ACATTTGTGTATCTCATAGAAAAAAAGGATCCTTCACTTAAATTTGTTTGTATGAACATATTTGTATTATTTATACATGTATGAATTTTGTTAATTTTTTAAAAGCATTCCAACATGTCAAACTTAAAATTATCCATCATTCTAACTAAATGCTCGTATACATATGAGGCATTCATCAAATTAAGAACACACATTGATTCAAAAAAACTTAGAAAAAACTGAAAAAATTCATAGAGGTTGGTATGATGAATAAAAATGTCCACTAAAAAAACAAATGAAAAAAGCATTATATTCATCAAGATAGAAAAATGAAAAATTGCAATTGTTATATGTTTTTTATGTTCTGACCAATTTCAAAGGATTTCTAAAGTGAAATTTAATGGTAACCTTTACTTATAAATAATATTACAATAAAGTGGATTTTTTCCTTTTTAAAGGACCCAAATTTAATCAAGAATATTAATTAAGAAGAAGTAAAGATCTTCGCAGGCTGTTGGTACTTAATAACCGCTTGAGAAGATGATTATCTCTGGCGGGTTTTAATTACCAACCGCTTGAGATAATTGTAGTTATTGTTCTTCAGTTTCATTTTCTCTTGCTTCTTTTTTATTTAGATTCCAATATAAATACTCAAACATGTTTAGATTTTCAAATTGAGTCCAAACTCGATGATTATTTCTTCTATATTTGTATAAAATTAATATCTACCACCTGAACCAAATATTTTAAAACTTGTATAGATGACATTGTAATGTTTTGGTGAATATCAAATTAATTTCTACTCACATGTTATTCACATTTGTGTATCTCATAAAAAAAAGGATCCTTCACTTAAATTTGTTTGTATGAACATATTTGTATTATTTATACATGTATGAATTTTGTTAATTTTTTTAAAAGCATTCCAACATGTCAAACCTCAAATTATACATCATTCTAACTAAATGCTCATATACATATGAGGCATTCATCAAATTATGAACACACATTGATTAAAAAAAAATTTAAAAAATCTGAAAAATTCATAGAGGTTGGTATGATGAATAAAAATGTCCACTAAAAAAATAAATTAAAAAAGCATTATATTCATCAAGATAGAAAAATGAAAAATAGCAATTGTTATATGTTTTTTATGTTCTGACCAATTTCAAAGGATTTCTAAAGTGAAATTTAATGGTAACCTTTACTTATAAATAATATTACAATAAAGTGGATTTTTTCCTTTTTAAAGGACCCAAATTTAATCAAGAATATTAATTAAGAAGAAGTAAAGATCTTCACAGGCTGTTGGTACTTAATAACCGCTTGAGAAGATGATTATCTCAGGCGGGTTTTAATTACCAACCGCCTGAGATAATTGTAGATATTGTTATTCAGTTTCATTTTCTCTTGCTTCTTTTTTATTTAGATTCAAATATAAATACTCAAACATGTTTAGATTTTGCAAATTGAGTCCAAACTCGATGATTATTTCTTCTATATTTGTATAAAATTAATATCTACCACCTGGACCAAATATTTTAAAACTTGTATAGATGACATTGTAATGTTTTGGTGAATATCAAATAAATTTCTACTCACATGTTATTCACATTTGTGTATCTCATAAAAAAAGGATCCTTCACTTAAATTTGTTTGTATGAACATATTTGTATAATTTATACATGTATGAATTTTGTTAATTTTTTTAAAAGCATTCCAACATGTCAAACCTCAAATTATACATCATTCTAACTAAATGCTCATATACATATGAGGCATTCATCAAATTATGAACACACATTGATTCAAAAAAATTTAAAAAAATCTGAAAAATTCATAGAGGTTGGTATGATGAATAAAAATGTCCTCTAAAAAATAAATGAAAAAAGAATTATATTCATCAGGATAGAAAAATGAAAAATAGCAATTGTTATATGTTTTTTATGTTCTAACCAATTTCAAAGTATTTATGAAATAAAATTTAATGGTAACCTTGTTTATCAATAATATTACAAGAAAGTGGAATGTTTCCTTTTTAAAGGACCCACATTTAATCAAGAATATTAATTAAGAAGAAGTAAAGATCTTCAAAGGCAATTGGTACTTAATAACCCTGAGAAGATGATTATCTCAGGCGGGTTTTACTTACCAACCGCCTGAGATAATTGTATCTTCTCAGGCGATTGGTAAGTAAAACCTGCCTGAGGTAACCATCTTTTTAGGCGGTCGGTACTTAAAATCCGTCTGAGAAAATAGGAGTCTATATATACCCCTCGACAGCGTTGGAAAACCTAACCCGGGCGAAACACTTAGACACCGTTAGGCTGCCAAAATTTCCTTTGCCACCAAGTGTTCGCTGTTGTCGTCGCCGAGCTTCGCCGTCGCCGCCGAGCTTCGCCCTCGTCATTTCCAGGTACGCCGAGCGAAGCCATTGCCGTCGCCGCCACGGTAAACCCTAAACCCTTCGACCTTCCATCCTCTATCACCGTGCCGCCTCCCTCCCCGGCTTTGCTGCCGCCTTGCATATCCTTGATTAGGGTTCAGGAATTCGAAAAGGGTAGACATCCTTGGTTAGGGTTCAGGGAATTCGAAAAACTGTCAAGTTGTGATGTAACTGTATTGAAATTGTATAAACAAGCATCTGAAATTTTGCCATAATTAATTGTAGAAAGCTCTTCTAGTCTATTGTGATACATTTTTTGAAAGGGTAAGAGCTATTCTAAAACTTTTCTATTTATTGTTACCTCAAATTCGGTTTAGAACTAATCATAAATTGGAGTTGAAGTTAGTACCTTTGTACAGTGTTATCTGAAATAGCCACAAAATTTCTGAACATTGAACAGCGGTAACTCTTAAATTAGAAAAGCAACCTATGCATATCTATACATGTCTGGAAAGCTTAAAGAGTACTCTATTAATTTCCTAATCAATGCTAAGGCTAAAATACGCAATAACCAGGTCTAAATGTAAGTACCGTTTAAGGTGTCGTAACAGTCCGAAATCTGGACAGTTATGTATTCAGTTGCTGTTTGGATCGTAATTTCTAGTAGGATCATCAAAAGACTTCATAATTTACATTTATGGAATCCTGAGGATGTGTGTAACAAGTTTGCAATATATTGTTTCTGCAAATATCAATGTTCTGTATTTGAAAATTCTGGACAAAATCAGCAACATACAAAGGAAGCTCTGCCAAATTTCAGTTCAAAATCTGGGAACTTGGTGGTAACATGAGTGAATAGTAGCATCTGTACTGAAAATAGAGTGTAGCCGTCCCTCACTTCATCTCACAGGGTTGTGCTCCTTCAAGATCGGTGTCGCTATCCTTTTGCCAAACAAAGCAATGTGCTCGCATATGGCTGTTGAACATCGCTTGTGCTCAGAAAATAGATACAAGTAACTGCCTATTTAGAATAAGAAGATAAAATTGCCATTGCTAGTGAGCAACTTTAACATACATGTCACCCTTGCAATGTATAGGAACCTTTTGGTCAGTCGCCTTAAACCCTAGAATGCCTTATCAAATCCTAGAATTCTTCCATCTTTTTCTTCATGCAACACTTCATCTAGAGTTAATATGCCATTAATTATATCTTTTGTCTTATTAGTTATAGCATGGAGAGCCCTAAGAAGACTGATGCTGGTAGTAACAATAAAGAAGACAATATGGAGTTTACTGACTCTAGCAATTTAGGCTCCTTTCAAAGTCCATCGGATCCTTTTCCTAATATAAAAACTAAAAAGATTTCAGAGGATCTCGACCCGGAATGTGATCCTACCGACGAGGTATGGATCACGAATCGTAACTTCAGTAGTTCAAGTTATTGTTTTTTGTCAAGTATACGAAGTCTTATAATTCTTTTCTACCTAGATTAATCGCGAAGACAACGAGATGACTTCGGCTCCTAAAACCGCGGAAGGTTCTCCAATGGATGAAACCTCAGCTTCACTAAAGCAGAAACGAGGGCAACGAGGTCCCAATAAGGGTCCATTGGACCACATCATGTATATAACAAGGGTAGGTCCAGGTGGGCTTCCCCAAAAACCACTGGATTCAGTTACCAAGTACCGTAATGCATGCAGTTTTCTTGCTAAGGAGCTCGTGCCGATCACGACCGAGAATTGGAGGAAATTACCCGAGCAGGCCAAGAATGAATTTTGGGAAGGAATAAAGAAACAATTCAAGTTCCTGAAAGGCACGGAAGAAGCTGTAAAGAAAGCAACATTGGTCTCTTGCGGCAAGGAGTTTTGTGGCTGGAAGAGTGAAATGAATGCTTATATTAAGGCCGATAAGGTCCCTAGCCCGAGGAAGGTGGGAAAAAACACATAAGCTCAGTGGCAAGAGATTTTTTCTCAAAAGACCACACCTGATGCTAAAGCTCTAAGTCCAACTAGGTCAGAGCTTGCAAAAAAGAACAAATACCATCATCGCTTGGGGTCTGCCGGATACGCCCCCAAAGTCCAGAAATGGAATAAGATATTAGACAAAATTACGAGTAAGGGAAATCCTCACCCATTAGAAGGCTGTGATGAGCGAACTCAGCGGTGGGTCTTTGCTCCGTCAGGATTGACCAGCGAGGGCAAACATGAAAAGCCCGACTCTGTGAATGAAGTAGAGGAGAAAATGAAAGAAGTAATTGAAAAGCAACAGAAGGGTCTCTTAAAGCCGATGAGGGAGAATGACCAACTTACCACTATCTTAGGAAACCCTGAACACAGCGGACGGGTCCGAGCAGTCTCTTCTCAAATGTCTTGGCTAGATGGTTTCCCTAAAGAAAAAGACACATATAGAAGACGTGAGAAGTTTAAGAAAACACTTGATGAAACGATTGCTCAAAAGGTCAAGGAAAATATGCATGAAATAATGGAACAACTTAGACAATCGGGACAATTAGAGGCACCGAGTACATCGATGGTTCCAGTGCAAAAAGGAGCAATTAGTATCTCCAAGTGACTACCCTAGCAGCATTGGTTCTGTGACAGGCTCAGGGTCAACCCATAAGTTCCCTGTCGATGATATTGCTAACGACAAATCTTGTCATCTTCTTGTAAAATCCCACTTTTTCCTTTTATGAAAAGTTCAACTACAAGTGATTTATCAAACATAATGGGTGTCAACATAATTGTGCACATAAACTTGACCTCACTAAAAAGGCCCTGCCTAAAAGATTCAAATCCAAGGCTCCAAATTTTTCCTTGGACTCCTAAATATCTAACTAGCTTCTTAGAAAATTTTCAAGATTTTTGAAGTATATCTTCTATTTGTTTGGACACATACAAAGGATTCTTTTCGCGTCGATATCAAATTTAGCTTTGCACTAAACTTTGCCCAAATCAACCCCTAATTTTTCCTAAGACCTTTTATAGTTCAAGGAACTTGGTTTCAAAGTTTGGAGATTTTTGGACCTCAGGTACTATTTAATTCAATAAGGTTTATACCCATATTTGAATTCAAATTTGAATTTGCATTTTCTGCAAACTATGTTCAAATTGAAATCTGATTGCAGAATTGGATTCCCCATATTTTTCTTAGCCTACCTTTAAATTTTGGGAATTTTTGGACAATGTTTTAGCTGGAATTTGGAGGAGGGGATAAGGGAGAGAGGTGGGGCCCACAGGTCAGACGGTGAAACCGATTCACCCCCTCTACTTTCCTTCAACGAGCGACACCGCGACGGCGTGCATGCACAGCGCGACAGCCACAAGCCACCGCCGCCAGCTCCATAAATAGCGCCCTGGCTCCTCCTTATCGCTCCACGGTCGTCCTTATCGCCTTCCCTCACGCTGTGCCGACGAGCTACACCGTTTTCATCCCGCGCGCAGGTTTCCGACCGCCGGCGCCGCGCGCCTGTTGCCGGCCACCCGAAGGCCTCTCGCACCAAGCTCTCAACGGCAAGGTTATTCCCAACTCTCTCGTTTACCCTCTGGTTCACTTCTGTCGACCGTTCATTGAGGTTTTAGCCGGTATTTCGAAGCGACACCGAAGCTCGTCGTCGTGTTCACTTCGCGCCGTCTCTGCTCCACGGTGCTACGCCACTACACGCAATGTCGCGCTTCGACCCCTATAGCAAACTGGTGCGCCGAGACACGCTCTACACGTCGGTGAAAGCCGCTCCTTGTTTACATGAGTATCGAGCAAGTTAGCTAGGTTTTACCTTCGGCCGAAGCTTATGAACTCGCTTGGTTATTATTTCAATTCACGTTCCACACTTGATCACTCTCCACAATTGTTAGAAAATAGCTTCTACACTTCTTTGCGCACCCTCTCAAACTGGAATCACGAGTTTTCCCCTCCGCCATTAAGAAGTTGGTTCAGTCACCATCGATGATGGTTTTGACGACCGTTGCACGACCATCTCACCTTCCCAACATCTTCCTAGTGGTTCCAGGAGTCTTTCCCCAGCATTTTTAGAAGAGTTTAGCCACGGAGCGAAGGTTCCGACATGACCAGAACCCTAGCTGTCGCCGCCGCCGATGCGCCACTGTTTCCGATCGTCGGCAGGCCTCCCCGACCCTACCATCGTGCTCAGCGCGTGAAATTAAGGTTGGGAGCCAATATTTAGATGCTGCGGTGGCCGGGAATGCAGATCCGGCGAGGCTCGCCAGAGAACGCCGCCGCAGGAGCCCCGCGTGCCGCCAGCGTCGGGAGGAGGAAGACGACGCAGCGGGCCCCGCGTGTCAGCGCCTTTTAACCCGTCAGATCAGGTGTTGCCCTGGGATCTCTTGTGGCTACACATTAGATCTCTGTGGTCCACGTGTGGTTTAAATCCCATTGGTCTATTTTAAAATAGCGGGACCCACGATTTTATTCAAATTAGAAATTAATTCCAGATTTGGCTCCAACTTAGAAAATCCATAATTTTCTGTAGAATGCTCCAAAAATATTCAAACAAATTTTGTTTGAAAGCCCTTCAGCTCTAGTCTCTATCAGTACCAATTAGGTTCTGTGAAATCCAAAGATAAATTCTGTATAAGACAATCCTCCCAAATGCAAATGCAATTTTTCCAGATGAACTTGCCACTGAAAAAATCCCCAAAATTTACATAAAATGCAATATCCTATTCTAGACTACCAGAAAAGCTTTGAGAGCCATTGCATCTGTTTAACCCTCTGTATAGTTCAATTACCTTTTTCAGTTATTGAATTTTTATAGATGTTCAGTTGCTTTATTATGTCCCAAATTTGGACTGAACCTTCCGTTTGTCATATACTAGTACCTGTAAAAATCTTGGGTTTAATTGACCTAATATCATAGTCCTATTTCAGTTACAAACGGAATATTTATTTAAAAGCTAAAAATCCAAATATAAATAATTCCAGAAATTCTTGCCAACTTGGAAATTCAATAACTCCTTAACCAAAGCATATAAAATTATGAAACAAATTTTGCTAGAACCAGGACAACTTCCTCTATCATGATTATCAACTGGAAGCTATTTTCAAGCTACAGTTTCTTCTTTAAAATTCTTGGAAATTTAATACTTGCCATAATTTTAGAGACAACAATATACTTTGATCATCTCCTGTTCTTTGCAAGAGCTTTGATCATATTCCCTAGGATCTACCATCAATGTTCCAAAGCCAATTAAGGTCCCTATCATATAATGATCACCATGGAATAAATTATGGTCTTAGTAATAATTATTTTTCAAAGTCATTTATATACATGTTATATGCATATTGTATAGTGACCGAAGTCGAGGAGGACCCAGAAGCCTTTGAAGAGCACCTTCCAGAGATTAGCCCCGACTCTGACCTGCAACCAGGCAAGCCCCGGTTTGCATTTAAGTCATTTATAAAATTTTACTTTATCACTATGATGAATAGCATATGAAATGTGCATTACGTTTAGGATGATTGATACTCCACTTGCATGACCAAAAATCCCAGGGATTGGTTGGAACGAGTTACAGTTTGACCTGTAGTAACTGCTTTGCTAATGTATAGGAAATCCGGTAGAAGCCGAGTAGTTGAAATCTACTCGCGAGAAATGTAGGACATACCTCAAAGGATTGGTTAATGGCTTAATATAATAAAACTAAGACCGGGCAGGGGATGGATAGGGAGCGGCGAGAATTGAGTCTCGGTCGCATAGCCCTGCCTTTGTCGATTAAGGCCCGTCCTTTTGCAGCCCCTTCGGACAAGCTTGAATTGTACCGGTGACATAATGGACATATGGAATCCAATAAACTGACGTAACTCGATAATTCGGGTGTCGAGGCCCATTAACTCACCAACAATAGGGGTGGGTTGAGGACAGTAAGGTGTAAATCTGTCGGCAGACACATGAGGTGTTCCGTGAAGAGACCTTCTGTTTGCGGAGGTGAGACGGGCTCGGCGTTCGGGTTTCTTGTGAAAGGTGGCCATATATGCCTAGTACTGAGGTGTTATGAAGGTACAGGTGTACTCGCTGACACTTCCGAACGACGTATGTGTCGTGTTGTCCGGGTGTGTCCTGATTGCAATCACCGTCCTCGCGGTAATAGAGTACCACTTGTTCACTGAGCGGTGACGTATTAAATCCTAAAGAAGCCAGAAAAATATATTGTATTGAATTATAATTGCTTGCAACCTTGTATGATTTAGAGATAGTCAAATTAAAGTTTACAGTTTCCCCATACTTTAGCTGTAATAGCATTATGTGCTCTGGGCATGTCATATCATCGGCAAAGCATTTCTTGTTTGATTGTGGAACCCATGATGTGCCGTGCTTGGAGAATGTCATTTGCTACTTAAAACCTGATTATAAGGATCCAATTGTAGGCGAGTCGTTTATGCTTCACCTTTCCTATGTTTAGTGTTCCCCTTGCATATGTCTAGTGAGACAGGTTAGTATTGCTAAGCCTTATGCTCACGTTTGCGGTTAACGAGTTTTTTGCAGGTTATACAATTGATGAAGGGTTTGATGGTGAGGCCGCACCCCCTCCAGGGTGTACAACCGAGTGGGAACCCTGCACGCCGCCGTGACTTGCGTGTTGCTAGTGCGAAGCATCCAGGGCATGGATGACTTTGCTTTTGCATAGCTAGTGCTGAGAGCGTAGCTATAATATATATACATATATATATATATATATATATATATATATATATATATATATTCCTTTCCTTCCGCTAGTATTGTAAAACTTCCGCCGTAAGATAAATAAAAGACTTCGTCTTGTGTTTTATTATCGTTCCGTTCTTGTATATTGTTGGGTGTCGCAACGCACGACACCACCCAATGAGATCCTCGAATGTCGGGATTCCGGTCCCCACACTTCTTGTCCCGATCGGCGGAGCAGGGAACAAAACCAAACAGGTTGCCACTGCTGTGGCAAAGCCTGATCGTGACTTCGATGGGAATCCACTTCTGTTATATTATGTTGTGGTGCAAGTTCTTAAGATCATTGATAATGATTATGAAGATTATGAAATGGACCACGTCACACCTGAGGGGATCACAACTCTGGGGCAGGCTGTCAACCAATTAATCCTTTGGCACCGACGCGATATCGTGTTGGACAATGAGCCAATTTCTAGCCCTATCGCATCTCGAAATACTGCAACCCCATCTTCTAAGGCGAAAGTGCATGAAGATACACTCCCAGTCCAGGAAGATCCACTCCCCCTATGTCTCATCAAGGATGATAGTAACCTTGCTCGTAAAGAAATCCAAGAGCAACAAGTTGGACAACAGCTTCAAGCAGTACCAGAGCAAGCTCTTGCTAGTAAAGAGCAACCAGTTGAGCAACAGCTTGAAGTAGTACTAGAGCCAGCTGCTGGGAGTAAAGAGCAATCAGTTGAACAACAGGTTCAACAATAAGCCAATGTCCAACTTCCGACGACTAGTCCTCGATCATCAGTGCCTATCAAAGTTAGCTCATACAAAAATAAGAAACCTTCATCAGAAGTGTCAAAGTATTTGGAAACTATGAAGGAAAATATTATAAAATCGAGTGGGAAGAAGACGGTGTCATGTATAATCGGCGGACGGCTTTAGTTAAACTGGGAGTTCCAATATACAAGCTTGAGGATGTTCCTCCTGAATTTGAAAATGGGAAGCTATTCATGACATCCGTACAACTTAGCAAACAACCCGTCCCGCTCAAAAGAATGCATGAGTGGTACATCCTTGCCAGTACAAGATATGGTCTTTCTTGTGTCACATTTCATATTCCAAAAGAAGCATTCTAGAGCACTAGAGAGATAGACGAGTCATTTTATTTGAAGCGCTGCATCCCCTTGTCCGTCGGGGCATGCTCAAAATCAACCTGCTGCTCGTCTAGTGCTTGTAAGTGCCTCTAATATTTTGTATTTGCTTTTCTTACTACACGCATATGCATTTCATAATATTATAACAATTCTGGACTTCTTCAATAGGACGCAATAAATGGATAATGAAAAGTTGGAGCGCAAGACAGGTATCCTTGACCCTACTAGGATTGCAAAGGCGTTATTCGACGTCAAGGCGGATTGAGACTCAGCAAAGTTCAAGCACATGAAAAAAAGATTTTGAAAAAGCAATCGCAAAACTTAAGAAGGATAGAAGGACAAAAGTTGCAGCTTACATAGGACATGCGATGTTTAACTTTGTCAGAGACGGCAAGGACCTCGTAAAGGCTCCGTACAACTTCGAGTAAGTTCAACACATGACATTGAAATAGCAATTATTGGTAATTGTTAACACATGTGTTTGTATGTTTGCAGTGATCACTACATAATGATCTTCATCAAGCCAACGCAGGGAATGGCAATAGTCTTGGACTCGGCCGATTTCCCACCAGATCGTTACAAAGATTTTCTTTCCATTTTTAAATTGTACGTTTATTCGGTAATTTTAATTTACACACATTTAGAATGTGTTGACAAGTTTTATATGACATTGCTTGTATTACAGCGCTTGGCGGTTTTAGGCGGAATAACTTGGCGGTGAGAGACCTTCGAATACGAATGCATTGGACATCAAAACATATTATGCTTGTCCGAAGCACCTTGCTGGGAGTGTATTATGCGGGTATTATGTATGCGAGCATCTTCGGACCGCCGACGTATATAGAGTGAATCGTGAGGATGTAAGTTATCCTTAATGTTGATACCTTATTTTCTTACTTTTGAGTTTTATTTTCATTGTAACTAGCATAGTTTAATACTTATATTCTCTATTGTTCAATATTACCAGAAACATTATTTTCATATTTTGATTCCAACTTCAAAATTCAATTGCTCATAGTACAACTGCTCTAAAGATACCAACTAAATTCTTATATACTCTCACTTTGATTTATAATTTGAGATTGTTCAAACCAACACATTCTAAACCTTGTTATGTGTTATATTGCAGCACACGAAGAATCTGAACGAAGAATGGCCGGTTTGTAGAAGTATTCCTTATGGAGGAGCCGACAAGATTGCTGCTGAACTCTGTCAATTCATTCGTCGCGAAATTTTGCACAAAAGAGGGGAGTTCTCTGATGAGAATGGTGCGATAGTTGATGTGCTAGAACTTTGCGACTATGCCAATAGAAATAGTTTTTAGTTAAAACTTGTAAACTATGAGATGAATTTTATGTGTAACTTGTACATATGTATATTGTTTTAGTAAAATTGACTTCTGTGAGATGATTTCTTTGATGATAATATTGTTGACTTTTGTTCTAGGATGATATTGTTGACTTTTGTTATGTGATTATATTGAATTGACCTGGAAATTGGAAATAGCAGCAGTAGTACTGCATAGGTTATACCTTATCACAAGCGGCTATTTATCACTACTAGGCATGCCTGTGAAAAACAATTATCACAGGCGGCTAGATATAGGTAAAGAACCATCTGTGATAACCTAATTATCACGGGCAGTTACTGTTATCGTAGAAACCGGTTGTGGTAAAAAGTCTATACAGACGGCTTGATGTAGGTCACATCCGCCTGTGATAACACCATTATCACAGGCGGTTAGATATGTTGTTAGACTCGCCTGTGATAAGACAATTATCATAAGCGGGTATATATGCTGCACTACCCGCCTGTGATAACTTATCTTCACAGGCGGCTAGCATAAGTAAAAACCACCTGTGATAATGTTTCTTCATAGGCGGTATCACTTCTCCACATGTGAAATTGCGGATTATCATATGCTCTTCGTTTCAAGCGGTTTTAAAAACCACGTGTAATAATAGGTTTGGAGCCGCCTGCGATAAGGCTTATTGTAGTAGTGTAAGGCACTTTAACCTGGCCAAAAGCAAGCATACTCGGACACCAATGGGAACATCAACAACACTTGAACTTAATGAAGATGGTGAACCCGTGGATCAAAAAGAATATAGAGGTATGATCGGATCACTTTGGTACCTCATGGCATCAAGACCGGACATACAATTCAGCATATGTCTTTGTGCATGGTTTCAAGCCTCCCCACGTGCTTCACATCGTCAAGCCGTCAAAAGGATTCTCAGGTACTTACATGGAACTCAAGAATTTGGCATTTTTCTTCCTTCTTCCTCAACCGTTACTTTGAAAGCCTTTTCCGATGCTGATTTTGGAGGTTGTAGGTGTAAAATCCCACATTTTCCTTCATATGAGGTTCAGTTGTAAAGTTGTTGTTAACCCTAATGGAGACCAATTATAGCCATGTTTATGAACTTGATCTCGTCAAATCTTTTCTTCTACTCATGTTTAAATTTATTAACATGAGGAATAAACTTCACCAATGAACTTAGATTAATTCTTTTGACCTCTCTTCAAAGTTTGGAATTATTTGAAGAAAGATTTCTAGTCCAATTTATTATGCAGTACCAAATAGATATTCAAATTAATATAATTGAATATATACTACTGTATATTTGGCCCTGTCAAAATTATTCAATTCAGAGTCCATAAATTTTTCTATGATTTTCAAATATTCCAAATAGACTTCCTGCAAAGTTTCAAAAATTTTGAACTTCATTTGCTATTTTAATTGAGACGCTTAGCAAATTCAAACCATGTTTTGAATTCAAATAATGAATTATGTTCAACTAGATTGAACATCAAGATTTGAACACACACTTATGTTCAGCATATGTTGCTTGACTTATTCCCATAGTTTCACAATTTTTGGAACTCAATTGCTATTTAAAACAGTGGCACTATTGAATTCGATCCAAATTCAAATTTGAATTTGAAATCCAGTTGAAACTTGCTTCAATTCAAAATCCAATTGCAGAATCAAAATCTAGATATTTATTTAAGCCTCCCTACAAAAATCTAGAATTTTTGGACACCATTTGGTAGGAGAATTGAAGTCCACAGAGGAGGGACAGGGATAAGGGTCGTGGGACCCACCAGTCAGTGGGACACACTCGAAGCGGCTCTGCATGCCGTTTTTCCGGCGTTCCTCCGCTCGACAGCGCGCAGCATGCAAACCCCACGGAGCTGCTTGCCTGCCTGCTTCATGGCGTCCCCCCTACTCCTCCCCGGGCTATAAATACTCTCCCCCGGTCGCAGTGGACACCACCCCGAGCGCTCGCCTTTGTTTTCCTTCTTCCGCCACTGCACCGCACCGCCGCCGCCATTCTCGACGCGCCGGCCAAACAAGGCAAAGAATCGCAGTGCTTCCAACAGCAAAAGGTTGCTCAACTAGTTGCTCTTCCTTCCTGTCCAATCGCTTGTTTGATTCACTGCTTATATGTGTGGTATTTCGAAGTTCCTCGACGCTCGCAGGTGAAGTCGCGAAGGGAAGTCTCCTGTTCCACAAGGACAGACCACTCCAAGCCGCTTCCATCTTCCTATTTTAAGCAATAAGGTGCGCAAAGGTACCTAGATGCTTCTTCTGAAGTTCCAGACACTGTCATGCTTCCTAGCTCCTTTATCTCCAGTTTTCCCCAAAATAGTTCATACTGATGTCGGTAGATTGCCGTTTAAATTCCGTTTCTACATATAATTAATTGTCAATCCAGTAAGGTATTATCTCCTAGACCTCCATGCGCATCACCTCTCAAAAATTGAGAGAAAGCCATTGAGAAACAAGGTCGGATTTTGAGTTTTTATGGCCGCCGATTGAAAACCCGTCCTCGCCGTCGAGTTCAAATTTCCGATGATTTCTCCCCCAATCTGAACCCCAAATCATCATCCTGGAGTTCCCAGGAACCTTCCCGAGTCGATTAAGCCGTTCCCAAGCATTTCTGACGAAGATCGACTTCCTAGCTCTGCCATCGCGGTTGCGCTGCCGTCTCCGGCCATCGCCGGCATGATTGGACCCCACCATCGTGTTTAGCAGTCGATTTTAGGATGGAGCGGTCACGGCGAGGCCGAGAGGAGGTCGACGCACCAGTTCCGGCGAGGCACCGCAGCAGTTTCCGGCGAGGAGCACTGCCGCGTCGGGAGGTAGACGAAGACACGGGCCCCACCAGTCAGCGTAACCCTCTCGCGTGGGATCAGTTGCGGATAGGATCCGGTGTGGCTGCGTGGTTAAACCCCGTGACCCCCGGTGTGGCTCCAATCCGATTAGTTGAATTCAAATGAAGTGGGACCAGCCCCTTTTATTTGAAATTTCCAATGGGAAATTAAATCCAGATTCAATCCCAACTTAGAAAATCCATAACTTCCAGGAGAGTTATCCAAAAATTCCCAAATAAATTTTTTAGAACCGGCATGAAGAATACTGTCCAGTGGTGCACTTGGATTTTTATGAAAAGCCACTTAAATTTCTCCAAAATTCAGATAAGCAAAATGCTTAAAGAATTCATTCATACAGTTCTGTTTATTGGAAAATTCTCAATTTTGGTCAGAACCCTATAATTGATACATGTGATATCCAGTAAAAATTTCAAGTTCTTTGGACTTAAAACACTGGGTTGATCTATGTCCGAAACCTCTATGTAGCTATAAATTGAGAAAAATGGAAAAATGAATTTCCAGAAATTTACCCAAACTTTAAAAATCAGTTTCTTCCTGTATAAAACTCAGAAAATTGTGAAACAAATTTTCCTAGAACCAGTGAGACCCCTTCTACGTGATTCAACCCTTGGTAGCCATAATACATCTCCAAAAAGTTTATCCAAAATTTAAGGAAGCTTATTGCTTACCATAATTGTTAAGAATAACAAACATCCTTTATCATCTCTTGTTCTTTGCAAGAGTCTTCCCCATAAAACCTAGTATGCACCATAAAAATCCCAAAGTCAATTAAGATAATTGTCTTATTGTATCTTAATATACACACCCCACCTTAAGAATATTAATTATTCACAAAATCATTTATACCTAGTATATGCATATCGTGTAGTAGCTGATGTCAAGGAGCAGCCGGAAGCCTTGGAGGTCCAGCTGCCAGAAACTAACATAGACTCAAACTCGCTTTCATGCAAGCCCTGGTTTGCATTTAAGTACCTTACAGTATTTTACAATTTTCATTGACCTTACGTCTTCAGATGATTGTGCATTACGTTTAAGGTGTTTGACATCCACTTGCATGGCCCACAAATCCTATGGAGTCTTGGGTAGGTCTACGACCCGTTGAGTACATACTACTGTGCTTATGCTCATAGGAATTCGGTAGAAGTCGAGTAGTTGGAATCTACTCGTCAGATAGTAATTTTATCACATGGAACATTCTAGAATAACAAAATGGTTTATGAATATGAAATTGAGACCGAGCAGTGGATAGGATGCAGTGAGACGTGGTCTCACGTGCGTAGGCCTGCTTGTGTTGATTGAGGACCGTTTCGTGTGCGGTCCTGCTGGACAAGCTTGAATTGTACCGGCGACATACAGGAGGAATGGGCTCAAGTAAACTGAAGTAGCTTGATACTGGTTTGTCGAGGCATTCTGTTCCATTTTATAGGTGTGGGTTGAGGGCAGCGAGGTGTAAATCAGCTAGTGGGCACGTCAGAGTACGCCCCGCGCAGTGACCTCGTGCTCGTGACGGATCGACCGATTCGACATTGGAGTGTTTAGTGAAAGGTTGCCGTATACGACTAGTACTGAACTGTTATGTAGGTATTGCTGAAAGTACTCGCTGGCATTTCCGAAAGTGCGTATGTGTCGTTTTGTTCCGGGTATGTCCTGATTGCAATCACTGTCCCTCGCAGTAAAAGAGTACCACTTGTTCACTGTATCGTGACGTAGTAAATACTAAAGAAGTCAGATGAATAAGATGTGTTGGTTACAAATTTCTTGAACAACCTTTTTGGCTTAGAGATAGTACAATTAAAAGTTTACAGTTTCCCCATACTTTAGCTGTAATAGCATTATGTGCCTTGTGCACGTCATATCATCGGCAAAGAGTTTCTTGTTTGATTGTGGAGTCTATGATGTGTCGTGTCTGAGGAATGTCAGGTGCTAAATAAAACATGACTATAAGGATCCACTTATAGGCGAGTCCTTATGCTTTACTTACCTATGTTTAGTACTCATCCTTGCATATGTCTAGTGAGACGGGTTAGTCTTGCTGAGCCTTATGCTCACGTTTGCAGTTAACGAGTTTTCGCAGATTATACAACTGATGACGGGTTTAATGACGAGGCTGCACCCCCTCCAGGGTTTATAGCCGAGTGGGAACCCTGCACACCGCAGTGAATTGCGTGTTGCTAGTGCAAAGTATCCAGGACATGGATGACTTTGCTTTTGCATAGCTAGTTCTGAGAGCGTAGCTATGATGTATACTCTTTCCTTCCGCTAGTACTTTTAAAACATCTGTTGTGTTTGTCAATAAAGACTTGGTATTGTAAATTTGTTCTCGTTCTATTCTTGTATACTATTGGGTGTCGCGTCGCACGACACCACCCAATGAGATCCTTGGCGGTCGGGATTCCGGTCCCCACAGGCATGGTATCATAGCATCATTGGGAATAGTGTACTTGAAAAGGACATATTTTCAAAAATTAGGATTTGAGTGGGGAATTAGCTATATGCCCTTATAAGGAGTATTATTAGTATAAGATATACAGGTGGTAAACTAACTTATATGTTACTAATTCTGTAACGATGCTCCGACGTCAGGTGAGAGGTAAGGTACGCCACCGTAAGCGGATCAATTGCGGTAAGCTCACCATGCGAGAGGTAGCATGGAAGTTTTCTGTGGCTTAGCATGGAAATGTTAATTGGAGTCTCTGAAACTTTCTATGTTTCTGAGAACCTATGACACGCGGTACCCCAGCGTGCTTCAAAGTTAGTGGGAGCCCCCGTCGGGTGGTGTATAACCCGATAGTATGCCTCTCTAGAATCATTCATATTCTAAGAGAGCATGGGAAACACGTATGCCCGAGCGTGTATAAGCCGGTTCGTATGGGATGCTTTGCTGTACAGACGTATATACAGCCATGTACCTCGAGACATGACCTCGCTCGAGGGCGACTCACACCAGAGTCGTATGTATTTATTTTCAGATGTATTATTGTGACTGCCTGTCGTGTTTCCCCGTGCCGCCCTTAAGGTGTGAAGGCGTGAAAGGGGATTGTTTGTCTTTTGCAGCATTGACTACGGTAGCAACCCCTGTAGCACACGTTTGCGAGTGAACGATACTAGGACCACCTATAAACGTATCCGGAAATAACTGGTTAGAATTTTCTTCGGTGAGGCACGTAGTACCTTCAATATCAACATTTATACTTGACCATCCCCAACAACGACAAAAATTGGATGCATTGTATTTTGGAAAGTCCGACTATCAGGTGCTGGTAGGTTTGGACTCCGTAAAGGTAAAAATTCGATTCAACATGGGTGAGCACCAAGATTCTTGATTTCTGGCCAAAGTTTGCTCAAATTCACGAGGTTATAATCTTGGTTAGTTAGAAATAAACATAGGGGTATGCTATATAGATGAAAGGTTCTGGAAGTCCTCTACAACTTTTCCGTTGACCATCAAGGCAGGAAAGCGTTATAATCTATTGAAATTCGGAGTATGCTTAAACTACTCCAGATAACCCTACCGTTGTACCAGTCTAAGTAATTTTTTTATAACTCACTGTATAAAAGTCTTCTGACTTATTATGATATATATCTGAAAAGTAGAGGAGCTAATATACAGTTTTGTTGTTAAAAGTTACTCTTGACTCGAATCTGAACAATTCAAATTTCGAGCTCAAGACAGTGATCTGCAGGGCTGCTGTTGAACGACAGTCAGTTCATCTGTTAAGTTTAGGTAGCTTTATCTTTTGATCCAGAATAGTGACATGGTCATATATATACATTTCTGAAAAGCTTAGCAAGTCCTCTATCAACTTCGTGTTGTACTCATGGCATAAATCTGGGTATAGCCGTGTTGAATTCCTATGGTTGCAATCTTGGTTCTGGCAGATCAGAACTTAAACAGTTGGCACCTAGTTTAGAATTAGCACACTATACCTATGTAACAAATGTTTCATGGGCGAAATATTTTACCAGTGGATTGTTAACTTGATGTTATACAATGTTTATTTTGTCATTACCTCAAAATATTGTCATGATATACCTGTATAAATTGTGGAAATCACCACATATACAGAGGAGGTTCTGTCAAAATTTCCAGAAAATATGGGTCAAATTAAAACCTGTATACATTCTATTTCCTAGCTCACCTGGAGCTTTATGAGTACAATCTGGAAAGGTTGGAAAGTGTACTAGAACTTTTGTATTCAACCCAACAACTGGTTCTGAAGTTTCCTGTATGAAAATTTTGAATTTATACAGGAAGGTCAGCTGGAACAGACTGTGATTACAACTCCAGTTTTAAATTTGCATAAACTGTGAAGAGTTGGAAACCTTCTCATTGTTCCAGTATCTTTTTCACAGATGGCTGATTCTATGGTATACTTACCAAACGGATGGGTGTTCATGAAGTGTACGCTTTTGAAGGGTTTTCAGGATTTGTTGATTGTGATGCTTCAACGGTTCGGGTATCGTGAAATACCGGACTATTGGGGCAAGGAGATCGATGATGGAGGGGTAACGAGGTCCACCATTTATGTGGATGTGCCTGCTGCTCCATTAAATGTTGGATGGGCCCCCTTTTCTATCCATGTACAAGGAATTCAATTGGAAGACACGTGGTGTTATGCCGCAAGTGTGGCCATCATGAGGTTTTGCAAACTTCATTACCATGCTATGGCTGGCACTCCATTCGAGCTCTTTCCGGTCGACGGTAGAGCCGGTGACGAGTGGGCAAGTCGGATGGTTGCAGCATAGGGGCATGCTGAAGAATTATCCAAGATGATTTTAGCCTCATATGCGGCATCAGCGTGTCAGGAGAGCCTTGATCAGCATATTAGTCTAGGAAAAATGATGAGTGACCTGAAGCAGGTCTTGATTCGAGGGGATCGCATTGAAGGTGCCAACGACTCACTTAGGGCCATGGTTGCTCCCCTAAATCGCCATTTAAACTTAAGGGAGAAGCATTGGCACCAGGCTCTTCAAGCTCGATCGGAGGCTCGCATGAAAACACAACATTCAGAAAGCGCGTTGGAAGCGAGTCAACTCGAGGCGCAACTGTTGGATGAACAGCTGTGTGAGGTGACTCAAGAAAGGGATCAACTAGAAGACTTGAGGAACTAGAAGAGGGGAAACTCAGGATTGGAAGGCTAGTTGCAGAAATGCACAGAAGGAACTAGAAGACTTGAGGATGTTTCTTCTGTAGGCTGATGTGAAATCTTTAGTAGCTGCGACATCATCAATGGTGGGTGGGGTAGCAACTCTTGCTCCCACATCCGCACCTGTGGCACCAATTTTGAATCATGAAGAAGAAGAAGATCTCGAGGAACTCGAGTACGACGAGTAGGATGTATTGGAGTGGGATGTGGCAGCACTTCTGCCGTCACGAGGCAACATATAGTTTAATAGTTGCTCGTGTGTTTCTTTTGTGACCATGTTTGTGTCATATTAAGAATAGTAGTGGGTATGTCTAAGCTGATAAGATGTGTATGACATCTCAAGGGAACCAAATATGGTAGAGATGTATTTCCATAGTGGGAGACCATCATTTTGAAGTACACTACTATAAACTTGCTCATGAGATAATATATCTTGTATAAAGTTTGTACTTTATCACTATATGTGAATGTGATGCACTTATTTCCTTATCAAAATGTCGTACTACTGATTGATAAACTGGATAAAGGAAAGAAAACATGGTGCGTACTCGCTCGACACCTGAAATGGGAGGTTCCAGTCGTGGTCGTGAGGACGAATCTCCAACCCAGGAGACAGCTGCAACACCGCAGCAACGAGTTCCTCCACCACCACCTCCGGAACATCCATGGAGTCTAGCGGAGGTTCTTGCCGCGGTACTTGGCTCACGCGACGAGCAAACGGAGTTACTACGGACTCTGGTCCAGCATTCGTCCCGTCAAGGCGGGCGACCAGATGCGGGTCCACGGCAACCTTCTCCGAGTTCGTACTCGGATTTCATGTCAACACACCCGCCGGTCTTCATGGAGGCCGATGAACCATTGGAGGTGGACAACTGGCTCTGCTCCATTGAAGGGAAGTTCGGTTTGCTACGAATGACCGAACACCAGAAGACCCTGTTCGCGGCCCAACAACTATGGTGCGTGGTGTGCGAATTACCTTGACGCACGACTAGTCGGTTGTGCCGCGAGCTGGGAGGAGTTCCGGGAGGCGTTTCGCGCCTATCACATACCTCCAGGTGTGATGAGGAAGAAGCTTCAAGAGTTCCTGGAGCTGAAACAAGGAGGGAGGAGTGCTTACGAGTACTCCAAGATATTCAAACACTTGGCCCAATATGCTCAGGACCAAGTGAATACTGAGGATGGGAAGCGAGAATACTTCTATCGAGGTTTGAACCCCAAGATGAAGGACAAGCTTGCCTCGTTCAACTGCGGCAGCTTCAACAACATGGTCAATGCCGCCATCGTGCAGGAGGACGTTACTAGTGAGCTGTTCTCTGACAAGAAGTAAAGGAGTGCTCCGCAGTGCAGCAGAGGAGGTACTCCTCAGAAATACCGCATGGTGTATTGATCACCATCCGGCCAGAGGTGGCAGCCGCCATTGCGACCACCGATGTTTCATGGTCACCCATTCAACAACGCAGGTTTCCGGCCACAATAGCAACAGGGGATGATTCCGAGTGCACCTCTACCTCCACCACGTGCACCGGGTTTCCGTCCTCCACTCCGTACCGGTTAGACCCCGTGCACGTGCTATACGTGTGGACATACGGGGCACTTTGCCAAGGACTGCCAGCAGAGCAGAGGACAGTCATCGTAATAGGGGCCAAACCAACCTCGCAACTAGCCCAAGATGCCAACCACCAGAACCGGCAACGTCCACCACCTCGCCATCGAGGACGTTCCGGAAGGCGCACCTGTACTCACGGGTACATTCTCTCTCTTTGGTCATCCCGTAGTCATCATTTTTGACTCTGGTGCTTCCCATAATTTTATTAGCAAGTCTTATGTCAATCAATATCAATTGCCTATCATTTCCACAAAAACCCCATGTATGATTTGTTCTCCGGGAGGCAAAGTAGTAGCAGATAAGATGGTCCATAGGGTACCTCTTAATCTGGGTGGGAACATATACCCTATCTCTCTCATTATATTGGAGCATCAGAAATTAGATGTCATTTTAGGGATGGCATGGTTGCAATACAACGGTGCTATCATTGACATCATTCCTCGGAGAATATATCTAAATTCTCCGTTCCACTCTCCCCAAATTCTCACTCTTGAGAGTAATATCCACGTGCCTCCAACTGCTGATAACACTAAAGCCTGTAAACTCAAAGATATTCCGGTAGTATGTGAGTATCCAGACGTTTTTCCCGAAGATCTTCCTGGTATGCCACCAGAAAGAGATGTCGAGTTTAAGATTGAACTTGTATCGGAAACAGTACCAATATCGAGAAGGCTGTATAAAATGGCACCTAAAGAACTGGCAGAACTGAAAGAGCAGCTGAATGAACTGTTGGACAAGGGTTTCCTTCATCCAAGATCGTCACCTTGGGGCTGTTTTGCACTGTTCATGGAAAAGAAAGATAAAACATTGAGACTATGTGTAGACTGTCGTCCACTCAATGCTGTCACAGTAAAGAACAAATATCTACTACCCCGTATCGATATTCTGTTCGATCAGTTGGTAGGTGCTCTGTTAGTTTCAAAGATTGATCTTCGCTCTGGTTATCATCAGATCAGAATTCGACCCGAGGATATACCTAAGACAACATTCTCGAGGAGGTATGGCTTATATCAGTACCTTGTCAT
This sequence comes from Tuctoria greenei, assembly GCA_036927565.1. NCBI lineage: Eukaryota > Viridiplantae > Streptophyta > Magnoliopsida > Poales > Poaceae > Tuctoria > Tuctoria greenei. The sequence goes on from JAYESD010000010.1 coordinate 84,435,980, forward strand.
GTCCTTCGGATTAACCAACGCACCGGCCCATTTCATGTATCTCATGAATTCGATATTCATGCCGGATTTGGACAAGTTCATCGTGGTCTTCATCGATGACATCCTTGTATACTCGATGTCCGAAGAAGAACATGCACAACATTTGCACATCGTGCTTCAGCGATTGCGGGACCAAAAGTTGTACGCTAAGTTCAGCAAATGTGAGTTCTGTATCAACCAAGTGCCATTTCTGGGGCACATCATCTCTGCCTAGGGGATTGCAATTGATCCAAGCAAGATTAATCAAGTACTCAAATGGGAGCCTCCCAAGTCTGTGCATGAAGTTCGAAGTTTCCTGGGTTTAGCTGGATATTACCGGAGGTTCATCCCAAACTTTTCCAAGATAGCTAAACCAATGACGGAACTTCTGAAGAAAGACAAGAGGTATACCTGGACAAAGGAATGAGAGGAAGGTTTCCAAGCATTAGTAGAACACCTCACAACAGCACCAGTATTGGCCCAACCAGACACCACAAGATCCTTTGATGTTTATTGTGATGCATCTGGAATTGGTCTGGGTTGCGTATTAATGCAAGACAGAAGGGTGATCGCTTATGGATCACGTCAGCTTCGGAACCATGAACAGCATTACCCGACTCATGATCTTGAGCTCGCTGTCGTGGTACTAGCTTAAAAGATGTGGAGACACTATCTATGGGGCAACCTAGTACATCTCTACACCGATCACAAAATCTTGAAGTACATCTTCACCCAGAAAGAATTAAATATACGACAACGAAGATGGTTGGAGTTAATCAAAGACTACGAGATTGAGATCCACTACCATCCTGGAAAAGCAAATGTAGTCGCAGATGCACTAAGTCGCAAGTCCCATATCAATAACCTTTCTATCACCTTGATAGTGGAAGAAGAACCGAGTCTCTACTTGGTTCTGTATGGGGCACTCTACAACCTAGCCCTCATTCCCACCATAAGGGAGGAAATTATGGAGGCTCAGAAGAAGGACAAGGGCATATCCCATATTCGTCAACGAATGAAAAAGGGAGAAATGAAGTGTTTCCGAGGTGACGATGACGGTACCATCTGGTTCAAAGACCGCATCGTTGTACCCCGTGATGTGGAACTACGGATGAAAATTTTGGACGAGGCTAATTTGTCCAAATATTCTATTCATCAGGGGAGTAACAAATTGTACCAAGATTTGAAGAAGAAATTTTGGTGGACTCGAATGAAGAGGGAAATAGCGAAGTATGTATCCGAATGTGATACATGTCGACGAGTGAATGCCGACCATCTGAAAGCCGGACAATTGCAACCGTTATGCATACCTACCTGGAAATGTGAGGACATCAACATGGATTTCATTGTTGGGTTACCTCTCACTTTTCGCAAACATGACTCGATTTGGGTGATAGTCGACCGACTCACCAAGTCGGCTCACTTTATTCCAGTCAATGTCAATTATGTGGCACGGCAATATGCAGAGCTGTATATTGCCAGGATATTATGCTTACACGGAGTACCCCGCACTATCATATCAGATCGTGGAACTTTGTTTGTTGCTCGGTTTCGGGAGCAACTCCATGCATCTCTAGGTACCAAATTGATTCGAAGCTCAGTTTACCACCCACAGATTGATGGTCAAACGGAACGAGTAAACCAAGTACTAGAGGATATGCTCCGCGCCCGTGCCATCCACCATGGTAAGAATTGGGATGATCATCTACCATTGGCAGATTTTTCATAAAACAATGGTTATCAGACTAGCATTCAAATGGCACCATATGAAGCTCTTTATGGCCGGAAGTGACGAACAATGTTGAACTGGTGTGAATCCGGTGAACGAGTAACCTATGGTATAGACTTGGTAAAGGAAGCCGAAGATCGAGTACGAGTTATTCAAGCCAACCTCGAGGATGCTCAGTCTCACCAGAAAAGCTATGCAGACAAACAACGTCGACCGCTTCATTTTGATATCGGGGATCACGTTTACCTTCGGGTATCCCCAATGAAAGGGATTCATCATTTCGGAGTAAAAGGGAAACTAGCTACGCGTTTCATCCGACCTTTCACAATAAGTGAGCTGTGCGGACCTGTAGCCTATCGGCTAGAGCTGCCAACATCGCTTTTAGGGGTCCACAATATGTTCCACATTTCACAATGGAGAAAATGTCTCGAGGCCCCAGCAGAAGTCCGTAGGGAGGATATCGAAGCTCTCCAACCAGATCTTACTTACTCTGAACATCCAACCCAGATAATTGATGAGAAGACTCGTACCACAAGAAACCGCACCTTGCGTTTCTACAAGGTCTTGTGGGTAAACCACACCGCTGATGAAGCAACGTGAGAAAGCGAGGAATATCTTAAAACCAATTATATGGACTTGTTAACATCATATGTTAATTAGGTCCTTTCTTTTATCCTTCCTTTTGTAATCTCGGGACGAGATTCGTTTAAGGGGGGAGGAATGTAAAATCCCACATTTTCCTTCGTATGAGGTTCAGTTGTAAAGTGGTTGTTAACCCTAATGGAGACCAATTGTAGCCATGTTTATGAACTTGATCTCGTCAAATCTTTTCTTCTACTCATGTTTAAATTTATTAACATGAGGAATAAACTTCACCAATGAGCTTAGATTAATTCTTTTGACCTCTCTTCAAAGTTTGGAATTATTTGAAGAAAGATTTCTAGGCCAATTTATTATGCACTACCAAATAGATATTCAAATTAATATAAATGGAATATATACTACTGTATATTTGACCCTGTCAAAATTATTCAATTCAGAGACCATAAATTTTTTTATGGTTTTCTAATATTCCAAATAGACTTCCTGCAAAGTTTCATAAATTTTGAATTTCATTTGCTATTTTAATTGAGACACTTAGCAAATTCAAACCATGTTTTGAATTCAAATTATGAATTCTCTTCAACTAGATTGAACATCAAGATTTGAACACACACTTATGTTCAGCATATGTTGCTTGACTTATACCCATAGTTTCAAAATTTTTGGAACTCAATTGCTATTTAAAACAGTGGCACTATTGAATTCCATCCAAATTCAAATTTGAATTTCAAATACAATTGAAACTTTCTCCAAATAAATATACAATTGCAGAATCAAATTCTAGATATTTATTTGAGCCTCCCCACAAAAATCTAGAATTTTTGGACACCATCTGGTAGGAGAATTGAAGTCTGCAGAGGAGGGACAGGGATAAGGGTCATGGGACCCACCAGTCAGTGGGACTCACTCGAAGCGGCTCTGCACGCCGTTTTTCCGCCACTGCACCGCACCGCCGCCACCATTCTCATCATGCCGGACAAATAAGGCAAAGAATCGCAGTGCTTCCAACAGCAAAAGGTTGCTCAACTAGTTGCTCTTCCTTCCTATCCAATCGCTTGTTTGATTCACTGCTTATATGTGTGGTATTTCGAAGTTCCTCGACGCTCACGGGTGAAGTCGCAAAGGGAAGTCTCCTGTTCCACGAGGAAAGACCACTCCAAGCCGATTCCTTCTTCCTCTTTGAAGCAATAAGGTGCGCAAAGGTACCTAGATGCTTCTTGTGAAGTTCCAGACACTGTCATGCTTCCTAGCTCCTTTATCTCCAGTTTTCCCCAAAATAGTTCATTCCGATGTCGATAGATTGCCGTTTAAATTCCGTTTCTACATACGATTAATTGTCAATCCAGTAAGGTATTATCTCCTAGACCTCCATGCGCATCACCTATCAAAAATTGAGAGAAAGCCATCGAGAAACAAGGTCGGATTTTAAGTTTCATGGCCGCTGATTGAAAACCCGTACCTCGCCGTCGAGTTCAAATTTGCCGATGATTTCTCCCCAATCTGACCCCCAAATAATCATCTTGGAGTTTCCAGGAACCTTCCCGAGCATTTCCCGAGTCGATTGAGCCATTCCCAAGCATTTATGACAAAGACCGACTTCCTAGCTCCGCTGTCGCCGTCGCGCCGCCGTCTCCGGACATCGCCGGCATGATTGGACCCAACCATCGTCTTTAGCAGTCGATTTTAGTGTGCAGCGGTCAAGGCGAGGCCGAGAGGAGGTCGATGCACCAGTTCCGGCGCAGCACCACCGCAGTTTCCGGCGAGGAGCGCCGCCGCGTCGGAAGGTAGACGAAAACGCCTGCCCCACCGGTCTGTGTAACCATTCGCGTGGGATCAGTTGTGGATAGGATCCGGTGTAGGTGCGCGGTTAATCCCCGTGACCCCCGGTGTTGCTCCAATCCGATTTGTCGAATTCAAATGAAGTGGGACCAGCCCCTTTTATTTGAAATTTCCAATAGGAAATTAAATCCAGATTCAATCCCAACTTAGAAAATCCATAACTTCCAGTAGAACTATCCAAAAATTCCCAAATAAATTTTGTTAGAACCAGCATGAAGACTACTGTCCAGTGGTGCACATGTATTTGTATTAGAGGCCATATAAATTTCTCCAAAATTTAGATAAGAAAAATTCTTAAAGAATTCATTCATACAGTTCTGTTAATTGGAAAATTCCCAATTTTGGTCAGAACCCTCTAATTGATACATGTTATCTCCAGTAAAAATTTCAAGTTCTTTGGACTTAAAATACTGGGTTGATCTATGTCCCAAACCTCTATGTAGATATAAATTGAGAAAAATGGAAAAATGAATTTCCAGAATTTACCCAAACTTTGAAAATTAGTTTCTTCCTGTCAAAAACTCAGAAAATTGTGAAACAATTTTTCCTAGAACCAGTGAGACCCCCTCTACATGATACAACCCTTGATAGCCATAATACATCTCCAAAAATTTCAACCAAAATTTAAGGAAGCTTATTACTTACCATAATTGTTAAGAATAACAAACATCCTTTATCATCTCCTGTTTTTTGCAAGAGTCTTCCCCATAAAACCTAGTATACACCATAAAAAACCCAAAGTCAATTAAGATAATTGTCTAATTGTATCTTAATATACACACCCCACCTTAAGCATAGTAATTATTCGCAAAATCATTTATACCTAGTATATGCATATCGTGTAGTAGCTGAAGTCAAGGAGCAGCCTGAAGCCTTGGAGGTCCAACTGCCAGAAACTAACATAGACTCAAACTCGTTTTTAGGCAAGCCCCGGTTTGCATTTATGTACCTTACAGTATTTTACAATTTTCATTGACCTTACGTCTTCAGATGATTGTGCATTACGTTTAAGGTGTTTGACATCCACTTGCATGGCCCACAAATCCTATGGAGTCTTGGATAGGTCTACGACCCGTTGAGTAGATACTGCTATGCTTATGCTCATAGGAGTTTGGTAAAAGTCGAGTAGTTGGAATCAACTCGCGAGATAGGAATTTTATCACACGAAAGATTCTAGAATAAGAAAATGGTTTATGAATATAAAATTGAGACCGAGCAGTAGATAGGATGCAGTGAGATGTGGTCTCACGTGCGTAGCCCTGCTTGTGTCGATTGAGGACCGTTTCGTGTGCGGTCCTGCTTGACAAGCTTGAATTGTACCGGCGACATACTGGAGGAATGGGCTCCAGTAAACTGACGTAGCTTGATATTGGTTTGTCGAGGCATTCCATTCCATTTTATAGGCGTGGGTTGAGGGCAGCCAGGTGTAAATCAGCTCGTGGGCACATCATAGTATGCCCCACGCAGTGACCTCGTGCTCGTGACAGATCGATCGGTTCGACATTCGAGTGTTTAGTGAAAGGTGGCCATATACGACTAGTACTGAACTGTTATGTAGGTACTGCTGAAAGTACTCGCTGGCATTTCCGAAAGTGCGTATGTGTCATGTTGTTCCGGGTATGTCCTGATTGCAATCACCGTCCCTCGCGGTAAAAGAGTACCACTTGTTCACTGTATCGTGACGTAGTAAATGCTAAAGAAGTCAGATGAATATGATGTATTGGTTACAAATTGCTTGAACAACCTTGTTTGGCTTAGAGATACTGCAATTAAAAGTTTACAGTTTCCCCATACTTTAGCTGTAATAGCATTACGTGCCTTGTGCACGTCATATCATCGGCAAAGCGTTTCTTGTTTGATTGTGGAGTCTATGATGTGTCGTGCCTGAGGAATGTCAGGTGCTAAATAAAACATGACTATAAGGATCCACTTATAGGCGAGTACTTATGCTTTACTTACCTATGTTTAGTACTCATCCTTGCATATATCTAGTGAGACGGGTTAGTCTTGCTGAACCTTATGCTCAGGTTTGCAATTAACGAGTTTTTGCAGATTATACGGCTGATGACGGGTTTAATGACGAGGATGCACCCTCTCTAGGGTTTACAGCCGAGTGGGAACCCTGCACGCCGCCGTGAATTGCGTGTTGCTAGTGCAAAGTATCCAGGGCATGGATGACTTTGCTTTTGCATAGCTAGTGCTGAGAGCGTAGCTATGATGTATAGTTCTCTTTCCTTCTGCTAGTACTTTTAAAACTTCTGCTTTGTTTGTCAATAAAGACTTGGTATTGCAAATTTGTTCTCATTCTATTCCTGTATACTGTTGGGTGTCACATCGCACGACACCACTCAATGAGATCCTTGGCGGTCAGGATTCCGGTCCCCACAGTAGGATTGATAGAAAAAGTACATTCGGTGCTTGTCATTTTCTTGGTAATTCACTTGTTGCTTGGTCCTCTAGAAAACAAAATTCAGTTGCACAATCCACAACCGAATCTGAATATGTAGCTGCTGCTAGTGCTTGCTCACAAATTCTATGGATTGTTCAAACACTTAAGGACTATGGGGTTGATCTAGATAGTGTTCCACTATTTTTGTGATAACACTAGTGCCATTTGCATTGCTAAAAACCCAGTGCAACACTCTAGAACTAAGCACATTGATATTAGGTATCACTTTCTCCATGATAATGTTGAAAAAGGAAACATTGTGCTTCACCGTGTAGATACTAAACAACAATTGGCTGACATTTTTACAAAACCTTTGAATTTTGCTCGTTATTGTTTCATTCGTAGTGAAATTGGGGTTATGCATCCTCATGGCTTACATTCAGGGGGAGTTTTGAAACTTGAGAAGTCGATGTGTGAATCTGAAATTAAAATAATATAAGCATAGTATTTCATACATATATGACTTTGTGATTCCTTTTACATGCTAAAAGTTCTTACTACATTACTCGTGTTATACATTTTGTATTTCTTGCCATGTCTACTAACTAGAATAATTACTTACACTAAATCTGGTCATGGTCGAACTTTCTTGCTGTTTTGAACTTGTTGCATGCTCAAATGTGCTTTTAATCAAAAAGAATTAATCAAGTAATCAACTAAAATATTAAGTTTTATGAACAAATATAAGTTGAGAAAAGATCAAGAGAATATGCATGCATCACACTTTTTCTTTTGAGATGGCTTATCATTGCACTTAGATATGAACTTGGAAGAAGTTTTGTATGACTAAAACCATGTCCTTAAGCTTCTGATTGTCAAATGATATAGGCTTGGCTTGTTTGGTTAGAATAAGGCAGATGCGCATATAATCTCTTGCAAATATCATATGATATAAATTTGTGCTTTGAAAAATAATAAAATGCAGCAACAAGTGGCATGCTTTCAGGTTTTGAAATAGTTAAGTTTGTGAGATTGTGACTTGTTTAAATTGAAATTACATTTGATCTCTAGCATGGCTTACACTATGTTATGTATATCATTGTTGTGATAGTGTAAGTTACTTGATAGTATGACTTGGATGAGCTTTGTTTTATATGAATATGTTATAATATGCTCATAACAATTAAAATTTCTTTTTTGAACCTTGTTGAATACATTGTCAAAGGGGGAGAGATAATATGGTGAATTATGCAAGGGGGAGAAATATGTATAGGGGGAGATATTTATTTCTATCTCATTTGATTTTCAAAATGGGGGAAAATTGTTCTCAAAACTTTTCATGCCAATGTTTGGATTTAAGTGGTGTTGCCAATGCATCCATCAAGGGGGAGATTGTGAGACCTATGTGTGTTGAATACATTGGCTTTGACAATAAATGTTTTGAATGCTGTCATAACATCTTTTTAGTAATGTCTGACTCTAGCTCCGAGCTTCTGCAAGGTTCGACAATTGGTCCGACTTTCTTTGTCTAGGTCCGACATGTTTTTGGGTAGCTCTGCTGAGCTTCGTCTTTAGCTCCGACATGTCTTTGTTAAGATCATATATGATTTGCTAGGTCCGACTTATGTTGGTTAGCTCCGACATGTTTTTTCTAGCTCCAACTTTTGGGATGACTAGTTCCGACTAGTTTTGGTTAGCTCCGGCACTAGGTACGACTAGCTTTGGTAAGCTCCGGCGCTAGGTTGTACTAGCTTTGGTGAGCTCTGGCGCTAGGTTGTACTAGTTTTGGTAAGCTCCAGCTCAAGCTCCGGTTAGCTTTGGCTAGGTTTGGAGCTTGATTGCAATGTTCCTGCTTTTATCTTGCAATGTTTTGAACTTGCTTTATATACTTAGAAAGATTGCTTAGTATTCATTTGCTATGTTTTTGGTGCGTTTTGGTTGATATGGCTGATATCGTTTTGATATGCTTTGCAACATGCTTATCTGAGGTGCTCACGTAAGGTGTTGTGTTCAGAACTGACTTGAGTCAAGTCGCGGACTTGGGCTCGTACGGATTGGTTGTTTATTCATGTGCAGGTGTTGCTTGAGTTCAAGTCATGGCTGGTGACGGGATCCATTGTACTAGTCTCACGCAGGAGATAAGGTCCCAACAACCAAGCTCAGGAGGAACTGTGGTTGAGCTAGTCAGGAGGTCGTGCAGGATGATTGAATAAAGGGCAGTGCATATGAAGGTTACTGAACATCGAAGGAAGGTGTTCGCACGTATGCATGCGGTGCATGACGTGGCAACATGGTTCCGAAGATGGTTTATGGATGTGAAGTTCTGGTTGGAAGGATCAGATCGTATCGGTTGATGACTTTGGCTGCGGCGGATTCGGTTTTTGCTCGGTATGGAAAGTATCGAGTTGGTTATGATAGGATTTCATGTGGGTCACGAATTTGAGTTATTTTAGCATTGTGGGATACAACCGACTAGGTTATGGACTCAAGCTGCGGCTGAGTTGTGTTTGACTCAAATACAGAAAGATTTGAGTTGGTTATGATAGGATTTCATGTGGGTCATAAATTTGAGTTGTTTTAGGAATGTGGGATACGTTCCTAAGATGTTTCGAAGTCTTAAGATTGCTTCTATCTGCGTATAGAAGAGTCCTAAGCAGTTATGGAAAGTTTTGATTTGTTATCTGAGTAGGATTAGAGTCCTAGTTGAAATTGGGTTGGCCTAAGGGCTGGTTATATAAGCAAGGGAGGTCAAAGCTCGTGGTGCACGACTTTGGGGCTGTTCCTCTTGTGTTATATTGAATAAAATTCGTAGTTGGAAGGAACTTTTGTGCCTTGTACGCCCGACTTGTTCCAGACAAGTTTTACTCGTTGAGTTTCTGGACAGCACTACCTTTCGTTGATGGTTTTATCATAACTCGAGTTTTAGAGATCCAATTGACGTGATTATTTTTGGGTTGTCTTCACAACTTGATTATCGATCATCTATCAGAATTTCATGGTCATTGGATTTGTGACTTCTGATCTACACGAGTTTCTTTGCAGCGTTCCAGAAATGTTTTTCTCGGGTAGGACAGATTGACCTTTGTTCGATCTTTTGATCATAACTTTGGTTTCTCTCGACGGATTTGAGTGATTCTTCTTGTGTTTTATTCGTGACTTGATTCTCTCTGATATATATCACTTTTGTCCTGGTGAAACACATTTAGATTAGTCTCACACACAATTTCATTAACAGATCATTTTTCTGCTGAAGAGGTTAGGATTTAATTATTTCTGCTGCGTAAGATTTTTAAATCTACCATTCACCCCCTCTGGTAGCTTTTCACACGCTCTTCGATCCTACATATATGCATATCATGTAGTAGCTGAAATCGAGGAGCAGCCAGAAGCTTTGGAAGTCCAGCTGCCAGAAACTAACATAGGCTCAGACCCGCATTCTGGCAAGACCCGGTTTTCATTTAAGTTCCTTACAGTGTTTTTGCAGTTTTTATTTCACCTTACGTCTTCAGATGATTGTGCATTACATTTAAGGTGTTTGATATCCACTTGCATGGCCCACGAATCCTATGGAGTCTTGGGTAGGTCTACGGCCCGTTGAGTAGACACTGCTATGCTTATGCTCATAGGAATTCGGTAGAAGTTGAGTAGTTGGAATCTACTCATGAGATAGGAATTTTATCACACGGGAGGATCTGGAATCAGAAATGATTTATGAATATGAAATTGAGACCAAGCAGTGGGTAGGATGCAGTGAGACGTGGTCTCACGTGCGTAGCCCTGCTTGTGTCGATTGAGGACCGTTTCGTGTGTGGCCTTGCGGGACAAGCTTGAATTGTACTGGCGACATACTGGAGGAATGGGTTCCAGTAAACTGACGTAGCTTGATACTAGTTTGTCAAGGCATTCTGTTCTGTTTTATATGTGTGGGTTGAGGGCAGCAAGGTGTAAATCAGCTGGTGGGCACGTCAGAGTTTGCCCCACCAAGAGACCTCCTGCTCGTGACGTATCGTCCGGTTCGACATTCGAGTGTTTAGTGAAAGGTGGCCATACACGACTAGTATTGAAATGTTATGTAGGTACTGTTGTAAGTACTCGCTGACATTTCCGAAAGTGTGTATGTGTCGTGTTGTTCCGGGTCTATCCTAATTGCAATCACCGTCCCTCGCGGTAATAGAGTACCACTTGTTCACTGCGCTGTGACGCAGTAAATAATGGAGAAGTCAGGAGAATATGATATATTGGATTACAATTTGCTGTGACAACCTTGTTTGGCTTAGAGATAGTACAATTAAAAGTTTATAGTTTCCCCAAACTTTACCTGTAATAGCATTATGTGCTTTGTGCATGACATATCATCGGCAAAACGTTTCTTGTTTGTTTGTGGAGCCTATGATGTGCCGTGCCTGAAGAATGTCATGTGCTACTTAAAAACATTACTATAAGGATCCACTTGTAGGCGAGTCCTTTATGCTTTACCATACCTATGCTTAGTATTCACCCTTGCATACGTCTAGTGAGACAGGTCAGTCTTGTTGAGCCTTATGCTCACGTTTGCAGTTAACAAGTTTTTGTAGATTATACGACTGATGACGGGTTTGATGACGAGGCTGCACCCCCTCCAGGGTTTACAGCCGAGTGGGAACCCTGCACGCCGCCGTAAATTGGGTGTTGCTAGTGCGAAGTATCCAGGGCATAGATGACTTTGCTTTTGCATAACTAGTGCTGAGAGCGTAGCTATGATGTATAGTTCTCTTTCCTTTCGTTAGTATTATAAAACTTCCTTTGTGCTTTTCAATAAAGACTTGGTATTGTAAATTGTTCTCGCCCTTTTCTTGGATACTGTTGGGTGTCGCATCGCACAACACCACCCAATGAGATCCTTGGAGGTCGGGATTCCGGTCCCACAGACATGGTATCAAAGCCACATTGGGAATAGTGTACTTGAAAGGAGCATATTTTAAAAAATTAGGATTTGAGTGAGGAATTAGCTATATGCCCTTATAAGGAGTATTATTAGTATAAGATATAAAGGTGGTAAACTAACTTACATGTTATAAATTCTGTAACGACGCTCCCACATCAGGAAAGAGGTAAGGTACGCCACCGTAAGTGGATCAATTGCGGTAAGCTCACCATGCGAGAGGTAGCATGGAAATTTTTCCGTGGTTTGGCACAGAAATGTTAATAGGAGTCTCTGAAGCTTTCTATTTTTCTGAGAACCTATGACATGCGGTACCCCAGCGTGCTTCAAAGTTAGTGGGAGCCCCCGTCCGGTGGTGTGTAACCTGATAGTATGCATGTCTAGAGCTATTCATGTTCTATGGGAGCATGCAAAACATGTATGCCCGAGCGTGTATAAGCCGGTTCGTGCGGGAGTCTTCGCTTTACAGATGTAGTACAACCATGTACCTGGAGACATGATCTCGCTCGAGGGCGACTCACACAAGAGTTGTATGCATTTACTTTCATATATATTATTGTGGCTGCATGTCGTGTTTCCCCGTGCCGCCCGTGAGGTGTGAAGGTGTTAAAGGGGATTGTTTGTCTTCTGCAGCATTGACTACGGTAGTGACCCGTGTAGAACATGTTTGCGAGTGAACGATAATAGGGCCACCTATAAACGTATCCGGAAATACCGGTTAGAATTTTTTTGGTGAGGCACGTAGTATCGTCAGTATCGAATTTGATACTTGACCATCCCCGAACGATAAAAATGGATGCATTATATTTTTCAAAGTCTGACTATCAGGTGCTGGTAGGTTTGGACTCGGCAAAATGAGTTTTGTTTCGACATTGGGTTAGCACCAAGATTCTTGATTTCTTGCTAAAGTTTGCTCAACTTTGCTAGGTTGTAATCTTGGTTAGATAGGAATAAACATAGGGTTATGCTATATGGATGAAAAGTTCTCGAAGACCTCTAAAACTTTTCTGTTGACCATTACGGCAGAAAGGCTTGATATTCTGTTCAAATTTGGGGTATGCTTAAACTGCTCCAGATAACCCTACCATTGTACCAGTTTCTGTATTTTTGCAATAACTCACTGTAGAAAAATTATCTGCCTTATTGTGACATATATATGAAAAGTACAGAAGCAGATCTACAGTTTTGTTATTTGATGTTTCTCCTGATTCGAATTTGAGGCAATTCAAATTTCGAGCTCAAAACATTGAACTGCAGGGCTGCTGTTGAACAACAGTCAGTTCATATGTCAAGTTTAGATAGCTCTAGCGTTTCATCCAGAATACTGACATGGTCATATATATACATTTCTAGAAAGCTTAGCAAGTCCTCTATTAACTTTATGTTGCACTCATGGCCTGAATCTTGGTGTAGCTGTGTTTAATTCCTATGGTTGCAAACTTGGTTCTGGCAGATCAGAACTTGAAACAGTTGGCACAGAGTTTCGAATTAGCGCACTAAACCTATGTAAAAAATGTTTCATGGCCGAGATCTTTTACCTCTGGATTGTTAAAGTGATGTTATACAATGTTTATTTTGTCATTACCTCTATATATAGTCATGATATACCTGTATAGATTGTGGACAATCACCACATATACAGGAAAGGTTCTGTCAAAATTTCCAGAAAATTTGGGTCAATTTAAACCTGTGTAGATTCTATTTCCTAGCTCACCAGGAGCTGTATGAGTACAATCTGGAAAGGTTATAAAGTGTAATACAACTTTTCTATTCAACCCAACCTCTCGTTCTGATATTTCCTGTAATAAAATTTTGAATTTATACAGGAAGGTCAGTTGAAACAGACTGTGATTACAACTCCAGTTTTAAAAATTTTCTGAAACTGTTGGGATTGGGAAACCTTGTCATTGTTCCAGTATCCTTTTCTATAGACGACGGATGTGATGATTCTATTACCAGACGGATGAATATTTTCCACTTGCGCTAGCCGTCCGGGCTTCCCAAGTATGCTGCGGGAAGTGCTCCAATAGTTTGGCTTCATCGAGATGCCATGCTATTGAGGCCGAGAAACGATTGACAGAGGCGTTCAGTCATGCACCATCTTGAAGACATCCCGGCTAGTCCATGTCATTATGGATGGGCTCCTTTCTTGGTTACTATCGAGGGAGCTCATTTGGAAGACACTTGGGCAACCGCAGCAGGCGAGGCGCTTATGAAACATTGCGAGCTTCATGAAGATGTCATGGCTGGGACTCAATTTGCCCTTATTCCGGTCCGTTGTATGTCTGGTATTTGTGGCAGCGTTGTATGGTTGCTGCCTATACACCGTATGGCGACACAACCTCGACGACACTGGGGACGTATGCGGCTGCATCCAATATGGTGGTTTCTACACAAGGTGCAATTATTCAGGAGAAAGTCAAAGCCCTGAGGCAAGCGACTAAGCGGGGAGATACCCTTGATTGTATCAACGAGAATCGACATTCGCTCCTAGCTCCAACAAATCACCGGCTAAATAAGTGCGAGAGTCAGCTGCATTACGCTCGCATTAGACTATGGATAGCTCATGCCGAACAACGGCAAGCTCGCAATGAACTGCAGCAAACTCATGGTGAGCTGCAAGCGAGTCAGTTAGAGGTGCAACAACAGCAGGAGCAGCTGTCGTTAGTCACCGAGGAACGAGACACAGCCATAGAGGCAGCTCAAAATTGGGAGTATGAGGCAGAACAACTTCAGGATAATGTGATTGAGGCCGAAGCACAATTGCAACTAGTGGTGTATCCACCAGCCCATGATATACCACAAAATATGGGTGAACAAGTGCCTTCGAATGACGAAGAGGAAGAAGACGATCTCGAGGAACTCGAGTACATCGAGTAAGACGTATTGGAGTGGGATGTGGCAGCACTTCTGCCATCACGGGGCAACGTATAGTTTAGTAGTTGCTCGTGTTTATTTTGTGGCCATGTTTGTATCATATTAAGAATAGCAGTGGGTATCTCTAAGATGGCAAGATGTGTATGACATCTCATGGGGGCCAAGTATGGTAGAGATGCACTTCCGTAGTGGGAGTCCATCGTTTTTTAGTACACTATTGTAAACTTAGTTATGAGATAATATATCTTGTATAAAGTTTGTACTTTATCAATATATGTGAATGTTATGCACTTATTCCCTTGTCAATAGTCGTGCTACTGAATAATGAAATGGATAAAGGAAAATAAAACATGTGCTGATTTTGCGTCATTTGAATGCAGAATGGTGCGTACACGCTCGACGCCTGAAATGGGAGGATAAAGTCGTGGTTGTGAGGATGAATCTCCATCCCAAGAGACAGCTGCGACACCGCAGCAACAAGTTCCTCCACCACCACCTCCTGAACTTCCAAGGAGTCTAGCAGAGGTTCTCGCCGTAGTGCTTGGCTCGCGCAACGAGCAAACAGAGTTACTGCGGACTTTGGTCCAGCATTCGTCCCGTCAAGGAGGGCGACCAGATGCAGGTCCACGACAACCTTCTCTGATTTCATACTCGGAATTCATTTCAACGCACCCGCCGGTCTTCATGGAGGCCGATGAACCATTGGAGGCGGACAACTGGCTCCGCTCCATTGAAGGGAAGTTCGGTTTACTAGGAGTGACTGAACATCAGATGACCCAATTTGCGGCCCAACAATTACAAGGGTCTGCTGGTGCGTGGTGGGCAAATTACCTTGCCACACGACCAGCCGTCTATGCCGCGAGCTGGGAGGAGTTTCGGGAGGCGTTTCACGCCTATCACATACCTCCCGGTGTTATGAGGAGGAAGCTTCAAGAGTTCCTGGAGCTAAAGAAAGGAGGAAGGAGTGCTTACGAGTACTCCAAGATATTCAACCACTTGGCCCAATATGCTCATGACCAAGTGAGTACTGAAGATCGGAAGCGGGAATGCTTCGATCGGGGTTTGAACCCTACAATGAAGGACAAGCTTGCCTTGTTCAACAACAGCAGCGTCAACAACATGGTCAATGCCGCGATCGTGCAGGAGGATGCTACTAGGAAGCTGTTCTCCGACAAGAAGAAAAGGAGTGCTCCGCAGGGCAGCGGAGGGGGTACTCCTTAGAAGTACTGCATGGTGTATCGATCACCATCGGGCCAGAGGTTGCAGCCGCCATCGAGACCACCAATGTTTCGTGGTCACCCATTCAACAGCGCCGGCTTTCACCTACAGCAGCAATAAGGGATGATTCCGCGTGCACCTCAAACGCCGCCGCGTGAACCGGGATTCCGTCCTCCATTCCGTGCCGGTCAGACCCCGTACACGTGTTATACGTGTGGACATACGGGGCACTTTGCCAAGGACTGCTCACAGAGTGAAGGACAGTCATTGTACCAAGGGGCAAACCAGCCTCGCAACCAGCCCAAGAAGCCAATCACCAGAACCGGCAACGTCCACCACCTCGCCATCGAGGACGTTCCAGAAGGCGCACCCGTACTCACGGGTACGTTATCTCTCATTGGTCATCCTGTGGTCATCCTTTTTTACTCTGGTGCTTCCCACAACTTTATTAGCAAGTCTTATGTCAATCAATACCAGTTGCCTATCATTTCCACAAAAACCCCATATATGATTTGTTCTCCGGGAGGAAAATTAGTAGCAGATAAGATGGTCCATAGGGTACCTCTTAATC
This sequence comes from Tuctoria greenei, assembly GCA_036927565.1. NCBI lineage: Eukaryota > Viridiplantae > Streptophyta > Magnoliopsida > Poales > Poaceae > Tuctoria > Tuctoria greenei. Next base: position 84,452,145 of record JAYESD010000010.1, read on the forward strand.
TGGCTGGGAACATATAACCTATCTCTCTCATTATATTGGAGCATCAGAAGTTAGATGTCATCTTAGGCATGGCATAGTTGCAATACAACGGTGCTATTATTGACATCATTCCTCGGATGATATATCTAAATTCTCCGGACCACTCTCCCCAAACTCTCACTCTTGAGAGTAATATCCACGTGACTCCAACTACTTATAACACTGAGGCCTGTAAACTCGAAGACATTCCTGTAGTATGGGAGTATTTAGACATTTTTCCCGAAGATCTTCCTGGTATGCCACCAGAAAGAGATGTCGAGTTTAAGATTGAACTTGTACCAGGAACAGTGCCAATCTCGAGAAAGCCGTATAAGATGGCACCTAAGGAACTTGCAGAACATAAAGAGCAACTAAAGGAACTTTTGGACAATGGTTTCATTCGTCCGTGTTCGTAACCTTGGGTTTGTTCTGCATTGTTCGTGGAAAGAAAGATAAAACATTGAGACTATATGTGGACTATCGTCAACTCAATGCAGCACGATCAAGAACAAGTATCCACTACCCCGTATCGATATTCTGTTCGATCAGTTGGTGGGTGCTTGAGTATTTTCAAAGATGGATATTCGCTCTGGTTAAGATCAGGGTTCGACCAAAGGATATACCTAAGAAAGCATTCTCGACGAGGTATGGATTATATGAGTACTTTGTCATGTACTTCGGATTAACCAACGCACTGGCCTATTTCATGTATCTCATGAATTCGGTGTTCCTGCCGGATTTGGACAAGTTTGTCGTGGTCTTCATCGACGACATCTTTGTGTACTCAAAATTCGAAGAAGAACATGCACAACATTTGCACATCGCGCTTCAGTGATTGCGGGACCACAAGATGTACGCTAAGTTCAGCAAATATGAGTTATGGATCAACCAAGTGCCATTCTAGGGCACATCATCTTTGTCGAAGGGATTTCGGTTGATCCAAGGAAATTTAAACAAGTACTCAAATGGGAGTCCCTAAGTCTGTGCATGAAGTTCGAAGTTTCCTGGGTTTAGCAGGATATTATCGGAGGTTCTTCCCAAGCTTTTCCAAGATAGCTAAACCAATGATGGAACTTCTGAAGAAAGTAAAGAAATATGCATGGACAAAGGAATGTGAGGAGGGTTTTCAAGCATTAGTAAAACACCTCACAACAATCCCAGTATTAGCCCAACCAGACACAACTAGGTCTTTTGATGTTTATTGTGACACATCTGGCATTGGTTTGGGTTGCATTTTAATGCAAGACAGAAGGGTGATCGCTTATGGATCCCGACAACTTTGGAACCGCAAGCAGCATTATCCGACTCATGATCTTGAGCTCTCTGTCGTGGTGCTTGTATTAAAGATGTGGAGAAGCTATCTCTGGGGCCACCTAGTACATCTCTACACCGATCACAAAAGCTTGAAGTACATCCTCACCCAGAAGGATTTGAATATGCGACAGCGAAGATGGTTGGAATAAATCAAAGACTATGAAATTGAGATCCACTACCATCCCGGAAAGGCAAATGTAGTCGCAGATGCGCTAAGTCGCAAGTCCCATATCAATAACCTTTCTATCACCTTGATAGAGGAAGAAGAACCGGGTCTCTACTTGGTTTCGTATGGGGCGCTCTACAATCTAGCCCTCATTCCTACCATAAGGGAGGAAATTGTGGAGGCTCAGAAGGAGGATAAGGGCATATAGCATATTCGCCAGAGAATGAAAAAGGGGGAAATGAAGTGTTTCCGAGGCGACGATGACGGTACCATCTGGTTCAAAGACTGCATCATGGTACCCCGCAATGTGGGACTTCAGAAGAAAATTTTGGATGAAGCTCATTCGTCCAAATATTCTATTCATCCAGTGAGTAACAAATTGTACCAAGACTTGAAGAAGAAATTTTGGAGGACTCGGATGAAGAGGGAAATAGCGAAGTATGTATCCGAATGTGATACATGTCGACTAGTGAAAGCCGACCATCTAAAGGCAGTCGGACAGCTACAACCCTGACGCATACCGGCCTGGAAATGGGAGGACATCAGCATGGATTTCATTGTTGGATTACCTCTCACCATTCACAAACACGACTCGATTTGGGTGATAGTCGACCGACTCACCAAGTTGGCCCACTTTATTCTGGTTAATGTTAGATGTGTGGCACGACAATATGCAGAGTTGTATATTGCCAGGATCCTATGCCTACACGGAGTACCCCGCACTATCATATCAGATTGTGGAACCTTATTCGTTGCTCGATTTTGGGAGCAGCTCCACACATCTTTGGGTACCAATTTGATTCGAAGCTCAGCTTACCATCCACAGACTGATGGTAAAAAAAAAACAAGTAAACCATGTGCTAGAGGATATGCTCCACGCCTATGCCATTCACCATTGTAAGAATTGGGATGATCATCTACCATTGGCAGAGTTTTCATACAACAATGGTTATCAGACTAGCATACAAATGGCACCATATGAAGCTCTTTATGGCCGAAAGTGCCGCACACCTTTGAACTGGTGTGAATCCGGTGAACGAGTAACATATGGTATAGACTTGGTAAAGGAAGCCGAAGAACGAGTACGAGTTATTCAAGCCAACCTCAAGGTTGCTCAATCTCGTCAGAAAAGCTATGCGGCCAAACGATGTCGAACCCTTCACATTGATATCGGGGGTCACATTTACCTTCGTGTATCCCCAATGAAAGGGATTCATCGCTTCTGAGTCAAAGGGAAGCTAGCTCCACGTTTCATCGGACCATTCACAATAAGTGAGCAATGCGGAACTGTAGCCTATCGACTAGAGCTGCCAGCGTCGCTTTCAGGGGTCCACAATGTGTTTCACATTTCACAATTGAGAAAATGTGTCAAGGCCGCTGCGGAAGTACGTATGGAGGATTTGGAAGCTCTTCAACCAGATCTTACTCACTCTGAGCATCCAACTCAGATAGTGGATGAGAAGACTCGTACCACAAGAAACCGCACCTGGCATTTCTACAAGGTCTAGTGAGGAAACCACACCGCCGATGAAGCAACGTGGGAAAGCGAGGAATATCTTAGAACCAACTATTCAGACTCCTTAATGTTATATGTTCATTAGATCTTTTTCTTTTATCCTTCCTTTTGTAATCTCGAGACAAGATTCTTTTAGGGGGGGGGGGGAATGTAAAATCCCACATTTTCCTTTATCGGTACCCTGCGTACCGAATACCCCTTGGGGCTGCAAAAAGATCAAAGGAACTTCACTTGTCTGAGTTGAAGACCTCCGAAGGTCCCACGTGTCATATGGGACCGGACCTGCCTCCCTTCTATGGTTAGTCCCAGTGCTGCCACGTGTATCCTGCAACCGGAGCTACATCCCACATATGGGAAAGCTCCGGGCTAAATACCTGTGCAGCACCCCCAGACCTAACCCCCGATAGAGGGAAGCTCTAGTACTAACACGTGTACAACAGCACCGGACCTACCCGTCCCAGATGTAAAGTACCGGAGCTGCCACGCGTCCAACTGCCGGACCTTCAACTTCAACAAGAAGACTGGTGGACCCCCAATGGCTCGAACCTTCAAGGGGCAACTAAAGAGTTCAATACCCGATTAAGTGTCATTAATACCATCTTAATGACACACGATCGAAGGGCCCTTAATACCAGTAACGGCACTGTCAAGGCGCGTTACCACACTATTAAGGGTAATCAAGCCCATTAATTGTGTATTAAACATTAGTAGCTGCCAGGGCCACATGTCGGGCTAGGCTAACGATGTAACAGTCAGTCCTTGTAATATAAAAGGACTGGCCGAGCGATACACAGGGAGACACTTGGAGACTCTTGGAGACTCTGCTCTAACACAAGCCCACAAGCTCTCAGACGCTCAATACAACAACTACACACCCCGTGGAGTAGGGTATTACGCTTAGGCAGCCCAAACCACGTAAATCCTCATGTGAACTTGCCATCGTGTTCTGAATCTCTGCACGCCCACAACTGAACTACAAACTCCGCGGTCTGCAAACTGTAGTACCAGGAGAATTGTTGGAACCAAAATCTGATAGCTGGCACGCCAGGTAGGGGGCGCCCGAGATTCAAGGATGGTGAACTCTACTGCTGGATCGTCCAACGGCAACACTACTGCGCAACCTACTGGAGGTAACCCCTCCAACATGCAGCAGCCAACAGGTGTTGTGGCTCCAGTGGCAGTCATGCCACCACCGCCAACGTGTGCACCGACGAATCAAGTTGGACAGCGAGATGGGTGATCCGCGTCGTTCACTACATCGGCGAACAACAATCCCGAACACACGCTCCATGCTACGCGTGCTCTTGTCCAACGCCCACCGCCTCCAGGAGCATCCTAGGGTGCAATGGAGCAGTGGAGAGCTGATGTGGAACATTTGGATGCAGCAGCAGCCGATCGCATCAGCAACCAAGGTCCTCCCCCCTTGGTGCGGGCCCCATTGCAGCATTGTACTGTGTTGGGTAGACTTGGTCCGCATGCTTCACAACGTAGGAGGCATGCTGCGTCTCGACAGGCGATGTCGCTGCCTTCCGGGGCGCGACGTACCCACACGGTAACCAGGCTTTCAACTCATGACCTCCGGGCGGAGCTTGATCGTCATTACTGTTAACAGGACGATCGCGTTCACATCGAGCGTGCTCGCGAGAGACGAGAGGCTCGGGACTGTCCTGCTACCGAGGGAGTAGGATGAGCCTGTTCTGCCCTTGCCATGCGCCTTCGCATGGTCAAATGGCTGCAGAAATTCCGGATTCACCCGCCGGAGAAATTTGACGGGACTGTCAATCCCGATGAATTTCTTCAAATGTACTCCACCGCTATCCTTGCGGCTGGAGGCAATGAGGCCGTAATGGCCAATTATTTCCCTGTGGTCCTGGTTCATGAGCCTCCCGCCCGACTCTATCAACAGTTGGGCAGAATTGTGCCAACAGTTCACTACCAACTTCGGGAGTTCATACACCCGACCAGGCACTGAACTGGATGTTTTTGCTGTCAAGCAGAAGGGGGGAGAGTCCCTGCGATCCTTCATGCAGAGGTTTTCCCAGGTATGAATCACCATACCTTCTATCCCAAGCTCTTCTGTTATTGTGGCATTTAGACAGGTCGCACGAGACAAGAAGATGCTGGAGAAGCTAGCGACCAAGGAAGTCACCAGTGTCATAGAACTCTTCAGCTTGGCAGAAAAGTGCGCCAAAGCCGCGGAGGGCCATGAAATGCACTCCCAACCACCTATGGAGGACAAAAAAAAGTTCTCCAAGGGTGAAACCACTACCTCCATGAGTGGTAAGAATAAGAAAAAATCCAACAGCAAGAAGAAGTCGTCGACCGGCACACCTACAGCCCCTCCTGCCATAGCTCCGGGTGGTCGGGGGCCACGCCACGAGAAACGACCTCGGCCATCATCTGAAGATGGTGGCAGCTCCAAGATGTAGTGTCCCATACACAAGACGAACAACCACAACTTGGAAGGCTGTCGAGAGGTCCAGAACCTGACCGAGCGCTACAACAAGGGTTGGGAAGAAGTTCCTTTTCGTCAAAGGGAAGGAAAACAAAAAGTCGACGAAGCTCTAGCTAAAGAGGAGTTAGGCTTTCAAGACCCCAAAAAGGTCCAGAAGGCTGTTTACACCTCCGTTGACGATGACTCTGATGTCTCCAACAACGAGCGTCAAAAGTCCATGATAACCATCTTTGGTGGTTCGCGGGACATCACCTCCCACCGTGTCCTCAAGACAATGCGGCGGGACATGGCCTCTGTAGCTCCCACTGCTAGGCGGAGCCACACCGGAAGTGGATGGACACTGCCATCACCTTCGATTCTTCAGACTACCCGTGGAACATGATTGGAGCTGGCCAACTCCCACTGATGGTATCTGCGACCATCAACAACATCGAGCTCCACCACGTAATGGTGGACGGAGGTTCGAGGCTGAACCTCATAAGCTTCAAAGCTTTCGACAAGCTTCAGCTCCGACCTTCGGATCTTCGCCCCTCCTAACCTTTCTCTTGAGTAGGTCTGGGGGCCATAACTCCACTCGGTGCCATTACTCTCCTGGTGACCTTCGGGACTCGGGAGAATTACCGGACTGAGAAGTTGGTCTTCGACGTGGCGCAGATAAACTTACCATTCAACGCCATCTTTGGCAAGCCAGCCTTGTACAAATTCATGGTTGCTGCTCATTATGGCTATTTGGTGTTGAAGATGCCTACACCAGCAGGTGTTCTCCAGATCCGTGGAGATCGCACCGCCGAAGTTACTGCTCTGGAAGAACTCCATGCACTAGCTACAGCGCAGGAGGAAGAATCCGGAAAGGAGCAAGCTCCAAAACCCCCGAGCATTCGTCATCAAGGCTCAACCTCTGGACCTCGTGTGCAACCAAGCGGCGACATTGACATTCCCATCAAAGTCGTCCAAATTGGTTCCAACGCTGCTCAGACCATCCGTATATCGGGAGGACTGAATGACAAATAGGAACTCGCGCTCATCACTTTCCTCCAGGCTAATGTCGATGTGTTTGTCTGGCAACTGTCACAAATGCCTGGGATCCCTAGGGAAGTGATCGAGGACAATCTGAAGATTTATCTCGATGCTCGGCCTGTACATCAGAAGCCTCAGAAGCAATCAGTAGAGCGACAAAACATTATACGACAAGAAGCGAAGAAGTTGCTCGAAGCTGGATTCATCCGAGAAGTCTTCCACACAAAATGGTTGGCAAACCAAGTCGTTGTACCTAAGGCCGGCGGGAAGCTTCGGAAGTGTATCGACTATACTACACTGAATAAGGCATGTCCTAAGGATCCATTCCCACTACCTAGAAAAGATCAGATAGTGGATTACACCTACGGGTGTGAATTACTGTCTTTCCTAGACGCATATTTTGGGTACCATCAAATCAAAATGTCTAGGGAAGATGAAGAGCATACTTCCTTCATCACAGTAGATGGATTATATTGTTACACTGCCATGCCATTTGGTCTCAAAAATGCTGCTTCAACATTTGTACGAGGTATGTACAAAACTTTTGGAGAGCTCATCAGAGATGTAGTGGAAGTGTACGTCGATGACATCATCGTCAAGATCAAGAACAAGGAGTCATTCCTTGACACCTTGCAAGCTGTCTTCGACAAGTTGCATCACACGCACGAAGCTAAATCCGGACAAGTGTGTCTCCGGGGTTAGCTCCGGAAAACTTCTTGGCTTCTTGGTGAACCACCGAGGAATAGAAGCAAATCCAGCGAAGATTAAACTATTGAAGTCATGCGGCCACCAGCCCGCGTCAAGGACATCCAGAAGCTGACTGGATGTCTCGCTGCCCTCAGCCGGTTCATCTCAAGACTGGCGGAATGGGTGCTACCCTTCTTCATGTTATTTAAGAAGTCCGGACCATTTCAATGGTCTGAAGAAGTAGAAAAGGCATTCCGGGAGCTGAAGCAGCTCCTCACCACTCTACCAACCTTGGTAGCTCCGAATCCTGGCGAGCCACTTCTGCTTTACATTTTGGCAACTGAAGAAGTTGTCAGCATAGTCCTGGTTGCGGAAAGACCAGAACCATCTTCAGTTTAGGAATCCAGACCCCTTCGGGAGGGTCCGAAGCTACCTGAAGACGAGTCTGGGTCCCAGCTCCAAGACCCGGATCCTCAAGGCGAGATGCCAGAGGATCAACTTCTTTCAAATGAAGAAGTTGTTGTTGCTGAGCAACAAGATTCGGACCCCTCCTAGATGGTCCGGGTCACTGCAAATGAAGCTCCGGGTTCTTCAAGCAAGAACCTGGAGGTCCCCGACAAAAGTTCGGACCCCTCCGAGAGGGTCCGGGTTGATGAGGAGGAAGCTCCGGGCCCCTCCGGGAGGGTCCAGACAGTCCAACGCCCTGTGTACTTCATTAGTGAAGTACTCCATGATGCCAAGACTCAGTACTTGGAGGTACATAAACTGCTCTACACAGTTCTTATTTCTTCTAGGAAGCTCCAACAGTACTTCCAAGCTCACAAGATTTCAGTGGTAACTTCGTATCCACTGCGTGCCATCTTGCAAAACCCCAACTCTACTGGGAACATTGCAAAGTGGGTAGCGAAATTGGCCGAGTTCTAACGTGAATTCGTCCCAAGACAAGCGATCAAGAGTCAAGCATTGGCGGACTTTGTAGCGGAATGGACCCCCTCTCCATCAAATCCTTGGGCCCTAGTGAGCAGAAGCCAGAACCCAAGGTTCCGGTCTTCACTGAGCTTCACTGGACTCTTTACTTCGATGGTTCCGTGTAGAAGCAGGGGGTCGGAGCTGGAGTCCTTCTCCTCGCTCCGACCGGGGAGAAGGTCAAATACATGGTTCACCATGACTTCAAGGCGACCAACAACATGGCGGAGTATGAAGCACTAATCTATGGGCTCAAGGTGGCACTATCATATGGTGTCAAGCAGCTCGTGGTAAAGGGTGATTCACAACTCGTCATAAAACAAGTCAAAGGTGAATGCTGCTGCAATAACCCTCAACTAGCTGCATAACTATTTGAAGTCTAGGAGCTTCAAAAGGACTTCGACGTCCTGGATCTTTGCCATGTCCAGCGTATCAACAATGCTGAAGCCGATGAACTCTCGATGAAGGCTTCAACCTGAGCTCCGACACCCGACAGAACCTTCGTCCGGAGATTGTCAAGACCAACAGCTCAGCCTACCGAACTAAGCGAAGGGGGCAAGACCACCACCTTGAAGCTGGCGGTCCCGATGGCCCTGTTACCATGGCGTCCATCAAGGGTCGTAGGTGCTGTCGACAGCTCTGAGCAACCCAGCACGCAAGACTCAAATTCTCAAGTTAGCTCTGATGCATGGATCTCGGAGATTCGGAGCTACTTGAAAGACAATTTCCTTCCTAAACACAATGTATCCGCTGACTGGATAGTTAGATTGGCTAAAAGATACACACTGGTAGAAGGGGATCTCTATCGGCGTGGTGCCAATGACGTCCTAATGCGGTGCATTACAAGGGAAGAAGTCCGCGAGCTCCTCGCGGAAGTCCATGGAGGTGAGTGCAGAACCACGCGTCTTCCCGCACGTTGGTTGGTAAAGCCTTCCGGCATGGTTTTTACTAGCCTACAACACTCCAGGATGCAACCGAGCTAGTGAAGAAATGCGATGCTAGTTCCATGCAAAGCAAATTTACACACCAGCTCAACCCCTATAAATGATACCTCCTACATGGGCATTCGCTGTGTGGGGGATGGATATCTTGGGACCTTTCCCAATAGCCATCGGGGGTTACAAGTTCCTGTACGTTGCCATTGACAAGTTCACCAAATGGCCGGAAGCAACTCCAATTGTGACAATAAACAAGCAATCAGCTATCAACTTCTTGCAATCCATAGTATGCAGATTTGGAGTCCCAAATAAGATCATAACAGACAACGGGACCCAATTCACAAGCTCTACATTCCAGGGATATTTCAAAGACCACGGCATTCAGGTCAGCAACGCTTCTGTAGCTCACCCAGCAAGCAATGGCCAAGCTGAGAGAGCAAATGCAGAAATCCTAAAAGGACTCAATACGCGCACATATGAGGGCTTGAAAAAACATGGAGCCAACTGGATTGAAGAGATTCCGCCCACACTGTGGGCCAACAAGACAACTCCAAACCAGTCAATTGGAGAGACATCCTTCTTCCTGGTGTACGGAGCTAAAGCTATCCTTCCTCCGAAAATCACCTTGGGGTCACTCCGGGTCCGGACCTTCGATGATGCCACGCAGGACCAGCTCCGGCGTGAAGACCTTGACCTTGTTGAAGAGGGAAGGTGCTGAGCAGCAGTTCGGAAAGCCCGATACCACCGAGCTCTTCGGCTCTATCACCAAAGGCATGTTCACAGCCGACAGCTCGAGGAAGGCGATCTAATGCTACGGAGAATACAAACTCGAGAAGGGTTAAACAAACTCTCCCCCAGCTGGGAAGGACCCTTTCGAGTGATCAAAGTATCCCGTCCCGGATGCGTTCGCATGGCAACCAAGGATGGGACACCTCTCCCTAATCCTTGGAACATTGAGCACCTCCGTATGTCCTACGCTTAATATCACAGTGGTGAGTCTGTAGTTACATGTGATGTATGTTATAGAGTCATTGTACAGAGTCGGGTAGCTCCTTCGGGAGAACAGCCGGACCTTCCCCAGAAGGTCCGCAATGTTCAGGCAACACTTTTCACAGTCTCAGAACTAAAAGTGTACCTAGCTACCTTGGGTCAAATGAGAAACACAACACACATAGTCTGGTTCCGTACCCTAAGAGTGTACTTGTTTCCCCTGTACCCCGGACCTATAATGAAATACATCATTGTGTGAAAACAGACTCCACGTGCATATATTTTGTACAGGCTCAATATTTTTTATTTTTCTCTTTCTTGTCTATAACGAAGTTGTGTAATTCTTAAGAAACTTTAGCTCGACCAATTCATATATAATTCAAGTTGCATTGTCAATTCTTCTGGGTCTAAACATTGTTCATGATCTACTCATCTAAATGCCGCCAAGCCAATCTAGGTCCGGAGTGTGCTATCAACTTAGCCTGGTCCTGCACCCTAAGTACGCCACTCTACCTACACCCTGACAGGCCAAAGTAAGGCGAGTCCAAAAATGATCAGACTTGGAGAAAACAAGCCAGTGCACTTGATAGTAAGCTGCAAACGAGTTATAGATGAGAAACGTATTTTACTGTTTTCTTTGACTTCAGTGTACAGGAAAAATAAAGATCTCATGATGATGGTGAATGAATCCGGTGCTATCAAAGCTCTGACACCTCCTAAGGTGGCCCGTTGTCGATGTTTCAAACATTGATAGTAGGCATCGCCGGAGCTACTAAGTTCCAACAAATCAAGGGGGCCAATCGTCATCGTGAAGAAAAGATGGTGGGGAGACTCCCCAGTGGGGTCTGCTGTCGACGCACCGCGTGTTGACAGTGGTCGCTGCCGGAGCGACCAAGCTCCAACAACCCCAGAGGTCTAACTTTCGAGGCTCTACGTGTTGACAAGGGTCATTGTCGGAGCTACTAAGCTCCGACAACTTTAGGGGGCCCCTACTATCGATGACTTCATACCTACAAGCTACAAGTTCGAAGCACAAAAGTCTTCAACAAAATGCTACATCCTCTTGGTACATGTTCACAATCAAATTGTGTACATCTACCAGGGGGCCAAGTGAGACAAAGGTGTCGAAGAAAAAAATGAAATTCATAAAATTCTTGGTTTTTGTTAATCTGGAGACAAGAGATTACAAAATCGGAGAATAAGAAGAGAAGATACAGGCGGGAGCTACAAAGAGAATGTCCTAAACCCTATGGAAGAATGAGGCGACCTTCAGGGCAACCTCCGACACACTGGCCTTAGCAGCATCTCCCTCTCATTCGATGGGACCTTCAAGCATCGGGACCAGTGGGAAGTGAGGATCCCGGCTTGTGTAGAACGTCAGCATGTACTCTATGACGTTCTTCGCCAGGGATTGTCCTTCGGTTTCCAACTTGTCCGCGTTGACATCGCCCATCTTGGTGAGCTTGTTGCCCGCCGAGCTCAACGTCTACAACACCTGGTCCAGCTCTGGCTCTAGACCATCCGGACGCACGGGACTAAAACCCATCAGCGTGAGCGTGTCATTGGCTTTGCCCAAGAAGTACCAAACTTGTTTGGACTCCGCAGCCCTTGAGCCTTGCACCTCTCCCAAGGATCTCTTGGTCGCCGCAAGCTCCGAATCCTCACGGGCAAGGCGCTCGACCTCCTTGGCGTTCTACTAAATATTTTCAGCAACCCGCCTTTCGAGTTTACCGAGCTCCTCCTCCCGGAGGTGGATCTTGTTCCGGCGGTCGACCAGGTCCTTCTCCTAGTCCCACACTTTCTTCTCCATAAAGGCAATTTCATTCTCCCTCCTGTTGAGGTCCTGTCCTTGCTGCCATGCCTTCTTCTCCTCTTTCTCGCAGCGCTCCTCCAGCTTCTTGGTGCGCTCCCCGAGACTCTTGTCACCCAGAGTCAGCCTCTGAGTAAGCTCCTCCTCCCTCTTCATGAGGTCATCACGAAGCTCTAGGAGTTTTTGCTCTTCATCTTCGAGCTTTCTCTCCAGCTCTTCAAGTGCCTCCCGGCCCTTGACAAGGCCATCGTGGATGGCGCTGAGCTTCTTTTGGCAGTCATTCGCTGCTTCATTAGCAGCCACGACCTGTTCGTGGATGACACGAGACTGGATATCAAGGGATCGCGTCATGCTTTCCCTCTCATCCAGCAGCTGCCCCAGCAGTCCAACCGGACCTTCTCCCTTTTCACCCAAACCTGGAGCTTCAACCTTCGGGGCTGGTGCCGCTGGTACATCTTCATTCCCATGGTCCGACGCTAACACGGGAGCTTCAGGGGATGACTCGATGTCAAGGAATACGACAGCTGGCGCCGGAGCTGCCACGACCTCAGCCACCTATTGGGGCGGCGCTGGAACTGGAGCCGGAGCTTCCGCCTGCACAGCATCAGCCGCTGTTGCAGGAACCAAAGCTTTAGCCCTTTCTTGGGTACCCTGTGGATGAAGGACGAAGAAACTCAGAATATGATTACAACAAAACAATCAACTGAGGTAAAAAACCAAATTTACCATGGAAGGCTTCCGCTCCAGCTAGCGCGGAACCTCTTCACCGGACGCTCAGGACTGGACCCTGTCGCCACTGGTGTAGTAGCTCCCGAAGGCTCCACGGAGCTTGCTGCCGCCGTCGGCATCGTCTTGGTTGAGGACCCCCTCGACTGAGATGGACCTTCGGACCTAGAGCCCTCAACTGCCCTGGTACTGGAGCCACATGGTCAGAGCTAGGGTCCCGGGGAGATGCCGATGCTGGAGTGGTTACCACCGTCGAAGACCTCCTCCACCAGGGAGAAGGATTTGTCGTGGAAGGAGCAGGTCTGACGGACCTCCAGTCAGAATGCTTCAACTTCCTCTTGCGGCTTGAGGGCTCGACCAACTGCTTGCCCTTGCCTACGACTTCAACTATTTGTCTCAGGTCAGAAGGGGGACCACCCTCGGAAGCTCCGGGAATCGCCAACCTGGTGGTCGAACGCCTCTCAACTTCACTAAGGTCGTCAAGAACCAGCATCTTCCATCGAAGATCCTTGCTAAACGTCGCCTCCATGTTCAGAGGGAGGAAAGCCGCCCGTGGAGTCAAGTCATCGCCCTTGACGTCGATGTCGTGATGGAAATTCTTGAGGCGACTATCGAAAGCTGCGCCTTCCAGGTTGGACTTCAAACAGGTCTCGATCTGGTCATCATCCATCATGCTGTTGAGGGCCCAGGAGAGCTTCTCCCTCTTCTTCAGCGGAGCCCACCTATTGACCAAGAAGTTTCAAAAGACCGCCTAGGGAGTCACCCCTCCTTCCACATTGGCAGATCCTGGTCAGGGAAGGGTTGAAGGCGTCTGATAGCACCAAAACTTTGCTCCAAGCTTCAGTGTCAACATTGGGGAGGCCTCCGGGCAGCTCCAGCTTCTTGTGCTCCTCTGCCATGATGACAATCCAATCATTCTTCCAATTGTCGGATGGGAATGACCTCAAGTATGTGTACAGGCACTTTTTGCGCTTCACAAAATAACTAAAGCCAAGGTACTCGTCACTCTTGTCGGTGGTGTGGATAGTGAAGAAGGTGCGAAAGAGCTTGATGCAGGGGGAGTACCCACCCACATCTCGCAGAAGTGGACGAAGGTGGACACGAGAGGAATGGAGTGAGGACCGAGGTGGTACAACTGCAGACCATAAAATTCTAGCAGCATCAAGAGAAATGTGGAGAAGTGTGGGATTAGTCCCACCATGGCGTACGCGGAGAAGTACACCATATCGCCAGCATGCTCCTTCTTGAACGGGAGCTTGCCAGCGTGGACCAGGTGTTTGAAGGAGTCGCTGGACCACCCTATGAGGGTCCGAACCTTCTTCAAATCACCGTCGGTTGTAAGACAGCTCTTGCAGAAACCCAACTCCATCGCAGCACAGCGGGACGAGAGATGAAAAGCAAGTGAAAGTTTGGAGGATTAGAGCACAAGTTCAAATGAAGGCGTAAAGAATCCCCAAACGGTGCGCGCTTTCCTTCTTAAGTATGACCTCCCAATGCTTGGATGGAAACCGCAAAGGGGCCGACGATACAGTTTGAAAACTTCATCGTGCGAGTGACAAGAGGGGCCTGGGGCCACCCCGACAATCAAGTCGAGGTCCTTACCCCAGGTGAACAGTTGTCATGATGAAAGGCGGGAAGCTCGAGGGCGGCGGCCTGACTGGGCCTGCGGAACCAATATGGTTTTCGTATCCGGAACCGGCGATCTTCAATTGTGTGACATTCGCACACTCAGATCTTACCTATCGCATCCTGGATATGCCACATGGCGATGGTCTAACTGTGAACTAACATCAATGGAACATCCAAAGACCCTTGAAGATACAGCTCAAAAACCGAAGGATGGACTCACCTCTGGCAGAACGACTTCATCCAAAAGGTCTCTCCCAGAGATGGGCCCAGGGGGCCACCGTCGGTACCCTGCGTACCGAATACCCCTTGGTACTGCACAAAGAGCAATGGAACTTCACCTGCCTGAGTTGAAGACCTTCGAAGGCCCCACGTGTCATACGAGACCGGACCTGCCTCCCTTCTATGGTTAGTCCCAGTGCTGCAACGTGTATCCTGTAACCGAAGCTACATCCCACACATGGGAAAGCTCTGGGCGAAATACCTGTGCGGCACCCCTAGACCTAACCCCCGATAGAGGGAAGCTCTGGTGCAACCACTTGTACAATAGCGGCAGATCTACCCGTCCCAGACGTAAAGCTCCAGAGCTGCCACGCATCCAACCGTCGGACCTTCAACTTCAACAAGCAGACTGGTGGACCTCCAAGGGCTCGGACCTTCAAGGGGAAATTAAAGACTTCAAGACCCGTTTAAGTGTCATTAATACCATCTTAATGACACACGATCGAAGGGCCCTTAATACCAGTAACGGCACTGTCAAGGCGCGTTACCACACTATTAAGGGTAATCAAGCGCATTAATTGTGTATTAAACATCAGTAACCGCCAGGGCCACATGTCGGGCCAGGCTAACGATGTAACGGTCAGTCCTTGTACTAAAAACGAACTGGTCGAGCGATACACAGGGAGACTCTTCGAGACTCTTCGAGACTCTTGGAGACTCTTGGAGACTCATGGAGACTCTTGTAGACTCTTTGAGACTCTTCGAGACTCTACTCTAACACAAGCCCACAATCTCTCAAACGCTCAATAAACCAACTACACACCCCGTGGAGTAGGGTATTATGCTTAGGCGGCCCGAACCACGTAAATCCTCGTGTCAACTTGCCATCGTGTTCTGAATCTCTGCGCGCCCACAACCAAACTACAAACTCCGCAGTCTGCCAATGATAGTACTAGGAGAATTGCCGGAACCAAACTCCGACATCCTTCATATAAGGTTCAGTTGTAAGTTGGTTATCAACCCTAATGGAGACCAATTATAGCTATGCTTATGAGTTTGATCTCATCAAATCTTTTCTTCCACTCATCCTTATATTTTATTAACATGAGGAATGGACTTCACCAATAATCTTAGATAAATTCTTTTGACCTCTCTTCAAAGTTTGGAATTATTTGAATGGAGGATGCTAGGTCAAATTAATATGCAGTAATCAATATATATTCAAATAAATTACAAATTGAATATGCTACTGTACAATTGGCCCTTTCAAAAATATTCAATTCTGAGGCCATAAATTTTTCTATGGTTTCCTAAAATTCCAAATAGATTTCCTGCAAAGTTTCAGAAATTCTGAACTCCATTTGCTATTTTATTTAAGACACTTAGCAAATTTAGACCATATTATGAATTCAAATTTTGAATTCTGTTCAACCTTATTGAACATCAAGATTTGAACATAACATCATGGTCAGCATGACTTGCTTGACTTATCCTCAAAGTTTAAAAATTTGTGGAACTCAATTGCTATTTAATTCAGTGACACCATTGAATTTCATCCAATTTCAAATTCAAATTTGAAATTCAATTGAACTTGCTCCAATTCGAAATCCATTTGCAGAATCAAATTCCAAATATTTTCTTTGGCCTCTCCACAGAAATCTAGAATTTTGAATCATGTTTGGTAGGAGAATTGATGTTACAAAGAGGGGAAGACGATAAGAGGAGGTGGGCCCACAGTCAGCCTGACCTACTCGAGTGCAACCCACGGGGTGCTCTGTATCCAGCTCTCCTCGCCGATCGACGCCGGCAGCGCACGACACCGTGATGCAGCATGCAACCACCGAGCTCCCTGCTTGCTTGTGCTGTGGCGCGCTCCCCTCGTCCCTCCGTCCCTGTAAATAACCCCCCTTGGCTGTCGCCGTCGAACTCCACCACGGTTTCGCGCCATTGCCGCCGCCTCTGTTTGTCGAGCATTCGTCGACGATTGAAGCCATTTCTCACTGAGCTGTAAGTAGATAAAAGGTTTTTCACAACATCCTCTACGTTTTCCATTTGGTCCTTGATCGTGACAAAGCTTCTGCTTGGGTTATTTTGAAGTGTTCCGGTCGCCGTCAAGGAAGCCGCCGAGAACCTTCACTGTCTCACCGTCGAGATCCCGTTCTAGGCTGTTTCCAGCTTCGATCCTTTACGCAAAAAGGTTTTCAATCCTCTCTAGTTTATACTCACAAAATTTAAGCCTACGCCATGAAGTGTAGCTCAAGTTCTTACTCGATAACCGAATGATTTTTCAATAGAACGGCGAGGCTTCACGCTTAAATTCGTTTCATTCTTGCAATAATCCTTTAATCCAGTTAGCAGATAGCTTATGTATGACCTGACGAAGCTCCCTGCCCAAGGACCCTGAAAGTTATCAACCGAGCACCTTAGATTTCGAGATTTCGCGGCCGCCGGTTGAAAAACCATACTTCGCCATCGAACTCAGCTTTACCAGCGATGTCACCCCGTTCTAACCCCCAAATCATCATCCTGGTGCTTCCAAGAACATTCCCAACCTTGTCATGAGCCTATTGTGCCATTTCCGAGCGTTTCCGACGATCCCTGAAACCCTAGCTCCGCCATCACCATCGCACCGCCGTCTCCGGCCATCGCCGACTTGATTGGAGCCCACCATCTGCTTGCGCGGTCGATTTTATGGTTAAGCGGTCAAGGCGAGGCCGGAAGGAGGTAGATGCAACCTAGTCCGGCGAAGCACCGCCACGGTTCCAGCGAGAGACGCCGCCGCTCGGGAGGTAGACGAAGGGTGCGGGTCCCACCTGTCAACGACACCCCTCTCGCGCGGGATCTGCTGTGAACGCGGATCCGGTGTGGCTGCGCGGGTTAACCCCATGGCTCCCGGTGTGGCTCAGTTCTGATTGACCGATTCAAATGAAGTGGGACCGGCCCCGTTATTTGAAATTTCCAATAGGAAAAATAAATCCAGATTTCAATCCAAACTTGGAAAATCCATAACTTCCAGTAGAATTATTCAAAAATTCCCAAATAAATTTTGTTAGAACCAGCATGAATAATACTTTCCAGTGGTGCACTTGAATTTGTATGAAAGCCATCGAAATTTCTCTCTATGTCACATAACCAAAATGCTTAAAGAATTCATTCCTACAGTTCTACTAATTGAAAATTCCCAATTTTGGTGAGAACCCTATTATTAATACAATTGATCTCCAGTAAAAATTTCAAGTACATTGGACTTGAATTACTGAGTTGATCAATATTCCAAATCTCTATGCAGTTATAAATTGAGAAAAATGGAAAAATCAATTTCCAGAAATTTCCCCAAAGTTGCAAAATCAGTTTCTCCCTGTAGGAAGCTTAGAAAATAGTGAAACAAATTTTCCTAGAACCAGTGAAACCCCCTCTACATGATACAACCCCTGGTAGCCATGATAGGTCTTCAAAATTTCAACCCAAATTTAGAGAAGGTGATTGCCTACCATATTTTGAAGAACAACAAACATCCTTGATCATCTCCTGTTCTTTGCAAGAGTCTTCTCTATAGTCACTATTATCTACTATAAAAGTCCCAAACCCAATTAAGATAATTATCTTATTTTCATCCTAGGATACTCACATCACCTCAAGCATATTAATCATTTTCAAAGTCATTCGTACCTAGTATATGCATATCGTGTAGTAGCTGAAATCAAGGAGCAGCTGGAAGCTTTGGAAGTCCAGCTGCCAGAAACTAAAATAGGCTCAGACTCGCATTCACGCAAGCCCCGGTTTGCATTTAAGTTCCTTACAGTGCGTTTGTATATTTTATTTCACCTTACGTCTTCAGATGATTGTGCATTATGTTTAAGGTGTTTGACATCTACTTCCATGGCCCACAAATCCAATTGAATCTTGGGTAGGTCTATGACTCGTTGAGTAGACACTGCTATGCTTACACTCATAGGTAGTCGGTAGAAGTCGAGTAATTGGAATCTACACACGAGATAGGAATTTTATCACACGGGAGGATCTAGAATCAGAAAATGATTTATGAATGAAATTGAGACCGAGCAGTGGGTAGGATGCTATGACATGTGGTCTCACGTGCGTAGCCCTGCTTGTGTCGATTGAGGACCGTTTCGTATGCGGCCCTGCTGGACAAGCTTGAATTATATCGGCGACGTACTGGAGGAATGGGCTCCAGTAAACTGATGTAGCTTGATACTAGTTTGTTGAGGCATTATGTTCCATTTTATAGGTGTGGGTTGAGGGCAGCAAGGTGTAAATCAGCTGGTGGGCATGTCAGAGTACGCCCCACGCAGTGACCTCCTACTCGTGACGGATCGACCGGTTCGACATTCGAGTGTTTTGTGAAAGGTGGCCATATACGACTAGTACTGAAATGTTATGTAGGTACTGCTGTAAGTACTCGCTGACATTTCCGAAAGTGCGTATGTGTCGTGTTGTTTTGGGTGTATCATGATTGCAATCACCGTCCCTTGCGGTCATAGAGTAGCACTTCTTCACTGCGTTGTGACATAGTAAATATTGCAGAAGTCAGCAGAATATGATATATTGGATTACAATTTGCTGTGACAACCTTGTTTGGCTTACAGATAGTACAATTAAAAGTTTACAGTTTCCCCATACTTTACCTGTAATAGAATTATGTGCTTTGTGCATGACATATCATCGGCAAAATGTTTCTTATTTGATTGTGGAGCCTATGATGTGTCGTGCCTGAAGAATGTCATGTGCTACATAAAAAAATGACTATAAGGATCCACTTGTAGGCGGGTCCTTTATGCTTTACCTTTCCTATGCTTAGTATTCACCCTTCCATATGTCTAGTGAGACGGGTTAGTCTTGCTGAGCAAGATGCTCACGTTTGCAGTTAACAAGTTTTTGCAGATTATATGACTGATGACAGGTTTGATGACGAGGCTGCACCCCCTCCAGGGGTTACAGCCGAGTGGGAACCGTGCACGCCGCCGTAAATTGGTGTTGCTAGTGCGAAGTATCCAGGGCATGGATGACTTTGCTTTTGCATAGCTAGTGATGAGAGAGTAGCTATGATGTATAGTTCTCTTTCCTTTCATTAGTATTATAAAACTTCCGCTGTGCTTTTCAATAAAGACTTGGTATTGTAAATTGTTCTCGCCCTTTTATTGTATACTGTTGGGTGTCGCCATGCACGACACCACCCAATGAGATCCTTGGAGGTCAAGATTCTGGTCCCAACATCTAACTCCGGCATAAACACTCAATTCATCAAATACATGAAGTGAGCCGGTGCGTTGGTGAGTCCGAACAACATGACGAGATATTCATAGAGGTCGTATCTCATCGAGAATACTGTCTTTGGTATATCCTCCGGATGGATTTTGATTTGATGATGTCCGGACCGAAGATCCATCTTCGAGAAAACCTTAGCACCTACTAATTGATCGAATAAAATATCAATGCGCGGTAGTGGATACTTGTTCTTGATCGTCACGGCATTGATGGACGATAATCCACACATAGACGCAATGTCTTGTCCTTCTTCTTGACAAACAATGCGGTGCAGCCCCAAGATGACGAACGTGGGTGTATGAGACCTTTGTCCATCAAGTCCTTCAAATGCTCCTTTAATTCCGCCAACTCATTTGGTACCATATTGTACGGCCTTCAAGAGATAGGCATGGTTCCCAAAATAAGTTCAATCTTGAACACAATGTCCCTATCCGGTGGCATACCCAGTAGGTCATCGGGAAACATGTCCGGATATTCACGGACCACACGATTGTCCTCTAGCTTTGTGGCTTCCGTGTTGTATGTGGCTGGAATTTCTTGGATACGGCGGTCTAGAATTAGAGTGTGTGGTTCATATCGTGGAGAGTTTCAACGGACCACACGTGGAACGATGTCGAGGACAGCACCATGGTGGTGTAGCCATGACATTACTAAGATGACATCGAGCTTCTGACTCTCTAATATAATTAGAGAAGTCAGATATAGGTTCCCACCCATCTGAAGTGGTGCTCTATAGACCATACTATCCGCTTCTACTTTCCCAACTGCAGAGGAAATCAAATATGGACATTTTGTGGTAATGATAGGTAATTAGTATTTGATTACATATGATCAGGTAATGAAATTATGGGTGGCACTGGAGTCAAATAGTATGACCACGGTATCATGGAGTAGCTAAAATGTACCCACAAGGACGGGTTCATCTTCCGGCACGTCTTTGATAGCTAGATAGTGGACATTGCCAGGTTTTGCTGCAGGTTTCATGGGCTGGTTGCGGGGTTGAGCTGCACCCTGATATGGTGCTTGTCTGCTGCCTTGTCGCTGCTCAGGGCAGTCCCTCGCAAAATGCCCGACACGGCCACACGTATAGCACGTGTACTGTATCGGGTTCCCTCCAAACTGCGGACGGAATCCGGGTGCACCTGGTTTAGGTGGATACGCATGCAGGACCATCCTTTGCTGCTGCTGCTGCTGCTGTGGAAGTGGTGGTCGGAAACACGGCGCGTTGAAAGAACGACCACGGAACTGTTGATGTTGCGCCGGTGGCTGCCATCGCTGCCCGTATGGTGAGCGATACACCAAGCGGAACTTCTGTGGACCGCCCCCACTGCGGTTCGATGGCGCGCTCCATTTCCTCTTATCATAAACGAGCTCGCGCTGAGCATCCTCTTGCGCTATCACGGTATTGACGATGTCGTTGTAGGTGCTGCGATTGCAATGTGCAAGTTGGACCTTCATCTTGGGATTAAGGCCCCAGAATAAAGTATCTTGCTTCTTGTCCTCCGTTCCCACATAATGTGGCACGTACTGTGCCAAATGGTTGAACGTGGGAGTATTCATGAGACATCCCTCCTGCCTTGCTTCAGCTCTAGAAACTCCTGAAGCTTCCTCTTCATGATACCGAGAGGTATATGGTAGGCGCGGAACGCCTCCCGGAACTCAGTCCATGTGACCGCATGACCAGCCGGCAGTGACGCAATGTTGTTCGCCCACCAAGCACCGGCATATCCCTGAAGCTGTTGCACTGCAAACAGCGCCTTCTGCTATTCGGTGCATCGGAGCAGACCGAACTTCACCTCTAGGGTGCGGATAAAGTTGTCCGCCTCCTAGGGCTCCTCATTCTCTGTGAAGACCAGTGGATGCGTCACCATGAAGTCTGAGTACAAACTCTGTTGGGGCTGGTGTTGCCCATTGTCTTGTCACCCCACTTGACGGGATGAATTCTGCACCAACATCCACAGCAACTCGGTTTGCTCGTCACGCGAGCCGAGTAATGCGGCAAGAATCTCCGCAAGAGTCCTTGGAGTTTCAGGTGGTGGTGGGCCAGGAGCTTGTTGCTACGGTGTCGTGGTTGGCTCCCGTGTTGGAGATTCATCACAACGACCCTGGCGGTGCGTAGAGCGTGTATGCACCATTCTCCATCCACATGATTTAAAAATCAGCAACATGTTTGTTTTCTTCATCCAGTCCATACAATAGTAGTGCGGGCATTGACAATGTGATAATTGCATAAAATTCACATATATTGATAAAGTATAAACTTTATACAAGATATATTATCTCATGACCAAGTTCACAATAGCGAACTCCAAAATGACGAACTCCCACTATGGAAGTGCATCTCAACTATACTTGGTCTCCATGAGACATCATACACACATTGTATCTCATACACACCCACTACTATTTATAATATGATACAAACATGGCTACAAAATAAACATGAGAAAGGTTACTTATAAGTTGTCCCGTGATGGCAGTAGTGCTGCCCCATCCTACTCCGATTCATCCTCACCGGCGAACTCGAGTAACTCAAGATCTTCCTCCTCCTCAGGACATAGAAGCACATGCGCGCCCATGTTCAATGACATGTCCTCAACCGACGGATACATGACTGGTTGTGGCAAGTTGTCCTGAGCCTCCCTCAAGTCCTCCTGAACTTGGACTGCCTCAGATTCCCAACCCTAAGCTTTGTCGACGGATTCATCTCGTGCCCCGGTGATCCAACAGCTTATGTTGTTATTGCTGCACCACCAGTTGGCTCACCTGCAGCTCACCACGAGATTGATGCAGTTCCTTGCGAGCCTGCTGCAGTTCGGCGCGAGCTTTCCGCAGTTTATTGCGATTGTGTTGAAGTTGATTCTCGTGCTGATTCAGCCGGCGATTTGTTGGAGCCAGGAACGAACGTAGGTTCTTATTGATGTAATCAAGAGTGTCACCCCGTTCAATCTCTTGCCTCAAGGCTTTGACCTGCTTCTGAATGATTGCACCTTGTGTAATAACCACCCTGCTGGATGCGGTGGCATAAGTCCCAAGTGTCGTCAACGTCGTGTCGCCGTCCAGTTGATAGGCCTCAACCATACGACGTTGCCACTCAATACCAGCCGCACTATGGACCGGGAGAATAGAAAACTGTGTCCCATCCATGGCATCTTGATGAAGCTCGCAAATCTTCATAAGAGCTTCGCCCGCTGCAACGGCCCACATGACCTCAAAACGAGCTCCACAGGTAGTGACCCAAAAAGGAGCCCATCCACAAAGGAGTGGACTAGGAGGAACATCAAAAAGGATGGTGCACGACAGTACGCCTCTGTCGTCCGTCTCTTGAACCCAGTAGCCTGGCATTTTGATGAAGCCAAACTGCTCGAGCACTTCCCGCAGCATGATCGGGAAGCCCGAATAGTTAGTGAACGTCGAGAACACCCATCCGTCCGGTAACAAAAGCATCACATCCGCCATCTATAAATAAGTATTTGAATTGATCAAATACTCAAATTCAAAAAATTTTGTTTACAAAAAGATCATGGCTGTGATAATTGAATTATAAATGTGAATTCAAATTCAAATGTCAAATGAAACATCACACTGGAATTCTGTCACAGTTTCTGTTCAATCTGACCAGTGTGGAGAAACTCGAAATTTTCATCCAGTTAGAGGCACATTCAGGACTTGAGTTAAACTACAAAGTTGTAACACACTCAAGGAACTTTCCATAATGTCTTTATTTTCCTCCAGATAAGTTCTGTATGCGAAGATATGGCTTTTGCAAGTTGATAGTGTTTCTGGAAAAATTTTGACAGCACTTCCTTTGTTTATGGCTGATTTTATCGACATTTTTTACAGATACAAAACATCAATATATGAAAAAATCATAAATTAAAAAATTGTTACCTACATCCTCATAATTCCATAAATTCAATACATGAAACCATTCATTGATCCTGCTATAAGATATGATGGAAACAGTGACAAGGTACAGAAACTGTCCAGTCGCTGTACAGATTTGGCAGAGTTTGGAAATTTGAAATTTTCATCAGTTTACAGAAGAATTCTGATCTGGAGTTGAACATAGGAGTTTTAGAAGACTCTCTAATCTTTCCAACCATGTGTGGTAGACATTCAGTGGTTATTCATACAGAGATTTATGCTATTCCAAATTTAAGAATTTTGCTGCAAGATTCTCAGTCTGAATCAGGAACCTGGCAGTTTAATTTCAAATGAAATTTTAAAGTTTTAAATCTTAAAATCTTCCTTGGAGATGAAAATGAAACTTGTGGATCACTTCCTCATGTTTCCAAACCATATGCCTGCTTATGGCAGCGACCACATGATTAATTGTCAATCTGACCAGCACCCTCCAAAATAGGGATTACAAATTCAAACTTAGTCCTAAGTTGAAATTTTTTACTTGTTATTGAGTCACACCTCTAGCAAGGATATCGTCGTTGACGTGCCTGATGAAACTTGAAATCAATGACGATACTATGCCTTTACGAAAGAAAATACTAAGCCAGTAATCTGGCATACGTCTCAACGGTAGCCTTAATGACGTTCACTCACAAATGTTTTTGACTTGAACTACGTATAATGAGGTTAGTGTACCTGCAACTACACACAACATACAGATCAATCATATGGTGCCGTACGGCACAGCCCGCAAGGGCGACCATTTCAGGCAGTCACAATAATATATATGAAAGTAAAAACATTCGTCCCGTATCGTTCCATACGGGGGTCCCACATCTTTGCATAACGCTGCACCATTAGGAGGCGCAACGGGTTATGTACCACCTAACGGGGTCCCACGTCTTCGCCTAATGCTGCACCAGTAGGAGGCACTTTCCCGTGTTTATTAAAAAAAACACTACATGCTTTTTAACCGCACGATAGGTGGCCATATAATTTATCTCCTGCGCTAGGGATCAGCGATGCATATGGTACTCTGAACATTGAACGTTCAAGAGTTGCATACATTATGTTTTTGACCACACGATGGGGTATCCTCACTTTAGTGATCATATTGGACAGCAATCAAACTTCCAAAACAATTATAATTCAATACATCATATTTTCCTGACTTCTTCAGTATTACTACGTCACAACAGAGTAATCAAGTGGTACTCTATTACCGCGAGGGACGGTAATTGCAATCAGGACACATCCAGACAAAACGACACATACGCACTTTCGGAAGTGCCGGCGAGTACTTACAACAGTACCTACATAACAAATCAGTACTAGTCGTATATGGACACCTTTCACCCAACACTCGAATGTTGAACCAGTCGATTTGTTACCAGTTGGAGGTCCCTGAGTGGGGCATACTTTGACGTGCCCACCAGCTGATTTACACCTTGCTGCCCTCAACCTATGCCTATAAAATGGAACGATATGCCTCGACAAAACAGTATCGAGCTACGTCAGTTTGCTGGAGCCCATTTCTCTAGTATGTCACCGGTACAATTCAAGCTTGTCCAGCAGGGATGCACACGGATCGATCCTCAATTGACACAACCAGGGCTACGCACGTGAGACCACATCTCGCTGCATCCTACCCGTTGCTCGGTCTCAATTTCATATTCATAAACCATTTCTTGATCCAATTCATCTCGTGTGATAAAATCCTATCTCGCGAGTAGATTCCAACTACTCGACTTCTACTGGATTCCTGTGAACATAAGCATAGAAGTTTCTACTCATCGGGCTGTAGATCTACCCAATACTCCATGTGATTTGTGGATCATGCAAGTGGATGTCAAACACCTTAAACGTAATGCACAAACATCAGAAGTCGTAAGGTGAATGAAAACATCGAAGACACTGTAAGGAACTTAAATGCAAATAGGGGCTTGCCTAAAGTTAGTCTCCGGTAGATGGACTCCATGGCTTCCGGCTGCTCCTTGACTTCAGTTACTACACGATATGCATATACTATATATGAATGACTTTGAAAATAAATAATATGTTTAAGGTCACAAGCTAATATCTTGTGATCAAAATAAGATAATTATCTTAATTTGCTTTGTAACTTTTATAGTACATACTAGGGACTATAATGGAGACTCTTACAAAGAACAGGAGATGATCAAGGAAGTTTGTTATCTCTAAAAAATATGGCAAGCAATAACTTTCTCCGACTTTTGGTTGAAATTCTGGAGGTCTATCATGTCTACCAGTGGCTGTACTATTCAGAGGGGTCTCACTGGTTGTAGGAAATTATTTTTCACAATTTTCTAAGATTTCTACAGGGAGAAATTGATTTTACAAGTTTTGGAGAATTTCTGAAATGTTTTCTGTATTTTTCCCAATTTTTCAATTACATAGAGATTTGGAACACTGATCAACCCAGTAAATAAAGTCCAATGAACTTGAAATTTTTACTGGATATCAAATGTGTTATTAAGAGATTTGTTACAAAAATTGGGAATTTTCCAATTAGCAGAAAAGGTGTAATTAATTTCCCAAGCAGTTAGTTCAAAGGAATTATTTATAACAATTCTGGGTGTTTTATGTACAACAAATTAAACCACTGTAAATTTGGGATTGATATGAGTCTACCAGAATTTATTTGGAATTTTTTGAGCAAATCTACTAGTAGAAAATAAATTTAGAAGTTGGCTCAAATCCTAGAATTATTTTCCCATTGCAAAAGTTCAAGTTATTATCAGCAGCTTACGTAGATTCAGATTCTGAAATTGGATTTCAAATTTGGACAAGTTTCAACTGGAATTCAATTTCAAATTTTAATTTGAATGAAATTCAATGGAGTCACTGAATTAAATAGCAAATGAGCTTCAAAGATTATGAAAATTTGCAGGGGTTCTATTTGAAATATTATGAGGCCATGGAAAAATGTATAGCCTCAGATTTGAATATTTTGATAGGGCCCAAATGTACAGTAGCTATATTCAAGTTTTGAATTAATTTGAATATATTTAGTACTGCGTATTGTTTTGCCCTAACAACTTCCATTCAATATATTCAAAAATTTGCAAAAATGTCACTTGAATTATCCTAAGGTCATTGGTGAAGTCCAATCCCCATGTTAATAAAATTTAAGTATGAGTGAAAGAAATATACTTGATAATATAAAGTTCATGAGTATAGCCATAATTAATCTCCACTACGGTTGATAACAAACTGGTAACTAAACCTTATATTAAGGAAAAACTGGGATTTTACATTCCTCCACCCCTAAATGAATCCCGTCCCGAGATTACAATGGGAAGGATAAAAGAAAAAGATCTAATGAACATATGACGCTAACAAGTCCGAATAGTTCTTCTTAAAGTATTCCTCACTTTCCCACATTGCTTCTGCAGCGGTGTGGTTGCCCCACAAGACCTTGTAGAAATGCAAGGTGCGGCTTCTTGTGGTGCGAGTCTTCTCATCGATTATCTGGGTCGGATGCTCAGAGTAAGTAAGATCTAGTTGGAGAGCTTCCAAATCCTCCATACGAACGTCGGCTGGGGCCTTGAGACATTTCCGTAACTGTGAAATGAAACACATTGTGGACCCATGAAAGCGATGCTGGTAGCTCTAGTTGATAGGCCACTGGTCCGCATCGTTCAATTACTGCGAAAGGCCCAATGAAGCGTGGAGCTAGTTTCCCTTTTACTCCAAAGCGATGAATCCCTTTCATAGGGGATACACGAAGATAAACGTGCTCCCCGGCATCGAAGTTAAAAGGTCAACGCCGTTTGTCCGCATATCTTTTCTGGCGAGACTGAGCAGCCTTGAGGTTGGCTTGGATAACTCGTACTCGTTCTTCAGCTTCATTCACCAAGTCGATACCATATATCCCTCGTTCATCAGATTCACACCAGTTCAAAAGTGTGCGGCACTTCCGGCCATAAAGAGCTTCATATGGTGCCATCTGGATGCTAGCATGATAGCCAATGTTGTATGGAAACTCTGCCAATGGTAGATGATCATCCCAATTCTTACCATGGTGGATGGCACAGGTGCGGAGCATATCCTCTAGCTCTTCGTTTACTCGCTCCGTTTGACCATCAGTCTAAGGATGGTAAGCTAAGCTCCGAATGAACTTTGTACCCAGAGATGTGTGGAGCCGTTCCCAAAATCGAGCAAAGAATAAGGTTCCCCAATCTTATATGATAGTGCGAGGTACTCCGTGTAGGCACAGGATGATGGCAATATACAACTGTGCATATTGCCGTGCCACATATTTGGCATTGATTGGAATAATGTGAGCCGACTTGGTGAGTCGGTCTACTATCACCCAAATCGAGATATGCTTGTGAAAGGTGATAGGTAATCCAACAGCGAAATCCATGCTGATGTCCTCCCATTTCCAGTTCCGTATGCTCAAAGGTTGAAGCTGATCGGCTGTTTTCAGATGGTCGGCTTTCACCCGCCGACATTGTCGGTACCCTCGGTACCGTATACCCCTTGGGATTGCAAAGATCTCAAGGGAATATCATCTACTTGATTTGAAGACCTTCTGAGGCCCACATGTCAGACATGACCGGACCCGCTTCCCCAACATGGTTAATCCCAGGGCCGCCACGTGTACTATCAAACCGGAGCTACCGCCCACAAGGGGGAAGCTCTGGGCTATGTACCATAGCGGCACCCCCGGACCTAACCCCGGACCAAGGGAAGCTCCGGAACTAACACGTGTTAGGTGGCACCGGACCTATCTGTTTCCCACAGTACGCTCCAGAGCTGGCACGTGTCCAACCGATGGATCTTCAGCCTCCAACCTCCGGAAGACTTCACAACGGCTCCGAATCTTCAAAGGGGAATCAAGGACTTCAAGACCCGTTTAAGTGTCATTAATACTATATTAATGACAAACGATCGGATGACCTTAATTACCAGTAACGGTGCTATCAAAGCCCGTAACTCGGTTATTAAGGATAGTTAAGCGCATCAAATGTGTATCAATATTAGTAACTGTTGGGGCCACATGTCAGGCCAGGCTAACTTGTAACGGCCTGCCCTTGTACTATAAAAGGACAGGCCGACGATACATAGAGGGAGACTCTACACACTCACTGAATACGCTGACTCTACACTCTCAACCCACGTTGAGCACATACAACCAATACAACACCAACACCCCATGGAGTAGGGTATTACGCTCAGGCAGCCCGAACCACGTAAATCTTTGTGTCCCCTGTGTCATTTACACTTCACCTTCTTGAATCTCCGCGCGCCCACACCAAACCTCAAACTCCTCTAACACTTTAGTAGTGTCGGGAGATCTACCGGATCAAAACCACCAACAGTTGGCGCACCAGTTAGGGGGACCTGCGATTTCAAGAATGGTGAACTCAGCTGCTGGATCATCCAACGGTCATCCCGTTGTTCAAGCTGTTGGGGGCAATCCCTCCAATATGCAGCCACCAGCAGGAACCTCAGTTCCAGCAGGAGTCACGCTACCACTGCCGCCGCCTCCACCAGCAAATCAAGCTAGGCAGCGCGATGGTGCACCGACGTCAATCACTGTGTCGGCAAATCTTGACAACCCGGAACACGCGCTCCATGCAGCATGTGCTCTTCTTCAACGCCCACCACCTCCGGACGCATACCGTGATGCAATGGAGCAGTGGAGGGCCGATGTGGAACACTTGGTTGCAGCAGCAGTCGACCGCATCAGCAACCAGGGTCCTCCTCCTTCAGGACGGGCCTTGTCACAGCGACGGACCTTGTCTGGCAGACTTGGTCCACACGTTTCTAACAACAGGAGACGTGCTGCGTCGCAACAAGTGATGTCGCTGCCCTCCGGGGCACGGCGCACTCACACGGTATCAAGGCTTTCAACTTATGACCTCCTGGCGGAGCTTGATCGCCGATTCCGTCAACAAGACGGCCGAGTCCATATTGAGTGTGCTCGTGAAAGACGAGAAGCTCAGGACATTCCTACTCCTGAAGGAGTTGGAGGAGGCTGTTCGGCCATGGCCATGCATCTACGTATGGTCAGGTGGCCACAGAAATTCCGGCCTCACTTGCCGGAGAAGTTTGACGGGACCATTAATCCCGTTGAATTTCTTCAAATTTACTCCACTGCTATCCTGACAGCTGGAGGAAACGAGGCCGTAATGGCCAATTATCTTCTAGTGGCTTTAACTGGGACCGCCTGGTCCTGGTTTATGAGCCTTCCACCCAACTCCATCAAAGTTGGGAGGAGTTGTGCCGACAGTTCACCGCCAACTTCGAGAGTCACCCGACCAGGCACTGAACTGGACCTTTTTGCAGTCGTACAAAAAGAGGAGAATCCCTACCATCATTCATCCAGAGATTCTCTCAGGTACGAAACACTATACCTTCTATCTCTAGCACCTCTATCATTGTGGCATTTAGACAGGGACTGCGGGATAAGAAGATGCTGGAGAAACTGGCGATCAAGGAGATTACCAGTGTCACGAAACTCTTCAGCTTGGCTGACAAATGTGCCAGAGCTGCGGAGGGCCATGAAATGCACTCCAAACCACCTTCGGAGGATCACAAGAAATCCTCCAAAGGAGAAGCCGCTAACTCCGGGAGTGGCAAGAAGAAGAAAAAGACCAACGGCAAGAAGAAGCCGTCGGCCGGTGCATCCAATGCTGCAGCTGCTGCAGCTCCGGGTGGCCGGGGGCCACGCCCCGAGAAGCGACCTTGACCGTCTTCTGAAGACGGTGGCAAACCCAAGGTGTGGTGTCCAATTCACAAAACGGACAGCCACAGTTTGGAAGACTGCCGGGAGGTCCAAAACCTTGTCGAGCGCTAAAACAAGCGCCGGGAAGAAGCTCCTTTCCGACAGATGGAAGGAAAACAAAAGGTTGACAAAGCTCCGGCTATAGAGGAGTTAGGTTTTTAGGATCTTAAAAAGGTCCTGAAGGCCGTCTACACCTCCGTCGACGACGATTCTGACGTCCCTGACTACGGGCGTCGGAGGACCATGAACACCATTTTTGGTGGATCATGGGACATCACCTCCCGTCGCGTCCTCAAGACTATGCATCGGGACATGGCTGCTGTAGCTCCTACAGCCAGAGCAGAGCCTTATTGGAAGTGGATGGACACAGCCATCACTTTTGATGCTTCGTACTGCCCTCGAAGCATGGTTGGAGCAGGTCAGTTACCTTTGATGGTGTCTCCTACCATCAATAACATCCAGCTCCACCATGTCATGGTAGATGGAGGTTCGGGGCTGAACCACATAAGCTTCGAAGCTTTTACCAAGCTTCAACTTCAACCTTCAGATCTCCACCCTTCCCAACCTTTCTCTGGAGTAGGTCCGGGAGCCATTACCCCACTCGGTGCTATTACCCTCCCCATTACCTTTGGGACCCGGGAGAAGTATCGCACTGAGAAGTTGGTCTTTGACGTTGCTCAGACAGCTTACCCTTCAATGCCATCTTGGGTAGGCCTGTCTTCTACAAATTCATGGCAGCTGCTCATTATGGTTACCTGGTGTTAAAGATTCCAACACCAGTAGGCGTTCACCGGATCTGCGGAGATCGCACCGCCGGAGTAACTGCTCTGGAAGAACTTCATGCGCTTACAACGGCGCAAGAGGAGGACTCCAGACAGGAACAAGCTCCAAAACCCCCAAGCATTCGTCATCGAGGCTCGACTTCTGCACCTCGCGTGCAGCCAAGCAGCGACACCGACATTCCCGTCAAAGTCGTCCAAATCGGTTCCGATGCCGCTCAGACCACCCGTATATCGGGGGGATTGAACGACAAATAGGAACTCGCGCTCATCGCTTTCCTCCGGGCTAATGTCAACGTGTTTGCCTGGCAACCGTCACAAAAGCCTTGGATCCCCAGGGAAGTGATTGAGCACAATCTGAAGATCTACCCCGACGCCCGGCCCGTGCATCAGAAGCCTCGGAAGCAATCCGTGGAGCGACAGAACTTCATTCGACAAGAAGTGAAGAAGTTGCTCGAAGCTGGATTCATCCGAGAAGTCTTCCATCCAAAATGGCTGGCAAACCCAGTCTTTGTGCCCAAGGCCGGCGAGAAGCTTCAGATGTGTATCGACTACACACACTAAATAAGGCATGTCCAAAAGATCCATTCCCACTACCTAGAATAGATCAGATAGTGGATTCCACCTCCGGGTGTGAATTACTGTGTTTCCTAGACGCATATTCTCGGTATCATCAAATCAGAATGTCTAGGGAAGATGAAGAGCATACCTCTTTCATCACAGTAGATGGATTGTACTGTTATACAGCCATGCCATTTGGTCTAAAGAATGGAGCTTCAACCTTTGTACGAGCTATGTACAAAAATTTTGAAGAACTCATTAGAGACATAGTGGAAGTGTACGTCGATGACATCGTGGTCAAGGTCAAGAACAAGGAGTCACTCCTTGACACCTTACAGGCTGTCTTCGACAAGTTGCGGGTCACACGCACAAAGCTAAACCCAGACAAATGTGTCTTCGGGGTTAGCTCCGGAAAACTTCTTGGTTTCCTGGTAAGTCACGGGGCATAGAAGCTAATCCAGCGAATATCAAAGCCATTGAAGACATGCGGCCACCAGCCCTCATCAAGGATGTTCAAAAGCTGACTGGATGTCTAGCAGCCCTTAGTCGGTTCATTTCAGGACTGGCGGAATAGGCACTTCCCTTCTTCAAGTTATTGAGGAAGTCCGGATCATTCCAATGGTCTGAAGAAGCAGAAAAGGCGTTCCAGGAGCTAAAACAGTTCCTCACCACTCTACCAACCCTGGTAGCTCCGAACCCTAGTGAGCCTTTGCTTCTTTACATTTCAGCAACTGACGAAGTCATCAGTATGGTCCTAGTTTCGGAGAGACCAGAACTATCCCATGCTCAGGAATCCAGACCCCTCCGGGAGGGTCCGGAGGTTCTTGAAAGCGAGTATGGGTCCCAGCTCACTGACTTGAGTTCACAAAAAGTTACTTCAGAAGACTCAGACCCCCCCAGGAGGGTCCAGGTCGCTTCTGAAGGAGCTCTGGGTCCTTCCAGCTAGGACCCAGAAGTCCCCGAAGAAGGTCCGGATCCCTCAGGGAGGATCCGGGTCAGTGAAGAGGAAGCTTCGGGCCCCTCCGAAAGGGTCCGGACCATCCAGCGCCCAGTGTACTTCATCAGTGAAGTACTTCATGACGCCAAGACTCGATACCTAGAGGTGCATAAGCTGCTCTATGCAGTCATCATTGCCTACAGGAAGCTTCGCCATTACTTCCAAGCTCACAAGATTTCAGTGGTGACCTCTTACCCACTCTGAGCAATCTTGCATAATCCCAATTCAACTGGGAATATTGCAAAGTGGGCAGCGGAATGGGCCGAATTCGACCTCGAATTCATTTCAAGGCAAGCAATCAAGAGTCAAGAATTGGCGAATTTCGTGGCGGAATGGACTCCCTCTCCATCAAATCCTGGGGGCCCCAGTGAGCAGAAGCTGGAACACAAGGCTCCGGTCTTCATCGAGCCTCACTGGACTCTCTACTTCGACGGCTCCATGCAAAAGCAGGGGGCTGGAGCTGGAATCCTTCTCCTCGCACCAACCGGAGAGAAGGTAAAATACATGGTACACCTTGACTTCAACACGACCAACAACATGGTGGAATATGAAGCACTCATTTACGGACTAAGGGTGGCACTGTCATACGGTTTCAAGAAACTGCTGGTCAAGGGAGATTCACAGCTCATCATTAAGCAAGTGAAGAATGAATGCTCCTGCAACAATCTCCAGCTAGCTGCTTACCTCCTTGAAGTCTAGAGGCTTCAGAAGGACTTCGAAGTCCTAGATCTCCACCATGTCCAGCGTGCCCACAATGCTGAAGCCGATGAACTCTCGATGAAAGCGTCAACCAGAGCTCCGGCTCCTGACGGAACTTTTGTCCAGAGGTTGTCAAAACCCACAGCTCAGCCTACCGAACTGAGCGAAGGGGGCGAGATCAGCATCCCAAAGCTGACGGTCCCGATGGCCCTGTTACCCTGGCAGCCATCAAGGGTCGTAGGTGCTATCGGAAGCACCGAGCAACCCAGCACGCAAGACTCAAATGCTCGAGTTAGCTCCGACGCATGGATCTCGGAGATCCAGAGCTACTTGAAAGACAACATCCTTCTTGACGACGATGTATCCTCTGACCGGATAGTCAGATTGGCTAAAAGATACAAGTTTGGTAGAAGGGGATCTCTACCGGCGCGGTGCTAATGGCGTCCTAATGCGGTGCATCACAAGGGAAGAAGGTTGCGAGATCCTCGCATAAATCCATGGAGGCGAGTGTGGGAACCATGCGTCTTCTCACGCGCTAGTCGGTAAAGCTTTCCGGCATGGCTTCTACTGGCCTACAGCACTCCAGGATGCAACTGAGCTGGTGAAGAAATGCGAAGCATGTCAATTTCATGCAAAGCAAATTCACACACCGGCTCAGCCTCTACAAATGATACCTCCTACATGGCCCTTCTCCGTGTGGGGGATGGACATCTTGGGACCTTTCCCAAGAGCCGTCGGAGGTTACAAGTTCATGTATGTCGCCATTGACAAGTTCACCAAGCGGCCGGAAGCAACTCCAGTTGTGACAATAAACAAGCAATCTGCTATCAACTTTTTGCAGTCCATCGTATGTAGATTTGGAGTCCCAAACAAAATCATTACTGATAATGGGACCCAATTCACAAGCTCTGCATTTCAAGGGTATTGCAAAGACCTTGGCATTCAAGTTTGCTACGCCTCTGTAGCTCATCCGGCAAGCAATGGCCAGGCCGAGAGAGCAAATGTTGAAATCCTGAAAGGACTCAAAACGCGCACCTATGAGCGCTTGAAAAAACATGGAGCCAACTGGATTGAAGAGCTTCCGCCCACTCTATGGGCCAACAGGACAACTCCAAACCGGTCAACTGGAGAGACACCATTTTTCCTGGTGTACGGAGCTGAAGCAATCCTTCCTTCGGAAATCACCTTGTGGTCACTCCAGGTCCGGACCTTCGACGAAGCCACGCAGGATCAGCTCCGGCGTGAAGACCTAGACCTCCCTGAGGAGGGAAGGTGCCAAGCAGCTGTTTGGAATGCCCGATACCGCCAAGCCCTACGGCGCTATCATCAACGGCATGTACACAACCGACAGCTTGAGGAATGCGATCTGGTGCTACGGAGAATACAATCCAAAGAAGGGTTAAACAAACTCTCCCCCAACTGGGAAGGACCCTTCTGAGTGATAAAAGTATCCCGTCTCGGAAGCGTTCGCTTGGCAACCGAGGATGGGACACCTCTCCCAAATCCTTGGAACATTGAGCACCTCTGTAAGTTCTACACCTAATATCACGGAGGTGAGTCTGTAGTAACTTGAGGTGTATGTTATAGAGTCATTTTACAAAGTCGGGTAGTTCCTCCGGGAGAACAGCTGTACCTTTCCCGGAAGGTCTGCAAAGTTCATGCATCGCTTGTCACAGTCTCAGGACTAAAAGTGTGGCTAGCTACCCTGCGTCAAACGAGAAATGAAACACGCTTAGCCTGGTTCCGTAACCTAAGAGTGTACTTGTTCCCCTGTACCCCAGACCTATAATGAAAGACATCTTCATGTGAAACAGACTCCACATGCATTTACTTTG
Organism: Tuctoria greenei; assembly: GCA_036927565.1. NCBI lineage: Eukaryota > Viridiplantae > Streptophyta > Magnoliopsida > Poales > Poaceae > Tuctoria > Tuctoria greenei. The sequence goes on from JAYESD010000010.1 coordinate 84,487,416, forward strand.
TACAGGATCAACATTTTTTATTTTTCTCTTTCTTATCTATAACAAGGACGTGCAATTCTTAAGAAATTTTAGTTCAAATGGTTCATATACGATTCGAGTTGTATTGTCGATTCTTTTAGATTCAAATATTGTTCATGGCCCACTCGCCTGAATGCCGCCAAGCCAATCTAGGGCCGGAGTGTGCTATCGACTTAGCCTGGTCAAGCACCCTAAGTACGCCAATCTACCTACACCTCGACAGGCCGAAGTAAGGCGGGTCCATGTACAATTGGATCCGAAAGAAAGAAGGCAATGCATTCGGTTGCATTCAGAATCATGTTTGACCTAAAATTTTCTTGAGAATCATAAGCCACGATGAAGTTATAGGCAAGGCATGAATTTTACTATTTTTCTTGGCTTTAGTGTGTAGGAAAAATAAAGAATCCACGTTGATGGAGAAAAGCCGAAGCTGACGAAGCTCCGACTCCCCCTAGGTGGCTTATAATCGATGTTAAACATTGAAAACGAGCATCACCGGAGCAACCAAGCTCTGGTAAAGCTAGGGGGGCCAGCCGTCGATGCAGAATAAAAGATGGTGAGAAGATTCCACAAACAGAGTCTGCTGCCGACAAACTACGCGTTGGCAAAGGTACTGAGCTCCTAAGCTCCGACACCCCGGAGGTCTAACTATCGATGCTCTACGTGTTGATAGGAACTGCTGTCGGAGGTACTGAGCTCCGACAACCTCAGGAGGCCTTCACTATCGAAGACTTCGGACATACATTCTACAAGTTCGAAGCAAACGAGTCTTCAACAAAACACAATATCCTCTTGGTACATGTTCGCAATCAAATTGTGTACATCTACCAGGGGGCCAAGTGAAAGACAAAAGTGCTGAAGAAAAAAAAAATGAAATTTGCAAAAATTTGGATTTCATTCATCTGGAGACAAGGGATTACAAAATTGGGGAAGAAAAAGAGAGAATACAAGTGGGAGCTACAGAGATGGTCCTAAACCCTATGGAAGAACTGGGCGACCTTCTGAGCAACCTCCGACACGTTGGCTCGGGTGGCCTCACCTTCTCCTTCAACGGGACCTTCAAGCACCGGGTCCAGAGGGAATTGGGGATCCCGGCTACTGTAGCCCGTCAGCACATATTCTGCGACGTTCTTCGCCAGGGACTGCCCCTCCACCTCCAACTGATCCGCGATGACGTCACCCACCTTGGAGAGTTTTCTACCCGCCGAGCTCAACGCCTGCAACGCCAGGTCCGGCTCCGGCTCCGGATCATCCGGACGCACGGGACTGAAACCCATCGGTGTCAGCGCGTCGTTGGCCTTGCCCAGGAACTCACAAACCTGTAGGGAGTCCGCAGCCCTCAAGCCCTTCAGTTCTTCCAAGGATCTCTTGGCCGCTGCCAGTTTAGAATTTACGCGAGCGAGGCACTCAACTTCTTTGGCATTTTGCTGAATCTTTTCAGCAACCTGCTTCTTGTGTTTTCCGAGCTCCTCCTCTCGGAGGTAGATCTTGTTCCGGCGGTCAACCAGGTCCTTCTCCCTGCCCCTTACTTTCTTCTCCCTGGTAGCGATGGCACACTCTTGCTCGTAGAGTTCCTGCCCTCGCACCCAGGCCTTCTCCTCCTCCTCAGCGCAACGCTCTTCCAATTTCTTGGCGCGTTCCTCAAGGCCCTTGTCAGCTAGAGCCACCTTTTTGGTGAGCTCCTCCTCCCTCTTCAGAATGTCATCCCGAAGCTCTAGGAGTTTTTGCTCTTCATCTTCGAGCCTCTTCTCCCTCTCATCAAGTGCCTCCCGGCATTTGATGAGAGTAGTGTTAATGGCTTCCAGCCTTTCTTGGCGTTCATCAGCCGCACTATTAGCTGCCTTGGTCTGCTCATAAATGGCCTGGGATTGAGCGTCGAGGGCGCGAGTCAAGCTCTCCCTGTCATCCAATAGTTTTCCCCAGTATTCCAGGCGGACCTTCTCCTGCTTGATCCATTCTTTGTCATCTGCCAGCCTCGACTGCGCCAGCTTGGTCTCGAAGTAGAGCCGGTTACGCCACCGCCTAAGGGTTTGGCGCTCCTCTTCAAGAGCCTTGCTGTCATGGTAGAACACCAGCTGAACTTGACGCAGGGTGGAGCAAGCGTTGTCAATAGACAACGATAGGGGAATGGGTTACGGACCTGCTGGGGCCTCCTCCGCTGGTTCCAGCGGGTTCTCTCTTACAAAAATTGGGTCCCACTTCACAAGAGTGGTCCCCTGAGCCTCCACGACACTAGGGCCGTCCTCCGAGATAACCTCAGTCGCCATTGAGGAGGGTCCCGCGGAAGAAGTTCTGACCTTCGAATGTGGTTCCGAAGGCCCCGCCGCCAGGTCTTCATTTGCCCCCTCATGCAGGGGGCCAGCAGCTTCATCTGGGCATTCCGGCTCAGCGGTAGGCACCTCCGCCGATAATACTTCCGGAGCAGGTGCTGCTTCCGGCTCCGGCCGGGGCCCCTCCTTCGCTGATGGCTCAGCTGTTGGCATCTCGACCACCACGGGTACGAGTGCTGATGCCTCCGCAATAACGGGCCCTGGGGCCGAAGCTTCAACGGTAACCGACTCGGGAGCCGGAAGGTCTTCAACATCAACTGGCCCTACAGCCGGAGCTCCAGCAACGACCGGCTCTGCGGCGGGTGCTTCAGAGGTAGCCGGCCCAACTGTCTTCATTTGGCCCCTCAGGCAGGGGGCCAGCAACTTCATCTGGGCACTCCGGCTCAGCCGCGGGTACCTTCGGCGTCGTCACTCCTGGAGCAGGGGCTGCTTCTGGCTCCAGCCTGGGCACCTCCTCTACTGCGGGCTCGAGCGCTAACGCCTCCGCAGCGACCGGCTCGGGCGCCGGAAGATCTTCAACAACAGCCGGCCCCGTGGCCGGAGCTTCAACGGCAACCAGCTCAGGAGCCGGAAGGTCTTCAACATCAACCGGCCATGCGGCCGGAGCTCCAGTAACGACCGGCTCTGCGGTCGGTGCTTCAGAGGTAGCCGGCCCAACCGCTGGGACTTCCTCAATATCCGGCGCGCACACCGGGACTTCAATTACCTCCGGCTCAATTGCCGGGGCTTCGACAATTTCTGGCTCTGGGGCCGGAATTACTGCTTCCTCCGGCTCAACGGTCGGAGCTTCCATCATCTCTGCACCAGGATCCGGAGCTTCAACCTCCGGGACAGGTGCTGCTGGCGCATCTTCTCTCCCGTGGTCCGGCGCTACCACGGGAGTCTCTGGGGATGAGTCGAGGTCCATGACCACGACAGCTAGTGCCGGAGCTGCCGCAGCTTTAGCCACCACTTGGGGCGGCACCGGGACAGGAGCAGAAGCTTTCGCCCTCACAGCTTCAGCTGCTGTGGCTGAGGGTGGAGCCTCACTCCTCTTCCTGGGAACGCAGCAGATGATGGATGAAGAAACTTAAAAAACTGTTACTACAACAAAACAACTGTCTGAGGTAAAGATTAAAAATTACCTCGGGAGGCTTCCGCACCAACTTGCGCAGAACCTCTTTCCCGGGCGTTCTGGGCTGACCATAGCCGCCGCCGGCGTGGAAGCTCCAGAAGTCCCCCCGGAACTCGTTGCAGCCACAGGCATTTCCTTAGTCGAGGCCCCCCTCGACCGGGAAGGACCTCCGGACCTAGAGGCCTCAACCGGCCCTGGTGCTGAAGTTTCATGCCCGGAGCTAGCACCCCGAGAGGACGCCGCTGCGGGTACAGTCGCCGCAGTTGTAGAAGACCTCCCCCTCCAGGGAGAAGGAGCTGATGCAGAGGTTGTAGGCCTGACGGACCTTCCGTCGGCATGCTGTAGCTTCCTCTTCCGGCTCAAGGGTTCGTCTGTCGGCTCCTTGCCCTTGCCGACGACTTCGATCCTTGGCTTCGGGGCAGGGTCGGAGCCACCTTCGGAAGCCCCAGGGATCACCACCCTGGAGGTCGATCTTCTCTCGGCGACACCAAGGTCGTCAAGCACAGGCATCTTCCGTCGGAGCTCCCTGCTGAATTCTACTTCCATGTTCAGATGGAGAAAAGCTGATGGTCGGGTCAAGTCGTCACCCGCGACGTCGATGCCGCGCTGGAACTTCTTGAGATGAAACTCCAAGGTTGTCCCCGCCATGTTGGACTTCAGCCCGGTCTCGACCCGGTCGTCGTCCATCACGCTGTTGAGGGCCCAAGCGAGTTTTTCTCTCCTCTTCAGCGGTGCCCACCTGTTAACCAGGAAGTTGCAAAACACCGCCTGAGGAGTTAATCCTCCCTCCACGCACTGGCGGATCCTGGTCAGAGCAGGGTTGAAGGCATCCGACAGCACCAGAGCTTCACTCCAGACTGTAGTGTCGGTGTTGGGGAGGCCTTCGGGCAGCTCCAGCTTCTCGCGCTCCTCCACCTGGATGTTTATCCAGTCCTTCTTCCAATCATCCCACTTTCTAGAGGGAAACGACCGGAGGTACTTGAATGGGCACTTCTTGCGCTTCATGAAGTAGTAGAAGCCAAGGTACTCATTGCTCCTACCGGTGGTATGGACGGTGAAGAAGGTCCAGAAGAGTTCAATGCAGGGGGGATGCCCACCCACATCTCACAGAGTTGGACGAAGACGGACACAAGAATAATGGAGTGGGGGCCAAGGTGGTACAGCTGCAGACCATAGAAGTCTAGCAGCATCAAGAAAAAGGAGGAAAAAGGTGGGATCAACCCCACCATGGTGTATGAAGATAAGTACACTATTTCGTCGGCGTGCTCCTTCTCGAACGGGAGCTCTCCTCCGGTGCGGACCAGGTGGTTGAAGAAGTCCGGGGACCATCCCATGAGGGCCCGAACCTTCTTCAGGTCACCTTCGGTCTTCAAACGGCTCTTGCGGAGACCCAACTCCATCGCGGCACAGCAAGGCAAGAGAAGAAAAGCGAGCACAAGTTGGGACTTTGAGCGCAAGATCAGATGAGAGGCGTAAAGAACCCCAGACAGTGCGCGCTTTCCTTCTTAAGTAAGCCCTCACAACGCTTGGATGGAAACCTCAAGGAAGTCAAAGATACTACTCAAAAAAATTACCCTGCCAATGAAAAGAGGGCCTGGGACCACCTTGACGATCAAGTCGAGGTTCTTACACAGGCGAACGGTTGTCATCACGAGGCAGGAAGCCCGAAGGCGGCGGCCTGACAAGGCGCGCGGAACTGATACGATTTTTGTATCGGGAACCGGCGATCTTCAATTGCATCAGATCCGCACGCCAAAGATCTTATTTGCCGCATACGGGATATGCCACGCGGCGAGGATTTAACTCCAAACTATCTGCCAACAGCACATCCGAAGACCTTTGAAGACTCAGTTCAAAAGTCGAAGGGTGGACCCACCTCCGGCGGAATGACTTCACCCAAGGGGTCTTCCCCAGAGGTGGGCCAAGGGGGCCACTGTCGATACCATGGGTACCATATACCCCCTGGGATCGCAAAGATCTCAAGGGAATGTCATTTACTTGATTTGAAGACCTTCGAAGGTCCACATGTCAGACATGACCGGACCCGCTTCTCCAACATGGTTAGACCCAAGGTCGCCACGTGTACTATCAAACCGGAGCTACCGCCCACAAGGGGGAAGCTCTGAGCTATGTACCGAAATGGCACCCCCGGACCTAACCCCAGACCGAGGGAAGCTACGGAACTGACACGTGTCAGGTGGCACCGGACCTATCTGTTCCCCACAGTGTGCTCCAGTGCTGCCACATGTCCAACCGTCAGATCTTCAGCTTCTAAGCTCCGGAAGACTCCACAACGGCTCCGGATCTTCAAAGGGGAATCAAGGACTTCAAGACCCGATTAAGTGTCATTAATACTATATTAATGACACACGATCGGACGACCTTAATTACCAGTAATGGTGCTGTCAAAGCCCATAACTCGGTCATTAAGGTCAATTAAACGTGTTGAATGTGTATCAATATCAGTAACCGCCAGGGCCACATGTCGGGCCAAGCTAACTTGTAACGGTCTGCCCTTGTACTATAAAAGGACAGGCCGACGATACATAGAGGAGACACTCACTGGAGACACGCTCACTCTACATTCTCAACTAACGTTGAGCTCATATATCCAATACAACACCAACACACCCCGTGGAGTAGGGTATTACGCTCAGGCGGCCCGAACCACGTAAATCTTCGTGTCTCTTGTGTCACTTAACACTTCACCTTCTTGAATCTCCACGAGCCCACACCGAACCTCAAACTCCTCTAACACTTTAGTAGTGTCGGGAGATCTGCCGCATCAAAACCACCGACAACCGTCGAGCGTGGATGTATAACATGCCAAGACCCGATCCTATGTACATTCATAATGTTGCAAATTTTATTGAAGCATCCAAGAGACATGCGAAGTTGCAAAAGATAGATGACATATTATGTCCATGTATCGACTGCGAAAATAAGATTGCTTGGACGGATACTATAGTAATACAATCTCATTTGGTGAAAAGAGGTCTCAAAAATAACTACACAATATGGACAGAGCATGGTGAGTTAGATACACATGATTTGGATAAAGATGATGAGAGAGGCTCAAATGATGATAATGTTCATATCGATGATGGTAGTGACAATCAAGCTGGCGATGATGATGATTAGTTCGATTGTGAGGAGATGTTGCGTCATATTGAACCATATGTAATGACTTCTATGGGAGCAAGCAAAGGTTTAAGTATAATGGAGACATTTCAGAATGCGGCGACAGAGCTATTATATGATAAATCAAACGGTTGTGATAAAGAGTTTACTACATTGTGTACAGTCTTAGAACTACTAAAGTTGAAAACTACGCACGGATGGCCCGATTGTAGTTTCTCTGATCTTTTGAATCTTCTGGTAAAAGTCCAAATCCAAATAAACTGCCCAGAAGCACTTATAAAGCGAAGAAACTTCTTTGCCCGATGGCACTAGGTGTGACAAAAATACTCAGAAGAATATAAGAAGGACTACAATCACCACTATGTTACCAACATGAAAAAGACTCAGAAGAATAAGAAGTTTATTATTGGTCCTGAAGGTGACGATGACGATAATTTTGGCGATGCAGACGGGAAGAATAAGAGAAAAATTCCTACCTTGTTGATGTGGTACCTTCTGGTAATTGATCGCTTGAAGCGTTTGTTCTCAAACCCTAGGGAGGCTGAACTTATGCGTTGGCATTTCGAGCAACGCAAGAAGAATGAAAAACATATACGACACCCTGGTGATGCAACACAGTGGAAAAATTTTGATATTCAGTATCCAGAATTTCGTGAGGTTTGCCTTGGGTACAGATGGAATGAATCTGTTTGGTGAAAAAAGGAGCATACACAACACATGGCCCGTGGTCTTAACGATGTACAACCTACCGACGTGGTTGTGTCACAAAAGGAAATAAAGCTTATTATTTGCTCTTATCCAAGGTCCGAAACAACCCGGCATCGAAATTGATGTGTTCTTGGAACCTTTAATGGAAGATATGGCGAAATTGTGGAATGAAGGGGTACGTACATGGGATGAGTACAAGCGGGAGTATTTCACGCTAAGAGCAATGATATTAGTTACCGTGCATGATTATCCCGGACTATTTACATTATCGAGACAAATGAAAGGGAAGAAAGGTTGCGTTTGTTGCGTGGATAGAACTGGATTTCTATTCCTCACCTCATCCAGAAAGACGATGTACATGAGACATCGATGGTTCTTGACAGATACACACGAGTATAGGAAGATGAAAGAACAATTTGATAACAAAATCGAAAAAGATACTGCACCGAAACCTTACAGTGGAAAACTTGTGTTTGAAATGGTCAAGAACATTCATATTGCTTTCTGTAAGGGAAAAATAGTAAAGGAATTAAGAGAAATAAAAGTACATCTTCGGATAAAACAACTTACATGGCTTTCGAGAAACAATCAATTTTTTTCAAGTATCTTCCGTATTGGAAGAATCTGGAATTTTGCCATAGTATTGATTTTGTGCACGTTACAAAGAATGTATTTGACGGCATCATTGGGACCTTGCTGGACATGCCGAGGAAAACAAAGGGCGGATTAAATTCATGTATGGACTTAGTAAATCTTGATTTGAGACCAGAGCTTCATCCAGTAGAAAAGGCGAACGGGAAGCATTACCTTCCCCCAGTTAGCTACAACTTGACGCTAGAAGAGAAAAAAGAAATTTGTGAATGCTTGCGTGGGATCAAAGTTCCCACGAGTTTCTCATCCAATGTCCGCAAACTAATCTCGATGAAAGACTTTTCTTTATTCGGTTATAATTCTCACGACTGTCACATGATGATGACATTTTTCCTTGCCATTGCAATAAGAGTAATCAAACCTGAGCATATAAAAGTTGTCATCACACGTTTGTGTTACTTCTTCAATGCAGTATCGCAAAAGGTGATAGCACGTGAAGATTTAGACTATCTAAAAACATACATCATCGAGACAACGTGCAAGCTTGAGATGTGTTTCCCACGATCCTTTTTTGATATGCAAGTACACCTAATCATACATCTTGTTGATCAGATAAAAGCATTGGGGCCACTATATTTACATCATATGTTTTTGTTCGAGTGATATTTAGGAGTATTAAAAGGTTATGTGCAGAACCGTGCTCACCCAGAGGGTTCAATTATGGAAGGATACACCACTGAAGAAGTGATTGAGAGTTGCGCTGATTACATCAAAGATGGAAAATCGATAGGTGTGCCTATACCGGTACATGAGGGTAGACTACGTGGGAGAGGCAAAGTGGGTAAGAAAACTTTTATTGTTCAAGATTACAAGAATGTACACCGTGCACATTTTGGTGTACTATAAAAGCTCGCAATAGCTGAGCCGTACATCGAGGAACACCAAATTGAGCTTCGTGATAAAAACCAAGACCGTACAGAGGACTGGATCATGAAAGATCACAGAAGATATTTCACTGAATGATTAATGGACAAAAATATATCATACGGAAACACTATAGAAGAGGCAACAATGAAGAAGTTAGCTTCTGGCCCATCCGCTTTGGTAACATCATGGCAAGCATATGACATCAATGGTTACACATTTTACACTAAAGAAAAAGACAGTAAGAGTGTTGCACAAAATAGTGGTGTTCGTATTGAGGCTTATGATTCACAAGGGCAGAAGACCACATACTTCGGGTTCATAGAGGAAATATGGGAACTCGATTATGGCGTAAGAATGGTAATGCCCGTATTTAAGTGCTAATGGGTCAAACATCCTGATGGTTTGAAAGTGGACAATTACGGGCTGACACTGGTAGACCTGAATAAAGTGGGTTACAAAGATGACCTGTGGGTTCTCGTCGATAATGTTGCACAAGTTTTTTATGTTCAAGATCCAGAAACTGAGAAGTTGCACGTAGTTGTTTTTGGAAAGCAAGATATTGTTGGGGTTGAGAATGTGGGAGATAATGAAGAGGAATATAATCAATATGAATAGATGTACCTTTTCACCGAACTAGAAAACATCAAGCGCGTAGAGAGAAGCATTAAAAAGAATTTGAAACCCTATATGCGCGAAGATGTGAATGCTGGAAAAAATGTATATAGCAATGCGAGATGATATATATTGTATATATTTGTATCGCCTGAAATCAACTTAGAACAATGTTGGTATATGGATTGTGTCCTTTTGCATTTGTGTACATATTCGTTTGGACACAATAAATTGGAAGTTTGGTCTTTCAGATAATGATGTCTCGGGCGGGTAGCCGATTGAAGGAGGAGCGCTTGGCGTGGCGCAAGAACCATCCCCATGTATGTACATATGGCACATCGGTCGCATGGTTGTATATACATATGTATCTGTAATGGACTGATGAACTTAACTGTAGTTTATTTTTCCGTCTTGTTTGTTTTTGGTATTTTCAATTTCTCCACGTAGGGTTTCTCTGCGAAGCCTGAATCGAGAGATTTATTGAAGTTGCAGTGCATCATCCCCGGTAAAGAAGGGGTAAGTCATGAAGAACAAGCACAATATGAGTTTAACCATCGTCCTCCTATTAATAAATTTCTTTTGCAGACTGAATGGGAAGATGGTTACTACCCCCTGACAATCTCCTTCTCTGAGGACTATCCCTTGGTGCCTCCAAGATGCGCCTTTCCAATTGGGTTCTTCCACCCAAATGTCCATCGTTCGGGAGCACTCTGCATCGGGATTCTTGATCAAGAGACTGTAAGATAGACCTATTTTGTTCATGTTATTATTACTTATAATTGTTGTCGAACTTATTTGAACTGGTTTCTTATATTGCTTAAATTATATTTCGTAGGGGTGGTGCAGTGCTTTTACAATCAAAACTATACTACTTGAAGTTCAGCGTTTGCTGCATCAGCCAAATGTGCCTGATGTTGAAATTGATTGCTATACTCTACTTATCAAGGTTAGATGACACTTTGACTTAGTGACCAATGTAGGTTATTCATTCCTCCTTCGACATTTGTTAATTTAAATAATGTCAATATTTTCAGGATCCAGCGGAATATAAGAGACGTGTTCGAGAGCAAGCAGGACGGTACAATTTAGATTGATCGATGGGAGCTTCATCGTCGATCTACAATGAATGTAGCATGATTTTTGTTCTCAGTGTGTAAAGAAATTATCTTTGAACAATTGTAAAGCCTCTAATGGTGTATTATCACAATTAAGCCAGCCTCACTGGTGATCGAGCATTTCCTATAATGCATTACTGTACTAGTATCCGGTCATCTGTGTTTTTTCCTGATACAATTTTCCCTGCAACGACTACATACGATTGTGATAATTGCAACGACTACATCCCTGTAATTTCAATGAAAACCGCTTGTGATAATTGAACAACTACATACAGTTCTTAAATAATGACCGCCACTGAAAATACATGATCTTCTCAGGCCGTTGTTAATTAAGAACCATCTGTGAAGTTCATTAAATTACAGGCGGTTATTAATTAAGAACCACCTATGAAGATCATGTATTTACCCAGGCGGTTGTTTCTTAAAATCCGCCTGTGAAGTTCATTGCATTACAGCGGTTCTTAATAAGAACCGTCTGTGAAGATCATGTATTTACCCAGACGGTTGTTCTTTAAAATACGCCTGTGTTGTTCTTTCATCATAGGCGGTTATTATATCATTCGTCATCACAGTCGCATATTTTTAAGGACCGCCTGTGTTTGAAAATTTGAGGTGCCTGTAAAAATGCTTTTTGTAGTAGTGTTCAAAAAATGCATGTTTTGGTGCTCAAAGACTGGACCTGGGTCCATTACTCCATGGGTGCTAAAGTAGGCATGAAGGATGGCCGTTAGGTCCCCTTGGATCAACAACATGGTTGACGGGCTCCATATATAGGTTATTGCTACCGATTGGGTAAGTCTAAGTACTTACCCAACAAGGGTGGTCTGGAACCCAATCTACAACATCAAATTATCTTGCGCTTTGGTAGCGGGATTTGATGTGAGTTCCAGTTCTGGAACAGGTGTAGTTGGTAGTGCAGAAGTAAGATCCGGCTTATGTTATTTTAGTGGAGCCTCCATGTGTATTATATAGGGAGAGGTAACTAGTTTTAGAGAGGAATGGTAACTAGTTTCCATGATATTGGGTTTCTATAGGAGGTGACCTACATCCATGTGTATTTTGAGATTAATTTTCGATAAAAAAATATTTTCACACTGCATGATTATTATTTTTCTTGTTCAGGGTAGATAAAATTCACGAATCTTATAATATTAATGAACATTCTTAAAATATTTCTACTCCAAGAATGATTAAATGCTTCACTTTAATGTAGTTCCCTATCTATATATCTTGTCTGGCATAAACTATGCTAGACTTTGATAGTCCATAAATCTTAGTATATTTATCTAATGGAGGTGTATTATACATCCTTGGAACGATACGGCGGTCATATAAAATTTTGCTGGAAATAGTTTTCGTTTTCTCAGTATTTCAACCATAGCTCCGTAGAAAAATCACTAATGGACATATGATACATTTTTGGAAACCCATGTGAGATATGTTACAAGTTTTTAATTCATGGTTTGTGCAAATTTTTACTATAATTTTCTGGAATAATGGGTTCGAATCAGCCACTTTCAAAGGAGTTTCTATTGAAAATTTCCAGAAAATCTGTCAAATTTTCAAAGACATATCTCTTAAACCAGCTCTGATCTGGGTGCAAATAAATATTTTCTAAGAAAGGTATTGAAGATAATTGTATCTTTGTTATTCACCTTCAAACATGATTTGCATCTACCTGAATTCAAATCAGATTGGATCCAAACCAGTTTTAGAATTTTATTTTCATTTAACATTGTTTTCACTTTCATGATTCTTTTAATATATATATATATATATATATATATATATATATGATGTTAATCAATGTTGTGCTGCTGAATTGAGTCTTTTAGAATTCAAATATCTCTTCCATATATGATGAATGTGGTGTTCCAATTGGATAAAGGATGGGTGTACTTGACATGCATCCTCTGTCCGGGATTCCTGTTGATGTTCTGGCAACTGCTCCAGAATTTTGGATATCAGCAGCTGCCAAACTATTGGGGAAAAAAAGATGATCACGGATTATTATCATGAAAGTAACCCTGTATGTTCCAGCAGGACACACACATCTCAGATGGGTTCCATTCACTGTCATCGTGTCAGGACCGCGTTTGGAGAATACGTGGTCCATGACAGCTTGTGCGAGCATCACTCGATTTGGCAAGGTGCGTTATAAAGACATGGCCAGGACACCGTTAACTCTATTTCCAATCATCAGTTTGGCTGATCTAGCATGACAGCAGCAAATGGTCAAGTTGTATCAACCATTTGTCGATACGGCTATAGGTACTCTTGGCTCCTATGCCTCTTCATCTCACATGGTGATTGATGTGCAAGGGGGCATACAACAGGAAAGCACATTCGGCAATATAATATGGTAAGATTAGCACATGTGGAATTTTCGTACAACTGGGCAGTACAGTTAGGAACAAAAATTTGTACATTCGTAATAGTTTACATTTTCAAACCCAGTGCTCCTATCGATCTTCTGCCTTCCGCTTTGCAGGAATGTGATAAATTTGATGCAAGTAAGCACGCTGAATTTGACTAGAAACTTCATCTTTATATGTGCAGACAAACATAGAGAAAAACACAAAGATCTATGAAAAGTGTGCCAACAAAGGTCGCAAGAAAGTATAATTTGAAACAAGGTACTTGGTTTGGGTGCATTTACAAAAGAAACAATTTCTCGAGCGACACAAGTCCAAATTGCCGTCATTAGCCATGGACCTTTCCAAGTACATCTAAAGATCACTGATAATGCAGGGACATTATTTCCAATTTTGTAGTTATTGATTGATCTCTCATAACTATAGAGAGCACCACTTGCCTTGGTGGAAAGGGTGGTAGTTATTACATGTAAAAGAAGTACAAACGGTTCACCTCCTCTAACCCTCTCACTCATAAATGGCAAACTCTTCTCTCGCGAACTTCAATGATTCAAGGGCCAAATTTGTGGTGGATCCTACTCGCTTCATTCTTCAAATCCTGTTCAATGTTGAAGATGGTGGGGAGGACAAAGTTTCAAGGACATTGATTCATCTTCAAGGGGGGTTGACACTGTTGAATGAGGAGTATGTTATAGTAGTACATGCTGATGAGATCCTAGGTAAAAATGATTGCAACATCAATATTCAACATGTTCATCAGCATTCTATTGATGAACTCAACTTGACCGTTAGGTACAGTTCCATGACACCACTGGGAATAGTGATATTTAGTCTCGATAGTAGTGTATAAAGAGACATCCTTCTTCTACCTAACCCTCTTGAGGTTGCTCATATTAGAGTCAGGTTTGAGAGACATGACTAACACAGTAACCTATGGGAAAGAAATTTTTACCGCGTTGGTTGGATTATGATACTAGGCTTCCCGCTGGTTTACATGACACTAGAGTGCCTTGTCCTAGTGGTTCCTCAATTGGGAGGTTGATCCATCGGAACAACAATCCTAGTGCCCTTGGGTTTGTTTTGGGGAATTTATTTTATTTAAGGTGGTCCAAGGGCTTATTGTTATGTTCTAAACTCACCTTCCAGATCTTTGAATGTAAAAATTGATACTAATGATGAATAAACCGTATTGTGTTTTATGTTGGTTGGATGTTTCAAATTTAGGTCTAGGATCATCTCCTACTTCATCCACCTCCCTCCCTTTGCCACTATTGCCCATGTCATGTCATGAGAACTGGAATCAAATGGAAGTTTCATGTCAACTTAACATTGAAACAAAGAATGTTTGTGTTGATGCAAGTAATGAACCAAGAATGTTTTGGATCAACCTCACAGAGACAAAAACATAACTGAAAAAATCATCTCAAAAAAACAGAGAAGTTAAAAACAACATTCAAGTTAAGCGATGGTTGGAAGAACAAGGAGAAGGTTCTCTCCAGGATCCGAAGAAAATGTTTCAAGTAGAAGGCATTCCAAATTAAAAGGTTCAATATTTTTATGAAAGATTTCATCTCTAATATAAGTTCACTTCAAGGGAAACTAAAAATACTTAATGACTTACATCACATGATGCTGTAATGATTGCCATGGAAAAAATGGTTTGATGATAGTGCAGACGCAGAATGCTCACTATTTCCTCCCTAGTACCACGGTCATGGTGCAAGAGGGTTCGGGCACTGCGGGTGGCATGTCACCGGGGCACATAAGATCTTATGAAGGAAGAGCAGCTCCAGGGACCATAGATTGGGTGGGAAGGAACAAGCTGCCAGCCAAAGGTAATGAATGGAGTCAATGAGAGAAAATGATGAAAAACTGAACTGTAGCAAAACACCAATTAGAAAATATAAAAAGTTTAATGTTTCTATTTCTGCTGTTGTTCACACTTTGGGCTTATCTATATGGTAGGCTTCTACTTTTTTATTATGACTTGCTTGGCCAAGCATACGATGAGACCAGGGAAAACTAGGGTGAACATCGCGAACGTAAGTATGGAAGGTACAAGACTGTATATACTGTAGAAAATGGGTTGCCCTCGAGTGTTTCCTTGGCCTAATCAGCAAAACTACTATTTTGGTGCATTACCATTGCGTTACACATCCAGGAGGGTTAGTTCTCAAATATAGTTGGATAGAACAGTCCCTACATGTTGACATATCAACAAACTACACTTGGTAGATGATTGGCTCTCACAATACCTTTTCTATTGGCTATCACAATCCATAGAGCTGGTGACTCAAAAGGTAAGATTCTAACATTCCTTGTAAAAATTAAAATCTTGGAGTACTTGTAGGTGAAAGGTACATCGATGCCTTTGCATTTACGGATAGTTATTTGATCCTTAGGGTTGACAACATCCATTTGTTGGAAATACCAGACTTGTCCGGTAGAGACCGGACTAGTCCAGTTGTTGTCCAGTAAGGGTAACCGAACTAGTCCGGACCCTTATAGGACTAGTCCAATATTGTCTAGTAAGGATATCGGACTAGTCCGGACCCCATACGGACTAGTCCGATAATTTTAGTATCTGTCAGTTTGAACTCGAAATTGACCTATGTTCTAATTTAAAGGACACAACCCACCAAATTTTGAGTCTCTGACCGGGAGACTCAATGATTCCTAAGGTTTGGAGGCCCCCTCTTGTGTCTCTTTTTCAACTATAAGAAGAGGGTCAAGTGTATGATCAAGGAATTCCAAGGCATACACACATACACACTTGAACACTCTAACCCACTCAGAATCCGATCAACATACCATGAGAAGAACAAGGGGAAACGCCTCTCGTCATCGTTCTTCTTGCAGCCTCGCCTTATTGGCTAGTTGGTCGCATCGTCAAGCAACAACAAAGATGGAGGAGAAGGTATTATTAGTGTTCTTGTGCTATTTGAGAGATAGCACATGGTGTTGATCTTGTAATCAGATTTCTCACAGTAATTCGAAGTGATTTAGTGGCTATTTGATCTTTGGGCTCCCTCTTGATTTCTAACAATGGTATCAGATCCGTTTAGACCACTAATCATTTTGAATTGAGTTTTGATCAAAGATTTTCGCTGAAAGTTATAAAGGTCCGGACACTTCCGGTCTAAGGGTTGGACTAGTCTGGTGTGCCTCAATAAAGATGTTAGGCTTTTTGGATAGGGGCATTTTGACATGTTCATTTGATTGAAAACCAATTAATCACATTGGATTGAAATCCATTGTGAAAATTAAGTTGGTAAGATGTTAAGATTAAGATTCCCTTTTAGGTATTTCAACATTTTCCAGGTTTTTATGAAACTTTTCCGGGGCTGGTCGGACTAGTCTAGAATAGTACAGACCAAACTTGAAAATTTCAATAAAGAACGGATCAAATGTTTTTGATGGGACCGGACTTGTCCGGCTTATGGACCGGACTAGTCCGAACGCCATACTATAAGAGTTCGGACTAGTCAGGCCATGTGCGGACTAGTCCGTGCTATACAATTAAGATTGCTTATTTATTTAAGCTTCCGCTGTGAATTAAGTTAATATTGTCATAGCAATTTGGTCGAGTAACCAAAGCGAGAGATAATTTGCTATGTCAATTTAAGTTGCAAAGAATTCTATTGAGTAACCAAAGTGAAAATTAGAATTTTCATGTTTTTAAGCTATATTAATGTCATTTCTGGTCGAGTAACCAAAGCGAAAGGCATTAATGACATTTTTCTTTCTAAGTACGTAGTAATTTGGTCGAGTAACCAAAGCGAAAGCTAAATTACTATGTATTTCAGTTGCTCTTCAATGTTAAGTTTTAATGTCATTATTGGCTGAGTAACCAAAGCAAAAGGCATTAATGACATTCTTTTGTAAGAACATAGTAATTTGGTCGAGTAACCAAAGCGAAAGATAAATTACTATGTCGATTTTCAGTTGTTCTCTAATGTTGAGTTTTGGTCGAGTAACCAAAGTGAAAGATAAAACTCATCATTTTCTTGTGGGTATCATCTATGCATTCTTCTAGATTTTGGTTTTTGATTATGAAGGTTCCTCCAATGCGATTTCAACACTGAGTTTCATCGCCTCTATTGATCCACTCAATGGAAGCAATTATGGGAGATGGAGAGAGAAGTTGAAGATTGATTTAGCAGTCTTTGAGATAGACTTGGCTCTCACTACTCCATATCCTGTTGCACCGATTGAACCAGTAAGAGATGCTGATAAAAATCAGGAAGCCTTTGTTGTGAGGACAAAGGAATATACTACTATGTTATTGGCTTATGACATAGATTGTTATAAGTGGAAGAAATCAAACAAGAAACGTTTGGTGGTAATTAAGGGCACTATCACTGAGACCATTCGGGGAGCAATCCCTGAATGTGAAACTGTTGTTGAATACCTCCAAAGGATAGAGAATCAGTTTACTAGTTCTTCTAAGGCCACTAGAAGCACTCTTATCACGAGGCTTGTTAGTGAAAAGTATTATGGCAGTGGTGTGCGTGAGCACATCTTAAGGATGACAAATATGGCTACAAAGCTTAAGCCTATGGATTTGTGGAATAAAGATGAGTTCAATGTGCATCTCATCATTGCCTCACTTCCTAAGGAATTTGATACTTTTGTCCTCAATTACAACTGTCAACCTGAACTATGGAACATTGAAAAACTCATGGCTATGTGTGTTCAGGAGGAAGAGAGGATTAAGTCCCTTCACGGTTGTGATGCTATTAATTATGTGAAGGGAAAAGGTAAGGATAAGAAGAATTATTCTTCTAATCAATATTTTAAGTATCATGGTTCTTCTCACCATGATAAAGATAAGGGTAAGTTTCCACAAAGCCATCCTTACAATAAGGATGTGAAAGTGGATAAAGATAAGTGCCGCTTTTGTTTAGAGAAAGGTCACCATCAGAAGGATTGCATAGGCTTCCTTAAATGGTGTTGCAAAAATGGGGTTAAATATGAGGAGGACCCTAGAAAGAGGGGAAAGGGCCATTAAAGTTGCTGATGACCATGAAGCTAAAGTGAAAGCCATTGGAGATTATCCATTAATATTAAGAAATGGCTTTGTACTTACACTTCAGGATGTGTTATATGTACCCTATTTAAGTAGAAATCTAATCTCAGTATCATGCTTAGATTATGGTGGTTATGTTTGCTAGTTTGGCAAAGACGGATGTATAATTAAGTGTGATAATAAGATTGTTGGTGTTGCCATAAGACAAGGCATGCTATACTTATTATCTATGCATCATTATGTTAATGTTGTAAGCGACAATCATTTTTCCTCACATCAGGGTAAGCGTAATAGAATTAATTCTGAAATGTCTTCGAAATTATGGCATTGTCACTTAGGCCATATTTTGAGGGGGAGAATTGAACAATTGATTTCACAATCGATTCTTCCCCATTTGGATTTTCGGATTCAGAAGAATGCATAGACTGCACTAAGGGAAAATTTGTTAAGAAAATTAAGAAAGGTGCCATACGCAGTGCGGGAATTTTGAAATTAATCCATACGGACATTTGTGATCCATTTCTGGTAGTATTTGTTGATGGTTTTGATTCGTTCATAACCTTCACAGATGACTATTCTCGCTATGGCTATATTTATCCGATTAAAGAATGCTCTGAAGCGTTGGATAAATTTAAGATACTTAAGGCTGAAGTTGAAAATCAGCACAATATTAAGATCAAAGTGGTAAGATCCGATTGTGGTGGTGAGTACTATGGTCGTTATACCCGTATAGCCAAGTTCCTGGACCATTTGCTCGGTTCTTACAGGAAAATGGCATAGTCGCTCAGTATTCCACACCGAGTGAGCCTCAGCAAAATGGAGTAGCGGAACGGCGCAGCGGTACGCTAATTGATATGGTTAGATCCATGTTAAGTCAATCAGATTTGCCGGCTAGCTTATGGATGGAGGCATTAAAAACCGCCATTCATGTGCTAAATTGGGTTCCTACTAAGTCGGTACCCAAAACACCGTATGAGTTGTGGACAGGACGTAAGTCCTCATTAAGTTATATGCATACCGCTGAGGCAGAAATGTTTAATCCAAACATTGGAAGTTGGATGCTAAGACAATAAGTTGCCATGTTATTGGCTATGCAAAAAAGAGTAAGGGATATCGTTTGTATTGTCCAGAACGATATACTAAGTTTGTAGAAACAAGGCATGCCGTCTTTTTAGAGGATGCCATGATCAGGGGGTACGATAAGACAAGAAATTAATCTTGAAGAGAAGCGGGTTTATGTACCACTCCTATGATTCAAGAACCATATTTATCATAACCTACTGTTGTTCAATCATCAGTGCCTATTGGTAATTATTCAACACCTGTTGTTAGTTCTCTATTGACAATGGAATTATTAAGAGAGGTTGAACATTTTCAGCCCATTTTCACTAATAATGAAGAGCAACAACAACCTCAAAATGAGGATAATGTGCAATTAAGAAGATCTCAATGAGAAAGAAAATCTCCCATTCCGGACGATAACGAGATCTATTTGAGTGAGGCAGTTTAAATGGAGGGTGATCCCACCACATTTGAAGAAGCTATGAGAAGTTATCAAGCATCTGAATGGCGTAAAGCAATGGAGTATGAAATGAGGTCTATGGAAACAAACAAAGTATGGGATTTAGTTGAGATTCCTAATGGAGCCAAAACAGTAGGCTGTAAATGGGTCTACAAAATCAAACGTGACTCCAAGGGGAATATTGATAAGTTTAAGGCCAGACTTGTTTCAAAAGGCTTCATTCAAATAGAAGGGATTGATTATAATGAGACATTTTCACCCGTCTCAAGTAAGGATTCACTCAGAATCATTATGGCATTAGTTGCACATTACAATTTAGAATTACATCAGATGGATGTAAAGACGTCATTTCTCAATGGTGATCTATATGAGAACGTCTATATGAAAAAACCAAAAGGTTTTGTTGTTAAGGGTAAGGAACATATGGGATGCCACTTAAGAAAGTCCATTTATGGACTTAAACCAGCAACAAGGCAGTGTTATCTCAAGTTCGATGAGACAATAAGAAAGTTTGTGTTTAAAGAAAATGAGGAGGACAATTGCATTTATGCTAAGTTTAAGAGCGGGAAATTTATTTTCCTCGTGCTTTATGTAGATGATATACTACTTGCAAGTAGTGATATCAATCTACTATCACAAACTAAGAAGTTTTTGTCCTCTAATTTTGATATGAATGATCTTTGTGAATCGTCCTATGTACTGGGCATAGAAATTCATCGAGATAGAAAAAAGGGGGTCTTAGGCTTATCACAAAAGGCATACTCAGAGAATGTACTGAGAAAGTACAATATGCATAAGAGTAAGACTTCGCCTGCTCCGATTGTCAAGGGCGATAAGTTTGGGAACTTTCAGTGTCCCTGGAACCCATAAGAGAGCGATCAAATGAAATCGGTTCCATATGCTTCTGTTGTCGAAAGCCTTATGTATGCTCAAGTCTGTACTCGCCCTAACTTAGCTTATGTGACCGGAATGCTTGGCAGATATCAGGCCAATCTAGGAATTGATCATTGTAAGGTAGTTAAGAAAGCATTAAGATATGTGCAAGGCACAAAAGGCCACATGTTAATGTATAGTAAGTCAGACCCACTTGAAGTAGTGGGATATTCAGATTCATATTTCACGGGTTGTGTGGATACTATGAAATCCACGTCAGGTTATACATTCACCTTCGCGAATGGAGCAATTTCGTGCAAAATTTCCAAACAAACTGTCACTGCATAGTCCACAATGCATGCCGAGTTTGTTGCATGTTATGTGGCCACTGAGCAGGCTATTTTGCTTAAGAAATTTTTACTCGGTCTTAGAGTGGTCGACAACATTGAAAAACCACTAAAGTTATACAACAATAATGAGCCTGCAGTATTTTACTCTCACAACAATAAGTCGAGTGGCACCGCCAAACACATCAACATTAAGTTTTATGTTATGAAAGATCGAATCCAGGATCATACCATAAGTGTTGAGGATATAACTACCAAGCTTGTGCTTGCGGATCCGCTAACAAAAGGTCTTCCACCCAGCGTGTTCAGTGAACATGTAGCCGGCATGGGTTTAAGGGAGAACCTATGATCACTGGATATTTAGGGGCCAAGTAAGAGTAAGGTTCATTTTTAACTGTGAGATGTATTGTGGTCTTCGAGTCCAACAATACATAAATGGTTGTTGTGATGCGTCGTGCCCTATATGTGAAGCATGAGAAAATGGACACCATGTTTAGTATTAAGTAAGTTGGTATGTTTCAGATTCGAGTTCAAGGGGGGAATGATGGAAATACCGGACTTGTCGGGTAGAGACCGGACTAGTCCGGTTGCTGTCCAGTAAGGGTAACTGGACTCGTCGGGACCCTTATAGTACTAGTCCGATATTGTCCAGAAAGGATATCGGACTAGTCTGGACCCTATACGGACTAGTCCGATAATTTTAATAAATGTCAGTTTAAACTCGAAATTGACATGTGTTCTAATTGAAAGGACACAACCCACCAAATTTTGAGTCTCTGATCGGGAGACTCAATGATTCATAAAGGTGGGAGGCCCTGTCTTGTGTCTCATGATCAACTATAAGAAGAGGGTCAAATGTATGATCAAGGAATGCCAAGGCATACACACTTGAACGCTCTAACCCACTTGGAATCCGATCAACATACCAAGAGAAGAACAATGGGAAACACCTCTCATCGTCGTTCTTCTTGCGGCCTCACCTTATTGGCTAGATGGCCGCATCATCAAGCAACAACAAAGATGGAGGAGAAGGTATTATTAGTGTTCTTGTGCTATTTGAAAGATAGCACTTGGTGTTGATCTTATAATTGGATTTCTCCATGTAATTCGAAGTGATTTAGTGGCTATTTGATCTTTGGCCTCCCTCTTGATTTCTAACACCATTGGGATCACGGTGAAATTGAATAAGAAGGTGGAGTGAATCAGGTACAAAATGAGTATGAGAAATAATGTGTTGTTGGATATAAAGATGAACGATGGATGATCATCTGTTTATCTCTATCATTTTTTGCTCTTGATGCTAAAGATATAAAAAATAGTTTAAGGACACATATGTTGTCTCATAACAATTACCATTCATAATTCCACTTTACAATAGAAACAGTCATTCGTACTTGTCCAAATTGGTTCAAAAGTATTGTAAGGATCGATTCTAAACATCTGCGGCTACATGGCCATTGCGACATGAAGAACCGGTATAGAATGTCTGTATCAATAACCATTCTTAGCTGAAAACAGTCCTGAAACAAAGCACACTTTCTACACCAGTTCCAGTTTAGAAATGGTATATATATGTGTAATAAATAAGAATTTGTCCTCAACTGGAACTGGTACTCACAATAAGCATAATATCCCTGTCTAGTGTTGCTACAAAAGTACATAAAAAAATTATTTGTAATAGTTCCATTCATGCACTGGTACATTTATTGGATGGGGATAAAATTTGTCTTATTGGTTCTCGATGACATGCAAGAAGGGACATCACTTTGACTTTTCTAGATGTTGATTAATCTCGCATAATGTAAGACCTATGTGTGCTGAATACATTGGCTTGTAGTGAATACACTTGACTTTGATGATAAAAGTTTTTAATATCACCAAAACATCTTTTTATCAAGGTCCGACTCTAGCTCCGAGCTACAGCAAGGTCCGACGATAGGTCCGGCTTGCTTTGGGTAGCTCCGGTTACGTTTGATGCTAGGTCCGACTTCTTGGTAAGGTCCGACCAGCTTTGGTTAGCTCCAGTGAGCTTTATCTTTAGCTCCGGCATATATTTGATAGTTCCGGCATATTTTCGTTAGCTACGGGATGCTAAGCTTCGACGTACTTTGTCTAGCTCCGGGTTTTGGGTTGACTAGTTCTGACTAGTTTTGATAAGGTCCGGATCCAGGATCTACTAGTTTTGGTAAGCTCCGGCGCTAGGTTCTACTAGCTCTTGTTAGCTCCGGCTCAAGCTCCGGGTTGCTCTGGCAAGGTCCGGAACTTGACCGCAGTGCTTCTGCTTTGCATTTGCAATGTCTCGTACATGCTTTACTTGATTGGAAAGATTGCTTAGTTTTCATTTGCTAAGTTTTTGGTGCGTTTTGGATGATACGGTTGATATCCTTTCTACTGTGGTTTTGCAACATGCTTATGTGAGGTTCTCACGTAAGGTGTTGTGTTCGGAACTAACGTGAGTCAAGTCGAGGACTTGGGCTCGTATAGATTGGTTGTTTATTCATGTGCAGGTGTTGCTTGAGTTCAAGTCATGGCTGGTGACAGGATCCATTGGACTAGTCTCAGGAGGAGATGAGGTTCCAACAACCAAGTTCGGGAGGAACTGTGGTTGAGCGGGTCAGGAGGTCGCGCAGGATGATTGAATCAAGGGCAGTGCATATGAAGGTCGAAGGAAGGTGTTCGCATGTATGCATGCGGTGCATGACGTGGAAATATGCTTCTAGAGACGGATTATGGAAGGAAGATCTGATCGGAAGGATCGGATCGTATCGGTTGATGACTTCGGCTGCGGCGGAGTCGGTTATGTTAGGATTTCGTGTGTGTCACGAATTTGAGTTGTTTAGGAATGTGGGATACGTTCCTAAGGTGTTTGGAAGTCTTAATATTGTTTCTATCTGCGTATAGAAGAGTCCTAAGCAGTTATGGAAAGTTCCGATTGTGATCGGATTAGGATTGGAGTCCTAGTTGAGATTGGGATGGCCTAAGGGCTGGTTATATAAGCAAGGGAAGGCCAAAGTTCGGGTAGACGACTTTGGGGCTGTTCCTCTTGTGTTCTATTGAATAAAATTCGTACTTTGAAGGAACTTTTGTGCCTTGTTCGTCCGACTTGTTCCAGACAAGTTTTACTCGTCGAGTTTCTGGACAGCACTACCTTTCGTCGGTGTTTTTATCATAACTCGAGTTTTACAGATTCAATTGACGTGATTATTTTTGGGTTGTCTTCACAACTTGATTGTCTATCATCTGTCAAAATTTCACGGTCATTGGATTTGTAGTTTCTGAGCTACACGAGTTTCTTTGCAGCATTACAGAAACTGTTTTTCTCGGGTAGGTCAGATTGACCATAGTCTGATCTTTCGATCATAACTTGAGTTTTTCTCGACGGATTTGAGTAATTATTTTTGTGTTGTCTTCGTGACTTGATTCTCTCTGATATATATCACTTTTGTCACGGTGAAACACGTTTAGATTAGTCTTATACACGATTTCTTTAACAGATCGTTTTTCTACCGAAGGGATTAGGGTTTTATTGTTTCCGCTGCGTAAGATTTTTAAATCTACCATTCACCCCCCCTCTGGTAGCTTTTCACGTGCTCTTCGATCCTAAAATTGGTATCAGAGCCACGGTGCTCTAATCTTTGTGATTTGCACGTGTTTTTGACTAATCATCATGGAGAAGTACTCCGTCAAACCTTGTGTGTTTGCTGGTATTGATTTTCAGGTTTGGAAGGCACGCATGGAGGCTTTTATCCAGGCACAAGGCTTTGCAATATGGGAGAAGGTGTATAAGCCTTATGAAGTGCCACCCAATGATCAAGTCACGGCCACGAACCTCCGGGATGTCGACAACAACAACAAAGCCCGAAACTTGATCATCCAAGGACTCACTCAAAGCGACTTTGATCGTGTCGCGCACCTCCGATCAGCATACGACGTTTGGAGAGCTCTCTGTGATTATCATGAAGGCTCCAACACAATCAAGGAGGTAAAACAAGATATGTTCAAGAAAGAATATATGCGTTTTGAGATGCAACCAGGTGAGTCGATCGATGACCTCTTTGCTCGTTCCAATAAAATTCTCAGCAACTTACATAGTGTCAATGTAAATTTTTCTGATGCTGAGAATGCTAGACAACTTCTTAGTGCATTAGACATGACAATTTGGGAGATGAAAGTAACATCTATTCGTGAATCAACTGTCATGAGTTCTCTTACATTAGATGTACTTTATTCTAAACTAAAAACTCATGAAATTGACATCCTAGCACGTAAGAACCCAAACAAGTCTATTGCATTTGTCTCACAACGTGATATGTCTAGCTCCGGCCAATCATCATCCTGCAATACTCTTGCTTTGTTGTCCTCACTAACCCTGGAGCAGATCGAAGAAATTCCAGAAGAGGAGTTGGCACTCATCTCTACTAGATTCTCAAAAGCATTGCAAAATGTGGGAACTAGAAGGAGAGGAAGCTCCGGACCTCAACGCTGTTTTGAATGTGGTAAAACAGGACACTTTCGTACAGAATGCCCTAACCTTTCAGGTCCGACCACCCGGGAAGAAAAACAAAGCAAGATCCGGACCTCCTCTGGAAATTCCAACAAGAAGAAGAAAGGTACCATAGGACGCAAGATGATCAACAGCTTCATCACCGCGCTTCAAGAGCTCAGTTCAAGTGATGTAGACTTTGAAAGTGATGAAGATAATGGTGATCTGGCCAACTTATGCTTCATGGCGGGCAAAGCAAGATCAAGATCAAGTCAGGAGGAAGCAGAACACAACAGTGACGATGATGAGGTATGTTCTACCTGCAATGAAATGTGTGATGCTATTTCTCGTGCAACTATTATTGTCAAGAAAAATGACAAAAAACTTAGGGATAGTGCTGCTAAAATTGAATCACTAGAATCTGAAATTAACCGTTTAAAAACTTTGATTCCTAGTGATGATGCATGTCCCTCATGTGACTTAATCTATGAACAATTGTCCACATTAAGAAGTGCACACTCCTCCACTATAGATAAACTTGATGAAGAAATTAAAAAGAACAAAGAGCTTGCTGCACTTAATGATAAAAACTTGAAAGATGCTAGCTGTTCTACAATTGACTTGCATTGTTCTGCATGTGAAAATCTTGATAAGAAACTGCAAGATGCTATGAATGAAATTTCTATGTTGAACAATGCTTTACGTTCTCATGAAGTTAAATTTTGTTCCAATTGCAAACTAAAAGGAAAAACTTCATGTGAAAACTGCCTAGACTTGTCCAAGAAACTTGATGACATGAATAGGACACTAGGTCGGTTTTGTAATGGGGATAAGAATCTAAACTTGCTGCTGAATTCTTCCAAGTCTAGCAAAGATAAAACTGGTTTAGGTTTTGATTCTCATGTTCATGCTAAGGCACATCCAGCTAAAATTGTAAGGTCATTAGGAAGTGGTTTGATTCAAACAGTTCCTAAACAAAAAGAAGTGGTTTTCAAATCTGCAGGAGTGTTGCCTCATTCGGTTTCAAATAAAAATATTGCTTGCTCATCTAGACATGAACACAAAGTTAAATTTCATTGTACCTTCTGTGGTAGAGATGGTCATGTCATAGATTTTTGTTATAGACTAGCTAAACAACAAAAAAAGGAAAGAAAAATTGCTAGATCTTATAACTTTCATGCAATTAGAAAAACACAACCTGCTTTAGTGAGTCAGAAATTTGAGAAGGTAGCTTCCAGACCTTCTGGTAAGAAATCCGCAAAAGCAGCTCCGATAGTTCCGATAGCTCCAAGAGCTACCGGATCTTCTGTTGTTCCCTCTGGAGCTTCAGTTTTTGCCTCCGGACCTTCTGCTTTTACCTCCGGAGCTACCGGTTTTCACTCTAAACAAGTAACAACTTCTAAATCAACTGTTAAGAAAAGAAAACCTCAATCTTTGACTCATAAAACTGCTGTTTTATCTCAGCATTCGCGTGTTTTTCCTGGTGCACGTCGCGTGACTCAATACTGGATTCCTAAATGCCTTTTGACTAACCCCAGTATTGAGTCATCGGCGTATTGTGCTTCTATGTAGGTTACACGCTTGAGGAAGGAGAATATTTGGATTGTGGATTCAGGTTGCTCACGCCACATGACCGGTAACAAAGATTGGTTCTCCTCCCTCACCTTTGTGTCACGTGTAGAGAATGTTACTTTTGCCGATAATTCTTCAACTCCTATAATTGCTAAGGGTTCGGTTAGAGTAAATGATCACTACACTTTGAAGGATGTGGCACTTGTCAAAAATTTGAAATATAACATGCTTTCTGTTTCACAATTGCTAGATGAAAATCTAGAAATTACTTTCAATAAAAACTGTTGCAAAGTTGTAGATTCAAATAGTGAGCTTATTTTTAACATGTCTCGGTTTGGAAGAGTTTTTAAAGCTGATTTTGATATGTCTTCTTCTAAGCATAGGTGTCTAGTTGCTAATGATTCAAAGGACTTATATTTTTGGCATCGTAGACTTGGTCACGTAGGCTTTGATCACCTAACGCGTGTTAGAGCTCTTGATCGCATACGTGGGCTGCCTAAGCTTAAAGGGGACAAAGAAATTGTGTGCTCTTCTTGTAGACATGCTAAGATGGTTGCAGGTTCACATACTCCTCTCACAATGATCATGACAACTGAACCATGTCAACTTTTGCATCTTGACACCGTAGGACCTTCACGTGTTCAATCCTTCGGAGGTAAATGGTATGCTCTTGTTATTGTTGATGATTATTCTAGATATTCTTGGGTGTATTTTATGGCGTCTAAGAATGAAGTCTTTAGTCACTTTAGAACTTTATTTCTTAGATTATCAATTGATCACCCAGAATCATTAAAAGCAATTAGAAGTGATAATGGAACTTAATTTAAAAATCAATTCTTTGATCACTTTTGTGCTGAAAATAGAATAGATCATCAATTTTCTTCACCATATGTACCTCAACAAAACGGTGTTGTAGAAAGAAAGAACAGAACCCTAGTTGAGATGGCTAGGACTATGCTTGATGAATATCAAACCCCTAGGAAATTTTGGGCTGATGCATTAGCAACCGCTTGTTATGTCTCAAATCGTGTTTTCTTGCATGCTAAGCTAGGTAAAACACCATATGAGCTCCGGTTTGGACATAGGCCTAGTGTTACACACTTTCGGGTCTTTGGTTGCAAATGCTTTGTTAAGAAACATGGTAATCTTGATAAATTTGAACCTAGATCCAATGATGGCATGTTTCTTGGTTATCCATCTCATACTAGAGGCTACCGTGTGCTTTTACTTGACACTAACAAAATTGTGGAGACTTGTGAAGTGTCTTTTGATGAAGCTAGCCCAGGTACTAGCTCCGGTGT
This sequence comes from Tuctoria greenei, assembly GCA_036927565.1. Lineage (NCBI taxonomy): Eukaryota > Viridiplantae > Streptophyta > Magnoliopsida > Poales > Poaceae > Tuctoria > Tuctoria greenei. The sequence goes on from JAYESD010000010.1 coordinate 84,515,477, forward strand.
TGCAGGACCAGATTCATATTCTCAGGGGGAGGGTATTTTCGAAGATGAAGAAGAGCCGGTGATACTGCCTGGTAGTTCCGAAGTTGACACGTGTCCAGCTCCGGACATTGAACAAGCTCTGGCTGTCACCTCTGCTGGTCCTGATCGTCCACAAATCACAAGCTCATCAATCTACAATGAACCTAATGAAAAAGAAGCTTGTGAGACATCTGTTCCCCTACGTTTTTACAAAGATCATCCCCCACAACAGATGATTGGAAGCTTGCATGAACGAGTCACACGGTCCAGGTTTTGCGATCCAAACTCTCATGCTCATTCTGCTTTTGTTGCTTCTTTTGAACCCAAAGATATATCACACGCACTCACTAATGAATCTTGGATTATTGCCATGCAAGAAGAGTTAGAAAATTTTGAAAGAAATAATGTTTGGAAACTTGTACCTCCACCTCAAGGCCACACTTTAATTGGAACTAAATGGGTATATAAAAATAAACAAAGTGAGGATGGGGTTGTGATTAGGAATAAGGCTAGGTTGGTTGCTCAAGGTTTCACTCAAGTTGAAGGTCTAGATTTTGATGAAACTTTTGCTCCTGTCGCTAGATTAGAAGCCATAAGAATTTTGTTAGCTTTCGCAGCATCTAAAGGTTTTAAGCTATATCAAATGGATGTTAAAAGTGCTTTTCTTAATGGCTACATAGATGAGGAGGTTTATGTCAAACAACCACCAGGTTTTGAAAATCCAGATTTTCCTAATCATGTTTACAAACTGTCCAAAGCCTTATATGGTCTCAAACAAGCCCCTAGAGCATGGTATGATAGGTTAAAAACATTCTCACTTGAAAAGGGGTTTACAATGGGAAAGGCTGATAAAACTCTTTTTGTGCTTAAACATGGCAATGACTCATTATTCGTTCAAGTGTATGTGGATGATATTATCTTTGGTTGTGCTTCTCATGATCTTGTGTCCAAGTTTTCAGCAATGATGAGTTCCGAATTTGAAATGAGTATGATGGGTGAACTCACTTACTTTTTGGGGCTGCAAATCAAGCAAACCAAGGAGGGTACCTTTGTGCATCAAACAAAGTATACCAAAGATCTCCTAAGGCGCTTCAACATGGACAAAAGCAAGCCTCTTCGGACACCAATGGGAACAGCAACAACACTTGAACTTGATGAAGATGGTGAATCCGTGGATCAAAAAGAATATAGAAGTATGATCGGATCACTTTTGTACCTTACAGCATCAAGACCGGACATACAATTCAGCGTATGTCTTTGTGCACGGTTTCAAGCTTCCCCACGTGTTTCACATCGTCAAGCCGTCAAAAGGATTCTCAGGTACTTACATGGAACTCAAGAATTTGGCATTTTTCTTCCTTCTTCCTCAATCGTTTCTTTGAAAGCGTTTTCGGATGCTGATTTTGGGGGTTGTAGGATTGATAGGAAAAGTACTTCCGGTGCTTGACATTTTCTTGGTAATTCTCTTGTTGCTTGGTCCTCTAGAAAACAAAGTTCAATTGCACAATCCACAGCCGAATCTGAGTATGTAGCTGCTGCTAGTGCTTGTTCACAAATTCTTTGGATTGTTCAAACACTTAAGGACTATGGGGTTGATCTAGATAGTGTTCCACTGTTCTGTGATAACACTAGTGCTATTTGCATTGCTAAAAACCCCGTGCAACATTCTAGAACTAAGCACATTGACATTAGGTATCACTTTCTCCGTGATAATGTTGAAAAAGGAAACATTGTGCTTCACCATGTAGATACCGAACAACAATTGGCTGACATTTTTACAAAACCTTTGGATTTCACTCGTTTTTGTTACATTTGTAGTGAAATAGGGGTTATGCATCCTCATGGCTTAAATTGAGGGGGAGTTTTTGAAACTTAGGAAGTCTATGTGTGAATCTGAAATTAAAATAATATGAGCATATTATTTCATACATATATGACTTTGTGATTCCTTTTACATGCTGAAAGTTCTTACTACATTACTCGTGTTATACTTTTTGTAGTTTTTGCAATGTCTAGTAATTGGAATAATTACTTACACTAAATCTGGTCATGGTTGAACTTTCTTGCTGTTTTGAACTTGTTGCATGCTCACAAATGCTTTTAATCATTAAGAATTTATCAAGTAATCAACTCACATGTTGAGTTTTTATGAACAAATATAAATTGAGAAAAGATCAAGAGAATATGCATGCATCGCACTTCTTCTTTCGAGATGGCTTGTCATTGCACTTAGATATGAACTTGGAAGAAGTTGTGTATGACTAAAACCATGTCCTTAAGCTTCTGATTGTCAAATGACATAGGCTTGGCTTGGTTGGTTAGAATAAGGCAGATGAGCATATAATCTCTTGCAAATATTATATTATCTAAATTTATGCTTTGAAAAATAATAAAATGCAGCAACAAATGTCATGCTTTCAGGTTTTGAAATAGTTGAGTTTGTGAGATCATGACCTGCTAAAATTGAAAATCACACTTGCTTTCTAGCATGGCTTACACTACATTATGTATCTCATTGATGCGATAGTGTAAGTTACTTGATAGTATGACTTGGGTGAGCTTTGTTTATATGTATATGTTATAATATGCTCATAACAACTAAAGAAGGAGAGATAGTTTGTTTATATCTCATAACAATTAAAATTTCTCTTTTACCTTGCTGAATACATTGTCAAAGGGGGAGAGATTAATCACACATTCAAAAAGGAAGAGATAAGCATGAAGAGAATATGTGCATAAGGAAAGTTAATAAAGGGGGAGAGATAATATGGGATATTTTTTTTCCTTCTCATTTTATTTTTGATTTAAACAAAAAGGGGAGAAATTGTTTTCAAAACTTTTATTTGAATAAGCCAATGTTCGGAATTTTAAATGGTGTTGCCAATGCATTCATCAAGGGGGAGATTGTAAGACCTATGTGTGTTGAATACATTGGCTTGTAGTGAATACACTTGGCTTTGATGATAAAAGTTTTTAATATCACCAAAACATCTTTTTATCAAGGTCCGACTCTAGCTCCGAGCTACAGCAAGGTCCGACGATAGGTCCGGCTTGCTTTGGGTAGCTCCGGTTACGTTTGATGCTAGGTCCGACTTCTTGGTTAGGTCCGACCAGCTTTGGTTAGCTCCGGTGAGCTTTATCTTTAGCTCCGGCATATATTTGATAGTTTCGGCATATTTTCGTTAGCTCCGGGATGCTAAGCTTCGACGTACTTTGTCTAGCTCCGGGTTTTGGGTTGACTAGTTCCGACTAGTTTTGATAAGCTCCGGATCCAGGATCTACTAGTTTTGGTAAGCTCCGGCGCTAGGTTCTACTAGCTCTTGTTAGCTCCGGCTCAAGCTCCGGGTTGCTCTGGCAAGGTCCGGAACTTGACCGCAGTGCTTCTGCTTTGCATTTGCAATGTCTCGTACTTGCTTTACTTGATTGGAAAGATTGCTTAGTTTTCATTTGCTATGTTTTTGGTGCGTTCTGGATGATACGGTTGATATCGTTTCTACTGTGGTTTTGCAACATGCTTATGTGAGGTTCTCACGTAAGGTGTTGTGTTCGGAACTAACGTGAGTCAAGTCGAGGACTTGGGCTCGTATAGATTGGTTGTTTATTCATGTGCAGGTGTTGCTTGAGTTCAAGTCATGGCTGGTGATAGGATCCATTGGACTAGTCTCAGGAGGAGATGAGGTTCCAACAACCAAGTTCGGGAGGAACTGTGGTTGAGCGGGTCAGGAGGTCGCGCAGGATGATTGAATCAAGGGCAGTGCATATGAAGGTCGAAGGAAGGTGTTCGCACGTATGCATGCGGTGCATGACGTGGAAATATGCTTCTAGAGACAGATTATGGAAGGAAGATCTGATCGGAAGGATCGGATCGTATCGGTTGATGACTTCGGCTGCGGCGGAGTCGGTTATGTTAGGATTTCGTGTGTGTCACGAATTTGAGTTGTTTAGGAATGTGGGATATGTTCCTAAGGTGTTTGGAAGTCTTAAGATTGCTTCTATCTGCGTATAGAAGAGTCCTAAGCAGTTATGGAAAGTTCCGATTGTGATCGGATTAGGATTGGAGTCCTAGTTGAGATTGGGATGGCCTAAGGGCTGGTTATATAAGCAAGGGAAGGCCAAAGTTCGGGTAGACGACTTTGGGGCTGTTCCTATTGTGTTCTATTGAATAAAATTCGTACTTTGAAGGAACTTTTGTGCCTTGTTCGTCCGACTTGTTCCAGACAAGTTTTACTCGTCGAGTTTCTGGACAGCACTACCTTTCGTCGGTGTTTTTATCATAACTCGAGTTTTTCAGATTCAATTGATGTGATTCTTTTTGGGTTGTCTTCACAACTTGATTGTCTATCATCTGTCAAAATTTCACAGTCATTGGATTTGTAGTTTCTGATCTACACGAGTTTCTTTGCAGCATTACAGAAACTGTTTTTCTCGGGTAGGTCAGATTGACCATTGTCTGATCTTTCGATCATAACTTGAGTTTTTCTCGACGGATTTGAGTAATTATTTTTGTGTTGTCTTCGTGACTTGATTCTCTCTGATATATATCACTTTTGTCACGGTGAAACACGTTTAGATTAGTCTTATACACGATTTCTTTAACAGATCGTTTTTCTACCGAAGGGATTAGGGTTTTATTGTTTCCGCTGCGTAAGATTTTTAAATCTACCATTCACCCCCCCCCTCTGGTAGCTTTTCACGTGCTCTTCGATCCTACACATAACTTTAGAGGGCACAAATTGCCTCGTCAAACCGGAGATAGTTATTACAAGTACAAGATTACAAACGATTCACCTCCTCTCACCCTCTTTCTCCCAACTTACAAAACTCCTCTCTTGCCAACTCCAAGGATTCAATGGCCAATTGTCTAGTTCATTCTGCCCACTTCATTGCTCACATCTAGTTCACATTGAAGATTGTGGGGAGGATAGAGTTCTTGGGACATCGGTTTTCTGCCACATGGGATACAACACATCTGAATGAGGAGTATGTTGTAGCAGTAGATTCTCAAGGGATCCTGATCAACATGTTCATCAACACTTGATTGATGAACTCAACTTCATACTCAAGTCTGCTTCCCTTACACTACTATATTGATATTTGGCTGGATAGTAGTTTCCAAAAAGCTACCCTTCTTCTAGCTGACCCGCTTGAGTTTGCTTGTATGAGAGTCGGGTTTGTCAGACATGACTAATGTATGAACCTATTGAAAGAAACTTTTCTCACGTGGTTTTGATTATGGTATAGGCTTCTGGCTTGAGTATGTGACATTGGAGAACCTGTACCTTCCTCTCAAAAACAACAGAAATGGTAATATGATGAATGAACCACTATCTTCAAATATCAATGTCAGCAATTGCATCATCACTATTTCAGACAATTGTAAAGGTGTAACGTGCAGAACCCTGACTTCATGCAACGTGACCATCTCTCCAAGAAAAATAAAGTTAAGTTAGTTATGCTTCATGCATTAATGGTGAACTGGGTTCTAAGTGAGGTAAACCATGGAGACATTTTCAAAGTATATGATGGTTAGCCTTGGATATTGGAACATCAAGCTCTCGAAGAAGTTGCATTAACCAACAACATTTGGTGGCAGCATTTGCACATCCATGTATTCAGCTTCTGCACTCAATCAACCAATATATGAGAGAATCTCCAAGAAACACACAATATCCCAAAGTTTCTGAATAAGCGGTTAAGGCCAAGTTGGATGAAACTCTAGTCTTTAACCTCTGATATAAGTTGCCTTCAATTTAACGAAGAATCCTCTTTACAACACACCAATGAGTAAAACAAGGCACATGCATGTGTACGCAGACATCCTGAACCGCATATGCAATATCGGGCCTCGTGAGTGTGAGATATTTAAGTATGTGTGCAATACTTCTGTAGAACGATGCATCACTTGAAGGAATTCCATCATTGCATGAGATCGTTTGCTTGGTCTCAACATATGTTGACAATGATTTGCATTTGATCATTCTAGCACGGTCAAGTGTGTATTCTGCATATTTAGTTTGTCTGAGAAAGAAACCACCTTTAGAGTGTTGGACATTAATACCAAGAAAGTGATGCAATGATTTAAGGTACCTTATGGTAAAATTTTAAAAATATGTTGAGTAACTTTCTGAAGAAGCAATATAGAGGAGGCTGTCACCATGATGTATTCAACATAAATGAGAAGATATGCCATGTCATTATCTTGGTCAAAACAAGCAAGAAATAACCAGAGCTGGTTGATTTGTACACCATCGATAGAAGCTCAGCAGCAATGGTTTGAAAACAAGAACACATCGTTTGCTTACGACCGTATAAATACTTCGAAAGCAAGCACAAGTACTTAGGATCTTCTTTGTCGATGAAGCTTTGCATGTAGAAAACAGTATACCTGCTCTGAGAGTTGGCCATATACAACATTTTCTTGTAGATACCATCTTATCTCCACCCGGCAGTGTCATTCCCAACCACCCTACTCTGGGTCACCGAAGCTCATATTCATTCGCGGTGCTCCTCTACAGTGTCACATATAGCTCCTTCGTGTTCTCATATTGTATGAGATATAACCCAGAAAAAAGGATTTGCTGAGATGCTCCTTTCTCTACAGTGAATTTGAACTCGCCCCAAATCATATCAGGCTGATATCATTAATTATTTTCTATTGATGTTAGATATTACAAATGTTGAAAAAGTTATATAAAAACAGCATTATTTAATTAATGAGTTTATCGCGGGCGTTTTATTTTTGAAAACATAATTGTTCAAATGTTACCATACAATTCATAAAAAATATTATGCTCCTACAGTAGGAAAAATTCTTTATATCCTAACATTTATTTGTATGTATCAAAGTGCAGTAGACAAATTTAGAAACAAGTAAAATGAATAAGTATTGCATGTACTTGACTAGGTGTGTCATGTTGGTACTGAAATTTTGTTGTGTATTTCTAGGATCATTAACCTGTTCATCTATATCACTTGGGTTCATGAATTTTTTCCTTTACAGTAATAGCCATCGGACCATCGTAGTCCTGATATATAAGCATCCCACATGTCAGCATTCTCTATCCTCCTCTCTCTCTCTCACTCATCCTCTCTTTCGAGCAACGTTACTGAGAGAAAATCATTGGGGCTGTTAATGTTCATGCACCTATAACTGTAGAGGAAAAAATAATTACCTTGTTGATACAGATAGAAAACTTTGTGGATCTAGAAATGCAAAATAAAATAAATTCTAGTCATGGAAGATATAGTTGGACAGGTTCATGTACCTATGGTGCATTTTCCTCTTTCAAAATGTATCCAGTCGTACAAGTAATAAATGATCATGCATTGTGACAATATCTATCAGATGCTAAATCAATTAAAAAAGATACATAGATTTAGTTACTATCTATAAATATCCATCAATATAGTCCTCCAAGAGAATCATCTAATACTTCCCTCAATAGTCCTTGAAGAAAATCATCCAAAGCTGCCCTCAAAAGTCCTCGTAGAGAATCATCCAAAGCTTTTGATCAGATTAGGGATGAATCTTTTTGATACTTCCCCCATCAAGGATGTCCAGCATGGAACAACCGAACCATATATTTCCCCTCTGCACCAAGCATTGGTGGGCACAACAGCGATGCCACCACAGCGGAGCAGCAGGGAAGCTCCACCGCCACAACTTGAACCAGATTGGACTCCTACACTATCTGGTAACACATTTACGTCACAAGGACTTATACAAAGCCCTCCAATTACTCGGGTTTTGAATACCGGTCCGATCTTTTAGCACCCAACCTTCCAAGTTTCCAAGGTTATTTCTGTCCCTTGACCCCTTTTGTCGACATTCTGTCACAAAATTACTTGCAGGGATAGGAATCTGGGTCAGAATCCAATATTGATCCTTTTGTCAAAATACTATATGCAGAACCCACATATGGTTTTGGTCACAATACAATGCCCTTGTATCTCCAAAAGGGACATCCGGAGCCTATTGGTGTTCTAGCTGGTACATCTGTTGATGTCGTCAAACCTGCTATGAGCCCCATAGCTGAAGTTCCACCAGTCAACTGTAAGGTGTATCCACACCACATTTGTTCTAAGATATTCTACTCGCACCAAGCATCTTGTGGTCACATCAGCTCCCATAGCAAAGGAAACAAGAAGAACATAAATTAGATATCCAGTTTTGGCATTCGGTCCTTTTTATTAATTCAATGGAAGGCAAACTATTAAGGTTTAATTTATTGTTATCATGCAATAGTTGCCTTTTGAGAAGTATAACGACTAATGGTTACCATACTAGCCAATGTTTCCATTATATTCTCAAGAAACTGTTCAGATTGTAATGCTTGTTTGAATTGTTTTTTATTCTTTTATTGAGTGAAGAATGGATACATCAAAATGAGTAGATGAGAGTTTACGATTCATATACACTTTCCATCGTAGCATAATTGTAAGATTTAGTAGGAGTGATGAGTAGAATTTATCTTCAATTTTGGTTTCATGCCTCCATTCCTTGCGTGAAGAACTTACTTCCTCTGGATCCAACAATAATCCGAGGCACAACTCGCATTTTAATATGTACATTCTATACCTCTAGTATATGAAAACTTCATTACTAAACAAGGTTATTCTTTTTAATCAATGTTTGTTTAGAAAATATTTATCTCCCAGTGGGATAAGACCTTGGTTGCTTGTTCATTGATTATAATGTGCTGTTAATTTTGCACATATTTGGGGTATAAGTGTCAACGGTATGAACCTAATCTATGATCCTAGGACTTTACTAACATAGTCTTCATATTGTGACACATGCAAGGATTAAGGGAAATCATGTCTCCGTATTGTATTCATAGACCAGTAATTGAAAAAAAAAACAATGTTTCCGTGGTTTATTTTTTGTTGATTACATACAAAATTAGGTAATATACAATTTCTTTACACCTCTGATATGCATAAAGTTTATCTAATGTGGTGTTCCATTCCAATATAACATTGCCCTGCACAGGGTACACATTTAATGACAAACATATCATTCACATCCATATCAATAGTAAAATAATTCTGAACAGTAAGGCGTGCACAATAGATGAGCCTCAAAATATACATTCGCGTATGCTAAAGTATAAGGTGGAGCAATCCAAAATTGTACAACAGGATAGGTCTCAACAGCCTATAATAGACTATCTATATGAAAACACTGGCATTAGTAGTTTACACAAACTATCAGTTGTTGCAACTACAACGTCATGGAAAAAACTATGAAAGACAAATTAATAGTGCAAAAGCTCTCATGGCAACAGATAAAAATAATATATTTCAGTACAAAATACTAAGAACAGGATATCGGAGCCAGTCCTTGCTCAATTTGAGCTAAACAAAAAAGAAAAATTGGAGCAAGCAACAGAACATTGGCAAAGGAAAACAAGCATAATATGAGTAAAAAGAGGCATTGGAATCTAGAGTTTATTAGGATCCAAATCCAATAATGACAACTGACATCTACAGCAGAATGAACTTTGTTGAAAAGGTCTTGGCTGTACAAAAAAACAATAGTATGTTGCGAAAAAATAAAATAAAGTTTGGTATGAGTCAAGTTCCAGATATTTATTTGAGCCTCCCCACAAAAATCTAGAATTTGTGGACCAAGTTTAATATGAGAATTGAAGTTGCAGAGAAGGGAAGAGGATAAGGGGAGGTGGGACCCACTGTCAGCCTCCCACACTCGGTTGAACCGACGGACGTGCTCTGTATACGGCTGTCCCCGCCGATCGACGCCGGGAGCGCTCGCCACCACGACACGGCATGCAAGCAGGCAGCTGCGTGGCCAAACCCCCCTCCCCCCATCCTATAAATACCCTTCCCCTGGCCGTTGGCGTCGAGCTCCATCTCAGTTTTGCGTCGCCGTCGCCCAACACCGCTATTTCCATTTGCTCCTGGTAAGCACATCGGTCTTACCTCGATTTCCTTCGATGCAAACAGCAAAGTTGGCACCAAGTCTGTGCTCTATATTCTACGCCAAATTTCTTAGTGTTTTGCTTATTATGTTGGCTGTAGTTTGGAGTTCCGCGGCCACCAATGAAGTTGAGGACGAACGCCGCCTATGCTCCACCGTCGCCAGTCCTCAACAAGCAGCGCCACAACTCAACCTCAACAGCAAAAAGGATTGCCGTCCCGAGCTCTTTATCACGGTAAAAGCCGTGCCTCTTTTTATTCAGTATCGAGCAGTATCTTCTAGTTTTTCTTTCGGCCTTTGCCATCAAACTAGCTCACTCCTCGGTTTAATTCCATTTCTAAATGTAATAATTCTTCAATCCAGTTAAGGACTATATTCAATACCTCCTAACGCACCCCCTGCCAAAAATCCATAGATGCCATTGAATGAAGCTTGAGATATTCATGTTTTCCCCGCCGCCAATAGAAACCCGTCGGTCCATCGATGAAGTCGACCTTGCCAGCGATGTCACAACTTTCTAACATCAAAATCATCACCCTCATGTTTCCAGGAATGTTTCTAGCTTTTTCCTGAGCCTTTTGCGCCATCCCCATGCCATTCCGATGATAGCCGACACCCTAGCTCCACCGCCATCGTCACACCACCATCTCCGGCCATCGTCGCCGCGACTCGACCTCACCATCTTGTTGTGCGGTCGATTTTAATTTTTGGCGGTGAGTAGCGAAGCGAGTGGAGGTTGTCGCAGCCGTCGCGGCGAGCTCGCCGGCTCAGCGCCACCGCGGCCGAGCGGCACGTCGCGAGGAAGACGAAGACCGCAGGCCCCACGTGTCGGTGACGCGTGCGAGCGCGCGGATCAACTGTGGACACAGATCCAGTGTGGCTATGCTGGTTTATTCTATGGCCCCCATGCGGCTTCAACCCGATTGGCCCATTTCAAATCCGTGGGCCCAACCCTTTATTCAAATAATTTCCAATTAAAATTTTATTCCAGATTTTGCCCTAATTTGGAAAATCCATAAGTCCTAGTAGAATTGTCCAAAAATTCCCAAATAAATTTTGTTACGACCAGCATGTAGAATTGCTGCCAGTGATGCACTTGGATTTGTATGACAGTCCATAGAAATTTCTCCATAATTCAGAGAAGGAAAATGCTTATAGAATTCATTCCTACAATTCTGCTTTTTAGAAAATTCCCAAATTTGGGCGGGTTACTCTCCAAAATTCACTTGATCTCCAGTGATAATTTCAAGTTCATTGGACATCATTTACTGGGTTGATCAGTGTTCCAAATCTCTATGTAGTTATAAATTGAGAAAAATACAAAAATCAATTTCAAAAATTTCCCCAAACTTGTAAAATCAGTTTCTCCCTGTAGGAAGCTTAGAAAATTGTGAAACAAATTTTTCTCGAACCAGTGAGACCCCCTCTACGTGGTACAACCACTGCTAGCCATGATAGGTATCCAAGATTTCAACCAAAAATTAGAGAAGTTTATTACTTACCATGATTTTAAGGAACAACAAACTTCCTTGATCATCTCCTGTTCTCTACAAGAGTCTTCACTATGGTCACTAGTATCTACCATAAAAGTCCCTAGGAAAATTAAGATCGTTATCATATTTTGATCATAAGATATTAGCTTATGACCTTAAGCATATTGATTATTTTCAAAGTCATTCATATATAGTATATGCATAACGTGTAGTAGCTGAAGTCGAGGACCAGCCGGAAGCTTTGGAAGTTCAACTGCCAGAAACTAACATAGACTCGGACTCGCACTCAGGCAAGCCCCTGTTTGCATTTAAGTTCCTTACAGTGTCTTTGCAGTTTTCATTCGCCTTACATCTTCAGATGTTTGTGCATTATGTTTAAGGTGTTTGACATCCACTTCCATGACCGAAGAACCCAGGAAGTGGCTAGAATAGATCATTGAATCGTGTAGTAACTGCCATGCTTATATTCATAGGGATCCGATAGAAGTCAAGAAGTGGAAATCTACTCACGAGATAGGATTTTATCACAAAACATGAATTGGATAAAGGAATGGTTTATAAATATGAAACTGAGACCGAGCAGCGGGTAAGATGCAATGAGATGTGGTCTCACGTGCGTAGCCCTACTTGTGTCGATTGAGGACCATATCGTGTGCGGCCCCGCTGGACAAGCTTGAATTGTACCGGTGACATACTGGAGAAATGGGCTCCAGCAAACTGACGTAGCTTGATACTGGTTTGTCGAGGCATACCGTTCCATTTTATAGGCGTAGGTTGAGGGTAGCAAGGTGTAAATCAGCTGGTAGGCACGTTAGAGTACGCCCCACGCAGTGACCTCCTGCTTGTGATGGATCGACCGGTTCGACATTCGAGTGTTTGGTGAAAAGTGGCCATATTTGACTAGTACTGAAGTTCTATGTAGGTACTGTTGTAAGTACTCGCTAGCATTTCCGAAAGTGTGTATGTGTTGTGTTGACCGAGTGTGTCCTGATTGCAATCATCGTCCATCGCAGTAATAGACTACCACATGTTCATTGTGTCGTGACGTAGTAAATACTGAAGAATTTAGGAGAATACGATGTATTGAAATATAATTGTTTTGGCAACCTTGTATGGCCCAGAGATAGCACAATTATAAGTTTACAGTTTCCCCATACTTTACCTGTAATAGCATTATGTGCTTTGAGCAGGTCATATCATCGGCAAAGCATTTCTTGTTTGATTGTGGAGTCCATGATATGTCGTGCTTAAAGAATATCATATGCTACTTAAAACGTGACTATAAGGATCCACTTGTACGCGTGTCCTTTATGCTATTCCTTACATATGTTTAGTATTCACCCCTGCATATGTCTAGTGAGATGAGTTAGTCTCGTTGAGCCTTAAGCTCACTTTTGCTGTTAACATGTTTTTGCAGATTATGTGTCTAATGACGGGTTCGATGACGAGGCTGCACCCCCTCCAGGGTTTACAACCGAGTTGGAACCCTACACGCCGCCATAAGTTGGGTGTTGCTAGTGTTAAGTATCCAAGGCATGGATGACTTTGCTTTTGCATAGCTAGTGCCGAGAGCGTAGCTATAATGTATTGTAAAACTTCCTTTTCCTTAGTATTGTAAAACTTCCTCTGTGTTTATAAATAAATACTTGGTATTGTAATTTGTTCTCGTTCTTTTCTTGTATATTGTTGGGTGTCGCATCACACGACACCACCCAATGAGATCCTTGGAGGTCGGGATTCCGGTCCCCACAATCATCATATCAAGAAGTATGATCATGGAATGATCTGCACTTTTGAACAGAACCAAGTGCAGACATATGTTATTAGAAATCAAGATTTGGCAACAGAGGTCCAGGGTTGCTAGTGACTATCCAATGCTGCTCCCTCCACTTAGGATCATTACCCCTGCTGCTGGGCAAATCAATAGCCCCCAATGATCGGCCAACGGTTGCTTTTTAGCTTCCCGACGACTGACGAATTTGCTATACTCACATCCTACGTGTCTAAATTTAAATATTGATACTAATGACAAATAAACCCCAATCCTCCTCTCAAAACAACAGAGACAGTAATATGATGAATAAACCCCAAACTTTAAATAGCAATGTCATAATTCCCATCATCATTATGTGGGCTAACTGTAAATGTGTTGGAACATTCAGAATGATGACTGCATGTCGCGTAACCTTCTCTCCAACAAACGAATGTCAAGTTCAATATGCTTTTGTGCAGAATTGGTGAAATCGGTTCCGAGGGAGGTAAACCGTGGAGACATTTTTCACAGTATAGAATTGTTAGCCTTGTATATTAGAACATGATGCTCCTGAAGAAGTGGTTTTAATCAACAACATTTGGTGGCAGCAATAGAAGCAGCTGTGCGTTTAGCTCCAGCACTCAACTGTGACACCGTTGTTTCATGTTTATATGACCAAAAAATTGGAGAATCTCCAAGAACACACAATATCCTAAAATTGATAATTGAGTATCGGCCACCCAGCCCAATCAGCGTTTGAATAAGCTGTCGAGGCCAAGTTAGATGAACGTTGGAATCTGTAACCCACGATGTAAGGTTCCTTTGATGTATGAAGAATCATTTTCACAAGAAACCTATGAGTACAGCAAGGCGTATGCATGTGTAAGCACACCTGCCGAACTACATATGCAGTAGTAGTTGACATTTCTTTACCTCTATTCCTGTTTAACTTCATTTTATCTCTGTTGTTGTGAACACAAGAAACAGCAATGTCCTTCTCACTCATGCCTTAATACTTCTTAAGTTATTTACATCTTAATCGAATCGTTTCTAAATCGCTTTTTGGCTATGTATGCATTTGCATCTGGATAGTGAACAACATGAATGGAGCTGGATGAGGAGCATCACTCAGAGGAGGATGCACACATCTAGACTTTACTGCGAGCAAGATTTAGCCAAGCAGCATCAAAGACAAGAGAGGGAGGAAAATGATCAGAAGATGCACCCAGATGGTAAAGCCATTAACTATATTGACATTTACCTAGTTGCAACCTAAGGCATGCCCCAGTTTGCATTTGAGTGCCTTTATAAAGTTTTCTTTTGTATACACTATATATATGAGGTATGTATTGTGCATTAGGTCAGATTTTGATGATACTCCACATGCATGACCAAGTAATCCTTGGAGTGGTTGGATAGGACATTACTCCATCATATTATATTGCTATTGTGGGGACCGGAATCCCGACATCCGAGGATCTCATTGGGAGGTGTCGTGCGATGCGACACCCAACGGTATACAAGAATAGAACCTGAATAAGTACAAGGCGAAGTATTATATTTATCATACAGTGGAAGTTTTACAATACTAGCGTAAGGAAAGAAATATATATATCATAGCTACGCTCTCAGCACTAGCTATGCAAAAGCAAAGTTATCCATGCCTTGGATACTTTGCACTAGCAACACACAATTACGGCGGCGTGCGGGGTTCCCATTCGGCTGTACACCCTAGAGGGGGTGCAGCCTCATCATCAAACCCTTCATCAATTGTATAACCTGCAAAAACTTGTTAACTGCAAACGTGAGCATAAGGCTCAGCAAGACTAACCCGTCTCACTAGACATATGCAAATGGGACACTAAACATAGGTAAGGTGAAGCATAAATGACTCACCTACAAGTGGGTCCTTATAATCAGGTTTTATGTAGCAAATGACATTCTCCAGGCACGACAGATCATGGATTCCACAATCAAACAAGAAACGCTTTGCCGATTATATGACATGCCTAGAGCACATAATGCTATTACAACTAAGGTATGGGGAAACTGTAAACTTTAATGTGACTATCTCTAAATCATACAAGGTTGCAAAACAATTATACTTCAATACAATTTATTTCTCTTACTTCTTCAGTATTTACTACGTCACGACGCAGTGAACAAGTGGTACTCTATTACCGCGAGGGACGGTGATTGCAATCAGAACACACCCGTACAACACGACCCAGTACTAGTTGTATATAGAAAACCTTTCACGAGACACTCAAATGCCGAACCGGTCGATCCATCACGAGCAGGAGGTCCCTGCGTGGGGCGTACTCTGACGTGCCCACGAGCGGATTTACACCTTGCTGCCGTCAACCCACACCTATAAAACGGAATGGTATGCCTCCACCCAAGTGACCAAGCTACGTCAGTTTACTGGATCCCATATATCCATTATGTTGTCGGTACAAGTCAAGCTTGTCCGAAGGGGCCGCATACAGACGGGCCTTAACCGACACAGGCAGGACTATGCGACCGAGATTCAATTCTTACCGCTTCCTATCCATTCCCTGCCCGGTCTCAGTTTCATTATATTATGCCATTTTCAATCTAACCAATCTTGTGAGATATGTCCTACATCTCTTGAAAGTAGATTCCAACTACTCGACTTCTACCGGATTTCCTATGCATTAGCAAAGCAGTTACTACAGGTCAAATTGTAAATCGTTCCAACCAATCCCTGGGATTTTTGGTCATGCATGTGGAGTATCAATCATCCTAAACGTAATGCACATTTCATATGCTAATCATCATAGTGATAAAGTAAAATTTTATAAACGACTTAAATGCAAACCAGGGCTTGCCTGGATGCAGGTCCGAGTCGGAGTTAGTATCAGGAAGGTACACTTCCAAAGCCTCCGGTTCCTCCTCGACTTCGGTCACTACACGTCATGCATATAATATAGTATATGAATGATTTTGAAACAATAACTATAAAAAGTATACAAATTAACATCTAAGGATCACAGCAAGTGATGATCTTAATTGGATTTGGGACTTTGTTGAGACATACTAATGACTATGATAGAGAATTTTGGCAAGGAGCAAAAGATAATCAAAGTGGTTAAGCCCTTTGGCAATTATTTACTAATTGAATAAGCTTAACCAATTATCTTTCAGTTAAGGAACTGAATTGGGCCCAGAAGATTAGGTCAAATAATTCTCAAATTTTTACAGGATCTGGCACATGACTAAGGGAATGTTCAGTACAAATTTGGGGTATAACAAAGCAACTGAAAATCTGGGATAATTCAATCAAAAAAAATATGATTGAATTAAACAGGATTTTATACAGGGTTTCATACCAATCCAACTGTACAGCCTGTTTTCTTAGGGTGTAAGGATCATACAGGATTTTATTTGGAATTTTTAGGGCAATTATTCTGGGAGAAACTGAATTTAGAAAAGGATGCTATTTTCTGAATACAGTTTTGGAAGAAAACTGAACCAGCAGGAAAGAATTGGAAATCTGTCCAAGCTAAACAGGTTTAATGGCTCCCAAACTTTTTCTGGTAACTGAGAATAGGTCAAGGTATTTTATGTGAATTTTGGAGATTTTTCCAGTGGAAGGTTCATCTGGAAAAATTGAGTTTGTATTTGGAAAGATTATTCTCTACAGAATTTAAAATTAAGTTTCACAGAACCTCTGGTACTAAAAGAAATTAAAGCTCAAGTGCTTTCAAACGAAATTTGTTTGAAGATTTTTGGAGTAGTCTACAGAGAGATATTCAATTTAGAATTTTGAACAATTTTCTGGAATGAATTTAATAAAATATTGGCGCCAGAATTCAAATTCAATTGGTTGGGTCCCATGGGCCATGTGGCGTGCTCTGGTCAATGCAACACCGTGGTTCACAGATTTATTCGCGCGCAGCCGCACGGAATCCCAGCCGCACCATGATCCCGCAGCCACTTGCAGGTGGGGCCCCACGGGGTTGTCTTCTACCTCGGGCCAACGCTCGCGCGAGGCGGCGCCCGCGGCGGTGACTCACCGGCGAGCTCGCCGCCGGCTAAACCGACGGGCCAAACTTGCCCAAACTCGCCGCCTGGGGGTTTTTGGAGTCGCTGAGCATGACGGTGAAGTCGATGGGACCAGAAACTCACCGGAAATGGCTGTGCGACGGCAGCGGCGGCGGTGAGCGCTAGGGCAACCTGGAACTCGCTCCAGAGTAGCTCAAACCACTCGAGACCTTCTTCAAAACCTTCTTGGGACGATGCAGATCAAGGAAATGGACGTGGGAGAGGAAGAAATAATCGGAAACTATGAGCTCAACGGCGAACCGAGGTTTCCTCACCGGCGGCGAGCAAAACTCGATTTCCTCGGCCGTTGCTCGATAACTTTTAGGGGTTTTGCTCAGGTAGGAGCGCTAGGACCTATAGAAACTATCTCTAAGCAATTGCATAGAATAATTACTTGTAGAAACGGAATTGAAACGGAAACCGAGCGAGCTTCCTCACATCGGCGGAAAGAAGACTACTGATAACTTGCTCATTTCTCAATGAAAAGGGAAACGGTTTGCACCGAGAGTTAGAGCTCGACTAGGCGCACCTTTAAGCTTTTGGGATCGTGGCTTGAAACTGCGCGAAATGGCGGCGCACCACGGAGCAGAGGTGAGCGACGATGATGGCGCACGGCGGAGAAGAAACAGCGAGAGGTGGAACACCGATCGGGGAAGGGGAAATACCGGAGCGGCGGCTGGCCTTTTATAGCGCCGCGGCAAGTAAGCAAGCAGCTCGCTGGAGCTTGCATGCGCGCTTGCTGTCGAGCGGGCGAGCGCCGGTGCAGAGATGGCAGGCGGCCGAGCTGATCCGTTCTGCAGAGGCTGACCTGTGGGGCCCACAGGTCAGTCAGACCCCAACTGTAAAGTTAAAAATTCATTAAAAATAGAAGATCAACTCAAAAAATCATGAAATTTTGTGGAGATGGTAAAGGAATTATTCTCAACACAATGGTGAACTGAAATCTTATGTTAAAAGAAGTTGGAAAAGAATTTAAAATTCATATTTTAATTTGATTCAAATTTGCTAAGCACCTCAAATAAAATAGCAAATGAGTTCCTAAAATCTTGAAATTTTGCAGCCAAGATATTAAGAATATTAGAAGGTCAAGGAAAAATTTAGAGCCTCTAATTTGAATATTTTTGGCAAGGCCAATTAGTACTGCACTTTAAATTGCCTTAATAGAATCATTTGAAGAGGGGTGAATAAAATCATTCTAGAATTAGTGGTGAAGTCCAATACTCAAGTTAATAAAATTTAACCATGAGTGCAAGAAAGGTTTCGATGGTATTAAGTTCATGTGTACCACTATATTGGATCTTTAATATAGTTGATCACAAAACTCATATCTGAATTCACATGCCATAAAAGTGGGGTTTTACATTCCTAACCCCTTAAAAGAATCTCGTCCCGAGATTACAAAAGAAGGCAAAAGGAAAAGATCTAACGCACATATGCCGTTAACAAGTCCGGATAGATCGTTCTAAGATACTCCTCGATTTCCCACGTGGCTTCTTAAGCACAGTGGTTGCTCCACAAGACCTTGTAGAAACGCAAGGTGCGGCTTCTTGTGGTGCGAGTCTTTTCATCGACGATCTGAGTTGGATGCTCGGAATAAGTGAGATATGGTTGAAGAGCTTCCAAATCCCCAAAATGTATATTCGCTAGGATTTTGAGACATTTCCGCAACTGAGAAATGTGAAACACATTATGGACCCCTGCCAGCGATGGCGGTAACTCCAATTGATATGCCACAGGTCCGCATCTTTTGATTATTGTGAACGGCCCAATAAAACGTGGAGCGAGCTTCCCTTTCACTCCGAATCGATGGATACCTTTCATAGGGGATACCCAAGATAAACATGATCCCCAACCTCGAAGTGAAGAGGTCGACGTCGTTTGTCCGCATAGCTCTTCTGACGAGACTGAGCAGCTTTGAGATTTGTTTGAATAATGTGTACTTGCTCTTCGGCTTCTTTTATTAAGTCGATGCCATATACCACTCGTTCACCAGATTCGCACCAGTTCAAGGGTGTGCGACACTTTCGGCCATAAAGAGCTTCATATGGCGCCATCTGGATACTAGCCTGGTAACCGTTGTGGTACGAAAATTCCGCCAATGGTAGATGATCATCCCAATTCCTACCACGGTGGATAGCACAGGCACGAAGCATGTCCTCTAGCACTTGATTCACCCGTTCGGTTTGTCCATCAGTCTGAGGATGATAAGCCGAGCTTCGAATCAGTTTGGTACCCAGTGCATCATGGAGATGCTACCAAAAGCGATCAACAAAAATAGATCCATGATCCGAAATGATAGTGCGGGGTACACCATGTAGACACACTATTCTGGAGATATAAAGTTATGCATACCGCTTTACATCATACTTGACACTGACAGGTATGAAATGAGCCGATTTGGTCAACCGGTCAACGATCACCCAAATTGAGTCGTGCTTATGGAGAGTGGGAGGCAACCCAACAATGAAATCCATGCTGATATCCTCCCATTTCCAAGTCATTATGCTTAAAGGTTGAAGCTGTCCTGCTGCCTTCATATGGTCAGCCTTAACTCGTCGACATGTGTCACATTCGGATATGTATTTTGGTACTTCCTTCTTCATCCGAGTCCACCAGAACTTCTTTCTCAAATCTTGGTACATTTTGTTACTTCCAGGATGAATGGAATACTTGGATAAATGAGCTTCATCCAGTATCTTCTTTTGAAGTTCCATGTTTCGGTGTACCACTATACGGTTGTTAAACCAGAGGGTGCCTTCATCGTCACTTTGGAAACATTTCATCTCCCCCTTCTTCATTCTTTGCCGAATATGTGACATCCCTTTGTCCTCCTTCTGAGCTGCTACAATATCCTCCCTGATGGTAGGAATGAGAGCGAGATTGTAGAATGCCCCATACGGAACCAAGTAGAGACTCGGTTCTTCTTCTTCCATTGAGTTGATGGAAAGATTGTTGACATGGGACTTGCGGCTCAGTGCATCTGCGACTACATTTGCCTTGCCTGGATGGTAGTGGATCTCAATCGCATAGTCCTTGATCAACTCTAACCATCTCCGTTGTCGCATATTCAAATCCTTCTGGGTGAAGATGTATTTCAAGCTCTTGTGATCAGTGTATAGGTGTACTAGATTACCCAGTAGATAATGTCTCCACATCTTTAATGCTAGTACCACATCAGCGAGTTCTAGATCATGAGTCGGATAGTGTTGCTCATGGTTCCGAAGTTGCCGTGATCCATAAGCGACCACTCGTCTATCCTGCATCAACACACAACCCAAACCAATTCCTGATGCATCACAATACATGTCAAAAGATTTGGTTGTGTCCGGTTGAGCTAATACTGGTGCCGTTGTGAGGTGTTTTACTAATGCTTGAAAACCTGCCTCACATGCCTCAGTCCATACATACATCGTCCTCTTCTTCAGATGTTCTGTCATTGGTTTAGCTATTTTGGAGAAACTGGGAATGAACCTCCGGTAATACCCAGCTAAACCTAGGAAACTTCAAACTTCATGTACAGACTTTGGAGACTCCCATTTGAGGACATGCTTGATCTTTCTTGGATCAACCGCAATCCCTTCTGCTGATATGAAGTGCCCTAAAAATGGCACTTGGCTGATCCAGAATTCACACTTGCCGAACTTAGCATATAGCTGGTGGTCCCGTAATAGTTGAATCACGATACGCAAGTGTTGAGCATGTTCTTCTTTGGATTTTGAATATACAAGTATGTCGTCAATGAAGACTACAACAAACTTGTCCAATTCAGGTATAAACACCGAGTTCATGAGATACATGAAATGAGCCGGTGCGTTGGTCAATCCGAAGGACATAACAAGGTACTCATACAGTCCATACCTCGTTGAGAATGCTGTCTTTGGTATATCTTCTGGTCGGATTCTAATCTGATGATAACCAGAACGAAGATCCATCTTCAAAATACTTTAGCACCCACCAATTGATCGAAGAGAATATCAATGTGTGGCAGTGGATACTTGTTCTTCATAGTGACAACATTAAGTGGACGATAGTCTACACACAGTCTCAAGGTCTTATCTTTCTTCTCTACGAACAGTGCAGAACAACCCCATGGTGATGAACTTGGACGAATGAAACCCTTGTTCTCAAGTTTGGTTAACTGTTCCTTAAGTTCTGCATGTTCTTTGGGTGCCATCTTATAGGGTGGTCTTGAGATTGGCACTGTTCCCAGTACAAGTTCAATTTTGAACTCTATATCTTTTTCTGGGGGCATACCAGGAAGATCATCAGGGAATACGTCGGGGTACTCACATACTACCGGAATATCCTCAAGTCCAATAACTTCGGTATTGTGAGTAGATGGGTCCAATGGAATGACGTTCTCAAGATTGAGAACTTGGGACGGATGGAGTGGAGAGTTTAGATAAATTTTTTGAGGAACGATATCAAGAATAGCACCATGGTATTGGAACCATGCCATTCCTAAGATGACATCTAGTTTTTGAGTCTCTAAGATAATGAAGGAGGTAGGATAGATGTTCCCATCTAGGTCAAGAGGTACCCTATGGACCATCTCATATGTTACTACCCTCCCTGCTAGAGTGCGAATCATATATGGAGTCTTGGTGGAGATAACAGGCAGCTGATTTTTAATGACAATAGATTTACTAATGACATTGTGGGAAGCTCCGAAGTCAACGAGTATGACTACGGATTGATCATAGATAGAGAACGTACCCGTGAGCACGGGCGCGCCTTCCGAAACGTCCTCGATGGCGAGGTGGTGGACGTTGCCAAGTCTGGGAACTGACTTCTTGGGCTGGTTGCGGGGTTGGTTGGTGCCCTGGTATGATGATTGTCCTCCGCCTTGCCTACTCTGCGGGCAGTCCTTGGCGAAGTGCCCCGTGCGTCCACACGTGAAACACGTGTACGGGGTTTGGCCAGTACGAATGGGAGGACAGAACCTCAGTGCACGTGGTGGAGGTGGAATTGCACGTGGGATCATCCCCTGTTGTTGCTGCGGTCGGAATCTGGAGTTGCTGAACTGGCGACCACTAAACATTGGTGGTCGTGATGGCGGTTGCCACCTCTGGCCGGATGGTGATCGATACACCATACGGTACTTCTGAGGAGCACCACCTCCGCTGCCCTGCGGAGCACTCCTCTTCTTTTTATCTTAGGACAGCTCGCGCGTAGCGTCCTCCTGCATGATAGCAGCATTGACGATGTCGTTGAAGCTGCCGCGGTTGAACAGGACAAGCTTGTCCTTCAACTTGGGGTTCAAACCCCGATAGAAGCATTCCCGATTCCGATCTTCGGTATTCACTTGGTCCTGAGCGTATTGGGCCTAGTGGTTGAATGATTTGGAGTACTCCTATGCACTCCTTCCTCCCTTCCTTAGCTCCAAGAACTCTTGAAGCTTCCTACTCATAATCCCCGGAGGGATATGGTAGGCGCGGAACGCCTCCCGCAATTCGGCCCAGCTTATGACATGGCCTGCGGGGCGTGCGGCAAGGTAATTGGCCCACCATGCACCGGCAGACCCCTACAGTTGCTGTGTTGCAAACAGCGTCTTCTGCTGTTCGGTTATGTCGAGCAAACCGAACTTCCCCTCGATGGAGCGGAGCCAGTTGTCCGCCTCCAATGGTTCATCGGCCTCCCTAAAGACCGGCTATTGCGTCGCGGTAAAATCCGAGTAGGAACTTGGATATTGCTGATGCTGTCCATCATCCTGTCGTCCCCCTTGACGGGACGAACGCTGCACCAGAGTCCGCAGTAGCTCGGTTTGCTCGTCGCGCGAGCCGAGTACTGCAGCGAGAACCTCCGTGAGACTTCTGGGATGTGTGGGTGGAGGTGGTGGAGGTGGTTGCGTTTGAGGCGTATTCTGTCCCGGGGTGGTGTGTCATCCCCCTGACCTCCATTGGAACCTC
Organism: Tuctoria greenei; assembly: GCA_036927565.1. Lineage (NCBI taxonomy): Eukaryota > Viridiplantae > Streptophyta > Magnoliopsida > Poales > Poaceae > Tuctoria > Tuctoria greenei. The sequence goes on from JAYESD010000010.1 coordinate 84,538,658, forward strand.
CCCCATGTTGACTTGTACGAGTACGCACCACACTGCAATACAAAGATTCATACCATAAGTCTCATTGCCTCAAGTTCATCCTTCCATACAAATAGTAATGCGGTAGATAACAATAGATGATGCATAACATTCACATATATTGATAAAGCACAAACTTTATACAATCTATATTATCTTCGGCCCAAGTTTACAATAGAACTCCAAAAATGGACAGACTTCATCTAAAGAAGTCGTCTCATCTATGCTTGGTCACCACAAGTCGTCATGTCTATGTCATCGTACACACACCTCGCTACTATTTACAACAAGACTCATAAAGTCACAAAACACGCGTGGTGTTTACTACACATTATTACACTCGGCCTAAAGTGATAAGTACATCAACACTGCCCTTTGATTATAAATCTTGACCTCGTGAGGATCTTCTTCCTCCTCGTCATCCTCAGGATTAGGCACCACTGGTACGGGTGCTGGAGCAGAAGTTGATGCCTCGTTCAAAATCGACGTCCTTTTGGCAATCTTAGCTTGCCAATCTGTCTGTACCATAAACATCCTCCATTCCTCGTTCTCCTGCTTAGCCTGCTCACATCTGGTCTTCCAGCTTTTAGCCTCCACTCTGGACTGATCCCGATCTGCAATCACTGCGTTCAACTGGGTGTCCCGCTGGTGTCCATAGAGTAGGCTCGCCTCCAACTCAGTTTTCATCTCTAGAGTCTCCCGGCGAGACGCGGCTAAATCCATAACAGCGTCATGCCATTGATTCTCCCTGAGGTTCAAACGATGGTTGAGAGGATCCATCATATCCCTAAGTCCATCATTTGCCCACTCAAAGTGATCCGCTCGAATCATGGCTTGCTTCAGATTGTCCGTCAATTCTTTTATGCATGCCCTTTGATTACCCTTCTCGCGATGTGATGCAGATGCATACACCGCTAAGGCTGTCGCGGATGTTTCACCGTGAGTGTCCACCTCCGCAAGCAAACAGGTTGCCCAGGATTCAGAAGCCCTGCCGGTAACTGGAAAGAACTCATACGGAGTACCCACCAGAATACGGTAATAGAGTTTGCAAAACCTCCCTATGGCAACACTTGCGGCGTAGCTCCATGTTTCCTCTAATATCAACCCTTTGATCTTGATGGAGTATGGAGCCCATCCGAGGTGCGGTGGAGCAGCAGGAACATCGACGTAGATGGTGCAACTCCACATACCGCTTTCCTAGAACTTCTTGCCCCAATAGCTAGGCAACTCCAGGTAGCCAAACTGGCGAAGCAACCTAACAAACACGTCCAGGAAACCGGCTTGCCCGGTGCACGTTGAGAACACCCATCCATTAGGCAACTGAATTCTTGGTGCTGCCATCTGTGGACAAACATACCAGGATGTCAATACACCGTATAAGTATTCAACTCAATCAATGATAATGTTGGACAAAAGAAAATATCCATAATCATTTGATCCAAGAAAATCTGCAAACTGGAAGTGATCACAGTTCTGGTTCAGCTGACCTTCCTGTATCAACCCAAAAGTTTCATACAGGAAATTCCAGAGTTAATAGTTAAGTTGAATATAAAAGTTGTAGTACACTTCAAAACCTTTCCATATTGTACTCATACAGCTCCAGGTGAACTAATATGAAGAATCTATACAGGTTTTAAGTTGACTCAAGTTTTCTGGAAATTTTGACAGAACCTCCCCTGTATATGGGCTTACCTCCACATTCTATACAGGTTTATCATGATAAGATATTGAGGTAATGACAAAATAAAAATTGTATAACATCGCGTTAAAAATCCAGAAATAAAAGAGTTCCACCCTAAAAACTTGGTTATACAGGTATCACGCACAAATTCACAACCCTGTGCAAACTGTTCCAAGTTCCGGACTGCAAGAACCAAGTTTGCGACAAATGGAATTAGGCATAGCTACAACCAGATTCAGGTCAGTAGTGACAAATAAAGTTGATAGAGGACTTCCTTAGATTTCCAGAAATGTATATATGTGACCGTGTCACTATTCTGGATTAAGAGATATAACTATCCAAACTTAACAGTTGAACTGACTGGTTTGCACTAGCAGTCCTGCAGTTCACTGTGTTGACTTCCCAATTTGGTTTAACTCCAACGCAAATCAGGAAAAACCTCCCATAACAAACTTGTAAAGCTCCTCCAACCCTTACCAAACATGTGACACAATATGGCAGTGGATGTTTCTACAGAAAGTTATGGCAAAAATACAGAGACTGGTCCAATGGTAAGGTCATCTGGAGCAGTTACAATACACCCCAGATTTCAACAGATTATCAATATTTTCTGTCTTTATGGTCAACAGAAAAGTTGTAGAGATTTTCATGAGCTTTCCATCCATATATGATACTCCTATACTATCTATTAAATAACCAAGATTACAATCCGGCAAAGTCGAGCCAACTTCTGCCAGAAATCAAGAATCTTGATTCTATAAACTCTACCGAGTCGGAACCCTTTTTGCGGAGTCCAAACCTACCAGCACCTAATAGTCGGACTTTCCAGAAAAAATACAGCCATTCTGTTGGTGGGGATGGTCTAGTATTATGTTTGATACCGATGGTACTACATGCCTCACGAACGAAAATTCTATCCTGTATATCCGGTTACGTCTATAGGTGGTTCCTATATCGTTCTCTCGCAAACGGCTTCTACACGGTCTTCTACTGTAATTAATGCTGCAAAAGACAAACAATCCCCTTTCACACATTCACACATCAAAGGTGGTATGGGGAAACACGACAGGCAGTCACAATAATATATATGAAAATAAATGCATATGACTCTGGTGTGAGTCGCCCTCGAGCGAGGTCATGTCTCGAGGCACATGGCTGTAAATACGTCTGTACGGCAAAGACTCCCGTACGATACGGCTTATACATGCTCGGGCATACGGGTTTTGCATGCTCCCGTAGAACATGAATAGTTCTAGAGAGGCATACTATCGGGTTATACACCACCCGATGGGGGCTTCCACTAACTTTGAAACATGTTGGGGTACCGCGTGTCATAGGTTCTCAGAAACATTGAGAGCTTCAGAGACTCCTATTAACTTCCCGTGCCAAGCCATGGAAATTTCACATACCACTCCTCGTATGCTGAGCTTACCGAGATTGACCCGCTCTCGGTGGCAGCGTACCTTACCTCTTACCTGACGTCGGGGCATCGTTACAGAATATAATAACACATAGTTAGTTTACCACCTTTATACCTTATACTAATAATACTCCTTATAAAGGCATATAGCTAATTCCTCACTCAAGTCCTAATTTTTGAAAATATGTTCTTTTCAAGTACACTGTTCCTAATGATGCTCTGATACCACGTCTGTGGGGACCGGAATCCCGACATCCGAGGATCTCATTGGGTGGTGTGGTGCGATGCGACACCCAATAGTATACAAGAATAGAACCTGAATAAGTACAAGACGAAGTCTTTTATTTATCATACAACTGAAGTTTTACAATACTAGCGTAAGGAAAGAAACATATATATCATAGCTACGCTCTCAGCACTAGCTATGCAAAAGCAAAGTTATACATGCCTTGGATACTTTGCACTAGCAACACTCAATTACGGCGGCGTGCAGGGTTCCCATTTGGATGTACACCCTGGAGGGGGTGCAGCCTCATCATCAAACCCTTCATCAATTGTATAACCTGCAGAAACTCGTTAACTGCAAACGTGAGCATAAGGCTCAGCAAGACTAACCCGTCTCACTAGATATATGCAAAGGGGACACTAAACATAGGTAAGGTGAAGCATAAATGACTCGCCTACAAGTGGGTCCTTATAATCAAGTTTTATGTAGCAAATGACATTCTCCAGGCACGGCACATCATGGGTTCCACAATCAAACAAGAAATGCTTTGCCGATGATATGACATGGCCAGAGCACATAATGCTATTACAACTAAGGTATGGGAAACTATAAACTTTAATGTGACTATCTCTAAATCATACAAAGTTGCAAAATTATTATACTTTAATACAATTTATTTCTCTTACTTCTTCAGTATTTAGTACGTCACAGCGCAATGAACAAGTGGTACTCTATTACCGCGAGGAATGGTGATTGCAATCAGAACACACCCGGACAACAAGACACATACGCACTTTCGGAAATGCCAGCGAGTACATTGTGCAGTACCTACGTAGCACTTCAGTACTAGTCGTATATGGAAACCTTTCGCGAGACACTAAAATTCCGAACCGGTCGATCTATCACGAGAAGGAGGTCCTTGTGTGGGGCGTACTCTGATGTGCCCACCAGCGGATTTACACCTTGTTGCCCTCAACCCACACCTATAAAAGGGAACGGTATGCCTCGACACCCAAGTCACCAAGCTACGTCAGTTTACTGGAGCCCATATATCCATTATGTTGCCGGTACAAGTCAAGCTTGTCTGAAGGGGCCGCATACAGACGGGCCTTAACCGACACAGGCAGGGCTATGCGACCGAGACTCAATTCTCGCCGCTTCCTATCCATTCCCTACCCAGTCTCAGTTTCATTATATTATGCCATTTTCTATCTAACCAATCTTGTGAGATATGTCCTACATCTCTTGCCAGTAGATTCCAACTACTTGACTTCTACCGGATTTCCTATGCATTAGCAAAGCAGTTACTACAGGTCAAATTGTAAATCGTTCCAACCAATCCCTGGGATTTTTGGTCATGCATGTGGAGTATCAATCATCCTAAATGTAATGCACATTTCATATGCTAATCATCATAGTGATAAAGTAAAATTTTATAAACGATTTAAATGCAAACCGGGGCTTGCCTGGATGCAGGTCCGAGTCGGGGTTAGTATCAGGAAGGTACACTTCCAAAGCCTCCGGTGCCTCCTCGACTTCGGTCACTACACGTCATGCATATAATATGGTATATGAATGATTTTGAAACAATAACTATAAAAAGTATAGAAATTAACATCTAAGGATCATAGCAAGTGATGATCTTAATTGGCTTTGGGACTTTCTTGAGACATACTAATGACTATGATAGAGATTTTTGTCAAGGATCAAAAGATAATCAAAGTGGTTAAGCCCTTTGGCAATTATTTACTAATTGAATAAGCTTAACCAATTATCTTTCAGTTTAGGAACTGAATTGGGCCTAGAAGATTAGGTCACATAATTTTCAAAATTTTACAGGAGCTATTACATGACTAAGGAATGTTCATCCCAAATTTGGGGTATAACAAAGCAACTGAACATCTGGGATAATTCAATCAAGGAAAAAGATGATTGAATTAAAAAGGACGTGATACTGGGTTTCATACCAATCCAACTGTACAGCCTGTTTGCTTAGGGTGTAAGGATCATACAGGATTTTATTTGGGATTTTTACTGCAATTCTTCTGGGAGAAACTGAATTTAGAAAAGGATACTATTTTCTGAATATAGTTTTGGAAGAAAACTGAACCAGCAGGAAAGAATTGGAAATCTGTCCAAGCTAAACAGGTTTAATGGCTCCCAAACATTTTCTGGTAACTAAGAAGAGGTAAAGGTATTTTATATGAATTTTGGAGATTTTTCCAGTGGAAGGTTCTTCTGGAAAAATTGAGTTTGTGTTTGGAAAGATTATTTTGTACAGAATTTAAAATTAAGTTTCACAGAACCTATCTGGTACTAAAAGAAACTAAAGCTCAAGGACTTTCAAACAAAATTTGTTTGATGACTTTTGGAGTAGTCTACAGTGAGATATTCAACTTAGAAGTTTCAACAATTTTCTGGAATGAATTTAATAAAATATTGGCGCCAGAATTCAAATTCAATTGGTTGGGTCCCATGGGCCACATGGCGTGCTCTGGTCAATGCAACACCGTGGTCCACAGATTTATTCGCGCGCAGCCGCACGGAATCCCAGCCGCACCGTGATCCCGCAGCCACTGGCAGGTGGGGCCCCACGGGGTTGTCTTCTACCTCGGGTCAATGCCCGCGCGTGGCGGCGCCCGCAGCGGTGACTCGCCGGCGAGCACGCCGGCTAAACCGACGGGCCAAAATTGCCCAAACTCGCCGCCTGGGGGTTTTTGGAGTCACTGAGCACGACGGTGAAGTCGATGGGACCAGAAACTCGCCGGAAATGGCTGTGCGACGGCGGCGGCTGCGGTGAGCGCTCGGGCAACAAAACCTTCCTGGGACGATGCAGATCAAGGAAATGGACGTGGGAGAGGAAGAAACAATCGGAAACTATGAGCTCGATGGCAAACCGAGGTTTCCTCACCGGCGGCGAGCAAAACTCGATTTCCTCGGCCGTTGCTCGATAACTTTTAGGGGTTTTTTCTCAGGTAGGAGCGCTAGGACCTATAGAAACTATCTCTAAGCAATTGCATAGAATAATTACTCTTAGAAATGGAATTGAAACGGAAACCGAGCGAGCTTCCTCACATCGGCGGAAAGAAGTCGACTGATAACTTGCTCATTTCTCAATGAAAAGGGAAACAGTTTGCACCGATCGTGGCTTGAAACTGCGCGAAACGGTGGCGCACCACAGAACAGAGGTAAAAGACGACGATGGCGCGCGGCGGAGAAGAAACAGCGAGAGGTGGAACACCGATCGGGGAAGGGGAAATACCGGAGCGGCGGCCGCCTTTTTATAGCACCGCGGCAAGCAAGCAAGCAGCTCGCTGGAGCTTGCATGCGCGCGCTCTGTCGAGCGGGCAAGCGCCGGTGCAGAGATGGCAGGCGGCCGAGCTGATCCGTTCAGCAGAGGCTGACCTGTGGGGCCCACAGGTCAGTCAGACCCCAACAGTAAAGTTAAAAATTCATTTAAAAATAGAAGATCAACTCCAAAAATCATGAAATTTTGTGGAGATGGTAAATGAATTATTCTGAACACAATGGTGAACTCAAATCTTATGTTCAAAGAAGTTGGAAAAGAATTTAAAATTCAGATTTGAATTTGATTCAAATTTGCTAAGCGCCTAGAATAAAATAGCAAATGAGTTCCTAAAATCTTGAAATTTTGCAGGCAAGCCATTGAGAATATTAGAAGGTCAAGGAAAAATTTAGATCCTCTAATTTGAATATTTTTGGCATGGCCAATTAGTACTGCACTTTAAACTTCATCCAAATAATGCTAAAATTTGAAGACGGGTGAATAGAATCATTCTAGAATTAGTGGTGAAGTCCAATACTCATGTTAATAAAATTTAACCATGAGTGCAAGAAAGGTTTGGATGGTATTAAGTTCATGTGTACCACTATATTGAATCTTTAATATAGTTGATCACAAAACTCATATGTGAATTCACACGCCATAAAAGTGGGGTTTTACAGCTTTGATTAATGTTTAGTGGACAGGTCGGTAGAAGTCGAGTAGTTGGAATCTACTTGCAAGAGTCGTCTCATTTTATTGACCTCAAGTCAAGTAGTTGAATTCTACTTGCGAAATAAGTCGAGTGAGGCAAACCTACTCGTGCGATATCATCACAATCATCGCTCTTAAAAGTGAGATGATGACGGGGATTTTTGTATAATGGGACGCACAAGGTTGATCTTGACCCGAAGGGTGGGAAAATGCTTGTGACCAAATTGTAATCGTGTTGGTAATGACGAGGCAGATGTGGAGGTTGGGTGGTAGGCCCATCTATGTTGGTTAAGGACCATGCCGTCTGCGGCCTTGCTTGGCAAGTTTGAGCTGTCAAAAATGCATATTGTTATATGGGACCAAGGAAACTAACGTAACCCATAGACGTTGGTGTGGAAACTTTTTCGCTATCTTTGAATGGAGATGCGAAGGCATAAAGGTGTAAATCTTATAGTGGGCAACTTTGATGTGTCCGTGTAGGGGACCTTTTGCTCGGGATGGAGAGTTGATTCCATATTAAGGCCTCTTGTGAAAAGTGGTTGCGTGCGACATAGAGAGAAGCACACTAACGTGGCTTCATTGCGGGTGTACGTGTTGTGCATTCCGTCTTGTTATTGATTTGAATCACTGTTGCTCGCAGTTATGGACTGAGTATACTTGTTCACTGAGTCGTGATGTAGTAATAAAGAGTAGTTGGATTATTATGAATCTGCTGCAATGATTATAATAATTGTACTGCAACTTGTGTGTCTTAGCAGTAGCACTATTAAATGTACAATTCCCAAAGATTTAACTTGTATGCTGCTTATGCAACTTTGGGCATCAAAGACTAAGCGTTTCTTGTTTGATTGTGGAAGCGTTTCTTGTTTGATTGTGATGTGCCATGCACATGGACTGCAGATCGGCAACTTAAAATCTGAAAATAATGATTTACTCTCAGGCAAGTCCCTTATGCAATTCAACTTTCACATGTATGGAGTTCCTGCATGTAGAGTTTCATGTTTATGTGAGACGGTTAAGTCTTGATGGGCCATCGTTCTCACTGTTGCTATATATGTAGTTTTGCAGGTAATAGTTTAAATGCTTCTATTGTGGTTGCTCGTGAGACCTCAGACCTTCCAAGGTGTATGGCCCACGAGAGTGAATGTAGCCTAGAGGGGGGTGAATAGGATTTATGAACATTTGTCGGGCCCTGAAACACTTAACAGATGAATCAAATACAGGGAGGCTGGACTAGTCCTGTTTAGTGCGGACTAGTCCGTTGTGCACGAACTAAAAGATCAAGTAAATTGACAATTCTACTTGCAGCACACTATGCAGCGGAAATCAGATTACAAGTAAAGTGTATTGAGCCAATGAACCAATATATTGCAATGATCAAGTATGATACAATGTTTCAATATTAGTTTTACAATACTAAGCGAAAATTAAATTATGATGAAAAGTAAACATGAATACGCAAGACAGAGTTTTATCCCGAGGTTCAATTCCACAGAGGAATTTACATCCTCGTTGAGGAGTCCACGAAGGACCGGGTCTTCACTAACCCTTCCCTCGTTGAATCGCCACTGAGGTCGATTCTCTTCCACTAACCACAAAGGGGAAAATAACTTATTCAAGGGGCTTTCTCACAAGTTGAGGGCTCCCCAAGAATTACGGCGATGAACACCACCAAACACACTCGAAAGATATAGAATAAAACAATTAGAGTGTGCGAGAGATCAAACCCAAGGGCTCAAGATCGTGTGAAATAATTCTCTCCTATGTCCAATCTCTAATCCTCAAAGATTTGATCCTTTTAGGTTTAGAATGAGTGGAGAGATGTATTTTTGGGCTCTTGGGAGGTGTGGCGGCACAAGGAGTCGAGAGTGTTACTTGTGTGGCCGTATACGTGTATTTATACTAAAAGATCAAGTAAATTGACAATTCTGCTTCCAGCACACAATGCAGCGGAAATCAGATTACGAGTAAAGTGTATTGAGCCAATGAATCAATATATTGCAATGATCAAGTATGATAAAATGTTTCAATATGAATTTTACAATACTAAGCAAAACCTAAATTATGATGAGAAGTAAACAAGAATACGCAAGACAAAGTTTTATTCTGGGGTTCAATTCCACAGAGGAATTTACATCCCTGTTGTGGAGTCCACCGAGGACCGGGTCTTCACTAAACCTTCCCTCGTTGAATCGCCACAGAGGCTGATTCTCTTCCACTAACAACAAAGGGGCAAATAACTTGTTCAAGGGACCTTCTCACAAGTCGAGGGCTCCCCATGAATTACAGCGATGAACATCACCAAACACACTCAAAAGATATACAATAAAACAATTAGAGTGTGCGAGAGATCAAACCCAGGACCTCAAGAACGTGTGGATCAATTCTCTCCTTTGTCCAATCTCTAGTCCTCGAAGATTTGATCCTTTTAGGTTTAGAATGAGTGGAGAGATGTATTTTTTGGCTCTTGGGAGGTGTGACTGTGCAGGGAGTCGAGAGTATTAGTTGTGTGGCCGTACATCTCTATTTATACTAGGGTTTCCAAAAGTTACCGTTGGGGTTTGCGATGCCTGGACTAGTCAGTGGTGGACACTGGACTAGCCCGGTGTGCATGTGTGTGAGAAACCCCAAGTGTTGATGGATATTGGACTAGTCTGTTAAGGTGCACACTAGTCCGATCTGGACACAGAAACTTTTTGGACTAGTCCGATTGAAATCGGACTAGTCTGGTGTGGTGAACACCGTGTAGGACTAAGGACAAGTCCGCACTTGGAGGGACTTGCCCGATTTTAGTCAGAGAGTTTTTGGACTAGTCTGGTGAATATTGGACTTGTCAGGTGTAGTGAAAAATTGTAGGGCTAAGGGCAAGTACGAACCTGGAGGACTTGTCTGATTTTAGTCAGATAAGGTGCTGTGTAAATGTGGAGTGCTACGGAGAAGTCTGCACTGTGGAGACTTGTCCGTTTTTAGTCAGAGAGATATCAGACTAGTACGGTGTAGATCGGACTATTCCGCACATGTTGATTTCTGTGCAGTGAGTGTAATATCTTTCACTTGAGCTCTTGTGGTGTGTTTCTCCCACACGCTCCTTAGAAAATAAGTATTCTTTTTATGTCTTGAGCTCCTTTTCTTTTAGATCCTCATTCTCCTTTCTTTTTGAGATTTCCTTATAATTTCTTTAAAACCTGCACTCATCTCAACAATTTTGTTAGATCTCATTTGTTTGTCATTAATCAACTTAAACCCACAAGAGATGCCTAGATGCACTTTCAATCTCCCCCTTTTTGGTGATTGATGACCACCAATTGAGATTACACAAATAAGATTCAAAATTCAGATTTTCATAAAGTGTACACATATGAATTTTGAAAATAATAGTAAAAGTTGAATTAACATTCATATGTGTACTCTTTATGGTGGGGTGTGAAACTATGTGTATGTGAGCAATAATCTTGATGTGAATAAGATAAAAACATAATCCTAACAACATCTAGATTATCAAGCATGTATCGAAAGGCATAACCATAACATCATAATACATATCCAAAGGCATAATGAGAACATATATAATATAATTCTTACAAAACCTATGACTTAGGACTCCACCTCAATCTCTCCCCCTTTGGCATCAAGGCACCAAAAATAAGGAGAAGAGTGATCTACTCTTCGTTGTCGGCTCACTCTGCGCTATCGGTCCTTTTATCATCTTCGTCGTAAGCCTGAGGGGGAGGAGGAGAGGAACCACTTGTTGTGCCCCTAAGGCCAAAGTAGGCAAGCTCGAAAGGAGAGAGAGGTGGAAGCTCCAAAAAGTCAGAGTCAGAGGCTTCCAAAATGACTGGGATCCAATAAGCTTTTGGCATATTGTTTTGACATTGTCCTTCATGTATTTCATTTCCTCTTTTCTTGCCTTGTTTATCTTATGATGCTTCACCTCAACTTTGCGACAAGAGCCAAAGATAGCAGCCAAATACTTCATGATCCCACTAGCGGACCCTTTTAAGATGGAGGGGCCCTAGTGCCAGAGGAAGGCCTTGTATCTTCTTGAGCTCTCTACGGGTGTTCCTCACTTGAAGCAGGTTAGGGAGCATTTGAGAGAGAGGCTTGATGAGGCTTCTGAGGCCATAGAGCAGTATGCTCCACATCCATCACAAAATCAATTTTTGTGACCTTTTCAATCATGAACATCAAGTATGGTGCATAGCCACAGGAGCGGTTTGGTGTGCATGAGATGTTCACCATGTCATTCTAGATTTAGTTGTATACATCAAATCTTCTCTTATTGCTAATCACCTTCATCAGGGTTCTCCGGTAACCTTGGACATTGCCTACATCCCCATCCTTATGAGAAATTGTCTTCCGAAGCACTCGGTTTAGGACAATGAAGAATGGATTCATGTTCCTAGTTGATGGGGGATTGTAGCGGAGGCGAGTGTCATAGAGAAAGTCCATCTTGTCCTTCTCCAAAGTACTGTCATTGTGGGTGACTATCTCATGGTCCCTGCTATCCTCAAGATGTAGCAGCCTCGCAAAGTTAGTGTAGGTGATGGAGTAAATAGAGCCATGAGTCATCAAAGTTACTCTTTCTTCACCTTCTTGGGAAAAGTAGCATGTAGAGTAAAATTGGGCTATCACTTCATCATTCTAGTTTCATCTAAAGGATAGCATATCCTTTAGCCCACGCCTCTCTATTGCAGCCACCATATCATCAAATGCACCACATGGCTTCCTCTCGATGTAGCCCCAATCTATCAACTGGCTGCGCACCACTGGTGTCCTCATTTGAGGTAGACGCTATTGTAGTAATATGAGTGAAAGTCACTCCGAAATCTCGGATCAGCAACCACCTTCCCACTGTTGTAGGCATCCATCTTCCTGTATTTCCATGCCACATCGCTGCCTTTTCCATTAAATTTTTCCTTTGAAGAGCTTTTGTTCCTTTGTCTTGGAGCTGCCATTTTGAGGGGGCCAATCATGCCAGGGGCAATTCCTTTGCCTTGTCCCTTAGCTTGGCGAGGAGCCGTCGAGCTAGGACTAACCATATCTTTCTCTTTTGAAGCTGGTTTCTTGGCCGGAACCTTTTGCCGCACCCAAGGTGGAGTGGGCGAAGATTCAGTGGCACAGTCTTGCCGTTTCTTGGTTTGGCCGGTCGAAGCATGAGGCAACGCCTATTGATCCAATTCGGCTTAGAAGTCAGAGAGATGCTCATCCGAGTTCGACATTGTCCTGACAAAGTGATGATATAAGAAATGGATAATAATTGGTTGCAAGGCAAAGCATCGAGTTTAAGTATGTTAGGCTTTAATTCAGCAAACACCGGATTTGTCCATTGCATAGGCGCTGACTAGTCCGAGGTACCGGACTTGTCCGCACCGATAATGGACTAGTCCGTTATGCAGCTGTTCAAACCCTAGACAACGAAGTAATGGGATTCCTCAGTGCACAAGTGGAGTATTGTAGTTGTAATACAAACAGGTAGCCATGTATTGAAAGGAGGAGCTAAGCTATTTGGGCAATATCAAGGAAAATTCAAGAATTAGGGTTTGGTGAGAAAAAATATCAAATCCTTCAATTCAAGGGGCTTGAGGAGTTTTTAGAGCAGATTAGTTCGGGGTCTTCGATCTCCTTGCAATGTAGATCGATTCCAGCGGAGATTTGAGGGGATATGATGGAGGATTTGAAAAATCGCCTTGGGAGCACTTGTGTGAGGAGAGAGAACATAAGGGGAGTTGTAAGGAGGAAGAAGAGAGGTCTGCACAGCCTAAGAAGATGAGGACTCGATATACTGGACTAGTCGGTGGTCGGACCAGGCTAGTCCAGACTAGCGAACACGGTGCGGACTAGTCTGCAATGTGCGGACTAGTCCAGGGAGATCACGGACTAGTCCGTGGTCCCCTGAATAGAAAAGTACAAAACTCTTCGTATATATATCCAAAGATTCCTAATAAGGAATAGGGGGCAAAGAAACACAAATATTCTTGATGAATATGATTAGTAAACATAGAACAATCAAACTATGATCATAATTCACCAAGATCAAGTAATTAAAATAGTTTTTTGGAGAAAAAATAGAGAGAGATGATTTTTCAACACAATCAACATGATTTTGAAGATGGCATACAGGTATGCAATTTTTCCAGCCACGTTCCGAGCATCAAGGATATTTAGTTCACTTCGGAGCTCACATAAGCGTTTTTCATCAAGTGGCTTGGTAAAGATATCAGCTAGTTGGTTTTTAGTGTTGAAATGGGAAATGGCTATGTCTCCTTTCATTTAGTGATCTCTCAAAAGTGATGTCGGATGTCTATGTGTTTGGGTCTAGATTGCTCAACAGTGTTATGGACAATTTTAATGGCACTCCCATTATCACAAAGGAGAGGAATACAGCTCATATTGTAACTGTAATCCCTTAGAGTTTGTTGCATCCAAAGGAGTTGTGCACAACAAATCCCGGCTGCAACATACCCCGCTTCGGTTGTGGATAAAGGCAATGTAATTTTGTTTCTTGGAGGACCATGAAACTAGGGATCAACCTAGGAATTGGCAAGTACCGGAGGTACTTTTTCTATCTACCTTGCATCCAACATAATTTGCATTTGAGTATCCAATGAGATTGAATTTTGAACCTTTGGGATACAAAAGGAAGAGGTTACGTGTATGAACTAAATATCTAAGGATCCTTTTAACGGCTGTCAAATGACATTCCTTAGGATTGGCTTGAAACCATGCACACAAACATACACTCAACATAATATTTGGCCTAGAAGCACATAAATATAGTAAAGAGCCAATCATGGAATGTTATACCTTTTGATCCATGTTTGGTCCGTCTTCATTGAGATCCAAGTGTCCATTTGTCGCCATGGGAGTCTTTATGGGCTTCGCTTTGTCTGTTCCAAACTTCTTGAGAATGTCTTCAGTGTACTTTATTTGGCTTATGAACGTCCCTTCCTTTTGTTGCTTCACTTGAAATCCCCAAAAGTATCTCAACTCTCCCATCTTGACATCTCGAATCTATCTGTCATGATCTTACTAAATTCTTGACAAAAAGATTTGTTAGTTGAACCAAATATGATGTCATCTACATTGATTTGGCAAACAAAGAGGTCATCATCAATACGTTTGGTAAATAAGGTGTAATCAGCTTTACCAATTTTGAAGCCATTCTCATCCAAAAAATCTCTAAGGCACTCATACAAAGCTCTAGGAGCTTGTTTGAGGCCATAGAGAGCCTTACGCAGTTTGTACACATGGTCGGGGTACTCTTGATCTTCAAAACCGGGCGGTTGCTCCATTGACACCTCGTCCTTGATCGATCCGTTGAGGAAGGCGCTTTTCACGTCCATTTGATAAAGCTTGAAACCATGGTGAGTAGCATATGCAAGTAATATACGAATTGATTCAAGCCTAGCTACGGTAGCAAAAGTCTCGTCGAAATCAAAACCTTCGATTTGTGAATACCCTTTGGCCACAAGTCATGCCTTGTTCCTTGTTACCACTCCATGTTCATCTTGCTTGTTGGAAAGACCCATTTAGTGTCGACGTTGGACTTGGTTCTTTCAACAAGCTCCCACACTTCATTCCTTTTGAAGTTGTTCAATTGTTCATGCATCGCCATCACCCAATCCCAATATTTTAATGCATCTTCAACCCTGTATGGTTCTAAAGAGGATACAAAAGAATAGTGTTAAAAAAATTAGCTATGCAAGATCGAGTTATTACTCCCTTTTGGATGTCACCGATAATGTTGTCGACGGGGTGATCTCTTTGGATGCTTTGGTGTACTCTTGGGTGTGGCACTTGTTGTCTTGAATCTTCATGACTATCATCTTCTTCTCCCCCTGGATATTTGCCCTCACGGATGTTTGATCACCTTGATCTTCTTGAGGTTGATCTTGTGTGGAAGCCCCCCCCCCCCCCAGTGATCATTTTCCTTTACTTGCGGTTCATCTTCTTCATTCGCATTTGGAGGTGGTGCTTGTGCTCAAATATCACCCAGTGCCATTCTTCTCAATGCTTGACATGGAGCTTCTTCTTGATCTAGCACACATATATCAACTTGCTCTTCTTGAGAGCCTTTAGTTTCATTGAACACTACGTCATGTGCCACTTCAACAAGTCTGGAGGCCTTGTTGAAGACACGATAGACGTAGGAGTTCAAATCATAGCCAAGTAAGAAACCTTCATTGGACTTTGAAGTGAACTTCGAAGCCCTAGGCTTCTTGTTTAAAATATAACATTTTGAACCAAAGACTCGAAAATATGAAATATTTGGTTTGTTACCCATCAGTAGTTCATATGAAGTTTTCTTGAGCAACCAATGAAGATATAGTCGGTTTATGGCGTGACAAGCGATGTTACGCGCTTCAGCCCAAAACCTGTCCAAAGTCTTGTATTCATCGAGCATTGTCCTCGCCATCTCAATGAGTGTTCAGTTCTTCCTTTCAGCTACTCCGTTTTGTTGAGGAGAGTATGGTGCTAAAAATTCATATTTATTCCTTCCTCATCTAGATACTCCTCAACTTGAGTATTCTTGAATTTCGTCCCATTGTCACTTCGTATGTTCTTGATCTTCAGTGAGAATTTGTTTTGGGCACGCTTGATGAACTTCTTGAGGGTTCCTTGAGTTTCTATCTTATCATGCAAAAATAAAACCCACGTGAAGTGTGAAAAATCATCGGCAATGACTAAACCATACTTATTACCGCTGATGCTTATGTAAGCAATTGGCCCAAATAGATCCATGTGGAGGAGCTCAAGAGGCCTTGTTGTAGTCATGACTTTCTTCGCGGGACGGGGTGCTCCTACTTGCTTCCCGGCTTGGCACGCTCTACAAGGCCCATCTTTCTCAAAAATAACATCTTTTAAACCTCGGATGTGATCTCCTTTAAGGGGTTTTTGAATATTCCTCATACCAATATGTGCTAGCCGTCTATGCCACAGCCAACCCATGTTGGTCCTTGCAATCAAGCAAGTGTAAAGTTCGGCTTTATCTTTGTTGAAGTCAACTATATAAAGTTTTCCCTTTAACACACCCTTGAATGCAACCGAGTTATCACTCCTAGAAACGGTCATACCCTCATTAGTGAATAAACAATTATAACCTTTGTCACATAATTGAGATATGGATAAAAAGTTATAATCCAAGGAGTCAACATGTAAAATATGAGAAAGAGTATGTTGTGATGAAATTACAATTTAACGAGTACCAAGCACCCTTCCCTGACTATTATCACCAATATAAATGCCTTCGCTTGGGTCTTCATTTTCCACATAATGCACGAACATTCTTCTTTGTCTGGTCATGTGATTGGTGCATCCACTATCTAGCACCCATTTTGCTCCATCGGATGAATAAGCCTGCAAAAAACAAGCTATGTCTTGGTCTTAGGTACTCAAGCTTGCTTGGGTTCATCAAAATTAGTCACAAGTGATTTGGGCAATCACACACGAGACTTGGTGTTCTCATGGTGTGGCCCAACATATTTAGCATAAACTATTCCATAAGCAGTTCTCGTAAGTACATATGAAGCATCAAAGGTTCTAAATAAAATATGTCGCTTATATGAGTTTACAATCTTCATTTTATCAAAGTTAGTATGTTTTACAACTTGAGAAGGAAAGAGTTGCTTTGATAAGAGCAATGGGATATTTGTTATTCTTGTGGCTTCTTGAATTTTGCTTTTCACCATAAGAATATCCAATGCCATATTTAACATTTGGAGGTCTTGTGACCATGTATGCACTATATTCATACTTGACTTTCTCCTTGTCAAATATGCCACTTTGGCTGGGGTGCTATCCTTTTGTCAATTTGGAATTTTCATCCAAGTTAATATCATTTTTAGCACATAAGCAAGTAAAAACAGTTTCAGACTTGATGTGTTGAGAAGGTGTGCTTGAAAAGGATGAAGACCCACTTTGCTTGAGTGACTCAACCTGTGTTTCAAGGATCTTGTTAACTTTGGTTAAGTTAGCAAGTTCTTCATTGATGCACACATTTGAGTCTTTTAACTTCAAACAAGCTTCCTTTCTTGAAGCTAACTCAAGTTCTAGTGATTCACTTCACTCCTTTTCAAGTTCAAGGAGCTTTTCAATCTTAAGATATTTCTCGTTCTGGAGAATGATCATATCTTCTTGTTGATTGACTAGCTCCTCCTTATAAACAATCTTATCCATTAAAAAATTCATTTTAGAAGCTTCTTTTCTATCTAAACCAATGAGCATGTTTTCTTCATCATTATAAACATCAATATCACTATCAAAATAAAGCGAGGGGGAAGGTTTAGTTGTGACCTTTACTTTTCCTTCCTTGGCCATTAGACACGTGTGGTCGGTGTCCTTCCATGCGACCATGGTTGGAACGAGGGTGGATTTCTTAGTAGGCTTCTTGATGGCTATCGTGGACATCTCCTCTTCTTCTTCAGATGAGGACTCATCATTGGAGTCCCACTCCTTCCCTAGATGCGCTTGGCCATATTGCCTCTTCTTCTTGAATATTTTCTTTGGTTGAGGCATGTAGTCTTTACTCTTCCTCTTATTTTCTTCATGTGGACAATCTACTATGAAGTGGTCATATTCTACGCAATTGTAGCATGCCTATTTCATATTGGGTCTTTGTTTGTCCTTGTGCCTTCCTTCGGTTGAGCTATTACCTTTTCTTCTTCTCATCGTCTTCTTGAACTTTTTCATGAATAAGATCATGTCTTCATCATTGATGACACTGCTATCATCATCACTATCATAATCTTCAATAGCTTCCCAAGCTTCTTTTGATGCGGGTTTACAAGTTGACTTCAACGCAACTCCTTTCTTCTTTGTCGAGGTAAGGTCATAAAGTTCCTTGACATGCTTGGCTTGCTTCTACATCATTTCAAAGTTGATAATCTTGCCAAGAAGTTCGTCAGGGGTCATATTCAGATACCCGAGGCTTTCTCTAATCATAGAGCAAAGAGTCACAATGCAAGGTATGAATGCTGTAAGAATGAACTTCAGAACCTCATGATCATTCCACTTCTTGCTGCCATAAGCTCAGACTTTGTTGATATGATTCTTGAGTCTATTGTACATGTCTTGAGGAGATTCACCATCTTCTATAGTGAATATTCCCAATTAAGCTTCGATCATATCTATCTTTGCTACGCGTTCATGACGGTCACCTTCATGTGTGGTTTCTAGAGTGTCCCATACCTCTTTGGTAATTTACAGTCCATCCACCTTGGTGATCTCATCTCGGCTCAACGAAGAAGTGATCACAGCTGTAGCTTGAGAATTCCAATGAATTGCTCGTTCTTGACTTTGTGTCAACTCTTCATCATTGTTCGGAATGTCTATCCCTCTACAGACTATATGCCACAAACTTGGTTTAAGAGATATAAGGTGCAGTTTCATATTTTGTATTCACATTGAATAGTCATTTCCATCAAAGTAAGGTGCTTTGCCTAAAGGAGTTGATAGGTAATGACTATTATTAGAATTTAAGCGTTCATGGTCAAAAGGATATCGGGAGTAGTCAGTGTGACTACTCCCATTCATCTTCCTATCTTGAGTCTTCTTCTTTCCTTTTGGAGATAGTGCCTTGTTCTGGAGAAGAGCCTTGAGTTGAAGCATTTCCTCATCATCGTCCTCATTTAACAGATGGTGCCTTATTCTGGAGAAGAGCCTTGATTTTTGAAGCATTTCCTCATCATCATCTTCTGGAGAAGAGGATGATGGTGAATAGGATTTTTGAACTTTTGTTGGGCAATGCAACATTTAACAGATGAATCAAATACGGGGAGGCCAGACTAGTCTTGTCTGTTGTGGACTAGTCCGGTGTGCGTGGGCTAAAAGATCAAGTAAATTGACAATTCTGCTTCCAGCACACAATGCAGCGGAAATCAGATTACAAGTAAAGTGTATTGAGCCAATGAATCAATATATTGCAATGATGAAGTATGATACAATGTCTCAATATGAATTTTACAACATTAAGCAAAACCTAAAGTATGATGAAAACTAAACAAGAATACGCAAGACAAAGTTTTATTCTAAGGTTCAATTCCACAGAGGAATTTTCATCCCTGTTGTGGAGTCCACGGAGGACCGGGTCTTCACTAACCCTTCCCTCGTTGAATCGCCACGCGGGCCGATTCTCTTCCACTAACCACAAAGGGGCAAATAACTTGTTCAAGGGTCCTTCTCACAAGTTGAGGGCTCCCCAAGAATTACAGCGATGAACATCACCAAACACAATCAAAATATATACAATAAAACAATTAGAGTGTGCGAGAGATCAAACCCAGGACCTCAAGAATGTGTGGATCAATTCTCTCCTTTATCCAATCTCTAATCCTCAAAGATTTGATCCTTCTAGGTTTATAATGAGTGGAGAGATGTATTTTTGGGCTCTTGTGAGGTGTGACCGTGCAGGGAGTCGAGAGTGTTAGTTGTCTGGCCGTACACCTCTATTTATACTAGGGTTTCCAAAAGTTATCGTTGGGGTTTGCGATGCCTGGACTAGTCAGTGGTGGACACCGGACTAGCCCGGTGTGCATGTGTGCGAGAAACCCTAAGTGTTGATGGATACAGACTAGTCCGTTAAGGTGCGGACTAGTTCAATCTAGAAACAAAATTTTTTTGGACTAGTCCAGTTGATATCGGACTAGTTCGGTGTTGTGAACACTGTGTAGGACTAAGGTCAAGTCCACACTTGGAGGGACTTGTTCGATTTTAGTCAGAGAGTTTTCGGGCTAGTCCGGTCAATGTCGGACTTGTCAGGTGTAGTGCAAATTTGTAGGGCTAAGGACAAGTCCAGACTTGGAGGACTTGTCCAAATTTAGTCAGAGTATTATCGGACTAGTCCGGTAGATATCGGACTAGTCCGTTTCTGTGTAAATGTGGAGTGTTGCGGACAAGTCCGCACTGTGGAGACTTGTCCATTTTTCGTCAGAGAGATATCGGACTAGTCCTATGTATATCGGACTAGTCCGCACATGTTGATTTATGTGCAGTCACTGTAATCTATTTCACATTAGCTCTTGTGGTGTGTTTCTCCCACACACTCCTTACAAAATAAGTATTCTTTTCATGTATTGAGCTCCTTTTCTTTTAGATCCTCATTCTCCTTTCTTTTTGAGATTTTCTTCTAAATTCTTTAAAACCTGCGCTCATCTCAACAATTTTGTTAGAATCTCATTTGTTTGTCATTAATCAATCAAAACCCACAAGGGATGCCTAGATGCACTTTCAAAAGACTTTACCGCTGCTTTATCTTCTTTGTGGTGCTAGTGAGAAGCGTCCACGGCTATGGACGTCTTCTCTCATGCTTAGATAGGTTGAAAGTTCGAGTATATTCTTTCTGCTGCGTATGTACTCTTTATGTACATTATGTTGTAAACTCAAATATCTTGTGAAATGACAATTTTTTATGTTTCACGTATTCTTTTCGTGTGTGTTGTTGGGTGTCGCATCGCACGGCACCACCCAATGTGATTCTCGGAATGTCGGGACGCCGATCCTCACATGTTGTGGGTTTAAATATCGGGGACAATTTTTGGTCGAAGGAAAAGAAGTTTAGGAATTATCAACCTCATAAATCATAAAGAAGCCTTACTTACAAAGCATTTAGATAAATTTTAGGATAATCAAGAGATGCCTTGGATCAACCTCATCTGATCCACATATTACTTTAATGGAGTTGTCCCACATGTAGTTGGTAAAAGAGGTTAATTGTGGTGGTGATTTTATAGCTAATAACAAGATACGTAGGAATTGCAACCTGTAAAATGAGAGATGGAAGTACATTTATGTTTCGTAAAGATACGTGGAATGATCACCACATCAAAACTGAATTCTGAAATCTATATTGCTTTGTCAACTAGAAAACAAATTCAGTGAAAAAGTTCATGAATGAAACAACGTTGAATGAATTATGCCAATTGCCATTATCAGTGCAGGCATACGAAGGGCTCAAAAGTTTCAAAGACATCTTATTTAATCTGCAAGTGCAAAATAAGTATAGGTGGATTTATCAACGGTGACCTGCAAAACACAATTGACCCGAAAAACAGTTCAGCAGGTGTGTACTTCAAAGTGCAACAGAAAGTTGGAATCTTCCATTAGCTATTTTTTATTGGCAGAATTGATACTAGAAAAATGTTCAAATGAAAAACTTATTCAAGATAATAATTATATTTGTGTTCTGTGTACGAAGCGCGGAGAGGAACCCCTATACATCTTTTCTTCAATTGTTCTTTCAGTTCTCAGTCTAGAGTGGGATTGGGATTCACTGGAACATATAAATCCATTTATTGAGATGACTTGGCTGGCAAGAGAAATTTTGCATGTAATTTTTTCATGGAAACACTTAAAATTGCATGATTGTCCATTTTGCTTCAAAGAAATAATAATATATTTAGAAATCTGTCTCCAAGTATAAAGAATTGTGTGCATGTTTTTAGAATGAAGGTAGACTCCAAGCTTGTAGATTTAAGGAGTCAGATAGAGTAATATGTGGAGGGTGTATTGATAAACATGTTTAGAATTCCAGATTAGTCAATTTCCTTGTATATTTTATTGTATATTTTTTTAATAATTTTAGCAGTAGGAACTTCCTGCTGTTTTCCTTTAAAAATGAGATGTTGAACTCGAGAGTTTTTTCTCTGTCATAAATTTGTATTATCTCGATGTAACTATCAAGAAAATAAAATTTCCTCATTAGAAATAAATACTTGTGTTTCCAGATATACTAAGTAGTTAATTTGGTCAATGAGTTTAACTTCCTTGCACAAGCATTCTGATAAGCAAATCTCTGTGGTTAGG
The DNA here is from genome assembly GCA_036927565.1 of Tuctoria greenei. NCBI lineage: Eukaryota > Viridiplantae > Streptophyta > Magnoliopsida > Poales > Poaceae > Tuctoria > Tuctoria greenei. The sequence goes on from JAYESD010000010.1 coordinate 84,560,799, forward strand.
GAGCTAAGAAACATGATATCATGGTATTTTGGACGGATTCTTTAGCCTGAGAACATATATGACAGGTAGCAAGCAGTGGAATGAATTCTCTTAGCCAGGCGATCTGTTGTTCAGAGGATATGTTTTGCACAGCAAGGCCTAAGAAAAAGCTGCATTTCAGCGGGGACCGTGTCTTCCAGAATAACCTATATGCCCAAGTCCCACTGATCCATCTTGAGGTTGCTCATATTAGAGTCAGGTTTGAGAGACATGACTGACACAGTAACCTATGGGAAAGAAATTTTTACCGCGTTTGTTGGATTATGATACTAGGCTTCCCGCTGGTTTACATGACACTAGAGTGCCTTGTCCTAGTGGTTCCTCAATTGGGAGGTTGATCCATCGGAACAACAATCCTAGTGCCCTTGGGTTTGTGTTAGGGAATTTATTTTATTTAAGGTGGTCCAAGGGCTTATTGGTATGTTCTAAACTCACCTTCCAGATCTTTGAATGTAAACATTGATACTAATGATGAATAAACCGTATTGTGTTTTATGTTGGTTGGATGTTTCAAATTGAGGTCTAGGATCATCTCCTACTTCATCCACCTCCCTCCCTTTGCCACTATTGCCCATGTCATGTCATGAGAACTGGAATCAAATGGAAGTTTCATGTCAACTTAACATTGAAACAAAGAATGTTTGTGTTGATGCAAGTAATGAACCAAGAATGTTTTGGATCAACCTCACAGAGACAAAAACATAACTGAAAAAATCATCTCAAAAAAACAGAAAAGTTAAAAACAACATTCAAGTTAAGCGATGGTTGGAAGAACAAGGAGAAGGTTCTCCCCAGGATCTGAAGAAAATGTTTCAAGTAGAAGGCATTCCAAATTAAAAGGTTCAATATTTTTATGAAAGATTTCATCTCTAATATAAGTTCACTTCAAGGAAAACTAAAAATACTTAATGACTTACATCACATGATGCTGTAATGATTGCCATGGAAAAAATGGTTTGATGATAGTGCAGACGCAGAATGCTCACTATTTCCTCCCTAGTACTACGGTCATGGTGCAAGAGGGTTCGGGCACTGCGGGTGGCATGTCACCGGGGCACATAAGATCTTCTGAAGGAAGAGCAGCTCAAGGGACCGTAGATTGGGTGGTAAGGAACAAGCTGCCAGCCAAAGGTAATGAATGGAGTCAATGAGAGAAAATGATGAAAAACTGAACCGTAGCAAAACACCAATTAGAAAATATAAAAAGTTTAATGTTTCTATTTCTGCTGTTGTTCACACTTTGGGCTTATCTATATGGTAGGCTTCTACTTTTTTATTATGACTTGCTTGGGCAAGCATATGATGAGACCAGGGAAAACTAGGGTGAACATCACGAACATAAGTATGGAAGGTACAAGACTGTATATATTGTAGAAAATGGGTTGCCCTCAAGTGTTTCCTTGGCCTAATCAGCAAAACTACTATTTTGGTGCATTAACATTGTGTTACACATCTAGGAGGGTTAGTTCTCAAATATAGTTGGATAGAACAGTCCCTACATGTTGACATATCAACAAACTACACTTGGTAGATGATTGGCTCTCACAATACCTTTTCTATTGGTTGTCACAATCCGTAGAGCTGGTGACTCAAAAGGTAAGATTCTCACATTCCTTGTAAAAATTCAAATCTTGGAGTACTTGTAGGTGAAAGGTACATCGATGCCTTTGCATCTACGGATAGTTATTTGATCCTTGGGGTTAACAACATCCATTTGTTGGAAATACCAGACTTGTCCGGTAGAGACCGGACTAGTCCAGTTGCTGTCCAGTAAGGGTAACCGAACTAGTCCGGACCCTTATAGGACTAGTCCGATATTGTTTGTAAGGATATCAGAATAGTCCAGACCCCATACGGACTAGTCCGATAATTTCAGTATCTGTCAGTTTGAACACGAAATTGACATGCGTTCTTATTGAAAGGACACAACCCACCGAATTTTGAGTCTCTGTTCGGGAGACTCAATGATTGCTAAGGTTGGGAGGCCCCCTCTTGTGTCTCTTGGTCAACTATAAGAAGAGGGTCAAGTGTATGATCAAGGAATGCCAAGGAATACACACATACACACTTGAACACTCTAACCCACTCAGAATCCGATCAACATACCAAGAGAAGAACAAGGGGAAACGCCTCTCGTCATCGTTCTTCTTGCAGCCTCGCCTTATTGGCTAGTTGGTCGCATCGTCAAGCAACAACAAAGATGGAGGAGAAGGTATTATTAGTGTTCTTGTGCTATTTGAGACATAGCACATGGTGTTGATCTTGTAATCAGATTTCTCCCTGTAATTCGAAGTGATTTAGTGGCTATTTGATCTTTGGGCTCCCTCTTGATTTCTAACAATGGTATCAGAGCCGTTTAGACCATTAATCATTTTGAATTGAGTTTTGATCAAAGTTTTTCGCTGAAAGTTATGAAGGTCCGGACACTTCCGGTCTAAGGGACGGACTAGTCCGGTGTGCCTCAATAAAGATGTTAGGCTTTTTGGATAGGGGCGTTTTGACACGTTCATTTGATTGAAAACAAATTAAGCACTTTGGATTGAAATCCATTGTGAAAATTAAGTTGAGTTGGTAAGATGTTAAGGTTAAGATTCCCTTTTAGGTATTTCAACATTTTCTAGGTTTTTATGAAACTTTTCCGGGGTTGGTCGGACTAGTCTAGAATAGTACGGACCAAACATGAGAAGTTCAATAAAGAACAGATCCAATGTTTTTGATGGGACCGGACTTGTCCGGCGTATGGAGCGGACTAGTCCGAAAACCATACTATAAGAGTTCGGACTAGTCAGGCCATGTGCGGACTAGTCCGTGCTATACAATTAAGATTGCTTATTTATTTAAGCTTCCGCTGTGAATTAAGTTAATATTTTCATAGCAATTTGGTCTTGTAACCAAATCGAAAGATAATTTGCTATGTCAATTTAAGTTGCATGGAATTCTATTGAGTAACCAAAGTGAAAATTTGAATTTTCATGTTCTTAAGCTGTATTAAGGTCATTATTGGTCAAGTAACCAAAGCGAAAGGCATTAATGGCATTTTTCTTTCTAAGTACATAGTAATTTGGTCGAGTAACCAAAGCGAAAGATAAATTACTATGTATTTCAGTTGCTCTTCGATGTTAAGTTTTAATGTCATTATTGGCTGAGTAACCAAAGCAAAAGGCTTTAATGACATTCTTTTGTAAGAACATAGTAATTTGGTCGAGTAACCAAAGCGAAAGATAAATTACTATGTCGATTTTCAGTTATTCTCTAATGTTGAGTTTTGATCGAGTAACCAAAGTGAAAGATAAAACTCATCATTTTCTTGTGGTTAACATCTATGCATTCTTGTAGATTTTGGTTTTTGATTATGAAGGTTCCTCCAATGCGAATTCAACACTGAGTTTCATCGCCTCTATTGATCCACTCAATGGAAGCAATTATGGGAGATGGAGAGAGAAGTTGGAGATTGATTTAGCAGTCTTTGAGATAGACTTGGCTCTCACTACTCCATATCCTGTTGCACCGATTGAACCAGTAAGAGATGCTGATAAAAATCAGGAAGCCTTTGTTGTGAGGACAAAGGAATATACTACTATTTTATTGGCTTATGACATAGATTGTTATAAGTGGAAGAAATCAAACAAGAAACGTTTGGTAGTAATTAAGGGCACTATCACTGAGGCCATTCGGGGAGCAATCCCTGAATGTGAAACTGTTGTTGAATACCTCCAAAGGATAGAGAATCAGTTTACTAGTTCTTCTAAGGCCACTAGAAGCACTCTTATCAAGAGGCTTGTTACTAAAAAGTATTATGGCAGTGGTGTGCGTGAGCACATCTTAAGGATGACAAATATGGCTGCAAAGCTTAATCCTATGGATTTGGGGATTAAAGATGAGTTCATTGTGCATCTCATCATTGCCTCACTTCCTAAGGAATTTGATACTTTTGTCCTCAATTACAACTCTCAACCTGAACTATAGAACACAGAAAAACTCATGGCTATGTGTGTTCAGGAGGAAGAGAGGATTAAGTCCCTTCACGGTTGTGATGCTACTAATTATGTGAAGGGAAAAGGTAAGGCTAAGAAGAATTATTCTTCTAATCAAAATTTTAAGTATCATGGTTCTTCTCACCATGATAAAGATAAGGGTAAGTTTCCACAAAGCCATCCTTACAATAAGGATGTGAAAGTGGATAATGATAAGTCCCACTTTTGTTTAGAGAAAGGTCATTATCAGAAGGATTGCATAGGCTTCCTTAAATGGTGTTGCAAAAATGGGGTTAAATATGAGGAGGACCCTAGAAAGAGGGGAAAGGGCCATTAAAGTTGCTGATGACCATGAAGCTAAAGTGAAAGCCATTGGAGATTATCCATTAGTATTAAGAAATGGCTTTGTACTTACACTTCAGGATGTGTTATATGTACCCTCTTTAAGTAGAAATATCATCTCAGTATCATGCTTAGATGATGGTGGTTATGTTTGCCAATTTGGCAAAGACGGATGTGTAATTAAGTGTGATAATAAGATTGTTGGTGTTGCCATAAGACAAGGCATGCTATACTTATTATCTATGCATGATGATGTTAATGTTGTAAGCGACAATCATTTTTCCTCACATCAGGGTAAGCGTAAGAGAATTGATTCTGAAATGTCTTTGAAATTATGACATTGTCTCTTAGGCCATATTTCGAGGGGGAGAATTGAACAATTGATTTCACAATCGATTCTTCCCCATTTGGATTTTCGGATTCAGAAGAATGCATAGATTGCATTAAGGGAAAATTTTGTTAAGAAAATTAAGAAAGGTGCCATACGTAGTGCGGGAATTTTGAAATTAATCCATACGGACATTTGTAATCCATTTCCGGTAGTATTTGTTGATGGTTTTGATTCGTTCATAACCTTCACGGATGACTATTATCGCTATGGCTATATTTATCCGATTAAAGAATGCTCTGAAGAGTTGGATAAATTTATGATATTTAAGGCTGAAGTTGAAAATCAACACAATATTAAGATTAAAGTGGTAAGATCCAATTGTGGTGGTGAGTACTATGGTCGTTATACCCATATAGCCATGTTCCTGGACCACTTGCTCAGTTCTTACAGGAAAATGGCATAGTCGCTCAGTATTCCACACCGGGTGAGCCTCAGCAAAATGGAGTAGCGGAATGGCGCAGCCATACGCTAATTGATATGGTTAGGTCCATGTTAAGTCAATCAGATTTGCCGGTTAGCTTATGGATGGAGGCATTAAAAACCGCCATTCATGTGCTAAATCGGGTCCTACTAAGTCGGTACCCAAAACACCATATGAGTTGTGGACACGACGTAAGCCCTCATTAAGTTATATGCATATATGGGGCTGTCCCGCTGAGGCAAAAATGTTTAACCCAAACATTGGTAAGTTGGATGGTAAGACAATAAGTTGCCATTTTATTGGCTATGCAGAAAAGAGTAAGGGATAACATTTCTATTGTCCAGAACGATATACTAAGTTTGTAGAAACAAGGCATGCCGTCTTTTTAGAGGATGCCATGATCAGGGGGTACGATAAGACGAGAAATTAATCTTGAAGAGAAGCGGGTTTATGTAACCACTCCTATGATTCAAGAACCATATTTATCATAACCTACTGCTGTTGAATCATCAGTGCCTATTGGTAATTATTCAACACTTGTTGTTAGTTCTTCATTGACAATGGAATTATTAAGAGAGGTTGAGCATTTTCAGGTCGTTGTCACTAATAATGAAGAGCAACAACAACCTCAAAATGAGGATAATGTGCAATTAAGAAGATCTCAATGAGAAAGAAAATCTCCCATTCCGGACGATAACGAGATCTATTTGAGTGAGGCAATTTAAATGGAGGGTGATCCCACCACATTTGAAGAAGCTATGAGAAGTTATCAAGCATATGAATGGCGTAGAGCAATGGAGTATGAAATGAGGTCTATGGAAACAAACAAAGTCTGGGATTTAGTTGAGATTCCTAATGGAGCCAAAACAGTAGGCTGTAAATGGGTCTACAAAATCAAACGTGACTCCAAAGGGAATATTGATAAGTTTAAGGCCAGACTTGTTTCAAAAGGCTTCATTCAAAGAGAAGGGATTGATTATAATGAGACATTTTCACCCGTCCCGAGTAAGGATTCATTCAGAATTATTATGGCATTAGTTGCACATTACAATTTAGAATTACATCAGATGGATGTAAAGATGTCATTTCTCAATGGTGATCTATATGAGAACGTCTATATGAAAAAACCGAAAGGTTTTGTTGTTAAGGGTAAGGAACATATGGGATGCCACTTAAGAAAGTCCATTTATGGACTTAAACAAGCAACAAGGCAATGGTATCTCAAGTTCGATGAGACAATAAGAAAGTTTGGGTTTAAAGAAAATGAGGAGGACAATTGCATTTATGCTAAGTTTAAGAGTGGGAAATTTATTTTCCTCGTGCTTTATGTAGATGATATACTACTTGCAAGTAGTGATATCAATCTACTATCACAAACTAAGAAGTTTTTGTCCTCTAATTTTGATATGAATGATCTTTGTGAATCGTCCTATGTATTGGGCATAGAAATTCACCGAGAAAGAAACAAAGGGGTCTTAGGCTTATCACAAAAGGCATACTCAGAGAATGTACTGAGAAAGTACAGTATGCATATGAGTAAGACTTCGCCTGCTCCGATTGTCGAGGGTGATAAGTTTGGGAACTTTCAGTGTCCCTGAAACCCATATGAGATCGATCAAATGAAATCGGTTCCATATGCTTCTGTTGTCGAAAGCCTTATGTATGCTCAAGTCTGTACTCGCCCTGACTTAGCTTATGTGACCGGAATGCTTGGCAGATATCAGGCCAATATAGGAATTGATCATTGTAAGGTAGTTAAGAAAGCATTAAGATATGTGCAAGGCACAAAAGGCCACATGTTAACGTATAGTAAGTCAGACCCACTTGAAGTAGTGGGATATTCAGATTCAGATTTCACGGGTTGTGTGGATACTAAGAAATCCACGTCAGGTTATATATTCACCCTCGCGAATGGAGCAATTTCGTGCAAAAGCTCCAAACAAACCGTCACTGCATAGTCCACAATGTATGCCGAGTTTGTTGCATGTTATGTGGCCACCGGGCAGACTGTTTGGCTTAAGAAATTTTTACTCGGTCTTAGAGTGGTCGACAGCATTGAAAAACCACTAAAGTTATACTGTGATAATGAGTGTGCAGTATTTTACTCTCACAACAATAAGTCGAGTGGCGCTGCCAAACACATCAACATTAAGTTTTATGTTATGAAAGATTGAATCCAGGATCATACCATAAGTGTTGAGGATATAACTACCAAGCGTTTGCTTGCGGATCCGCTAACAAAAGGTCTTCCACCCAGCGTGTTCAGTGAACATGTAGCCGGCATGGGTTTAAGGGAGAACCTATGATCACTGGATATTTAGGGGCCAAGTAAGAGTAAGGTTCATTTTTAAGTGTGAGATGTATTGTGGTCTTCGAGTCCAACAATACGTAAATGGTTGTTGTGATGCGTCGTGCCCTATATGTCAAGCATGAGAAAATGGACACTAAGTTTAGTATTAAGTAAGTTGGTAAGTTTCAGATTCGAGTTCAAGGGGGTGAATGTTGGAAATACCGGACTTGTCAGGTAGAGACTGGACTAGTCCGATATTGTCCAGTAAGGATATCAGACTAGTCCGGACCCTTATAGTACTAGTCCGATATTGTCCAGTAAGGATATCGGACTAGTCCGGACCCCATACGGACTAGTCCAATAATTTTAGTAACTGTCAGTTTAAACTCGAAATTGACATGTGTTCTAATTGAAAGGACACAACCCACCGAATTTTGAGTCTCTGATCGGGAGACTCAATGATTCATAAGGGTGGGAGGCCCTGTCTTGTGTCTCATGATCAACTATAAGAAGAGGGTCAAGTGTATGATCAAGGAATGCCAAGGCATAAACACATACACACTTGAACACTCTAACCCACTTGGAATCCGATCAACATACCAAGAAAAGAACAAGGGGAAACGCCTCTCATCGTCGTTCTTCTTGCGGCCTCGCCTTATTGGCTAGATGGCCGCATCGTCAAGCAACAACAAAAATGGAGGGGAAGGTATTATTAGTGTTCTTGTGCTATCTGAAAGATAGCACTTGGTGTTGATCTTGTAATCAAATTTCTCCATGTAATTCGAAGTGATTTAGTGGCTATTTGATCTTTAGCCTCCCTCTTTATTTCTAACACCGTTGGCATCACGGTGAAATTGAATAAGAAGGTAGACTGAATCAGGTACAAAATGAGTATGAGAAATAATGTGTTGTTGGATATAAAGATGAACGATGGATGATCATCTGTTTATCTCTATCATTTTTAGCTCTTGATGCTAAAGATATAAAAAATTGTTTAAGGTAACTTGTGTTGTCTCATAAAAATTACCATTCATAATTCCACTTTACAATAGAAACAATCATTCGTACTTGCCCAAATTGGTTCAAAGGTATTGTAAGGATCGGTTCTAAACATCCGCGGCCGCATGGCAATTGCGACATGAAGAACCAGTATAGAAAGTTTGTATCAATAACCATTCTTAGCTGAAAACAGTCCTGAAACAAAGCACACTTTCTACAACAGTTCCAGTTTAGAAATGGTATATATATGTGTAATAAATAAGAATTTGTCCTCTACTGGAACTGGTACTCACAATAATCATAATATCCCTGTCTAGTGTTGCTACAAAAGTACATAAAAAAATTATTTGTAATAGTTCCAATCGTGCACTGGTACATTTATTGGATGGGGATAAAATTTGTCTTATTGGTTCTCGACGATATGCAAGAAGGGACATCATTTTGACTTTTCTAGATGTTGATTAATCTCGCATAACTTTAGAGGGCACAAATTGCCTCGACAATCCGGAGATAGTTATTACAAGTACAAGATTACAAACGATCCACCTCCTCTCACCCTCTTTCTCCAAACTTGCAAAACTCCTCTCTTGCCAACTCCAAAGATTCAAGGGCCAATTGTCTAGTTCATCCTTCCCACTTCATTCCTCACATCTAGTTCACATTGAAGATTGTGGGGAGGATAGAGTTCTTGGGACATTGGTTTTCTGCCACATGGGATACAACACATCTGAATGAGGAGTTTGTTGTAGCAGTAGATTCTCAAGGGATCCTGATCAACATGTTCATGAACACTTGATTGATGAACTCAACTTGATACTCAAGTCTGGTTCCCTTACACTACTATATTGATATTTGGCTGGATAGTAGTTTCCAAAAAGCTACCCTTCTTCTAGCTGACCCGCTTGAGTTTGCTTGTATGAGAGTCGGGTTTGTCAGACATGACTAATGTATGAACCTACTGAAAGAAACTTTTCTCACGTGGTTTTGATTATGGTATAGGCTTCCGGCTTGAGTATGTGACATTGGAGAACCTGTACCTTCCTCTCAAAAACAACAGAAATGGTAATATGATGAATGAACCACTATCTTCAAATATCAATGTCAGCAATTGCATCATCACTATTTCAGACAATTGTAAAGGTGTAACGTGCAGAACCCTGACTTCATGCAATGTGACCTTCTCTCCAAGAAAAATAAAGTTAAGTTAGTTATGCTTCATGCATTAATGGTGAACTGGGTTCTAAGTGAGGTAAACCGTGGAGACATTTTCAAAGTATATGATGGTTAGCCTTGGATATTGGAACATCAAGCTCTTGAAGAAGTTGCATTAACCAACAACATTTGGTGGCAGCATTTGCACATCCATGTATTCAGCTTCTGTACTTCTGTAGAACGATGCATCACTTGAAGGAATTCCATCATTGCATGAGATCGTTTGCTTGGTCTCAACATATGTTGACAATGATTTGCATTTGAGCGTTCTAGCACGGTCAAGTGTGTATTCTGCATATTTAGTTTGTCTGGGAAAGAAACCATCTTTAGACTGTTGGACATTAATACCAAGAAAGCGATGCAATGATTTAAGGTACCTTATAGTAAACTTTTAAAAATACGTTGAGTAACTTTCTGAAGAAGCAATATAGAGGAGGCTGTCACCATGATGTATTCAACATAAATGAGAAGATATGCCATGTCATTATCTTGGTCAAAACAAGCAAGAAATAACCAGAGCTGGTTGATTTGTACACCATCGATAGAAGCTCAGCAGCAATGGTTTGAAAACAAAAACACATCGCTTGCTTACGACCGTATAAATACATTGAAAGCAAGCACATGTACTTAGGATCTTCTTTGTCGATGAAGCTTTGCATGTCGAAAACAGTATACCTGCTCTGAGAGTTGTCCATATACAACATTTTCTTGTAGATACCATCTTATCTCCACCCGCACTACTACAATAAGCCTCATCACAGGCGGCTCCAAACCTATTATCACAGACGGCTTTTAAAACCGCCTGAAACGAAGAGTCTGTGATAATCCGCAATTTCACAGGCGGAGAAGTGAAACCGCCTGTGAAGACTAATTATCATAGGCGGTTCTTCACTAAGGATAGCCGCCTGTGAAGACCGATTATCATAGGCGGTTCTTTACTTAGGCTAGCCGTCTGTGAAAATACTTTATCACAGACGGGTCGTGCAACATATATAACCGTCTGTGATAAACGTCTTATCACAGACGGTTATTGAAGAATAACTAACCGTCTATGATAAGAAGTCTTCACAGACGGGTATTGAAGCATTACTAACCGTCTATGATAATTTGTATTCACAGGCGGATTTTGAAGCATAACTAACCGCCTATGATAATATGTCTTCACAGGCGGGTTTTGAAGCATAACTAACCTTCAATGATAATGTGTCTTTACAGACGGTTATTGAAGCATAACTAACCCGTCTATGATAATGGTGTTATCACAGACGGAGTTTACCTATATCAGCCGTCTGTGAAGACCCTTTAACGCAGCCGGTTTCTACCATAACAGACACCGCCTGTGAAAATTAGGTTATCACAGATGTTTCTTTACTTGTATCTAGCCGCCTGTGATAATTGTTTTTCACAGTCATGCAGTACTACTGCTGTTATTTCTAATTTCCAGGTCAATTCAATATAATCACAGAACAAAAAACAACAATCATCACAGAACAAAAGACAACAATATTATCATCACAGAAGTCAATTTCACTAAAACAATATAAATACACACAAGTTACAGATACAATTTCATCTCAAAGTTTACAAGTTTTCACTAAAAACTGTTTAGATTGGTATAGTCGCAAAGTTCTGGCACATCAGCTGCTGAACCTCTCTTATCAAAGAACTTCCCCGTTTTGTGCAAAATTTCGCGACGAATGAACTGACAGAGTTCAGAAGCAATCCTGTCGGCTCCTCCATCAGGAATACTTCTACAAACCGGCCATTCTTCGTTCAGATTCTTCTTGTGCTGCAATATAACACATAACAAGGTTTAGAATGTGTTGGTTTGAACAATCTCAAAGTATAGATCAAAGTGAGAGTATACAAGAATTTAGTAGGTATTTTTGGAGCAGTTGTACTATGAGCAATTGAATTTTGAAGTTGGAATCAAAATATGAAAATAATGTTTCTGGTAATATTGAACAGCAGAGAATATAAGCATTAAACTATGCTAGTTACAATGAAAATGAAACACAAAAGTAAGAAAATAAGGTATCGACATTAAGGATAACTTACATCCTCACGATTGACTCTATATACGGCGGCGGTCCGAAGATGCTCGCATACATAATACCCGCATAAGACACTCCCAGCAGGCTGCTTCGGACAAGCATAATACGTTTTAATGTCCAATGCATTCGTATTAGGAGGTCTCTGACCGCCAAGCTGTTCCGCGTAAAACCGCCAAGCGCTGTAATACAAGAAATGTCATATAAAACTTGTCAACACATTCTAAATGTGCGTAAATTAAAATTATTGAATAAACGTACTTTTTCAAAATGGAAAGGAAATCTTTGTAACGATCTGGTGGGTAATCGGCCGAGTCCAAGACTGTTGCCATTCCCTGCGTTGGCTTGAGGAAGATCATTATGTAGTGATTACTGCAAACATACAAACACACGTGTTAACAATTACCAATAATTGCTATTTCAATGCCATGTGTCAAACTTACTCGAAGTGGTACGGAGCCTTTACGAGGTCCTGGCCGTCTCTGACGAAGTTAAACATCGCATGTCCTATGTAAGCTGCAACTTCTGCCTTTCTATCCTTCTTAAGTTTTGCAATTGCTCTTTCAAAATCTTTTTTTTTCATGTGTTTGTACTGGCTTGATTCTCGATTTGCCTGAACGTCGAATAGCGACTTTGCAATCCTAGTAGGGTCAAGGATACCTGTCTTGTGCGCCAACTTTTCATTATCCATGTATTGCATCCTATTGAAGAAGTCCAGAATTGTTATAATCTCATGAAATGCGTATGCGTGTAGTAAGAAAAGCAAATACAAAATATTAGAGCACTTACAAGCACCAGACGAGCAGCAGGTTGCTTTCGAGCATGCCCCGATGGAAAAGGGAAAGCAGCTCTTCAAATAAAATGACTCGTTTATCTACTCCAGTGCTCCAGAATGCTTCTTTTGGAATACGAAATGTGACGCACTGAAGACCATATTTTGTGCTGGCAGTGATGTACCACTCATGCATTCTTCTGAGCGCGACGGGTTGTTTGCTAAGTTGTACGGATGTCATTAACGGCTTCCCATTCTCAAATTTAGGAGGAACATCCTCAAGCTTGTATATTGGAATTCCTGGTTTAACTAAAGTCGTCCGCCGATTATACATGACACCGTCTTCTTCCCACTCCTCGATATCTTCTAATGCTCGCTCATGAGAAGAACGAGATGCACTCGATTTTCTAATATTTTCCTTCATAGCTTCCAAATACTTTGTCACTTCTGATGAAGGTTTCTTATTTTCGTATGTGCTAACTTTGACAGGCACTGATGATCGAGGAGTAGTCGTCGGAAGTTGGACACTGGCTTGTTGTTGAACCTGTTGTTCAACTGATTGCTCTTTACTCCCAGCAGCTGGCTCTAGTACTACTTCAAGCTGTTGCTCAACTAGTTGCTCTTTACTAGCAACAGCTTGCTCTGGTACTGCTTGAAGTTGTTGTCCAACTTGTTGCTCTTGGATATCATCATCCTTGCTCAGACATAGGGGGAGTGGATCTTCCCGGACTGGGAGTGGATCTTCATGCACTTTCGCCTTAGAAGATGGGGTTGCAGTATTTGGAGATGCGACGGGGCTAGAAATTGGCTCATCGTCCAACACGATATCGCGTCGGTGCCAAAGGATTAATTGGTTGACAGCCTGCCCCAGAGTCGCGATCCCCTCAGGTGTGACGTGGTCTATTTCATAATCTTCATAATCATTATCAATGATCTGAAGAACTTGCACCACAGAATAATACAACGGAAGTGGACTCCCGTTGAAGTCACGATCAGGCTTTGCCATAGCAGTGGCAACCTGTTTGGTTTTGTTCCCTGCTCTGCCTATCGGGACAAGAAGACGACAAGATTTGTCATTAGCAATATCATCGACAGGGAACTTATGGGCTGACCCTGAGCCTGGCACGGAACCAACGCTGCTAGGGTAGGCAGTTGGAGATACTAATTGCTCCTTTTGCACCAGAACCATCATTGTACTCGGTGCCACTAATTGTCCTGATTGTCTAAGTTGTTCCATTATTTCTTGCATATTTTCTTTGACCTTTTGAGCAATTGTTTCATCAAGTGTTTTCTTAAACTTCTCACGTCTTCTATATGTGTCTTTATCTTTAGGGAAACCATCTAGCCAAGACATTTGAGAAGAGACCGCTCGAACCCGTCCGCTGTGTTCAGGGTTTCCCAAGATAGCGGTAAGTTGGTCATTCTCCCTCTTCGGCTTGAAGATACCCTTCTGTTGCTTTTCAATTACTTCTTTCATTTTATCCTCTACTTCATTCAGAGAGTCAGGCTTTTCAAGTTTGCCCTCGCTGGTCAAACCTGACCGAGCAAAGACCCAGCGTTGAGTTCGCTCATCGCACCCTTCTAATGGGTGAGGATTGCCCTTACTAAGAATTTCGTCTAATATCTTATTCCATTTCTGGACTTTGGGTCCATATCCGGCAGACCCCAAGCGATGATGGTATTTGTTCTTTTTTGCAAGCTCTGACCTAGTTGCACTTAGAGCTTTAGCATCAGGTGTGCTCTTTTGACGAACAAACTCTTGCCACTGAGCTTGTGTGATTTTTCCCATCTTCCTCGGACTAGGGACCTTATTGGCCTTAACATAAGCATTCATTTCACTCTTCCAGCATCGAAACTTCTTGCCGCAAGAGACCAATGTTGCTTTCTTTAGAGCTTCTTCTGTGCCTTTCGGGAACTTGAATTGTTTCTTTATCTTTTCCCACAACTCATTCTTGGTCTGCTCGGGTAATTTCCTCCAATTCTCGGTTGTGATCGGCACAACCTCCCTAACAAGAAAACCGCATGCATTACGGTACTTGGTAACTGAATCCAGTGGTTCTTGGGGAAGCCCACTTGGACCGACCCTTGTTATGTACATGATGCGGTCCAATAGACCCTTATTGGGACCTCGTTGCCCTCGTTTCCGCTTGAGTGAAGCTGAGGATTCATCCATTGGTGAACCTTCTACGGTTTTAGGAGCCAATGTCACCTCATTGTCTTCGAGATTAATCTAGGTAGAAAAAAATTATAAGACTTCGTATACTTGACAACCAACATTAACTTGAACTGCTGAAGTTAAGATTCGTGATCCATACCTCGTCGGCAGGATCATATTCCGGGTCTAGATCCACTGAAGTCTTTTTAATTTTTATATTCGGAAAAGGATCCGAAGGACTGTGATAGGAGCCTGAACTGCTGGAGTCAGTAAACTCCATATTGTCTTCTTTGTTGTTACAATCAGGACCAGTCTTCTTAGGGCTTTCCATGCTAGATCTAATAAGACAAAAAATCTAATAAATGGCATAACTAAATTTGGTCATATTTAAAACAAATTTTCTCAATTTTGGCTCAATTAAGTAAATTTAGCCAAAACACATTTTTGAAGTTATATAGGTCTAACTAAATTCTTGTATCATAGAGATCGGCATCATATGCTCAGACTCCATCGCCACACCTAGTGTTACCTAGATATGGGCGTGAGGATGCTCCTGGCATCACAAATGAGTTGACCAGCAACTTTTGTTTGGCTTCAGAGCTAAATATAGCATAACTTTGGTAGCTCAGATTAGGTACAATTGCTCAAATGAAGCTGATGGAGCCACAAGTGCAGACATCTTTGGTAGCACAGATTAGCTACAATTGCTCAAATGAAACTTAGAGAAATAAAAGCAAACTTAGCCAAACTTAGTCTAGCATAGCTAACTCTAAGAAAAAGTAGCCAAATATAGCTAAATATAGCATAACTTAGTCAAAATTAGTCAAGTATAACTATATCTAATGTAACTTAGCCAAAATTAGCCAAATTTGGTCAACTTAACCAAATATAGCTAAATCTTGCCCCTAATAGAGAATTATGTGGCATATGCAAGGCCGATGACAGAAATAGGGAATATACTGCTGTTACTAGAGTCTAGAATCATGTTTACCACTAATGTGTCTGAACAGTTTCAGACACACAGAACCAACTACCAATTTATCGTGATATAACCATCCACATAAATCTTGCCCCACCGAACCCTAACCAAAGATGCCACCGAACTTGACAGTTTTTCGAATTCCACAGAACCCTAACCAAGGATGCCTACCATTATCTAATTCCCGAACCCTAACCAAGGATATGCAAGGCGGCAGCGAGGGCGGGGAGGGAGGCGGCACGGCGAAGGAGGATGGAAGGTCGAAGGGTTTAGGGTTTACCTTGAAGCTCGGCGGCGACGGAAATGGCTTCGCTCGGCGTACCTGGAAGTGAGGAGGGCGAAGCTCGGCGGCGACGGCGAAGCTCGGCGACGACGGCGAAGCTCGGCGACGGCGAAGCTCGGCGACGACGGCGAAGCTCGGCGACGGCGAAGCTCGGCGGCGTACCTGGAAGTGACGAGGGGGAACACTTGGCGGCAAACGAAACTTTGGCAGCCTAACGGCGTCTAAGTGTTTCGCCCGGGTTAGGTTTTTCCAATGCTGCCGAGGGGTATATATAGACTCACATTTTCTCAGGCGGATTTTAAGTACCGACCGTCAGGGAAGACTGTTATCTCAGTCGGATTTTACTTACCAACCGCCTGAGAAGATACAATTATCTCAGGCGGTTGGTTAGTAACACCCGCCTGAGAAGATACAATTATCTCAGGCGGTTGGTTAGTAACACCCGCCTGAGTTAAACATGGGCCTGTGAAGATATTTACTTCTTCTTAATTTGATGAACGCCTACATAAAGACCCCTCACCAACCGGGATGAGGATCCCCTGACTTAATCAGCGGTCACTGACATGTGGACCCGGTCCCACATGTCAGTGACCATGTCACGCGTGCGCGACCTTTCTTTTCCCTGAGGTGCGACCTTTCTTTTCCACTCCGCGCGGCCTTAAAGACGCGCTATCGCTCACAAGCCCTCCGCTCACAACTCCTCTTGTTTTCTTCGTCTTCCTCCGCTCCGACGACCCAACACCACTATGGCCGACCTTCCGCCACCAAGCCCTCCGAGGGAGCCACCTTGCAAGAAACAATGTTGCAGCTCCCCCGAGAAGATCAACGCCGAGCAGCGCCTCCTCATGGCGCGAGAGGCGTACAACAATACGTCTCGCGCCATGAGTGCCTTGGGGCTGGGTACCCTTCCAGAGTATACTGGAATGGGTACCTTGGGCCACTACCTCTACGCCCTCGTGGGGGTGGCTGATCGTCTCGACATTCTGTTCGCGACAATGGCCCAGGTTCTTGGCCCCGAGGGCCGTAGAACGCTGGTGGAGGCGACGGCTAGCAACCTCGAGGTTGCACCGCCGGTGCAGCCGGTGCAGCCGGTGCAGCCGGTGCAGCCGGTGCAGCCGGCCCTGTCTCCTGTTGCACCGGTGCCGGAGTCGCCGCCGGAGGACGAGGAGGAGGAGATGGAAGAGGAGTAGGAGTAGGATTTAATTAGTTTTTCTTTTTGTTGTTTTTAGTTGCTTCTGTTTTGTAAATATTGTTAACGAATGAAATCTATCTTTTTTCATCTACGTGATTGAATATTACTTGTGTATCTTTTGTGTTCTTGTGTGTTCTTGTGTAAATATTGTGCATCTTGTGTGTTCTTTTGTGAGATGTGCATATTGTTAATGAATGAGTATCTTGTGTGTTCTTCAACTGTGTGAATGATTGAATATTGTTAATGAATGTAGTGTGTTCATCGTTAATTAAAATTTCACGTCTGAGAAGAAATTAATTTGATATTTACCAAAACATTACAATGTCAGCTATACAAGTTTTAAAAATATTTTGTTCAGGTGGTAGATGTTAATTTTATACAAATGTAGAAGAAAGAATCATCGAATTTGGACACAATTTGCAGAATCTAAACATGTTTGAGTATTTATATTGGAATCTAAATAAAAAAGAAGCAAGGGATAAGGAAACTGAAGAACAGTATCGGGCATTATCTCAGGCGGTTGTTAAGCAATAACCGCCTGTGAAGATATTTACTTCTTCTTATTTAATATTCTTGATTAAATGTGGTCCTTTAAAAAGGCAAAAATCCACTTTCTTGTAATATTATTGATAAGTAAAGGTTACCATTAAATTTCACTTCATAAATCCTTTTAAATTTGTCAGAACATAAAAAACATACAACAAATGCTATTTTTCATTTTTCTATCTTGATGAATATAATGCTTTTTTCATTTATTTTTTCAGTGGACATTTTTAATCATCATACCAACATCTACGAATTTTTTCATATTTTTTTTAAATTTTTTGGAATCAATGTGTGTTCATAATTTGATGAATGCCTCATATGAATATGAGCATTTAGTTAGAATGGTGGATAATTTGAAGTTTGACATGTTGGAATGCTTTTAAAAAAATTAAAAAAATTCATACATGTATAAATTATACAAATATGTTCATACCAACAATTTTGAGTGAAGGAACCTTTTTTTTATGAGATACACAAATGTGAATAATATGTGAGTAGAAATTAATTTGATATTTACCAAAACATTACAATGTCAGCTATACAAGTTTTAAAAATATTTTGTTCAGGTGGTAGATGTTAATTTTATACAAATGTAGAAGAAAGAATCATCGAATTTGGACACAATTTGCAGAATCTATACATGTTTGAGTATTTATATTGAAATCTAAATAAAAAAGAAGCAAGGGATAAGGAAACTGAAGAACAGTATCGGGCATTATCTCAGGCGGTTGTTAAGCAATAACCGCACTGTGAAGATATTTACTTCTTCTTATTTAATATTCTGATTAAATGTGGTCCTTTAAAAAGGCAAAAATCCACTTTCTTGTAATATTATTGATAAGTAAAGGTTACCATTAAATTTCACTTCATAAATCCTTTGAAATTGGTCAGAACATAAAAAACATACATTAAATGCTATTTTTCATTTTTCTATCTTGATGAATATAATGCTTTTTTCATTTATTTTTTTCAGTGGACATTTTTAGTCATCATACCAACATCTACCGAATTTTTTCATATTTTTTTAAATTTTTTGGAATCAATGTTTGTTCATAATTTGATGAATGCCTCATAATGAATATGGGCATTTAGTTAGAATGGTGGATAATTTGAAGTTTGACATGTTGGAATGCTTTTAAAAAAATTAAAAAAATTCATACATGTATAAATTATACAAATATGTTCATACCAACAATTTTGAGTGAAGGAACCTTTTTTTTATGAGATACACAAATGTGAATAATATGTGAGTAGAAATTAATTTGATATTTACCAAAACATTACAATGTCAGTTATACAAGTTTTAAAAATATTTTGTTCAGGTGGTAGATGTTAATTTTATACAAATGTAGAAGAAAGAATCATCGAATTTGGACACAATTTGCAGAATCTAAACATGTTTGAGTATTTATATTGGAATCTAAATAAAAAAGAAGCAAGGGATAAGGAAACTGAAGAACAGTATCGGGCATTATCTCAGGCGGTTGTTAAGCAATAACCGCCTGTGAAGATATTTACTTCTTCTTATTTAATATTCTTGATTAAATGTGGTCCTTTAAAAAGGCAAAAATCCACTTTCTTGTAATATTAATGATAAGTAAAGGTTACCATTAAATTTCACTTCATAAATCCTTTGAAATTGGTCAGAACATAAAAAACATACATTAAATGCTATTTTTCATTTTTCTATCTTGATGAATATAATGCTTTTTTCATTTATTTTTTCAGTGGACATTTTTAATCATCATACCAACATCTACGAATTTTTTCATATTTTTTTAAATTTTTTGGAATCAATGTGTGTTCATAATTTGATGAATGCCTCATATGAATATGAGCATTTAGTTAGAATGGTGGATAATTTGAAGTTTGACATGTTGGAATGCTTTTAAAAAAATTAAAAAAATTCATACATGTATAAATTATACAAATATGTTCATACCAACAATTTTGAGTGAAGGAACCTTTTTTTTATGAGATACACAAATGTGAATAATATGTGAGTAGAAATTAATTTGATATTTACCAAAACATTACAATGTCAGCTATACAAGTTTTAAAAATATTTTTTTTCAGGTGGTAGATGTTAATTTTATACAAATGTAGAAGAAAGAATCATCGAATTTGGACACAATTTGCAGAATCTAAACATGTTTGAGTATTTATATTGGAATCTAAATAAAAAAGAAGCAAGGGATAAGGAAACTGAAGAACAGTATCGGGCATTATCTCAGGCGGTTGTTAAGCAATAACCGCCTGTGAAGATATTTACTTCTTTTTTCTCAGACGGTTTATAAGTAATACACGTCTGAGATAATCATTTTTAAACTACAATATGTTAATTAACGGCCTGAGAAGTGTTAATTAACTGACGCGCCGCACGAGGTCTGCGGAGAAGTTGAGAAGCCGTGGTGCAGGGACGCGTGCAAGGATCTCTCAAGATCGTCTTCCACAGTGGTTTAATTGTGCGCCGCACGAGGTCTGCAAAGAGTTCAATGCGCAATGAACTAAATATTTTGTTCAGTTGGTAGATGTTAATTTAATACAAATGTAGAAGAAAGAATCATCGAATTTGAACACAATTTGCAGAATGTAAACATGTTTGAGTATTTATATTGGAATCTAAATAAAAAAGAAGCAAGGGATAAGGAAACTGCAGAAGAGTATCGGGCATTATCCCAGGCGGTTGTTAAGTTATACCCGCCTTAGATAAACATATTTGCAGACGGTTGTTATGTACCAACCGTCTGTGAAGATTTTTACTTCTTTTTTCTTAGGCGGTTTATAAGTAATAACCGCCTGAGATAATCATTTTTGAAACTACAATATGTTATTTAACGGCCTGAGAAGTGTTAATTAACTGACGCACCGCACGAGGTCTGCGGAGAAGTTGAGAAGCCGTGGTGCAGGGACGCGTGCAAGGATCTCTCAAGATCGTCTTCCACAGTGGTTTAATTGTGCGCCGCACGAGGTCTGCAAAGAGTTCAATGCGCGGGAAACGAACCGCTCCCTCGTCTACTCCGCACAGACCTATATAAGGCGCGTCGTCGGTTATGGACAAACACAAAAGCCCGCCCGCTCGTCTCCACTCCTTTCTTCTTCTCCTAGCCCGCCGCCGATTAACCACCACAGCCATGGCCAACCTTCCGCCACCTAGCCCGCCGAGGCAGCCACCCTGCAAGCGGATACGCTGCAGCTCCCCCGAGAGGGTGAATGACGACCAGCGCGTTCCACCGCCGGTGCAGCCGGAGCCACCGGTACAGCCGGAGCAATCGGCTCAGCTGGAGAAGCCGACCCTCTCTCCTGCTGCATCGTCGCCGGAGGAGGAGGAGGAGGAGGAGGACGACTTCGACGACGACGACGATGATGACGATGATGACGACGAGTCGTCCTCCGACGACGGCGACGACGAGTCGTCCACCGACGGCGGCGACGAGTCGTCCACTGACGACGGCGACGACGACGACGGCGACCACCACCATGGTGACGACTACGACGATGACGACGACGAGTCGGAGGAGGACCGCTTGGCTTGGTTTGAGAAGCTGGCGGAGAGGATGGAGGAGGCGGGACCGTAGTGTAGTTTTAGGATTTCAATCAAGTGTTCTTGTACATTTTTCTTGTGTTTTGTACATATTTCAATCAAGTGTCAATGAATACTGGTGGTGGATAATTTGAAGTTTGACATGTTGGAGTGCTTTTAAAAAAATTAAAAAAATTCATACATGTATAAATTATGCAAATATGTTCGTACCAACAATTTTGAGTGAAAGATCTTTTTTTATGAGATACACAAATGTGAATAATATGTGAATAGAAATTAATTTGATATTTACCAAAACATTTCAACGTCAGCTATACAAGTTTTAAAAATATTTTGTTCAGTTGGCATTATCTCAGGCGGTTGTTAAGTAATACCCGCCTGAGATAAAAATCTTCCCTGGCGGTTATTAAGTACCAACAGCCTGTGAAGATATTTACTTTTTAATTAATAAATATCATCTCAGGCGGTTGGTAAGTAAAACCCGCCTGCGATAAAGTTAAAAACCGCCTGTGAAAAACCTACGTATATATAAGGACCCCTCACCGCAGTCAAAACGCAACCCTGGAGAATTTATATTGACGCCGCCAGGCTGTTGAAATTTCCCCTGCGCCGCGCCGCCGCTCCGCCGCCCAGCCCATACTGCCGCGCCGCCGCTCAACCCCGCACCGCCACTTCTCAACCCAGCCGGCCCATCGTGCTGACGCCTCCCCACCGTGCTGACGCCTCTGCAAGGTAAATGTAGTTTCCTTACTTTTTCTTTGTATATTTTCATTAGCTGATAAGCTGTTAGTTTTGTGTGTTCTGGTATATGGATTCTGTCCTTTTGCATGTGTAAGGACTGTATGGATTGTGTTCTGGTATATTGATGTATGGACTATATGGATTGTTTCCTTTTTGTACCTATTATGTGACATGAATATGATGTTTAATTAACAGATGCTATTGTAATATATATAAGATGCATCTGGGCCTTGTTTCCCGATATAACGGACTGGATCCCACCCAGACCTAGCCCATGCTGCTGGGCCTGTTTCCCCCTTTGACTCCGTCCGCCTCAAGACGTCGCCCGTCTCCTACATTAGTCGCCCTAATCATACTTGTTATGTCTCTGTAAATTCATTTTATAGAAGACCTTTAGAGAATATTTGTGGCCAAATTTTGTAAATCTGACAAAAAATTCTATTATTGAAGCATGGACCGTCGAGCGTGGATGTATAACATGCCAAGACCCGATCCTATGTACATTCGTAATGTTGCAAATTTTATTGAAGCATCCAAGAGACATGCGAAGTTGCAAAAGATAGATGACATATTATGTCCATGTATCGACTGCGAAAATAGGATTGCTTGGACGGATACTATAGTAATCCAATCTCATTTGGTGAAAAGAGGTTTCAAAAATAACTACACAATATGGACAGAGCATGGTGAGTTAGATACACATGATGTGGATAAAGATGATGAGAGAGGCTCAGATGATGATAATGTTCATATCGATGATGGTAGTGACAATCAAGCTGGTGATGATGATGATGAGTTCGATTGTGAGGAGATGTTGCGTCACATTGAACCATATGTACTGACTTCTATGGGAGCAAGCAAAGGTTTAAGTAAAATGGAGACATTGCAGAATGCGGCCACAGAGCTTTTATATGATGAATCAAACGGTTGTGATAAAGAGTTTACTACATTGCGTGCAGTCTTAGAACTACTAAAGTTGAAAGCTACGCACGGATGGTCCGATTGTAGTTTCTCTAATCTTTTGAATCTTCTGGCAGAAATTCTTCCAAATCCAAATAAACTGCCTAGAAGCACTTATAAAGCGAAGAAACTTCTTTGCCCGATGGCACTAGGTGTGACAAAAATACACGCTTGTGTGAACCATTGTATTCTGTATCGCAAAGAGCATGAGCTCGCAACTAGATGCCCCATTTGTGGTGTCAGTAGATATAAGAAGGACTACAATCACCAGTATGTTACCAACATGAAAAAGACTCAGAAGAATAAGAAGTTTATTATTGGTCCTGAAGGTGACGATGACGATACTTCTGGCGATGCAGACGGAAAGAATAAGAGAAAAATTCCTGCATTGGTGATGTGGTACCTTCCGGTAATTGATCGCTTGAAGCGTTTGTTCTCAAACCCTAGGGAGGCTGAACTTATGCGTTGGCATTCGGAGGAACGCAAGAAGAATGAAAAACATATACGACACCCTGGTGATGCAACGCAGTGGAAAAATTTTGATATTCAGTATCCAGAATTTGCGAAGGAAATCAGAAATGTGAGGTTTGCCTTGGGTACAGATGGAATGAATCCGTTTGGTGAAAAAAGGAGCATACACAACACATGGCCCGTGGTCTTAACTATGTACAACCTACCGATGTGGTTGTGTCACAAAAGGAAATATATCTTATTATCTGTTCTTATCCAAGGTCCGAAACAACCCGGCATCGAAATTGATGTGTTCTTGGAACCTTTAATTGAAGATATGGCGAAATTGTGGAATGAAGGGGTACGTACATGGGATGAGTACAAGCGGGAGTATTTCACGCTAAGAGCAATGATATTCGTTACCGTGCATGATTATCCCGGACTGTTTACATTATCGGGACAAATGAAAGGGAAGAAAGGTTGCGTTAGGTGCGTGGATAGAACTGGATATCTATACCTCACTTCATCCAGAAAGACGGTGTACATGAGACATCGACGGTTCTTGACAGATACACACAAGTATAGGAAGATGAAAGAACAATTTGATAACAAAATCGAAAAAGATACTGCACCGAAACCTTACAGTGGAAAACTTGTGTTTGAAATGGTCAAGAACATTCATATTGCTTTCGGTAAGGGAAAAAAGAGTAAAGGAATTAAGAGAAAGAAAAGTACATCTTCGGATGATACAACTGACATGGCTTTCAAGAAACAATCAATTTTTTTCAAGTATCTTCCGTATTGGAAGAATCTGGAATGTTTCCATAGTATTGATTTGATGCACGTTACAAAGAATGTATTTGACAGCATCATTGGGACCTTGCTGGACATGCCGAGGAAGACAAAGGATGGATTAAATTCACGTATGGACCTAGTAAATCTTGATTTGAGACCAGAGCTTCATCCAGTAGAAAAGGCGAATGGGAAGCATTACCTTCCCCCAGCCAGCTACAACTTGACGCTAGAAGAGAAAAAAGCAATTTGCGAATGCTTGCGTGGGATCAAAGTGCCCACAAGTTTCTCATCCAATATCCGCAAACTAGTCTCGATGAAAGACTTGTCTTTATTCGGTTATAATTCTCACGACTGTCACATGATGATGACAGTTTTCCTTGCCATTGCAATAAGAGTAATCAAACCTGAGCATATAAAAGTTGTCATCACACGTTTGTGTTACTTCTTCAATGCAGTATCGCAAAAGGTGATAGCACGTGAAGATTTAGACTATCTGAAAACATACATCGTCGAGACAATGTGCAAGCTTGAGATGTGTTTCCCACCATCCTTTTTTGATATGCAAGTACACCTAATCATACATCTTGTTCATCAGATAAAAGCATTGGGGCCACTATATTTACATCATATGTTTTCGTTGGAGAGATATTTAGGAGTATTAAAAGGTTATGTGCGGAACCGTGCTCACCCAGAGGGTTCAATTATGGAAGGATACACCACTGAAGAAGTGATTGAGGGTTGCGCTGATTACATCAAAGATGGAAAATCGATAGGTGTGCCTATACCGGTACATGAGGGTAGACTACGTGGGAGAGGCAAAGTGGGTAAGAAAACTTTTATTGTTCAAGATTACAAGAATGTACACCGTGCACATTTTGGTGTACTACAACAGCTCGCAATAGCTGAGCCGTACATCGAGGAACACCAAATTGAGCTTCGTGATAATAACCAAGACCGCAAAGAGGACTGGATCATGAAAGAGCACAGAAGATGTTTCACTGAATGGTTAATGGACAAAAATATATCATACGGAAACACTATAGAAGAGGCAACAATGAAAAAGTTAGCTTGTGGCCCATCTGCTTTGGTAACATCATGGCAAGCATATGACATCAATGGTTACACATTTTACACTAAAGAAAAAGATGGTAAGAGTGTTGCACAAAATAGTGGTGTTCGTATTGAGGCTTATGATTCACAAGGGCAGAAGACCACATACTTCGGGATCATAGAGGAAATATGGGAACTCGATTATGGCGAAAGAATGGTAATGCCCGTATTTATGTGCCAATGGGTCAAACATCCTGATGGTTTGAAAGTGGACAATTACGGACTGACACTGGTAGACTTGAATAAAGTGGGTTACAAAGATGACCTGTGGGTTCTCGCCGATAATGTTGCACAAGTTTTTTATGTTCAAGATCCAGAAACTGAGAAGTTGCACGTAGTTGTTTCTGGAAAGCAAAATATTGTTGGGGTTGACAATGTGGGAGATAATGAAGAGGAATATAATCAGTATGAAGAGATGTACCTTTTCACCGAACCAGAAATCATCAAGCGCGTAGAGAGAAGCATTAAAAAGAATTTGAAACCCTATATGCGAGAAGATGTCAATGCTGGAAAAAATGTATATAGCAATGCGAGATGATATATATTGTATATATTTGTATCGTCTGAAATCAACTTAGAACAATGTTGGTATATGGATTGTGTCCTTTTGCATTTGTGTACATATGCGTTTGGACTCAATGATTTGGAAGTTTGGAAGTTTGGTCTTTCTTCAGATAATGATGTCTCGGGCGTGTAGCCGATTGAAGGAGGAGCGCTTGGCGTGGCGCAAGAACCATCCCCATGTATGTACATATGGCACACCGGTCACATGGTTGTATATACATATGTATCTGTAATGGACTGATGAACTTAACTGTAGTTTGTTTTTCCGTGTTGTTTGTTTTTGGTATTTTCAATTTCTCCGCGTAGGGTTTCTCTGCGAAGCCTGAATCGGGAGATTTATTGAAGTGGCAGTGCATCGTCCCCGGTAAAGAAGGGGTAAGTCATGAAGAACAAGCACAATATGAGTTTAACTATCGTCCTCCTATTAATAAATTTCTTTTGTAGACTGAATGGGAAGATGGTTACTACCCCCTGACAATCTCCTTCTCTGAGGACTATCCCTTGGTGCCTCCAAGATGCTCCTTTCCAATTGGGTTCTTCCACCCAAATGTCCATCGTTCGGGAGCACTCTGCATCGGGATTCTGGATCAAGAGACTGTAAGATAGACCTATTTTGTTCATGTAATTATTACTTATAATTTTTGTCGAACTTATTTGAACTGGTTTCTTATATTGCTTAAATTATATTTCGTAGGGGTGGTGCAGTGCTTTTACAATCAAAACTATACTACTTGAAGTTCAGCGTTTGCTGCATCAGCCAAATGTGCCTGATGTTGAAAATGATTGCTATAATCTACTTATCAAGGTTAGATGACACTTTGACTTAGTGACCAATGTAGGTTATTCATTCCTCCTTCGACATTTGTTAATATAAATAATGTCAATATTTTCAGGATCCAGCGGAATATAAGAGACGTGTTCGGGAGCAAGCAGGACGGTACAATTTAGATTGATCGATGGGAGCTTCATCGTCGAAACAATGAATGTAGCATGATTTTTGTTCAGTGTGTAAAGAAATTATCTTTGAACAATTGTAAAACCTCTAATGGTGTATTATCACAATTAAGCCAGCCTCACTGGTGATCGAGCATTTCCTATAATGCATTACTGTACTAGTATCCGCTAGCTCATCTGTGTTTTTTTCCTGATACAATTTTGCCTGCACGACTACATGCGGCTGTGATATATAATTGCAACTACATCCCTGTAATTTCAATGAAAACCGCTTATGATAATTAAACAATGACCGCCACTGAAAATACATGATCTTCTTAGGCTGTTGTTAATCAAGAACCGGCTATGAAGTTCATTGCATTACAGACGGTTATTAATTAAGAACCGCCAACGAAGATCATGTATTTACTCAGACGGTTGTTCCTTAAAATCCATCTGTGAAGTTCATTGCATTACAGACGGTTATTAATCAAGAACCGCCAACGAAGATCATGTATTTACCCAGACGGTTGTTTCTTAAAATCCGTCTGTGAAGTTCATGGCATTGCAGGCGGTTAATAATTAATAACCGTCTGTGAAGATCATGTATTTACCCAGACGGTTGTTTCTTAAAATCCGTCTGTGAAGTTCGTTGCATTACAGGCGGTTCTTAATTAAGAACCGATTCTGAAGATCATGTATTTACCCAGGCGGTTGTTCTTTAAAATCCGCCTGTGTTGTTCTTTCATCACAGACGGTTATTATATCATTCGTCATCACAGTCGCATATTTTTAAGGACCGCCTGTGTTTGAAAAATTGAGGCGCCTGTAAAAATGCTTTTTGTAGTAGTGCCGGCAGTGTCATTCCCAACCACCCTACTCTGGGTCACCGAAGCTCATATTCATTCGTGGTGCTCCTCTACAGTGTCACATATAGCTCCTTCGTGTTCTCATATTGTATGAGATATCACCCAGAAAAAAGGATTTGCTGAGATGCTCCTTTCTCTACAGTGAATTCGAACTCGCCCCAAATCATATCAGGCTGATATCATTAATTATTTTCTATTGATGTTAGATATTACAAATGTTGAAAAAGTTATATAAAAACAGCATTATTTAATTAATGAGTTTATCGCGGGCGTTTTATTTTTGAAAACATAATTGTTCAAATGTTACCATACAATTTATAAAAAATATTATGCTCCTACACTAGGAAAATTTCTTTATATCCTAACATTTATTTGTATGTATCAAAGTGCGGTAGACAAATTTAGAAACAAGTAAAATGAATAAGTATTGCATGTACTTGACTAGGTGTGTCATGTTGGTACATGAATTTTTGTTGTGTATTTCTAGGATCATTAACCTGTTCATCTATATCACTTGGGTTCATGAATTTTTTTCTTTACAGTAATAGCCATCGGACCATCGTAGTCCTGATATATAAGCATCCCACATGTCACCATTCTCTCTCCTCCTCTCTCTCTCACTCATCCTCTCTTTCGAGCAACCTTACTGAGAGAAAATCATTGGGGTTGTTAAAATGTTCATGCACCTATAACTGTAGAGGAAAAAATAATTACCTTGTTGATACAGATAGAAAACTTCGTGGATCTAGAAATACAAATAAAATAAATTCTAGTCATGGAAGATATAGTTGGACAGGTTCATGTACCCATGGTGCATTTTCCTCTTTCAAAATGTATCCAGACGTACAAGTAATAAATGATCATGCATTGTGACAATATCTATCAGATGCTAAATCAACTAAAAAAGTTATATAGATTTAGTTACTGTCTATAAATGTCCATCAATATAGTCCTCCAAGAGAATCATCTAATGCTTCCCTCAATAGTCCTTGAAGAAAATCATCCAAAGCTGCCCTCAAAAGTCCTCGTAGAGAATCATCCAAAGCTTTTGATCAGATTAGGGATGAATCTTTTTGATACGTCCCCCATCAAGGATGTCCAGCATAGAACAACCGAACCATATATTTCCCCTCTGCACCAAGCATTGGTGGGCACAACAGCGATGCCACCACAGTGGAGCAGCAGGGAAGCTCCACCGCCACAACTTGAACCAGATCGGACTCCTACACTATCTGGTAACACATTTACGTCACAAGGACTTATACAAAGCCCTCCAATTACTCGGGTTTTGAATACCGGTCCAATCTTTTAGCACCCAACCTTCCAAGTTTCCAAGGTTATTTCTGTCCCTTGACCCCTTTTGTCGACATTATGTCATAAAATTACTTGCAGGGATAGGAATCTGGGTCAGAATCCAATATTGATCCTTTTGTCAAAATACTATATGCAGAACCCACGTATGGTTTTGGTCAGAATACAATGCCCTTGTATCTCCAAATGGGACATCCGGAGCCTATTGTTGTTCTAGCTGGTACATCTGTTGATGTCGTCAAACCTGCTATGAGCCCCATAGCTGAAGTTCCACCAGTCAACTGTAAGGTGTATCCACACCACATTTGTTCTAAGATATTCTACTCGCACCATGCATTTTGTGGTCACATCAGCTCCCATAGCAAAGCAAACAAGAAGAACATAAATTAGATATCCAGTTTTGGCATTCGGTCCTTTTTATTAATTCAATGGAAGGCAAACTATTAAGGTTGAATTTAATGTTATCATGCAATAGTTGCCTTTTTATAAGTATAACGACTAATGGTTACCATACTAGCAAATGTTTCCGTTATATTCTCAAGAAACTGTTCAGATCGTAATGCTTGTTTGAATTGTTTTTTATTCTTTTATTGAGTGAAGAATGGATACATCAAAATGAGTAGATGAGAGTTTACGATTCATATTCGCTTTCCATCGTAGCATAATTGTAAGATTTAGTAGGAGTGATGAGTAGAATTTATCTTCAATTTTGGTTTCATGCCTCCATTCCTTGCGTGAAGAACTTACTTCCTCTGGATCCAACAATAATCCGAGGCACATCTCGCATTTTAATATGTACATTATATACCTCTAGTATATGAAAACTTCATTACTAAACAATGTTATTCTTTGTAATCAATGTTTGTTTAGAAAATATTTATCTCCAAGTGGGATAAGACCTTGGTCGCTTGTTCATTGATTATAATGTGCTGTTAATTTTGCACATATTTGGGGTATAAGTGTCAACGGTATGAACCTAATCTCTGATCCTAGGACTTTACTAACATAGTCTTCATATTGTGACACATGCAAGGATTAAGGGAAATCATGTCTTCGTATTGTATTCATAGACCAGTAATTGGAAAAAAAAAACAATGTTTCCGTGGTTTATTTTTTGTTGATTACATACAAAATTAGGTAATATACCATTTCTTTACACCTCTGATATGCATAAAGTTTATCTAATGTTGTGTTCCATTCCAATATAACATTGCCCTGCACAGGGTACACATTTAATGACAAACATATCATTCACATCCATATCAATAGTAAAATAATTCTGAACAGTAAGGCGTGCACAATAGATGAGCCTCAAAATATACATTCGCGTATGCTAAAGTATAAGGTGGAGCAATCCAAAATTGTACAACAGGATAGGTCTCAACAGCCTATAATAGACTATCTATATGAAAACACTGGCATTAGTAGTTTACGCAAACTATCAGTTGTTGCAACTACAACGTCATGGAAAAAACTATGAAAGACAAATTAATCGTGCAAAAGCTCTCATGGCAACAGATAAAAATAATATATTTCAGTCCAAAATACTAAGAACAGGATATCGGAGCCAATCCTTGCTCGATGTGAGCTAAAAAAAAAAGAAAAATTGGAGCAAGCAACAGAACATTGGCAAAGGAAAACAAGCATAATATGAGTAAAAAGAGGCATTGGAATCTAGAGTTTATTAGGATCCAAATCCAATAATGACAACTGACATCTAGAGCAGAAAGAACTTGGTTGAAAAGGTCTTGGCTGTACAAAAAAACAATAGTATGTTGCGAAAAAATAAAATAAAGTTTGGTATGAGTCAAGTTCCAGATATTTATTTGAACCTCCCCACAAAAATCTAGAATTTTTGGACCAAGTTTGGTATGAGAATTGAAGTTGCAGAGAAGGGAAGAGGATAAGGGGAGGTGGGACCCACTGTCAGCCTCCCACACTCGGTTGAACCGACGGACGTGCTCTGTATACGGCTGTCCCCGCCGATCGACGCCGGGAGCGCTCGCCACCGCGACACGGCATGCAAGCAGGCAGCTGCGTGGCCAACCCCCCCCCCCCCCCCCCCCCCCCGTCCTATAAATACCCGTCCCCTGGCCGTCAGCGTCGAGCTCCATCTCAGTTTCGCGTCGCCGTCGCCCAACACCGCTGTTTCCATTTCCTCCCGGTAAGCACCTCGGTCTTACCTCTATTTCCTTCGATGCAAACAGCAAAGTTGGCGCCAAGTCTGTGCTCTATATTCTAAGCCAAATTTCTTAGTGTTTTGCTCATAATATTGGCCGTAGTTTGGAGTTCCGCGGACACCAATGAAGTTGAGGATGAACGCCGCCTATGCTCCACAGTCGCCAGTCCTCAACAAGCAGCGCCACAACTCAACCTCAACAGCAAAAAGGATCGCCGTCCCGAGCTCTATATCACGGTAAAAGCCGTGCCTCTTTTTATTCAGTATCGAGCAGTATGTTCCAGTTTTTCTTTCGGCCTTTGCCATCGAACTAGCTCACTCCTCGGTTTAATTCCATTTCTACATGTAATAATTATTCAATCCAGTTAAGGATTATGTTCAGTACCTCCTAACGCACTCCCTGCCAAAAATCCGTAGACGCCATTGAATGAAGCTTGTATTCAAGTTTTCCACACCGCCAATAGAAACCCGTCGGTCCATCGACGAAGTCGACCTTGCCGGCGATGTCACCCCTTTCTAACATCAAAATCATCAACCTCATGTTCCCAGGAATGTTTCAAGCTTTTTCCTGAGCCTTTTGCGCCATCCCCATGCCATTCCGACGATAGCCGAAACCCTAGCTCCACCGCCATCGTCGCACCGCCATCTCCGGCCATAGTCGCCGCGACTCGACCTCACCATCGTGTTGTGCAGTCGATTTTATTGTTTGGCAGTGAGTACCGAGGCGAGTGGAGGTTGACGCAGCCATCGCGGCGAGCTCGCCGGCGCAGCGCCACCGCGGCCGAGCGGCACGTCGCACGGAAGACGAAGACCGCGGGCCCCACGTGTCGGTGACGCGTGCGAGCGCGCGGATCAACTGTGGTCACGGATCCAGTGTGGCTATGCTGGTTGATTCTATGGCCCCCATGCGGCTTCAACCCTATTGGCCCATTTCAAATCCGTGGGCACAACCCTTTATTCAAATAATCTCCAATTAAAATTTTATTCCAGATTTTGCCCTAGCTTGGAAAATACATAAGTCCTAGTAGAATTGTCCAAAAATTACCAAATAAATTTTGTTACAACCAGCATGTAGAATATTGCCAGTGATGCACTTGGATTTGTATGAAAGTCCATAGAAATTTCTCCATAATTCAGAGAAGCAAAATGCTTATAGAATTCATTCCTACAATTCTGCTTTCTAGAAAATTCCCAAATTTGGGCAGGTTACTATCCAAAATTCACTTGATCCCCAGTGATATTTTCAAGTTCATTGGACATCATTTACTGGGTTGATCAGTGTTCCAAATCTCTATGTAGTTATAAATTGAGAAAAATACAAAATCAATTTCAAAAAATTCCCCAAACTTGTAAAATCAGTTTCTCACTGTAGGAAGCTTAGAAAATTGTGAAACTAATTTTTCCGGAACTAGTGAGACCCCCTCTACATGGTACAACCACTGCTAGCCATGATAGGTCTCCAAGATTTCAACCAAAAATTAGAGAAGGTTATTACTCACCATGATTTTAAGGAACAACAAACTTCTTTGATCATCTCCTGTTCTCTGCAAGAGTCATCACTACGGTCACAAGTATCTACCATAAAAGTCCTAAGGCTAATTAAGATCATTATCTTATTTTGATCATAAGATATTAGCTTATGACCTTAAGCATATTGATTATTTTCAAAGTCATTCATATATAGTATATGCATAACGTGTAGTAGTTGAAGTCGGGGACCAGCCGGAAGTTTTGGAAGTTCAGCTGCCAGAAACTAACATAGACTCGGACTCGCACTCAGGCAAGCCCCTGTTTGCATTTAAGTTCCTTACAGTGTCTTTGCAGTTTTCATTCACCTTACATCTTCAGATGTTTGTGCATTACGTTTAAGGTGTTTGACATCCACTTGCATGACCGAAGAACCCTGGAAGTGGTTAGAATAGCTCATAGATTCGTGTAGTAACTGCCATGCTTATATTCATAATGATCCGGTAGAAGTCGAGAAGTGGAAATCTACTCGCGAGATAGGATTTTATCATAGAACATGAATTGGATAAAGGAATGGTTTATAAATATGAAACTGAGACCGAGCAGCGGAAATGGAAATGGTAACAGCGGCCCAAAAATGGTAAGGTTTCTTTTCAAAGAAAGATGCAATGAGACATGGTCTCACGTGCGTAGCCCTACTTGTGTCGATTGAGGACCATTTCGTGTATGGCCCCGCTGGACAAGCTTGAACTGTACCGCTGACATATTGGAGAAATGGGCTCCAGCAAACTGATGTAGCTTGATACTGGTTTGTCGAGGCATACCGTTCCATTTTATAGGCGTAGGTTGAGGGTAGCGAGGTGTAAATCAGTTGGTAGGCACGTTAGAGTACGCCCCATGCAGTGACCTCCTGCTTGTGATGGATCGACCGATTCGACATTCGAGTGTTTGGTGAAAAGTGGCCATATTTGACTAGTACTGAAGTGCTATGTAGGTACTGTTGTAAGTACTCGCTAGCATTTCTGAAAGTGCATATGTGTCGTGTTGACCGGGTGTGTCCTGATTGCAATCATCGTCCATCGCAGTAATAGACTACCACATGTTCATTTTGTCGTGATGTAGTAAATACTGAAGAATTTAGGAGAATACAATGTATTGAAATATAATAGTTTTGGCAACCTTGTATGGCCCAGAGATAGCACAATTATAAGTTTACAGTTTCCCCATACTTTACCTGTAATAGCATTATGTGCTTTGAGTAGGTCATATCATCGACAAAGCGTTTCTTGTTTGATTGTGGAGTCCATGATATGTCATGCTTGAATAATGTCATATGCTACTTAAACGTGACTATAAGGATCCACTTGTAGGCGTGTCCTTTATGCTATTCCTTACATATGTTTAGTATTCACCCCTGCATATGTCTAGTGAGATGAGTTAGTCTTGCTAAGCCTTAAGCACACTTTTGCAGTTAACAAGTTTTTGCAGATTATGTGACTAATGACGGGTTTGATGACGAGGTTGCACCCCCTCCAGGGTTTACAGCCGAGTTGGAACCCTGCACGCAGCCGTAAGTTGGTTGTTGCTAGTGTTAAGTATCCAAGGCATGGATGACTTTGCTTTTACATAGCTAGTGCCGAGAGCGTAGCTATGATGTATAGTTCCCTTTCCTTTTCGTTAGTATTGTAAAACTTCCTTTGTGTTTATAAATAAATACTTGTGTAAGACCTATGTGTGCTGAATACATTGGCTTGTCGTGAATACACTTGGTATTGATGATAAGGGTTTTGAATTTCACCAAAACACCTTTTTATCAAGGTATGACTCTAGCTCTAAGCTACAGCAAGGTCCGATGGTAAGTCCGGCTTGGTTTGGGTAGCTCCGGTTACGTTCGACGCTAGGTCCGACTAGCTTTGGTCAGCTCCGGTGAAGTTTTGTCTTTAGCTCTGGCATGTCTTTGATAGCTCCGACATGTTTTTATAGCTCCGACATGTTTTTGATAGCTCCGACATGTTTTTGATAGCTTTGGCATCTTTTTGCTAAGCTCCGAAGTTGATTTTTCTAGCTCCAGCTTTTGGGATCGCTAGTTTTGTAAGCTCTGGCGGGAGCTTGGTTGTACTAGTTTTGGTAAGCTCCAGCGCTAGGTTCTACTAGCTTTTGTTAGCTCCGGCTCAAGGTCCGGGTTGCTCTGGCAAGGTCCGGAACTTGACCGTAGTGCATCTGCTATTATTTGCAATGTTTCGTACTTGCTTTACATTGTTGGAAAGATTGCTTAGTATTCATTTGCTATGTTTTTGGTGCATTTTGGTTGATATGGATGATATCGTGTTACTGTGGTTTTGCAACATGCTTATGAGAGGTTCTCACGTAGGGTGTTGTGTTTGGAACTAACTTGAGTCAAGTCAAGGACTTGGGCTCGTATGGATTGGTTGTTCATTCATGTGCAGGTGTTGCTTGAGTTCAAGACATGGCTGGCGATGGGATCTATTGGACTAGTCTCAGGGAGGAGATGAGGTTCCAACAACCAAGTTCGGGAGGAATTGTGGTTGAGCTGATCAGAAGGTTGCGCAGCATGTTTGGATCAAGAACAATGCTTATGAAGGTATCATGGACGTCATTGGAAGATGTTTTCACGTTTGCAAGGAGTGCATGGACGTGGCTGCATGGTTCCGAGGCGTGATGAAGAGATGTGGACGTAAAGAGTTGGTCGAAAAGGTCCAACTGACTAGGTTATGGACTCAGGCTGCGGCTGAGTTGGGTTTGACTCAAATATGGAAAGATTTGAGTTGGTTATGATAGGATTTCGTGTGGGTCACGAATTTGAGTTGTTTAGGAATGTGGGATACGTTCCCAAGGTGTTTGAAAGTCTTAAGATTGCTTCTATCTGCGTATAGAAGAATCCTAAGCAGTTATGGAAAGTTACGATTCGTTAACAGAGTAGGATTAGGTTCCTGATCTGAGTTGAGTTGTCTTTCGAGCTGGTTATATAAGCAAGGGAGCCCAGAGCTCGTGGTGCACGACTTTGGGGGCTGTTCCTCTTGTGTTCTATTGAATAAAATTCGTAGGTTGAAGGAACTTTTGTGCCTTGTTCGTCCGACTTGTTCCAGACAAGTTTTACTCGTCAAGTTTCTGGACAGCGCTACCTTTCGTCGGTGGGTTTATCATAACTCGAGTTTTACAGATCCAATTGACGTGATTCTTCTTGGGTTGTCTTCAAAACTTGATTATCTATCATAGGTTAAAATTTCACGGTCATTGGATTTGTGGTTTCTGATGTACACGAGTTTCTTTGCAGCATTCCAGAACTGTTTTTTCTCGGGTAGGGCAGATTGACCTTGTTTGATCTTTCGATCATAGCTTGAGTTTTTCTCGACGGATTTGAGTGATCCCTTTTGTGTTGTATTCGTGAATTGATTCTCTCTGATATCCATCACCTTTTGTCACGGCGAAACAAATTTAGATTAGTCTCACACACGATTTCTTTAAGAGATCATTTTTCTGCCGAAGGGGTTGGGGTTTAATTGTTTCCGCTGCGTAAGATTTTTAAATCTACCATTCACCCCCCCCCCCTCTGGTAGCTTTTCATGTGCTCCTCGATCCTACAATTGGTATCAGAGCCACGGTGCTCTAATCTTTGTGATTTGCGCGTGTTTTTGACTAATCATCATGGAGAAGTACTCTGCCAAACGTTGTGTGTTCGCTGGTATTGATTTTTAGGTTTGGAAGGCACGCATGGAGGCTTTCATCCAAGCACAAAGCTTTGAAATATGGGAGAAGGTATACAAGCCTTACGAAGTGCCATCAAACGATCAAGCTATAGCTACAAATCTGAGAGATGTTGACAACAACAACAAGGCTCGGAACTTGATCATACAAGGATTAACACAAAGTGACTTCGACCGTGTTGCACACCTCCGATCTGCATACGATGTGTGGAAAGCACTTTGTGACTACCACGAAGGATCCAACACGATCAAAGAGGTAAGGCAAGACATGTTCAAGAAAGAATACATGCGCTTCGAGATGCAACCCGGTGAGTCTATTGATGACCTTTTTGCTCGCATTAATAAGATTCTCATCAACTTGCGTAGTGTCAATGTTAATTTTTCAGATGATGATAATGCTAGGCAATTGCTAAGTGCATTAGATATGTCAATTTGGGAGATGAAAGTCACATCTATTCATGAATCTACTGTCTGAGTTCACTTACTTTAGATGTGCTATATTCCAAATTAAAAAATCATGAAATTGACATAATCTCACGTAAGAACCCCAATAAGTCTATTGCATTTGTTTCACAACGTGATATGTCTAGCTCCGGCCAATCATCATCTTGCAGTACACTTGCTTTGTTGTCCTCACTAACCGTGGAGCAGATCAAAAAATTTCCAGAAGAGGAGTTGGCACTCATCTCCACTAGATTCTCAAAAGCATTGGAAAATGTGAGAACTAGAAGGAGAGGAAGCTCCGGACCTCAACGCTGTTTTGTATGTGGTAAAACAGGACACTTTCGTACAGAATGCCCTAACCTTTCAGGTCCAACCACCCGGGAAGAAAAACAAAGCAAGGTTCGGACCTCATCTGGAAATTTCAAAAAGAAGAAAAAAGGTACCATAGGACGCAAGATTATCAACAGTTTCATCACCGCACTTCAAGAGTTCAGTTCAAGCGACGTGGACATTGGAAGTGATGAAGATGAAGATGATTTGGCAAACTTGTGCTTTATGGGGGCAAGTCAAGATCAAGTATGGAGGAGGTAGAACACAACAGCGACAATGAATAGGTATGTCCTACATGCGAAGAAATGTGTGATGCCATTTCTCGTGCCACTATTATTGTTATGAAAAAGGACAAAAAGCTTAGGGATAGTGCTGCTAAAATTGAATCACTAGAATCTGAAATCAACCGTTTAAAAACTTTGATTCCTATTGATGATGCTTGTTCCTCATGTGATTTAATATATGAACAATTGTCCTCATTAAGAAGTGCGCACACCTCCACACTTGATAAACTTGAGTTACAAATTGAAAAGAACAAAGAGCTTGCTGCACATAATGATAAAAACTTGAAAGATGCTAGCTGTTCTACAATTGATTTGCATTGTTCTACTTGTGATGATCTTGATAACAAACTACAGGATGCTATGAATGAAATTTCTATATTGAACAATGCTTTACGTTCTCATGAAGTTAAATTTTGTTCCAATTGCAAACTAAAAGGAAAAACTTCATGTGAAAATTGCCTTGATCTGTCCAATAAACTTGATGACATGCATAGGACATTAGATCGGTTTTGTAATGGGAATAAGAACCTAAACTTACTGCTAAATTCTTCCAAGTCTTGCAATGATAAAACTGGTTTAGGTTTTGATTCTCATGCTCATGCTAAGGCACATCCACCTAAAATTGTAAAGTCATTAGGAAGTGGTTTGATTCAAACATTTCCTAAACAAAAAGGAGTGGTTTTCAAATCTGCAGGAGTGTTGTCTCATTCCGTTTCAAATCAAAATATTGCTTGCTCATCTAGACATGAACACAAAGTTAAATTTCATTGTACCTTCTGTGGTAGAGATGGTCATGTCATAGATTTTTGTTATAGACTAGCTAAACAACAGAAAAGGGAAGGAATGGTTGCTAAATCTCAATAACTTTGATGCAAAATTTGCTGCACACATTGAACCGAATGTACAACCTGCTGTTTTGAGTCAAAAACATTCAAAGTTTACCTCTCCTCCCTCTCTTTTGTGTCACGTGTAGAGAATGTTACTTTTGCCGATAATTCTTCAACTCCTATAATTGCTAAGGGTTTGGTTAGAGTAAATGATCACTACACTTTGAAGGATGTGGCACTTGTCAAAAATTTGAAATACAACATGCTTTCTGTTGCACAATTGCTAGTTGAAAATCTAGAAATTATTTTCAATAAAAACTACTGCAAAGTTGTAGGTTCAAATAGTGAGCTTATTTTTAACATGTTTCGCTTTGGAAGAGTTTTTAAAGCTGATTTTGATATGTCTTCCTCTAAGCATAGGTGTCTAGTTGCTAATGATTCAAAGGACTTATATTTTTGGCATCATAGACTTGGTCACGTAGGCTTTGATCACCTAACGCGTGTTATTGCTCTTGATCGCATACGTGGGCTGCCTAAGCTTAAAGGGGATAAAGCAATTGTGTGCTCTTCTTGTAGACATGCTAAGATGGTTGCAGGTTCACATACTCCTCTCACAATGATAATGTCAACTGAACCATGTCAACTTTTTCATCTTGACACCGTAGGACCTTCACGTGTTCAATCCTTCGGAGGTAAATGGTATGTTCTTGTTATTGTTGATGATTATTCTAGATAATCTTGGGTTTACTTTATGGCGTCTAAGAATGAAGCTTTTAGTCACTTTAGGACTTTATTCCTTAGATTATCAATTGATCACCCAGGATCTTTAAAGGCAATTAGAAGTGATAACGGAACTGAATTTAAAAATCAATCTTTTGATCACTTTTGTGCTGAAAATGGAATAGATCATCAACTTTCTTCCCCATATGTACCTCAACAAAACGGTGTTGTAGAAAGAAAGAATAGAACCTTAGTTGAGATGGCTAGGACTATGCTTGATGAATATCAAACTCCTAGGAAATTTTGGGCTGATGCGTTAGCAACGGCTTGTTATGTCTCAAATCGTGTTTTCTTGTGTGCTAAGCTAGGTAAAACACCATATGAGCTTCGGTTTGGACATAGGCCTAGTGTTACACGCTTTCGGGTCTTTTGTTGCAAATGCTTTGTTAAGAAACATGGTAATCTTGATAAATTTGAACCTCGATCCATTGATGGCATGTTTCTTGGTTATCCATCTCATACTAGAGGCTACCTTGTGCTTTTACTTGACACTAACAAAATTGTGGAGACTTGTGAAGTGTCTTTTGATGAATCTAGCCCAGGTACTAGCTCAAACATTGCAGGTCCAGATCCATATGCGCAGGGGGAGAGCATTTTCATTGAAGATGAGGAAGAATTGGAGTTGCTGCCAGAAAATTCAGCAGCTAAAGACTTTGGTTTAGCTCCGGATGTTAATTCTCAACCAGCACCGACAACCATCAATGCTGATTCAAATCATCCTCAAGCCACAAGCTCACCGATTTGTGATGAACATGAAGAAGAAGAAGCTTGTGAGACATCTATTCCCCTACGGTTTTACAAAGATCATCCCCCACAACAGATGATTGGAAGCTTGCACGAACGAGTCACACGGTCCAGGTTTTGCAATCCAAACTCTTATGCTCATTCTGCTTTTGTTGCTTCTTTTGAACGCAAAGATATATCACACGCACTCACTAATGAATCTTGGATTATTGCCATGCAAGAAGAGTTAGAAAATTTTGAAAGAAATAATGTTTGGAAACTTGTACCTCCACCTCAAGGTCACACTTTAATTGGAACTAAATGTGTATATAAAAATAAACAAAGTGAGGATGGGGTTGTGGTTAGGAATAAGGCTAGGTTGGTTGCTCAAGGTTTCACTCAAGTTGAAGGTCTAGATTTTGATGAAACTTTTGCTCCTGTTGCTAGATTAGAAGCCATAAGAATTTTTTTAGCTTTTGCAGCATCCAAAGGTTTTAAGCTATTTCAAATGGATGTTAAAAGTGCTTTTCTTAATGGCTACATAGATGAGGAGGTTTATGTCAAACAACCACCGGGTTTTGAAAATCTAGATTTTCCTAATCATGTTTACAAACTGTCCAAAGCCTTATACGGTCTCAAACAAGCCCCTAGAGCATGGTATGGTAGGTTAAAAACATTCTTACTTGAAAAGGGGTTTACCATGGGCAAGGTTGATAAAACTCTTTTTGTGCTTAAACATGGCAATGACTCATTATTCGTTCAATTGTATGTGGATGATATTATCTTTGGTTGTGCTTCTCATGATCTTGTGTCCAAGTTTTCAGCAATGATGAGTTCTGAATTTGAAATGAGTATGATGGGTGAACTCACTTACTTTTTGGGGCTGCAAATCAAGCAAACCAAGGAGGGTACCTTTGTGCATCAAACGAAGTATACCAAAGACCTTCTAAGGCGCTTCAACATGGACAAAAGCAAGCCTCTTCGGACACCAATGGGAACAGCAACAACACTTGAACTTGATGAAGATGGTGAACTTGTGAACCAAAAAGAATATAGAAGCATGATCGGATCACTTTTGTATCTCACGTCATCAAGACCGGACATACAATTCAGCGTATGTCTTTGTGCACGGTTTCAAGCTTCCCCACGTGCTTCACATCGTCAAGCCGTCAAAAGGATTATCAGGTACTTACATGGAACACAAGAATTTGGAATTTTTCTTCCTTCTTCCTCAACCATTACTTTGAAAGCTTTTTTGGATGCTGATTTTGGGGGTTGTAGGATTGATAGGAGAAGTACTTCCGGCGCTTGTCATTTTCTTGGTAATTTTCTTGTTACTTGGTCCTCTAGAAAACAAAATTCAGTTGCTCAATCCACAGCCGAATCTGAATATTTAGCTGCTGCTAGTGCTTGCTCACAAATTATTTGGATTGTTCAAACACTTAAGGACTATGGGGTTGATCTAGATAGTGTTCCACTGTTCTGTGATAACACTAGTGCCATTTGCATTGCTAAAAACCCCGGGCAACATTCTAGAACTAAGAACATTGACATTAGGTATCACTTTCTCCGAGATAACGTTGAAAAAGGAAACATTGTGCTTCACCATGTAGATACCAAACAACAATTGGCTGACATTTTTACAAAACCTTTGGATTTTACTTGTTTTTGTTACATCCGTAGTGAAATAGGGGTTATGCGACCTCATGGCTTAAATTGAGGGGGAGTTTTTGAAACTTGGGAATTCTATGTGTAAATCTGAAATTAAAATAATATGAGCATAGTATTTCATACATATATGACTCTGTGATTCCTTTTACATGCTGAAAGTTCTTACTACATTACTCGTGTTATACATTTTGTAGTTTTTGCCATGTCTAGTAATTGGAATAATTACTTACACTAAATCTGGACATGGTCGAACTTTCTTGCTGTTTTGAACTTGTTGCATGCTCACAAATGCTTTTAATCATAAATAATTAATCAAGTAATCAACTCACATGTTGAGTTTTTATGAACAAATATAAATTGAGAAAAAGATCAAGAGAATATGTATGCATCTCACTTCTTTTTTTGAGATGGCTTATCATTGCACTTAGATATGAACTTGGAAGAAGTTGTGTATGACTAAAACCATGTCCTTAAGCTTCTGATTGTCAAATGACATAGGTTTGGCTTGGTTGGTTAGAATGAGGCAGATGCGCATATAATCTCTTGCAAATATCATATGATCTAAATTTGTGTTTTGAAAAATAATAAAATGCAGCAACTAGTGTCATGCTTTCAAGTTATGAAATAGTTAAGTTTGTGAGATCATAACTTGATTAAATTGAAAATTACATATGATCTCTAGCATGGCTTACACTACTTTATGTATCTCATTGATGTGATAGTGTAAGTTACTTGATAGTATGACTTGGATGAGCTTTTTTTTATATGTATATGTTATAATATGCCCATAAAAATTAAAATGTCTCTTTTACCTTGTTGAATACATTGTCAAAGGGGGAGAGATTGATCACACTTTCATGGGGAGATATGATAAAGGGGGAGAAATATGTGAATTTTGAATTTTGAATTTTTGCTTTTCTTCTCATTTTATTTCTGATTTAAAAAAAGGGGAGAAATTGTCTTCATAACTTTTAATGAGAATAAGCCAACGTTCGGATTTTAAATGGTGTTGCCAATGCATTCATCAAGGGGGAGATTGTAAGACCTATGTGTGCTGAATACATTGGCTTGTCGTGAATACACTTGGTCTTGATGATAAAAGTTTTGAATATCACCAAAACACCTTTTTATCAAGGTCCGACTCTAGCTCTGAGCTACAGCAAGGTCCGACGGTAGGTCCGGCTTGGTTTGGGTAGCTCCAGTTATGTTCGATGCTAGGTCCGACTAGCTTTGGTCAGTTCTGGTAAAGTTTTGTCTTTAGCTCTGGCATGTCTTTGATAGCTCCGACATGTTTTTGATAGCCCCGACATGTTTTTGATAGCTCTGACATGTTTTTGATAGCTTTGGCATGTTTTTTCTAAGCTCCGAAGTTGATTTTTCTAGCTCCGGCTTTTGGGATTGCTAGTTTTGTAAGCTCCGGCGGGAGCATGGCTGTACTAGTTTTGGTATGCTCCGGCGCTAGGTTCTACTAGCTTTTGTTAGCCCCGGCTCAAGGTCCGGGTTGCTCTGGCAAGGTCCGGAACTTGACCGTAGTGCTTCTGCTTTTATTTG
This sequence comes from Tuctoria greenei, assembly GCA_036927565.1. NCBI lineage: Eukaryota > Viridiplantae > Streptophyta > Magnoliopsida > Poales > Poaceae > Tuctoria > Tuctoria greenei. Next base: position 84,603,703 of record JAYESD010000010.1, read on the forward strand.
CAATGTTTCGTACTTGCTTTACATTGTTGGAAAGATTTCTTAGTATTCATTTGCTAAGTTTTTGGTGCGTTTTGGTTGATATGGATGATATCGTGTTACTGTGGTTTTGCAACATGCTTATGAGAGGTTCTCACGTAGGGTGTTGTGTTCGGAACTAACTTGAGTCAAGTCGAGGACTTGGGCTCGTATGGATTGGTTGTTCATTCATGTCCAGGTGTTGCTTGAGTTCAAGACATGGCTGGCGACGGGATCCATTGGACTAGTCTCAGGGAGGAGATGAGGTTCCAACAACCAAGTTCGGGAGGAATTATGGTTGAGCTGATCAGGAGGTTGGGCAGCATGTTTGGATCAAGAACAATGCGTACGAAGATATCATGGACATCATTGGATGATGTTTGCACGTGTGCAAGGAGTGCATGGACGTGGCTGCATGGTTCCAGGGCGTGATGAAGAGATGTGGACGTAAAGAGTTTGTCGGAAAGGTCCAACTGACTAGGTTATGGACTCAAGCTGCAGCTGAGTCAGGTTTGACTCAAATATGGAAAGATTTGAGTTGGTTATGATAGGATTTCGTGTGGGTCACGAATTTGAGTTGTTTAGGAATGTGGGATACATTCCTAAGGTGTTTGGAAGTCTTAAGATTGCTTCTATCTGTGTATACAAGAATCCTAAGCAGTTATGGAAAGTTACGATTCGTGAACAGAGTAGGATTAGGTTCCTGATCTGAGTTGAGTTGGCTTTTGAGCTGGTTATATAAGCAAGGGAGCCCAGAGCTCATGGTGCACGACTTTGGGGGCTGTTCCTCTTGTGTTATATTGAATAAAATTCGTAGGTTGAAGGAACTTTTGTGCCTTGTTCGTCCGACTTGTTCCAGACAAGTTTTACTCGTCAAGTTTCTGGACAGCACTACCTTTTGTCGGTAGTTTTATCATAACTCGAGTTTTACAGATCCAATTGACGTGATTCTTATTGGTTTGTCTTCACAACTTGATGATCTATCATATGTCAAAATTTCACGGTCATTGGATTTGTGGTTTCTGATCTACACGAGTTTCTTTGCAGCATTCCAAAACTGTTTTTTCTCGGGTAGGGCAGATTGACCTTGTTTGATCTTTTGATCATAGCTTGAGTTTTTCTCGACGGATTTGAGTGATTCCTTTTGTGTTGTCTTCGTGACTTGATTCTCTCTGATATCCATCACTTTTTGTCAGGGTGAAACACATTTAGATTAGTCTCACACACGATTTCTTTAAGAGATCATTTTTCAGCCGAAGGGGTTGGGGTTTAATTGTTTCTGCTGCGTAAGATTTTTAAATCTACCATTCACCCCCCCCCACTGGTAGCTTTTCACGTGCTCTTCGATCCTACAACTTGGTATTGTAATTTGTTCTCATTCTTTTCTTGTATACTGTTGGGTGTCGCATCACACGACACCATCCAATGAGATCCTTGGAGGTCGGGATTCCGGTCCCCACAATCATCATATCAAGAAGCATTATCATGGAATGATCTGCACTTTTGAATAGAACCAAGTGCAGACATATGTTATTAGAAATCAAGATTTGGCAACAGAGGTCCAGGGTTGCTAGTGACTATCCAATGCTGCTCCCTCCACTTAGGATCATTACCCCTGCTGCTGGGCAAATCAATAGCCCCCAATGATCGGCCAACGGTTGCTTTTGAGCTTCCCGACGACTGATGAATTTGCTATACTCACATCCTACGTGTCTAAATTTAAATATTTATACTAATGACAAATAAACCCCAATCCTCCTCTCAAAAATAACAGAGACAGTAATATGATGAATAAACCCCAAACTTTAAATAGCGATGTCATAATTCCCATCATCATTATGTGGGCTAACTGTAAATGTGTTGGAACGTTCAGAACGATGACTGCATGTCGCGTAACCTTCTCTCCAACAAACGAATGTCAAGTTCAATATGCTTTTGTGCAGCAATGGTGAACTCGGTTCCGAGGGAGGTAAACCGTGGGGACATTTTTCACAGTATATGATTGTTAGCCTTGTATATTAGAACATGATGCTCCTGAAGAAGTGGTTTTAATTAACAACATTTGGTGGCAGCAATAGAAGCAGCTGTGCGTTTAGCTCCAGCACTCAACTGTGACACCGTTGTTTCATGTTTATATGACCAAAAAATGGCAGAATCTCCAAGAACACACAATATCCTGAAATTGATAATTGAGTATCGGCCACCCAGCCCAATCAGCGTTTGAGTAAGCTGTCGAGGCCAAGTTAGATGAACGTTGGAGTCTGTAACCCACGATGTAAGGTTCCTTTGATGTATGAAGAATCATTTTCACAAGAAACCTATGAGTACAGCAAGGCGTATGCATGTGTAAGCACACCTGCCGAACTGCATACGCAGTAGTAGTTGACATTTCTTTACCTCTATTACTGTTTAACTCCATTTTATCTCTGTTGTTGTGAACACAAGAAACAGCAATGTCCTTCTCACTCATGCCTTAATACTTCTTAATTTATTTACAACTTAATCGAATCATTTCTAAATCGCTTTTTGGCTATGTATGCATTTGCATCTCGATAGTGAACACCATGAATGGAGCTGGACGAGGAGCATCACTCAGAGGAGGATGCACACATCTAGACTTTACTGCGAGCAAGATTTAGCCAAGCAGAATCAAAGACAAGAGAGGGAGGAAAATGATCAGAAGATGCACCCAGATGGTAAAGCCATTAACTATATTGACATTTACCTAGTTGCAACCTAAGGCATGCCCCAGTTTGCATTTGAGTGCCTTTTGTATACACTATATATATGAGGTATGTATTGTGCATTAGGTCAGATTTTGATGATACTCCACATGCATGACCAAATAATCCTTGGAGTGGTTGGATAGGACATTACTCCATCATATTATATTGCTATAGTGGGGACCGGAATCCCGACATCCGAGGATCTCATTGGGTGGTGTCGTGCGATGCAACACCCATAGGTATACAAGAATAGAACCTGAATAAGTACAAGACGAAGTATTTTATTTATCATACAGCGGAAGTTTTACAATACTAGCGTAAGGAAAGAAAAATATATATCATAGCTACGCTCTCAACACTAGCTATGCAAAAGCAAAGTTATCCATGCCTTGGATAGTTTGCACTAGCAACACACAATTACGGCGGCATGCAGGGTTCCCATTCGGCTGTACACCCTGGAGGGGGTGCATCCTCATCATCAAACCCATCATCAATTGTATAACCTGCAAAAACTCGTTAACTGCAAACGTGAGCATAAGGCTCAGCAAGACTAACCCATCTCACTAGACATATGCAAAGGGGACACTAAACATAGGTAAGGTGAAGCATAAATGACTCACCTACAAGTGGGTCCTTATAATCAGGTTTTATGTAGCAAATGACATTCTCCAGGCACGACACATCATGGGTTCCACAATCAAACGAGAAACACTTTGCCGATTATATGACATGCCCAGAGCACATAATGCTATTACAGCTAAGGTATGGTGAAACTGTAAACTTTAATGTGACTATCTCTAAATCATACAAGGTTGCAAAACAATTATACTTCAATACAATTTATTTCTCTTACTTCTTCAGTATTTACTACGTCATAGTGCAGTGAACAAGTGGTACTCTATTACCGCGAGGGACGGTGATTGTAATCAGAACACAACCGGACAACACGACACATACGCACTTTCGGAAATCCTAGCGAGTACTTCGCGCAGTACCTACGTAGCACTTCAGTACTAGTCGTATATGGCAACCTTTCGCGAGACACTCAAATGCTGAACCGGTCAATCCATCACGAGCAGGAGGTCCCTGCGTGGGGCGTACTCTGACGTGCCCACCAGTGGATTTACACCTTGCTGCCCTCAACCCACACCTATAAAACGGAACGGTATGCCTCGACACCCAAGTGACCAAGCTACGTCAGATTACTGGAGCCCATATATCCATTATGTTGCCGGTACAAGTCAAGCTTGTCCGAAGGGGCCGCATACAGACGGGCCTTAACCGACAAAGGCAGGGCTATGCGACTGAGACTCAATTCTCGCAACTTCCTATCCATTCCCTGCCCAGTCTTAGTTTCATTATATTATGCCATTTTCTATCTAACCAATCTTGTGAGATATGTCCTACATCTCTCGCGAGTAGATTCCAACTACTCGACTTCTACCGAATTTCCTATGCATTAGCAAAGCAGTTACTACAGGTCAAATTGTAAATCGTTCCAACAAATCCTTTGGATTTTTGGTCATGCATGTGGAGTATCAATCATCCTAAATGTAATGCACATTTCATATGCTAATCATCATAGTGATAAAGTAGAATTTTATAAACGACTTAAATGCAAACCAGGGCTTGCCTGGATGCAGGTCCGAGTCGGAGTTAGTATCAGGAAGGTACAATTCCAAAGCCTCCGGTTCCTCCTCGACTTCGGTCACTACACGTCATGCATATAATACGGTATAAGAATGATTTTGAAACAATAACTATAAAAAGTATACAAATTAACATCTAAGTATCATAGCAAGTGATGATCTTAATTGGCTTTGGGACTTTGTTGAGACATACTAATGACTATGATAGAGATTTTGGCAAGGAGCAAAAGATAATCAAAGTGGTTAAGCCCTTTGGCAATTATTTACTAATTGAATAAGCTTAACCAATTATCTTTCAGTTTAAGAACTGAATTGGGCCTAGAAGATTAGGTCAAATAATTCTCAAATTTTTACAGGGGCTAGTACATGACTACGGGAATGTTCATTCCAAATTTGGGGTATAACAAAGCAACTGAACATCTGGGATAATTCTAACAAGGAAAAAGATCATTGAATTAAACAGGATGTTATACATGGTTTCATACCAATCCAACTGTACAGCCTGTTTGCTTAGGTTTTATGGATCATACAGGATTTTATTTGGGATTTTTATGGCAATTATTCGGGGAGAAACTGAATTTAGAAAAGGATACTATTTTCTGAATACAGTTTTGGAAGAAAACTGAACCAGCAGGAAAGAATTGGAAATCTGTCAAAGCTAAACAGGTTTAATGGCTCCCAAACATTTTCTGGTAACTAATAATAGGTCAAGGTATTTTATGTGAATTTTGGAGATTTTTCCAGTGGAAGGTTCATCTGGAAAAATTGAGTTTTTATTTGGAATGATTATTTTTTACAGAATTTAAAATTAAGTTTCACAGAACCTATCTGGTACTAAAAGAAACTAAAGCTCAAGAGCTTTCAAGCAAAATTTGTTTGAAGATTTTTGGAGTAGTCTACAGAGAGATATTCAATTTATAAGTTTAAACAATTTTCTGGAATGAATTTAATAAAATATTGGCGCCAGAATTCAAATTCAATTGGTTGGGTCCCATGGGCCATGTGGCGTGCTCTGTTCAATGCAACACCGGGGTCCACATATTTATTCGCGCGCAGCCGCACGGAATCCTAGCCGCACCATGATCCCGCAGCCACTTGCAGGTGGGGCCCCACGAGGTAGTCTTCTACCTCGGGCCAACGCCCGCGCGAGGCGGCGCCCGCGGCGGTGACTCACCGGCGAGCTCGCCGCCGGCTAAACAGACGGGCCAAACTTGCCCAAACTCGCCGCCTGGGGGTTTTTGGAGTCGCTGAGTACGACGGTGAAGTCGATGGGACCAGAAACTCGCCGGAAATGGCTATGCGACGGCGGCGGCGGCGGTGAGTGCTAGGGCAACCTGGAACTCGCTCCAGAGTAGCTCAAACCACTCGAGACCTTCTTCAAAACCTTCCTGGGATGATGCAGATCAAGGAAATGGACGTGGGAGAGGAAGAAACAATCGGAAACTATGAGCTCGACGGCGAACCAAGGTTTCCTCACCGGCGGCGAGCAAAACTCGATTTCCTCGGCCGTTGCTCGATAACTTTTAGGGGTTTTTGCTCAGGTAGGAGCGCTAGGACCTATAGAAACTATCTCTAAGCAATTGCATATAATAATTACTTGTAGAAACGAAATTGAAATGGAAATCGAGCGAGCTTCCTCACATCGGCGGAAAGAAGACGACTGATAACTTGCTCATTTCTCAATGAAAAGGGAAACGGTTTGCACCGAGAGTTAGAGCTCGACTAGGCGCACCTTTAAGCTTTTGGGATCGTGGCTTGAAACTGCGCGAAACGGCGGCGCACCACAGAGCAGAGGTGAGCGACGACGATGGCGCGCGGCGGAGAAGAAACAGCGAGAGGTGGAACACCGATCGGGGAAGGGGAAATACCGGAGCGGCGGCCGGCCTTTTATAGACCGCGGCAAGCAAGCAAGCAGCTCGCTGGAGCTTGCATGCATGCGCGCTGCCGGGCGGGCGAGCGCCGGTGCAGAGATGGCAGGCGGCCGAGCTGATCCGTTCAGCAGAGGCTGACCTGTGGGGCCCACAGGTCAGTTAGACCCCAACAGTAAAGTTAAAAATTCATTTAAAAATAGAAGATCAACTCCAAAAATCATGAAATTTTGTGAAGATGGTAAATGAATTATTCTGAACACAATGGTGAACTCAAATCTTATGTTCAAAGAAGTTGAAAAAGAATTTAAAATTCATATTTGAATTTGATTCAAATTTGCTAAGCACCTCAAATAAAATAGCAAATGAGTTCCTAATATCTTGAAATTTTGCAGGCAAGATATTGAGAATATTAGAAGGTAAAGGAAAAATTTAGAGCCTCTAATTTGAATATTTTTGGCAGGGCCAATTAGTACTGCACTTTAAATTCCCTTAATATACTTCATCAAAATAATGCTAAAATTTGAAGAGGGGTGAATAGTGGTGAAGTCCAATACTCATGTTAATAAAATTTAACCATGAGTGCAAGAAAGGTTTGGATGGTATTAATTTCATGTGTACCACTATATTGGATCTTTAATATAGTTGATCACAAAACTCATATCTGAATTCACATGCCATAAAAGTGGGGTTTTACATTCCTCCCACTTAAAAGAATCTCGTCCCGAGATTACAAGAGAAGGCAAAAGGAAAAGATCTAACAAACATATGCCGTTAACAAGTCCGGATAGATCATTCTAAGATACTCCTCGCTTTCCCACGTGGCTTCTTCAGCACTGTTGTTGCTCCACAAGACCTTGTAGAAACACCAGGTGCGGCTTCTTGTGGTGCGATGCTTTTCATCGAAGATCTGAGTTGGATGCTCGGAATAAGTGAGATCTGGTTGGAGAGCTTCCAAATCCTCAAAACATATATTCGCTGGGATTTTGAGACATTTCCGCAACTGAGAAATGTGAAACACATTATGGACCCCTGCCAGCGATGGCGGTAACTCCAATTGATATGCCACAGGTCCGCATCTTTTGATTATTGCGAATGGCCCAATAAAACATGGAGCAAGCTTCCCTTTCACTACGAATCGATGCATACCTTTCATAGGGGATACCCGAGATAAACTTGATCCCCAACCTCGAAGTGAATAGGTCGACGTCGTTTGTCCGCATATCTCTTCTGACGAGATTGAGCGGCTTTGAGATTTGTTTGAATAATGCGTACTTGCTCTTCGGCTTTTTTTATTAAGTCGATGCCATATACCACTCGTTCACCAGATTCGCACCAGTTCAAGGGTGTGCGACACTTCCGGCCATAATGAGCTTCATATGGCGCCATCTGGATACTAGCCTGGTAACCGTTGTTGTACGAAAATTCTGCCAATGGTCGATGATCATACCAATTCCTACCATGGTGGATGGCACAGGCACGAAGCATGTCCTCTAGCACTTGATTCACCCGTTCGGTTTGTCCATCAGTCTGAGGATGATAAGCCGAGCTTCGAATCAGTTTGGTACCCAGTGCATCATGGAGATGCTCCCAAAAGCGAGCAACGAAAATAGATCCACGATCTGAAATGATCGTGCGGGGTACACCATGTAGACACACTATTCTAGAGATATAAAGTTCTGCATACCGCTTTACATCATACTTGACACTGACAGGAATGAAATGAGCCAATTTGGTCAACCGGTCAACGATCATCCAAATTGAGTCGTTCTTATGGAGAGTGGGAGGCAACCCAAAAATGAAATCCATGCTGATATCCTCCCATTTCCATGTCGGTATGCTTAAAGGTTGGAGCTGTCTTGCTGCCTTCATATGGTCGGCCTTAACTCGTCGACACGTGTCACATTAAGATATGTATTTTGCTTCTTCCCTCTTCATCCGAGTCCACCAGAACTTCTTTCTCAAATGTTGGTACATTTTGTTACTTCCCGGATGAATGGAATACTTGGATAAATGAGCTTCATCCAGTATCTTCTTCCGAAGTTTCATGTTTCGGGGTACCACTATATGGTTGTTAAACCAGAGGGTGCCTTCATCGTCACTTTGGAAACATTTCATCTCCCCCTTCTTCATTCTTTGCCGAATATGTGACATCCCTTTGTCCTCCTTCTGAGCTGCTACAATATCCTCCCTAATGTTAGGAATGAGAGCGAGATTATAGAGTGCCCGATATGGAACCAAGTAGAGACACAGTTCTTCTTCTTCCATTGAGTTGATGGAAAGACTGTTGACATGGGACTTGCGGCACAGTGCATCTGCGACTACATTCGCCTTGCCTGGATGGTAGTGGATCTCAATCTCATAGTCCTTGATCAAATATAACCATCTCCGTTGTCGCATATTCAAATCCTTCTGGGTGAAGGTGTATTTCAAGCTCTTGTGATCAGTGTAGAGGTGTACTAGATTACCCAGTAGATAATGTCTCCATATCTTCAATGCTAGTACCACAGCAGCGAGTTCTAGATCATGAGTCGGATAGTGCTGCTCATGGTTCCGAAGTTGCCATGATCCATAAGCGACCACTCGTCTATCCTGCATCAACACACAACCAAAACCAATTCCTGATGCATCACAATACACGTCAAAAGATTTGGTTGTGTCCGGTTGAGCTAATACTGGTGCCGTTGTGAGGTGTTTTACTAATGCTTGAAAACCTGCCTCACATGCCTCAGTCCATACATACTTTGTCCTCTTCTTCAGAAGTTCTGTCATTGGTTTAGCTATTTTGGAGAAACTGGGAATGAACCTCCGGTAATACCCAGCTAAACCTAGGAAACTTCAAACTTCATGTATAGACTTTGGAGACTCTCATTTGAGGACTTGCTTGATCTTGCTTGGATCAACCGCAATCCCTTCTGCTGATATGATGTGCCCTAAAAATGGCACTTGGCTGATCCAGAATTCACACTTGCTTAACTTAGCATATAGCTGGTGGTCCCGTAATCGTTGAAGCACGATACACAAGTGTTGAGCATGTTCTTCTTTGGATTTTGAATACACAAGTATGTCGTCAATGAAGACTACGACAAACTTGTGCAATTCAGGCATAAACACTGAGTTCATGAGATACATGAAATGAGCCGGTGCGTTGGTCAATCCGAAGGACATAACAAGGTACTCATACAGTCCATACCTCGTTGAGAATGCTTTCTTTTGTATATCTTCTTGTCGGATTCTAATCTGATGATAACCAGAACGAAGATCCATCTTCTAAAATACTTTAGCACCCACCAATTGATTGAAGAGAATATCAATGCGTGGCATTGGATACTTGTTCTTCATAGTGACAGCATTAAGTGGACGATAGTCTACACACAGTCTCAAGGTCTTATCTTTCTTCTCTACGAACAGTGCAGAACATCCCCATGGTGATGAACTTGGACGAATGAAACCCTTGTTCTCAAGTTCGATTAATTGTTCCTTAAGTTCTACAAGTTCCTTGGGTGCCATCTTGTAGGGTGGTCTTGAGATTGGCACTGTTCCCGGTAAAGGTTCAATTTTGAACTCTATATCTTTTTCTGGGGGCATACTAGGAAGATCATCAGGGAATACGTCGGGGTACTCACATACTACCGGAATATCCTCATGTCCAATAACTTCGGTATTGTGAGTAGATGGGTCCAATGGAATGATGTTCTCACGATTGAGAACTTGGGACGCATGGAGTGGAGAGTTTAGATAAATTTTTCGAGGAATGATATCAAGAATAGCACCAAGGTATTGCAACCATGCCATTCCTAAGATGACATCTAGTTTTTGAGTCTCTAAGATAATGAAGGAGGTAGGATAGATGTTCCTATCTAGGTCAAGAGGTACCCTATGGACCATCTCATATGTTACTACCCTCCCTGCTGGAGTGCGAATCATATATGGAGTTTTGGTGGAGATAACAGACAGCTGATTTTTAATGACAATAGATTTACTAATGACATTGTGGGAAGCTCCGAAGTCAAAGAGTATGACTACGAATTGATCATACATAGAGAACGTACCCGTGAGCACAGGCGCGCCTTCCAGAATGTCCTCGATGGCGAGGTGGTGGACGTTGCCAAGTCTGGGAACCGACTTCTTGGGCTGGTTGCAGGGTTGGTTGGTGCCCTGGTATGATGATTGTCCTCCGCCTTGCCTACTCTGCGTGCAGTCCTTGGCGAAGTGCCCCGTGCGTCCACACGTGAAACACGTGTACGGGGTTTGGACAGTACGAATGGGAGGACGAAATCCCAGTGCACGTGGTGGAGGTGGAAGTGCACGTGGGATCATCCCCTGTTGTTGCTGCGGTCGGAATCCGGAGTTGCTGAATTGGCGACCACTGAACATTGGTGGTCGTGATGGCGGTTGCCACCTCTGGCCAGATGGTGATCGATACACCATACGGTACATCCTAGGAGCACCACCTCCGCTGCCCCGCGGAGCACTCCTCTTCTTTTTATCTGAGGACAGCTCGCGCGTAGCGTCCTCCTGCATGATAGTGGCATTGACGATGTCGTTGAAGCTGCCGCGGTTGAACAAGACAAGCTTGTCCTTCAACTTGGTGTTCAAACCCTGGGAGAAGCATTCCCGATTCCGATCTTCCGTATTCACTTGGTCCTGAGCGTATGGGCCAAGTGGTTGAATGATTTGGAGTACTCGTATGCACTCCTTCCTCCCTGCCTTAGCTCCAAGAACTCTTGAAGCTTCCTCGTCATAATCCCCGGAGTCATATGGTAGGCGCGGAACGCCTCCTGGAATTCGGCCCAGCTTATGACATGGCCTGCGGGGTGTGCGGCAATGTAATTGGCCCACCACACACCGGCAGACCCCTGCAGTTGCTGCGATGCAAACAACGTCTTCTGCTATTCGGTTATGTCGAGCAAACCGAACTTCCTCTCGATGGATCGGAGCCAGCTGTCTGCCTCCAATGGTTCATCGGCCTCCCTGAAGACCGGCGGATGCGTCGCGGTAAAATCCGAGTAGGAACTCGGATATTGCTGACGCGGTCCATCATCCTGGCGTCCCCCTTGATGGGACGAGCGCTGCACCAGAGTCCGCAGTAGCTTGGTTTGCTCGTCGCGTGAGCCGAGTACTGCAGCGAGAACCTCCGCGAGACTTATGGGAAGTGTGGGTGGAAGTGGTGGAGGTGGTTGCGTTTGAGGCGTATTCGGTCCCAGGGGTGGTGTGTCATCCCCCTGACCTCCACTGGAACCTCCCCCATCTTGACTTGTACGAGTACGCACCATACTGCAATACAACGATTCATACCATATGTCTCATTGCCTCAAGTTTATCCTTCCATATAAATAGTAATGCGGTAGATAACAATAGATGATGCATAACATTCACATATATTGATAAAGCACAAACTTTATACAATCTATATTATCTTGGGCCCAAGTTTACAATAGAACTCCAAAAATAGACAGACTTCATCTAAAGAATCGTCTCATCTATGCTTGGTCACCACAAGTCGTCATGTCTATGTCATCGTACACACACCTCGCTACTATTTACAACAAGACTCATAAAGTCACAAAACATGCATGGTGTTTACTACACATTATTACACTCGGCCTAATGTGATAAGTACATCAACACTGCCCTTTAATCATAAATCTCGACCTCCTGAGGATCTTCTTCCTCCTCGTCATCCTCAGGATTAGGCACCACTGGTACGGGTGCTGGAGCAGAAGTTGATGCCTCATTCAAAATAGACGTCCTTTTGGCAATCTTAGCTTGCCAATCTGTCTGTACCATAAACATCCTCCAGGCCTCGTTCTCCTGCTGAGCCTGCTCACAGCTGGTCTTCCAGCTCTGAGCCTCCACTCTGGACTGATCCCGATCTGCAGTCACCGCGTTCAACTGGGTGTCCCACTGGTGTCCATAGAGTAGGCTCGCCTCCAACTCAGTTTTCATCTCTAGAGTCTCCTGGCAAGACGCGGCTAAATCCATAACAGCGTCATGCCATTGATTCTCCCTGAGGTTCAAACGATGGTTGAGAGAAGCCATCATATCCCTAAGTCCGTCATTTCCCCACTCAAAGTGATCCGCACGAATCATGGCTTGCTTCAGATTGTCTGTCAATTCTTTTATGCATGCCCTTTGATTACCCTTCTCGCGATGTGATGCGGATGCATACACCGCTAAGGCTGTCGCGGATGTTTCACGGTGAGTGTCCACCTCCGCAAGCAAACGGGTTGCCCAGGCTTCAGAAGCCCTGCTGGTAACTGGAAAGAACTCATACGGAGTACCCACAAGAATATGGTAATAGAGTTTGCAAAACCTCCTTATGGCAACACTTGCGGCGTAGCTCCATGTTTCCTCTAATATCAACCCTTTGATCTTGATGGAGTATGGAGCCCATCCGAGGTGCGGTGGACCAGCAGGCACATCGACGTAGGTGGTGCAACTCCACATACCGCTTTCCTGGAACTTCTTGCCCCAATAGCTATGCAACTCCAGGTAGCCAAACTGGCGAAGCAACCTAACAAACACGTCTGGGAAACCGGCTTGCCCGGTGCACGTTGAGAACACCCATCCATTAGGCAACTGAATTCTTGGTGCTGCCATCTGTGGACAAACATACCCGTATGTCAATACACCGTATAAGTATTCAACTCAATCAATGATAATGCTGGACAAAAGAAAATATCCATAATCAATTGATCCAAGAAAATCTGCAAACTGGAAGTGATCACAGTTCTGGTTCAGCTGACCTTCCTGTATCAACCCAAAAGTTTCATACAGGAAATGCCAGAGTTAAGAGTTAAGTTGAATATAAAAGTTGTAGTACACTTCAAAACCTTTCCATATTGTACTCATACAGCTCCAGGTGAACTAATATGAAGAATCTATACAGGTTTTAAGTTGACTCAAGTTTTCTGGAAATTTTGACAGAACGTCCCCTGTATATGGGCTTACCTACACATTCTATACAGGTTTATCATGATAAGATATTGAGGTAATGACAAAATAAACATTGTATAACATCGCGTTAAAAATCCAGAAATAAAAGAGTTCCACCCTAAAAACTTTGTTATACAGGTATCGCGCACAAATTCACAACCCTGTGCAAACTGTTCCAAGTTCTGGACTGCAAGAACCAAGTTTGCGACAAATGGAATTAGGCATAGCTACACCCAGATTCAGGTCATGAGTGACAAATAAAGTTGAAAGAGGACTTCCTAAGATTTCCAGAAATGTATATATGTGACCATGTCACTATTCTGGATTAAGAGCTATAACTATCCAAACTTAACAGTTGAACTGACTGGTTTGCACTAGCAGTCCTGCAGTTCACTGTGTTGACTTCCCAATTTTGTATAACTCCAACCCAAATCTGGGAAAACCTCCCATAACAAACTTGTAAAGCTCCTCCTACCCTTTCCATACATGTATCACAATAAGGCAGTGAATTTTTCTACAGCAAGTTATGGCAAAATTACAGAGACTGGTACAATGGTAAGGTCATCTGGAGCAGTTACAACACACCCCAGATTTCAACAGATTATCAAGCTTTTATGTCTTTATGGTCAACAAAAAAGTTATAGAGATATTCACGAGCTTTCCATCCATATATGATACTCCTATACTATCTATTAAATAACCAAGATTACAATCCGGCGAAGTTGAGAAACCTTCTGCCAGAAATCAAGAATCTTGATTCTATCTACTCTATCGAGTCGGAACCCTTTTTGCGGAGTCCGAACCTACCAGCACCTGATAGTCGGACTTTCCAAAACATAATACAGCCATTCTGTCGGTGGGGATGGTCTAGTCTCATGTTTTATACTGACGGTACTACGTGCCTCACGAACGAAAATTCTATGGTATATCCGGTTACATCTATAGGTGGTTCCTATATCGTTCTCTCGCAAATGGCTTCTACACGGTCTTCTACCGTAAGTAATGCTGCAAAAGACAAACAATCCCCTTTCACACATTCACACCTCAAAGGTGGTATAGGGAAACACGATAGGCAGTCACAATAATATATATAAAAATAAATGCATACGAATCTGGTGTGAGTCGCCCTCGAGTGAGGTCATGTCTCGAGGCACATGGCTGTAAATACGTCTGTACAGCAAAGACTCCCGTACGAAATGGCTTATACACGCTCGGGCATACGTGTTTCGCATGCTCCCATATAACATGAATAGTTCTAGAGAGGCATACTATCGGGTTATACAAGACCCGATGGGGGCTCCCACTAACTTTGAAGCACGCTGGGGTACCGCGTGTCATAGGTTCTCAGAAACATTGAGAGCTTCAGAGACTCCTATTTACTTCCCGTGCCAAGCCACGGAAATTTCACATACCACTCCTCGTATGCTGAGCTTACCAAGATTGACCCGCTCTCGGTGGCGTACCTTATCTCTTACCTGACGTCAGGGCGTCGTTACAGAATATAATAACACATAGTTAGTTTACCACCTTTATACCTTATACTAATAATACTCCTTATAAGGCATATAGCTAATTCCTCACTCAAGTCCTAATTTTTGAAAATATGTTCTTTTCAAGTACACTGTTCCTAATGATGCTCTGATACCACGTCTGTGGGGACCGGAATCCTGACATCCGAGGATCTCATTGGGTGGTGTCGTGCGATGCGACACCCAACAGTATACAAGAATAGAACCTGAATAAGTAAAAGACGAAGTCTTTTATTTATCATACAGCTGAAGTTTTACAATACTAGCGTAAGAAAAGAAACATATATATCATAGCTACGCTCTCAGCACTAGCTATGCAAAAGCAAAGTTATACATGCCTTGGATACTTTGCACTAGCAACACTCAATTACGGCGGCGTGCAGGGTTCCCATTCGGATGTACACCCTGGAGGTGGTGCAGCCTCATCATCAAACCCTTCATCAATTGTATAACCTGCAAAAACTCGTTAACTGCAAACGTGAGCATAAGGCTCAGCAAGACTAACCCTTCTCACTAGACATATGCAAAGGGGACACTAAACATAGGTAAGGTGAAGCATAAATGACTCGCCTACAAGTGGGTCCTTATAATCAAGTTTTATGTAGCAAATGACATTCTCCAGGCACGGCACATCATGGGTTCCACAATCAAACAAGAAACGCTTTGCCGATGATATGACATGGCCAGAGCACATAATGCTATTACAGCTAAGGTATGGGGAAACTGTAAACTTTAATGTGACTATCTCTAAATCATACAAGGTTCCAAAACAATTATACTTCAATACAATTTATTTCTTTTACTTCTTCAGTATCTACTACATCACGGCACTGTGAATAAGTGGTACTCTATTACCGCGAGGGACGGTGAATGCAATCAGAACACACCCGGACAACACGACACATACGCACTTTCGCAAATGCCAGTGAGTACTTCGCGCAGTATCTACGTAGCACTTCAGTACTAGTCGTATATGGCAACCTTTTGCGAGACACTCAAATGCCGAACCGGTCGATCCGTCACGAGCAGGAGGTCCCTGCGTGGGGCGTACTCTGACATGCATACCAGCGGATTTACACCTTGCTGCCCTCAACCCACACCTATAAAACGGAACAGTATGCTTCGACACCCAAGTGACCAAGCTACGTCAGTTTACTGGAGCCCATATATCCATTATGTTGCCGGTACAAGTCAAGCTTGTCTGAAGGGGCCGCATACAGACGGGCATTAACCGACACAGGCAGGGCTATGCGACCGAGACTCAATTCTCGCCGCTTCCTATTCATTCCCTACACAGTCTCAGTTTCATTATATTATGCCATTTTCTATCTAACCAATCTTGTGGGATATGTCGTACATCTCTTGCGAGTAGATTCCAACTACTCGACTTCTATCGGATTTCCTGTGCATTAGCAAAGCAATTACTACAGGTCAAATTGTAATTTGATCCAACCAATCCCTGGGATTTTTGGTCATGCATGTGGAGTATCAATCATCCTAAACGTAATGCACATTTCATATGATAATCATCATAGTGATAAAGTAAAATTTTATAAACGACTTAAATGCAAACCGGGGCTTGCCTGGATGCAAGTCTGAGTCAAAGTTAGTATCAGGAAAGTACACTTCCAAAGCCTCCGGTGCCTCCTCGACTTCGGTCACTACACGTCATGCATATAATATTGTATATGAATGATTTTGAAACAATAACTATAAAAAGTATACAAATTAACATCTAAGGATCATAGCAAGTGATGATCTTAATTGGCTTTGGGACTTTGTTGATACATACTAATGACTATGATAGAGATTTCTGGCAAGGAGCAAAAGATAATCAAAGTGGTTAAGCCCTTTGGCAATTATTTACTAATTGAATAAGCTTAACCAATTATCTTTCAGTTTATGAACTGAATTGGGCCTAGAAGATTAGGTCACATAATTTTCAAATTTTTACAGGAGCTATTACATGATTAAAGAAATGTTCAGTCCAAATTTGAGATATAACAAAGAAACTGAACATCTGGGATAATTCAATCAAGGAGAAAGATGATTGAATTAAACAGGATGTTATACAGGGTTTCATACAAATCCAACTGTACAGCCTGTTTGCTTAGGGTGTAAGGATCATACAGGATTTTATTTGGGATTTTTAGGGCAATTCTTCTTGGAGAAACTGAATTTAGAAAAGGATACTATTTTCTGAATACAGTTTTGGAAGAAAACTGAACCAGCAGGAAAGAATTGGAAATCTGTCCAAGCTAAACAGGTTTAATGGCACCCAAACTTTTTCTGGTAACTAAGAATAGGTCAAGGTATTTTATGTTAATTTTGGAGATTTATCAAGTGGAAGGTTCATCTGGAAAAATTGAGTTTGTATTTGGAAAGATTATTTTCTACGGAATTTAAAATTAAGTTTCACAGAAACTATCTGGTACTAAAAGAAACTAAAGCTCAAGAGCTTTCAAACAAAATTTGTTTGAAGATTTTTGGAGTAGTCTACAGAGAGATATTCAATTTAGAGATTTGAACAATTTTCTGGAATGAATTTAATAAAATATTGGCGCCAGAATTCGAATTCAATTGGTTGGGTTCCATGGGCCACGTGGCGTGCTCTGGTCAATGCAACACCGCGGTCCACAGATTTATTCACGTGGAGCCGCACGGAATCCCATCCGCACCTTGATCCCGCAACCACTGGCAGGTGGGCCCCCATGGGGTTGTCTTCTTCCTCTGGCCAACGCCCGCGCGAGGCGGCGCCAGCGGCGGTGACTCGCCGGCGAGCTCGCAGCCGGCTAAACCGACGGGCCAAACTTGCCCAAACTCGCCGCCTGGGGGTTTTTGGAGTCGCTGAGCACGACGGTGAAGTCGATGGGACCAGAAACTTGCCGAAAATGGCTGTGCGACGGCGGCGGCGGCGGTGAGCGCTCGGGCAACCTGGAACTCGCTCCAGAGTAGCTCAAACCACTCGGGACCTTCTTCAAAACCTTCCTGGGACGATGCAGATCAAGGAAATGGACGTGGGAGAGGAAGAAACAATCGGAAACTATGAGCTCGACGGCAAACCGAGGTTTTGTCACTGGCGACGAGCAAAACTCGATTTCCTCGGCCGTTGCTTGACAACTTTTAGGGGCTTTTGCTCTGGTAGGAGTGCTAGGACCTATAGAAACTATCTCTAAGCAATTGCATAGAATAATTACATGTAGAGACGGAATTGAAACGGAAACCGAGCGAGCTTCCTCACATCGGCGGAAAGAAGACGACTGAGAACTTGCTCATTTCTCAATGAAAAGGGAAACGGTTTGCATCGAGAGTTAGAGCTCGACTAGGCGTACCTCTAAGCTTTTGGGATCGTGGCATGAAACTGCGCGAAACGGCGGCGCACCAAGGAGCACAGGTAATGTGGGGACCCGAAAATCCCGACATCCGAGGATCTCATTGGGTGGTGTCGTGCGATGCGACACCCAACAATTATACATGAATATAACCTGAATAAGTACAAGACGAAGTCTTTTATTTATCTTATAGCGGAAGTTTTTACAATACTAGCGTAAGGAAAGAAAATATATATATCATAGCTACGCTCTCAGCACTAGCTATGCAAAAGCGAAGTTATCCATGCCTTGGACACTTCGCACTAGCAGCACTCAATTATGGCAGCGTGCAGGGTTCTCATCATCAAACCCGTCATCAACTGTATAATCTGCAAAACTCGTTAACTGCAAACGTGAGCATAAGGCTCAGCAAGACTAACCCGCCTCACTAGACATATGCAAGGGGACACTAAACATAGGTAAGGTGAAGCATAAATGACTCGCCTACAAGTGGATCCTTGTAATCAAGTTTTAAGTAGCAAATGACATTCTCCGAGCACGGCACATCATGGGCTCTACAATCAAACAAGAAACGCTTTACCGATGATATGACATGCTCAGGGCACATAATGCTATTACAGCTAAAGTATGGGGAAATTGTAAGCTTTAAATTTTACTATCTCTAAATCATACAAGGTTGCAAAGCATTTATAACTCAATACAATGCGATGGTTCTGGATTCTTTAGTATTTACTACGTTGCCGCTCAGTGAACAAGTGGTACTCTATTACTGCGAGGGACAGTGATTGCAATCAGGACACACCCGGACAACACGACACATACGCACTTTTGGAAATGCCAGCGAGTACTTCGTGCAGTACCTACATAACACTTTAGTACTAGTCGTATATGGCAACCTTTCGCAAGACACTCAAATGTTGAACCTGTCGATCCGTCACGAGTAGGAGGTCCCTGCGTGGGGCGTACTCTGACGTGCCCACCAGCAGATTTACACCTTGCTGCCCTCAACCCACACCTATAAAACGAAACGGTATGCCTCGACACCCAAGTGACCAAGCTACGTCAGTTTATTGGATTCCATATGTCCATTATGTTGCCGGTACATTTCAAGCTTGTCCGAAGGGGCTGCATACGGACGGGCCTTAATCGACACAGGCAGGACTATGCGACCGAGACTCACTTCTCGCCGCTTCCTATCCATTCCATGCCCGGTCTCCATTTCATTACATTCTGTCGTTTTGTATCTAACCAATCCTGTGTGATATGTCCTACATCTCTCGCGAGTAGATTCCAACTACTCGACTTCTACCGGATTTCCTATGCATTAGCAAGGTAGTTACTACAGGTCAAATCGTAACTAGTCCCAACCAACTCCTGGGATTTTTTGTCATGCAAGTGGAGTATCAAACACCTTATACGTAATGCACAATATCAACTGGGACGTAAGTGAATAAAACTGGAAAAACATTAAAAAGCTCTTAAATGCAAATCGGGGCTTGCCTTGTTGCAGGTAAGAGTCTGAGTTAATATTTGGAAGGTGCTCTTCCAAGACTTCTGGCTCTTCCTCGACTTCGGTCACTATACGATATGCATATAATATGTATATAAATGACTTTGAAAAATAATCATTATCGAGACAAAAATTTAATCCATGGTGATCATTAGATGATAGGGACTTTAATTGGCTTTGGAACTTCTATGGTAGATGCTAGGGAATATGATCAAGGCTCTTGCAAAGAACAGGAGATGATCAAAGTATAGTGTTGTCCCTAAAATTATGGCAAGTATTAAAATTCCAAGAATTTTAAAGAAGAAACTGTAGCTTTAACATAGCTTCCAGTTGATAATCATGATAGAGGAAGTTGTTCTGGTTCTAGCAAAATTTGTTTCATAATTTTCTAATCTTAGGTGAAGGAGTTATTGAAATTCTAAGTGAGCAATAATTTCTGGAATTATTTCTATTTGAATTTTCAGCTTTTAAATAAATAGTCAGTTTGCAACTGATTTAGGACTATGATATTAGGTCAATTAAATCCAAGATTTTTACAGGAACTAGTGTATGACTAAGGGAAGACTCAGCCCAAATTTGGGGCATAACAAAGCAACTGAACATCTGTAAAAATTCCATAACTGAAAAAGGAAATTGAACTATACAGAGGGATAAACAGGTGCAATGGCTCCCAAACTTTTCCTGATAGTCAATAATAGGACACTAAATTTTATGTGAATTTTGGGGATTTTCCCAGTGCTAACTTTTCTGGAAAATTTGTATTTGCATTTGGAAAGATTAATTCCTACAGAGTTTAACTGTGAGTTTCACAGAACCTAATTGGTTCTGACAGAAACTAGAGCTCAAGGGCTTTCCAACAAAATTTGTTTGACTATTTTTGGAGCATCCTACAGAAAGTTATGGATTTTCTAATTTGGAGCCAAATCTGGAATAAATTCCTAATTTGAATTAACTCGTGGGCCCCACTGTTTTAAAATGGGCCAATGGCATTTAAACCACACGGGGGTCCACAGATATACACCGCGTAGCCACGACAGATCCCTTGGCCACAACCGATCCGACGGGGTTGATAGACGCTGACACGCGGGACCTGCGGCGGCGCTCTCCGGCGAGCCTTGCCGATTTTTAGTTCCCGGCCACCGCAGCTCCTACCTTTGGGCACCCAACCATAAAATCACACGCTGAGCACGATGGTGGGGTCGGGGAGGTCTGTCGACGGTCGGAAACCATGGTGCATCGGCGGCGGCGGCCGCTAGGGCTCCGGCTATGTCGGAAATGCCGCTCTGTGGCTAAAACCCTTGTAGAAAGGCTGGGGAAGTATCCTGGAACCACGAGGAACGTGTTGGGCCGGTGATATCGCCGTGTAACGGTCGGCAAAGCAGTCGTTGACGGCAACAGAGGCACTTTTTAACGGCAGAGGGGATAACTCGCGATTCATGAGCTACGGTCGATCATTTCCGGTGATTCCAATTCAAGAGGGTGTGCAAGAAAGCGTAGAAACTATTTGCTAGCAATTGGGAGGAGTGATTAAGCGTGGAACTCTAATTGCATGAAATACCGAGTGCGTTCATAAGCTTCGGCCAAGAGTAAAACCTAGCTAACTTGCTTGATACTTGCGTAGACAAGGAACGCCTTTCACCGTTGCGTAGAGCGTGTCCCGGCGAACCAATTTGCTATGAGAGCCGAAGCACGAAACGGCATGCAGCGGCCTGGCAACATGGAGCAGGGACGGCGCACGGTGAACACGACGGCGACCCTCGGTATAGCCTCAAAATCATCGGCCAAACCATCAACTATGCAACGAAAAGATCGATTCGGTGGACAGAGGAGGAAGAGAGGAACAACCTAGCTGTTGGAGTCCTGGCGCGAGAGGTCTCTGGTTGGCCAGCAACGGGAGCGTGGCGCTGGCGGTCGGAAGCTCGCGCGCGGGATGAAAACGGTGCACACCGTCGGCTCAGCGAGGTGGGAGGTGATAAGGGAGAGTCTAGTACGCTATTTATAGGGCTCAACGGCGGTGGCGGCCTTGCGTCGCGCTTTGCATGCACGCCGTCGCGGTGGCGGGCGCAGCGCGCGCTGAAATGCGGCTGCACGTGGGCTGCTGACTGGTGGGTCCCGCCAGTCAGCCCCACAGCCACTGCACCTTTAGTAATTCACTTAAAAATAGTAAATGAACTCCAAAAATCATGAAACTTCAGGGCTAAGTCAAGAAAATTGTGATGAACACAATGGTGGGTTTAGATATTCATGTTCAAATCTATTTTTACCAGAATTTGAATTTGAATTTAAACTTGATTCAAACTCGTTGAGCATCTCAAATAAAATAACAAATGAGTTCCTAAAATCTTGAAATTTTGCAGGCAAGCTATTGAGGACATTAGAATGCAAAGGAAAAATTTAGAGCCTCAAATTTGAAGGTTTTTGGCAGGGCCCATTTAGTACTGTACTTTGAATTGCCCTGATAAACTCCACCCAAATAATTGTAATGTTTGAAAAGGGGTGAATTTAATCATTCTAGAATTAATGGTGTAGTCCAATACTCACGTTAATAAAACTTAGCCATGAGTGCAAGAAGGGTTCGGATGACATTAAGTTCATGTGTACCACTATATTGGATTTTTAATATAGTTGAACACCAAACTTATAACTGAATTCACATGTCACAAAAGTGGGGTTTTACAGGTAAGCGACGACGATGGCGTGCGGCGGAGAAGAAACAGCAAGAGGTGGAACACCGATCGGGGAAGGGGAAATACCGGAGCGGCGGCCGGCCTTTTATAGCGCCGCGGCAAAAAAGCAAGCAGCTCGCTGGAGCTTGCATGCGCGCGCGCTGTCGATCGGGCGAGCGCCGGTGCAGAGATGGCAGGCGGCCGAGCTGATCTGTTCAGCAGAGGCTGACCTGTGGGGCCCACAGGTCAGTCAGACCCCAACAGTAAAGTTAAAATTTCATTTAAAAATAGAAAATCAACTCCAAAAATCATGAAATTTTGTGCAGATGGTAAATGAATTATTTTGAACACAATGGTGAACTCAAATCTTATGTTCAAAGAAGTTTGAAAAGAATTTAAAATTCAGATTTGAATTTGATTCAAATTTGCTAAGCGCCTTAAATAAAATAGCAAATGAGTTCCTAAAATCTTGAAATTTTGCAGGCAAGATATTGAGAATATTAGAAGGTCAAGGAAAAATTTAGAGCCTCTAATTTGAATATTTTTGGCAGGGCCAATTAGTACTGCACTTTAAATTGTCTTAATAAACTTCATCTAAATAATGCTAAAATTTGAAGAGGGGTGAATAGAATCATTCTAGAATTAGTGGTGAAGTCCAATACTCATGTTAATAAAATTTAACCATGAGTGCAAGAAAGGTTTGGATGGTATTAAGTTCATGTGTACCACTATATTGGATATTTAATATAGTTGATCACAAAACTCATATCTGAATTCACATGCCATAAAAGTGGGGTTTTACAGCTATGCTTAATTGTTTAGTGGACAGGTCGGTAGAAGTCAAGTAGTTGGAATCTACTCGCGAGAGTGGTCTCATTTTATTGACCTCAAGTCAAGTAGTTGAATTCTACTTGCGAAAGAAGTCGAGTGAGGCAAACCTACTCGTGCGATATCATCGCAATCATCGCTCTTAAAAGTGAGATGATGACGGGGATTTTTGTATAATGGGACGCACAAGGTTGATCTTGACCCGAAGGGTGGTAAAATGCTTGTGACCAAATCGTGATCGTGTTGGTAATGGCGAGGCAGATGTGGAGGTTGGGTTGTAGGCCCATCTGTGTTGGTTATGGACCGTGCCGTCTGCGGCCTTGCTTGGCAAGTTTGAGCTGTCACATATGCATATTGGTATATGGGACCAAGGAAACTGATGTAACTCATAGACCATGGTGTGGAAACTTTTTCACTGCCTTTGAATGGAGATGCGAAGGCATAAAGGTGTAAATCTTATCGTGGGCAACTTTGATGTGTCCGTGTAGGGGACCTTTTGCTCGGGATAGAGAGTTGATTCCATATTAAGGCCTCTTGTGAAAAGTGGTTCCGTGTGACATAGAGAGAAGCGCAATAACGTGGCTTCATTGCAGGTGTACATGTCGTGCATTCTGTGTTGTTATTGTTTCGAATCACTGTTGCTCGCGGTTATGGACTGAGTATACTTGTTCACTAAGTCGTGATGTAGTAATAAAGAGTAGTTGGATTATTATGAATCTGCTGCAATGATTATAATAATTGTACTGCAACTTGTGTGGCTTAGCAGTAGCACTATTAAATGTACAATTCCCAAAGATTTAGCTTGTATGCTGCTTATGCAACTTTGGGCATCAAAGACTAAGCGTTTCTTGTTTGATTGTGGAAGCGTTTCTTGTTTGATTGTGATGTGCCATGCACATGGAGTGCAGATCGGCAACTTAAACTGAAAATAATGATTTACTCTCAGGTAAGTCTCTTATGCAATTCAACTTTCACATGTTTGGAGTTCCTGCATGTAGAGTTTCATGTTTATGTGAGACGGTTAAGTCTTGATGAGCCATCGTTCTCACTGTTGCTATATATGTAGTTTTGCAGGTAATAGTTTAAATGCTTCTATTGTGGTTGCTCGTGAGACCTCAAACCTTCCAAGGTGTATGGCCCACGACAGTGAATGTAGCCTAGAGCGGGGTGAATAGGCTTTTTGAACATTTGTCGGGCCCTGAAACACTTAATAGATGAATCAAATACGGGGAGGCTGGACAAGTCCTGTTTGGTGCGGACTAGTCCGTTGTGCACGGAATAAAAGATCAAGTAAATTGACAATTATACTTGTAGCACGCTACGCAGCGGAAATCAGATTACGAGTAAAGTGTATTGAGCCAATGAACCAATATATTGCAATGATCAAGTATGATACAATGTTTCAATATTAGTTTTACAATACAAAGCGAAAAAGAAATTATGATGAAAAGTAAACATGAATACGCAAGGCAAAGTTTTATCCCGAGGTTCAATTCCACAGAGGAATTTACATCCCTGTTGAGGAGTCCACGAAGGACCGGGTCTTCACTAACCCTTCCCTCGTTGAATCGCCATGGAGGCCGATTCTCTTCCACTAACCACAAAGGGGAAATAACTTATTCGAGGGGCTTTCTCACAAGTTGAGGGCTCCCCAAGGATTACGGCGATGAACACCACCAAATACACTTGAAAGATATACAATAAAACAATTATAGTGTGCGAGAGATCAAACCAAAGAGCATAAGATCGTGTGAAATAATTCTCTCCTATGTCCAATCTCTAATCCTCAAAGATTTGATCCTTTTAGGTTTAGAATGAGTGGAGAGATGTATTTTTGGGCTCTTGGGAGGTGTGGCGGCACACGGAGTCGAGAGTGTTACTTGTGTGGCCGTATTCGTGTATTTATACTAAAAGATCAAGTAAATTGACAATTCCGCTTCCAGCACAAAATGCAGCGGAAATCAGATTACGAGTAAAGTGTATTGAGCCAATGAATCAATATATTGCAATGATCAAGTATGATACAATGTTTCAATATGAATTTTACAATACTAAGCAAAACCTAAATTATGATGAAAAGTAAACAACAATACGCAAGACAAAGTTTTATTCTGAGGTTCAATTCCACAGAGGAATTTACATCCCTGTTGTGGAGTCCACAGAGGACCGGGTCTTCACTAACCCTTCCCTCGTTGAATAGCCACGGATGCCGATTCACTTCCACTAACCACAAAGGGGCAAATAACTCGTTCAAGGGGCCTTCTCACAAGTTGAGGGCTCCCCATGAATTACAGCGATGAACATCACCAAACACACTCAAAAGATATATAATAAAACAATTAGAGTGTGCGAGAGATCAAACCTAGGACCTCAAGAACGTGTGGATGATTCTCTCCTTTGTCCAATCTCTAATCCTCGAAGATTTGATCCTTTTAGATTTAGAATGAGTGGAGAGATGTATTTTTGGGCTCTTGGGAGGTGTGACCGTGCAGGCAGTCGAGAGTATTAGTTGTGTGGCTGTACACCTCTAATTATACTAGGGTTTCCAAAAGTTACCGTTGGGGTTTGCAATGCCTGGACTAGTCAGCGGTGGACACCGGACTAGCCTGGTGTGCATGTGTGCGAGAATCCCTAAGTGTTGATGGATACTGGACTAGTCTGTTAAGGTGCGCACTAGTCCGATCTGGACACAGAAACTTTTGGACTAGTCCGATTGATATCGCACTAGTCCGTTGTGGTGAACACCGTGTAGGACTAAGGACAAGTCCGCACTTGGAGGGACTTTCCCGATTTTAGTCAGAGAGTTTTTGGACTAGTCTGGTGAATATTGGACTTGTCAGGTGTAGTGAAAAATTGTAGGACTAAGGACAAGTCCGAACCTGGAGGACTTGTCTGATTTTAGTCAGATAAGGTGCTATGTAAATGTGGAGTGCTACGGAGAAGTCCGCACTGTGGAGACTTGTCTGTTTTTAGTCAGAGAGATATCAGACTAGTACGGTGTAGATCGGACTAGTCCGCACATGTTGATTTCTGTGCAGTGAGTGTAATATATTTCACTTGAGCTCTTGTGGTGTGTTTCTCCCACACGCTCCTTAGAAAATAAGTATTCTTTTTATGTCTTGATATCCTTTTCTTTTAGATCCTCATTCTCCTTTCTTTTTGAGATTTCCTTATAATTTCTTTAAAACCATCACTCATCTCAACAATTTTGTTAGATCTCATTTGTTTGTCATTAATCAATCAAAACCCACAAGAGATGACTAGATGCACTTTCAATCTCCCCCTTTTTGGTGATTGATGACCACCAACTGAGATTACACAAATAAGATTAAAAATTCAGATTTTCATAAAGTGTGCACATATGAATTTTGAAAATAATAGTAAAAGTTGAATTAACATTCATATGTGTACTCTTTATGGTGGGGTGTGAAACTATGTGTATGTGAGCAATAATCCTGATGTGAATAAGATAAAAACATAATCCTAACAACATCTAGATTTTCAAGCATGCATCCAAAGGCATAACCATAACATCATAATACATATCCAAAGGAATAATGAGAACATATATAATATAATTCTTACAAAACCTATGACCTAGGACTCCACCTCAATCTCTCCCCCTTTGGCATCAAGGCACCAAAAATAAGGAGAAGGGGGATCTACTCTTCGTTGCCGGCTCACTCCGCGCTATCGGTCCTTTCATCATATTCGTCGTAAGCCTGAGGGGGAGGAGGAGAGGAACCACTTGTTGTACCTCTAAGGCCAAAGTAGGCAAGATCGAAAGGAGAGAGAGGTGGAAGCTCCGAAAAGTTAGAGTCAGAGGCTTCCGAAATGACTGGGATCCAATAAGCTTTTGGCATATTGTTTTGACATTGTCCTTCATGTATTTCATTTCCTCTTTTCTTGCCTTGTTTATCTTATGATGCTTCACCTCAGCTTTGCGACAAGAGCCAAAGATAGCAGCCAAATACTTCATGATCCCACTAGCGGACCCTTTTTGAGATGGAGGGGCCCTAGTGCCAGAGCAAGGCCTTGTATCGTCTTGAGCTCTCTACGGGTGTTCCTCACTTGAAGCAGGTTAGGGAGCATTTGAGAGAGAGGCTTGATGAGGCTTCTGAGGCCATAGAGCAGTATGCTCCACATCCATCATAAACTCAATTCTTGTGACCTTTTCAATCATGAACATCATGTATGGTGCATAGCCACAGGAGCGGTTTGGTGTGCATGAGATGTTCACCATGTCATTGTAGATGTAGTTGTATACATCAAATCTTCTCTTATTGCTAATCACCTTCATCAAGGTTCTCCGGTAACCTTGGACATTGCCTACATCCCCATCCTTAGGAGAAATTGTTTTCCGAAGCACTCTGTTTAGGACAATGAACAATGGATTCATGTTCCTGGTTGATGGGGGATTGTAGCGGTGGCGAGTGTCATAGAGAAAGTCCATCTTGTCCTTCTCCGAAGTATTGTCATTGTGGGTGACTATCTCATGGTCCCTGCTATCCTCAAGATGTAGCAGCCTCACAAAGTTAGTGTAGGTGATGGAGTAAATAGAGCCATGAGTCATCAAAGTTACTCTTTCTTCACCTTCTTGGGAAAAGTAGCATGTAGAGTAAAATTGGGCTATCACTTCATCATTCTAGTTTCATCTAAAGGATAGCATATCCTCTAGCCCATGCCTCTCTATTGCAGCCACCATCTCATCAAATGCACCACATGGCTTCCTCTCGATGTAGCCCCAATCTATCAATTGGCTGCGCACCACTGGTGTCCTCATTTGGAAGTAGACGCTATTGTAGTAATATGTGTGAAAGTCACTCCAAAATCTCAAATCAGCGGCCACCTTCCCACTATTGTAGGCATCCATCTTCCTGTATTTCCATGCCGCATCGCTACCTTTTCCATTAAATTTTTCCTTTGAAGAGCTTTTGTTCCTTTGTCTTGGAGCTGCCATTTTGAGGGGGCCAATCGGGCCAGACGCAATTCCTTTGCCTTGTCCCTTAGCTTGGCGAGGAGCCGCCGAGCTAGGACTAACCATATCTTTCGCTTTTGAAGCTGGTTTCCTGGCTGGAACCTTTCGCCACACCCAAGGTGGAGTGGGCGAAGATTCAGCGGCACAGTCTTGCCGTTTCTTGGTTTGGCCGGTCGAAGCATGAGGCAACGCCTCTTGATCCAATTCGGCTTAGAAGTCGGAGAGATGCTCATCCGAGTTCGACATTGTCCTTACAAAGTGATGATATAAGACATGGATAATAATTGGTTGCAAGGCAAAGCATCGAGTTTAAGTATGTTAGGCTTTAATTCAGCAAACACCGGACTTGTCCATTGCATAGGCGCTGACTAGTCCGGAGTACCGGACTTGTCCGCACCGATAATGGACTAGTCCGTTATGCAGCTGTTCAAACCCTAGACAACGAAGTAATGGGATTCCTCAATGCACAAGTGGAGTATTGTAGTTGTAATACAAACAGGTAGGCATGTATTGAAAGGAGGAGCTAAGCTATTCGAGCAATATCAAGGAAAATTCAAGAATTAGGGTTTGGTGAGAAAAATTATCAAATCCTTCAATTCAAGGGGCTTGAGGAGTTTTGAGAGCAGATTAGTTCGGGGTCTTCGATCTCCTTGCAATGTAGATCGATTCCAGCGGAGATTTGAGGAGATATGATGGAGGATTTGAAAAATCGGCTTGGGAGCACTTGTACGAGGAGAGAGAACATAAGGGGAGTTGTACGGAGGAAGAAGATAGGTCTGCACAGCCTAAGAGTATGAGGACTCAATATACTGGACTAATCCGTGGTCGGACCAGGCTAGTCCAGACTAGCGAACACAGTGTGGACTAGTCTGCAATGTGCGGACTAGTCCAGGGAGATCACGGTTTAGTCCGTGGTCCCCTGAATAGAAAAGTACAAAGCTCTTCGTATATATATCCGAAGATTCCTAATAAGGAATAGGGGGCAAAGAAACACAAATATTCTTGATGAATATGATTAGTAAACATAGAACAATCAAACTATGATCATAATTCACCAAGATCAAGTAATTAAAATAGTTTTTTGGAGAAAAATAGAGAGAGATAATTTTTCAACACAATCAACATGATTTTGAAGATGGCATACAGGTATGCAATTTTTCCAGCCACGTTCCAAGCATCAAGGATATTTAGTTCACTTCGGAGCTCACATAAGCGTTTTTCATCAAGTGGCTTGGTAAAGATATCAGCTAGTTGTTTTTTAGTGTTGAAATGGGAAATGGCTATGTCTCCTTTCATTGAGTGATCTCTCAAAAGTGATGTCGGATGTCTATGTGTTTGGATCTAGAGTGCTCAACGGTGTTATGGACAATTTTAATGGCACTCCCATTATCGCAAAGGAGAGGAATACGGCTCATATTGTAACTGTAATCCCTTAGAGTTTGTCGCATCCAAATGAGTTGTGCACAACAAATCCCGGCTGCAACATACTCCGCTTCGGTCGTGGATAAAGGCAATGGAATTTTGTTTCTTGGAGGACCATGAAACTAGGGATCTACCCAGGAATTGGCAAGTACCGGAGGTACTTTTTCTATCTACCTTGCATCCAAAATAATTTGCATTTGAGTATCCAATGAGATTGAATTTTGAACCTTTGGGATACAAAAGGAAGAGGTTAGGTGTATGAACTAAATATCTAAGGATCCTTTTAACGGCTGTCAAATGACATTCCTTAGGATTGGCTTGAAACCATGCACACAGACATACACTCAACATAATATTTGGCCTAGAAGCACATAAATATAGTAAAGAGCCAAACATGGAACGATATACCTTTTGATCCATGTTTGGTCCGTCTTCATTGAGATCCAAGTGTCCATTTGTCACCATGGGAGTCTTTATGGACTTCGCTTTGTCCGTTCCAAACTTCTTGAGAATGTCTTCAGTGTACTTTATTTGGCTTATGAACGTCCCTTCCTTTTGTTGCTTCACTTGAAATCCCAAAAAGTATCTCAACTCTCCCATCATTGACATCTTGAATCTATCTGTCATGATCTTACTAAATTCTTGACAAAAAGATTTGTTAGTTGAACCAAATATGATGTCATCTACATTGATTTGGCAAACAAAGAGGTCATCATCAATACGTTTGGTAAATAAGGTGTAATCAGCTTTACCAATTTTGAAGCCATTCTCAACCAAAAAATCTCTAAGGCACTCATACAAAGCTCTAGGAGCTTGTTTGAGGCCATAGAGAGCCTTACGTAGTTTGTGCACATGGTCGGGGTACTCTTGATCATCAAAACCGGGCGGTTGCTCCACATACACCTCGTCCTTGATCGGTCCGTTGAGGAAGGCACATTTCACGTCCATTTGATAAAGCTTGAAACCATGGTGAGTAGCATATGCAAGTAATATACGAATCGATTCAAGCATAGCTATGGTAGCAAAAGTCTCGTCGAAATCAAAACCATTGACTTGTGAATACCCTTTGGCCACAAGTCATGCCTTGTTCCCTTTTACCACTCCATGTTCATCTTGCTTGTTAGGAAGACCCATTTAGTGTCGACGACTTTGGACTTGGATCTTTCAACAAGCTCCCACACTTCATTTCTTTTGAAGTTTTTCAATTCTTCTTGCATCGCCATCACCCAATTTCGATATTTTAATGCATCTTCAACCATGTATGGTTCTAAAGAGGATACAAAAGAATAGTGTTAACAAAAATTAGCTATGCGAGATCGAGTTATTACTCCCTTTTGGATGTCACCGATAATTTTGTCGACGGGGTGATCTCTTTGGATGCTTTGGTGTACTCTTGGGTGTGGCACTTGTTGTCTTGAATCTTCATGACTATCATCTTCTTCTCCCCCTAGATAGTTGCCCTCATGGATGTTTGATCACCTTGATCTTCTTGAGGTTGATCTTGTGTGGAAGCCCCCCCCCCCCCCCTTGATCATTTTCCTTTACTTGCAGTTCATCTTCTTCATTCCCATTTGGAGGTGGTGCTTGTGGTCAAATATCGTCCAGTGCCATTCTTCTCAATGCTTGACATGGAGCTTCTTCTTGATCTAGCACACATAATCAACTTGATCTTCTTGAGAGCCTTTAGTTTCATTGAACACTACGTCATGTGCCACTTCAACAAGTCTGGAGGCCTTGTTGAAGACACGATAGGCGTAGGAGCTCAAATCATAGCCAAGTAAGAAAACTTCATTGGACTTTGAAGCGAACTTCGAAGCCCTAGGCTTCTGGTTTAAAATATAACATTTTGAACCAAAGACTCGAAAATATGAAATATTTGGTTTGTTACCCATCAGTAGTTCATATGAAGTTTTCTTGAGCAACCAATGAAGATATAGTCGGTTTATGGCGTGACAAGCGATGATACCCGCTTTAGCCCAAAACCTGTCTGAAGTCTTGTATTCATCGAGCATTAACCTCGCCATCTCAATTAGTGTTCAGTTCTTCCTTTCAGCTACTCCGTTTTTTTTGAGGAGACTATGGTGCTAAAAATTCATATTTATTCCTTCCTCATCTAGATACTCCTCAACTTGAGTATTCTTGAATTCCGTCCCATTGTCACTTCGTATGTTCTTGATCTTCAGTGAGAATTCGTTTTGGGCACGCTTGATGAACTTCTTGAGGGTTCCATGAGTTTTTGTCGTATCATGCAAAAAGAAAACCCACGTGAAGTGTGAAAAAATCATCGACAATGACTAAAGCATACTTATTACCGCTGATGCTTATGTAAGCAATCGGACCAAATAGATCCATGTGGAGGAGCTCAAGAGGCCTTGTTCTAGTCACGACTTTCTTCGCGGGACGGGGTGCTCCTACTTGCTTCCCGGCTTGGCACGCTCTACAAGGCCTATCTTTCTCAAAAATAAAATCTTTTAAACCTTGGATGTGATCGCCTTTAAGGAGTTTTTGAAGATTCCTCATACCAATATGTGCTAGCCGTCTATGCCACAGCCAACCCATGTTGGTCCTTGCAATCAAGCAAGTGTCAAGATCGGCTTTATCTTTGTTGAAGTCAACTATATAAAGTATTCCCTTTAACACACCCTTGAATGCAACCGAGTTATCACTCCTTCTAGAAACGGTCGTACCCTCATTAGTGAATAAACAATTATAACCTTTGTCACATAATTGGGATATGGACAGAAAGTTATAATCCAAGGAGTCAACATGTAAAATATGAGAAAGAGTATGTTGTGATGAAATTACAATTTAACCGGTACCAAGCACCCTTCCTTGACTATTATCACCAAAATAAATGCCTTCGCTTGGGTCTTCATTTTCTTCATAATCCATGAATATTCTTCTTTCTCTGGTCATGTGATTGGTGCATCCACTATCTAGCACCCATTTTGCTCCACCGGATGAATAAGCCTGCAAAAAACAAGCTATGTCTTGGTCTTAGGTACCCAAGCTTGCTTGGGTTCATCGAAATTAGTCACAAGTGATTTGGGCACCCACACACGAGACTTGGTGTTCTCATGGCGTGGCCCAACATATTTAGTGTAAACTATTCCATAAGCAGTTCTCGTAAGTACATATGAAGCATCAAAGGTTCTGAATAAAATATGTTGCTTATATGAGTTTACAATGTTCATTTTATCAAAGTTAGTATGTTTTACAACTTGAGAAGGAAAGAGTTCCTTTGATAAGAGCAATGTGATATTTGTTATTCTTGAGGCTTCTTGAATTTTGCTTTTCACCATAAGAATACCCAATGCCATATTTAACATTTAGAGGTATTGTGACCATGTATGCACTACATTCATACTTGACTTTCTCCTTGTCAAATATGCCACTTTGGGTGGGGTGCTTTCCTTTTGTCAATTTGGAATTTTCATCCATGTTAATATCTTTTTTAGCACATAAGCAAGTAAAAACAGTTTCAGACTTGATGTGTTGAGAAGGTGTGCTTGAAAAGGATGAAGACCCACTTTGCTTGAGTGACTCAACCTGTGTTTCAAGGATCTTGTCAACTTTGGTTAAGTTAGCAAGTTCTTCATTGATGCACACATTTGAGTCTTTTAACTTCAAACAAGCTTCCTTTCTTGAAGCTAACTCAAGTTCTAGTGATTCACTTCGCTCCTTTTCAAGTTCAAGGAGCTTTTCAATCTTAAGATATTTCTCGTTCTGGAGAATGATCATATCTTCTTGTCGATTCACTAGCTCCTCCTTATCAACAATCTTATCCATTATAAAAATCATTTTAGAAGCTGTTTTTCTATCTAAACCAATGAGCATGTTTTCTTCATCATTATAAACATCAATATCACTATCAAAATAAAGCGAGGGGGAAGGTTTAGTTGTGACCTTCATTTTTCCTTCCTTGGCCATTAGACACGTGTGGTCGGTGTCCTTCCATGCGCCCATGGTTGGAACGAGGGTGGATTTCTTAGTAGGCTTCTTGATGGCTATCATGGACATCTCCTCTTCTTCTTCGGATGAGGACTCATCATTGGAGTGCCACTCCTTCCCTAGATGCGCTTGGCCATATTGCCTCTTCTTCTTGAATATTTTCTTTGGTTGAGGCTTGTTGTCTTTACTCTTCCTCTTATTTTCTTCATGTGGACAATCTACTATGAAGTGGTCATATTCTACGCAATTATAGCATGCCTATTTCATATTGGGTCTTTGTTTGTCCCTGTGTCTTCCTTCGGTTGAGCTATTACCTTTTCTTCTTCTCATCGTCTTCTTGAACTTTTTCATGAATAAGATCATGTCTTCATCATTGATGACACTGCTATCATCATCACTATCATCCTCTTCAATAGCTTCCCAAGCTTCTTTTGATGCGGGTTTACAAGTTGACTTCAAAGCAACTCCTTTCTTCTTTGTCGAGGTAAGGTCATAAAGTTCCTTGACATGCTTGGCTTGCTTCTCCATCATTTCAAAGTTTATAATCTTGCCAAGAAGTTCGTCAGGGGTCATATTCAGATACCCAGGGCTTTCTCTAATCATAGAGCAAAGAGTCACGTTGCAAGGTATGAATGCTCTAAGAATCAACTTCACAACCTCATGATCATTCCACTTGTTGCTGCCATAAGCTCGGACTTTGTTGATATGATTCTTGAGTCTATTGTACATGTCTTGAGGAGATTCACCATCTTCTATAGCGAATATTCCCAATTAAGCTTCGATCATATCTATCTTTTCTTCGCGTACATGACGGTCACCTTCATGTGTGGTTTGTAGAGTGTCCCATACCTCTTTGGTAATTTAGAGTCCATCCACCTTGGTGATCTCGTCTCGACTCAACGAAGAAGTGATCACAGCTGTAGCTTGAGCATTCCAATGAATTGCTCGTTCTTAACTTGGTGTCAACTCTTCATCATTGTCTGGAATGTCTATCCCTCTACAAACTATATGCCACAAACTTGGTTTAAGAGATATAAGGTGCAGTTTCATATTTTGTATTCACATTGAATAGTCATTTCCATCAAAGTACGATGCTTTGCCTAAAGGAGTTGATAGGTAATGACTATTATAAGAATTTAAGCGTTCATGGTCAAAAGGATATTGGGAGTAGTTGGTGTGACTACTCCCCTTCATCTTCTTATCTTGAGTCTTCTTCTTTCCTTTTGGAGATAGTGCCTTGTTCTGGAGAAGACCCTTGAGTTGAAGCATTTCCTCATCATCGTCCTCATTTAACAGATGGTGCCTTGTTCTGGAGAAGAGCCTTGATTTTTGAAGCATTTCTTCATCATCATCTTCTGGAGAAGAGGATGATGGTGAATAGGATTTTTGAACTTTTGTCGGGCAATGAAACATTTAACAGATGAATCAAATACGGGGAGGCCAGACTAGTCTTGTCTGTTGTGGACTAGTCCGGTGTGCGCGGACTAAAAGATCAAGTAAATTGACAATTCTGCTTCCAGCACACAATGCAGCGGAAATCAGATTACGAGTAAAGTATATTGAGCCAATGAATCAATATATTGCAATGATCAAGTATGATACAATGTTTCGATATGAATTTTACAATACTAAGCAAAACCTAAATTATGATGAAAAGTAAACAAGAATACGCAAGACAAAGTTTTATTCTGAGGTTCAATTCCACAGAGGAATTTACATCCCTATTGTGGAGTCCACGGAGGATCGGGTCTTCACTAACCCTTCTATCGTTGAATCGCCACAGAGGTTGATTCTCTTCCACTAACCACAATGGGGCAAATAACTTGTTCAAGGGTCCTTCTCACAAGTTGAGGGCTCCCCAAGAATTACAGCGATGAACATCACAAAACACACTCAAAATATATACAATAAAAAAATTAGAGTGTGCGAGAGATCAAACCCAGGACCTCAAGAACGTGTGGATCAATTTTCTCCTTTGTCCAATCTCTAGTCCTCGAAGATTTGATCCTTTTAGGTTAAGAATGAGTGGATAGATGTATTTTTGGGCTCTTGGGAGGTGTGACCGTGTAGGGAGTCGAGAGTGTTAGTTGTGTGGCCGTACACCTCTATTTATACTAGGGTTTCCAAAAGTTACCGTTGGGGTTTGCGATGCCTGGACTAGTCAGTGGTGGACACCGGACTAGCCCGGTGTGCATGTGTGCGAGAAACCATAAATGTTGATGGATACGGACTAGTCCGTTAAGGTGCGGACTAGTTCGATTTGGAAACAAAATTTTTTTGGACTAGTCCAGTTGATATCGGACTAGTTCGGTGTTGTGAACACTGTGTAGGACTAAGGTCGAGTCCACACTTGGAGGGACATGTCCGATTTTAGTCAGAGTGTTTTTGGGCTAGTCCGGTCAATGTCGGACTTGTCAGGTGTAGTGCAAAATTGTAGGGCTAAGGACAAGTCCAGACTTGGAGGACTTGTCCAATTTTAGTCAGAGGATTATTGGACTAGTCTGGTAGATATCGGACTAGTCTGGTTCTGTGTAAATGTGGAGTGTTGCGGACAAGTCTGCACTGTGGATACTTGTCCATTTTTCGTCAGAGAGATATCAGACTAGTCCTGTGTATATCGGACTAGTCCGCACATGTTGATTTATGTGCAGTTACTGTAATCTATTTCACATTAGCTCTTCTAGTGTGTTTCTCCCACACACTCCTTACAAAATAAGTATTCTTTTCATGTCTTGAGCTCCTTTTCTTTTAGATCCTCATTCTCCTTTATTTTTGAGATTTTCTTCTAAATTCTTTAAAACCTGCACTCATCTCAACAATTTTGTTAGAATCTCATTTATTTGTCATTAATCAATCAAAACCCACAAGGGATGCCTAGATGCACTTTTAGAAAGACTTTACCGCTGCTTTATCTTCTTTGTGGTGCTAGTGAGAAGCGTCCACGGCTATGGACGTCTTCTCTCATGCTTAGATAGGTTGAAAGTTCGAGTATATTCTTTCTGCTGCGTATGTACTCTTTATGTACATTATGTTGTCATCTCAAATATCTTGTGAAATGACAATTTTTTATGTTTCACGTAATCTTTTCGTGTGTGTTGTTGGGTGTCACATTGCACGGCACCACCCGATGTGATTCTTGGAATGTTGGGACCCCGATCCTCACATGTTGTGGGTTTAAATATCGGGGACAATTTTTTGTCAAAGGAAAAGAAGTTTAGGAATTATCAACCTCATAAATCATAAAGAAGCCTTACTTACAAAGCATTTAGATAAATTTTAGGATACTCAAGAGACGCCTTGGATCAACCTCATCTGATCCACATATTACATTAATGGAGTTGTCCCACATGTAGTTGGTAAAAGAGGTTAATTGTGGTGGTGATTTTATAGCTAATAACAAGATACGTGGGAATTGCAACCTGTAAAATGAGAGATGGAAGTACATTTATGTTTCGGAAAGATACGTGGAATGATCACCACATCAAAACTGAATTCTGAAATCTATATTGCTTTGTCAACTAGAAAACAAAATTCAGTGAAAAAGTTCATGAATGAAACAACGTTGAATGAATTATGCCAATTGCCATTATCAGTGCAGGCTTACAAAGGGCTCCAAAGTTTAAAAGACATCTTATTTAATCTGCAAGTGCAAAATAAGTATAGGTGGATTTATCAACGGTGACCCGCAAAACACAATTGACCCGAAAAACAGTTGAGCAGGTGTGTACTTCAAAGTGCAACAGAAAGTTGGAATCTTCCATTAGCTATTTTTTATTGGCAGACTTGATACTAGAAAAATGTTCAAATGAAAATCTTATTCAAGATAATAATTATATTTGTGTTCTGTGTACGAAGCGCGGAGAGGAACCCCTATACATCTTTTCTTGAATTGTTCTTTCAGTTCTCAGTCTAGAGTGGGATTGGGATTCACTGGAACATGCAAATCCATTTATTGAGATGACTTGGCTGGCAAGAGAAAATTTTGCATGTAATTTGTTCATGGAAACACTTAAAATTGCATGATTGTCCATTTTGCTTCAAAGAAATAATAATATATTTAGAAATCTGACTCCAAATATAAAGAATTGTGTGCATGTTTTTAGAATGAAGGTAGACTCCAAGCTTGTAGATTTAAGGATTCAGATAGAGTAATATGTGGAGGGTGTATTGATAAACATGCTTAGAATTCCAGATTACTCAATTTCCTTGTATATTTTATTGTATATTTTTTTAATAATTTTAGCAATAGGGACTTCCTGCTGTTTTCCTTTAAAAATGAGATGCTGAACTCGAGAGTTTTTTCTCTGTCATAAATTTGTATTGTCTCGATGTAACTATCAAGAAAATAAAATTTCTTCATTAGAAATAAATACTTGTGTTTCCAGATATACTAAGTAGTTAATTTGGTCAATGAGTTTAACTTCCTTGCACAAGCATTCTGATAAGCAAATCTCTGCGGTTAGGGAGCTAAGAAACATGATATCATGGTATTTTGGAAGGATTCTTTAGCTTGAGAACATATATGACAGGTAGCAAGGAGTGGAATGAATTCTCTTAGCCAGGCGATCTGTTGTTCAGACGATATGTTTTGCACAGCAAGGCCTAAGAAAAAGCTGCATTTCAGTGGGGACCGTGTCTTCTAGAATAACCTATATGCCCAAGTCCCACTGATCCCAAAAGGAAGTTGTCAGTGGTTTTGATCCGGCAGATCTCCCGACACTACTAAAGTGTTAGAGGAGTTTGAGGTTCGGTGTGGGCGCGCGGAGATTCAAGAAGGTGAAGTGTAAATGACACAGTAGACACGAAGATTTACGTGGTTCGGGCCGCCTGAGCGTAATACCCTACTCCACGGGATGTGTTGGTGTTGTATTGGTTGTATGAGCTCAAAGTGAGTTCAGGGTGTAGAGTGAGCGCGTCGCGCCTTTGTGTTCCCAGAGTGTCCTATGTATCGTCGGCCTGTCCTTTTATAGTACAAGGGCAGGCCGTTACAAGTTAGCCTAGCCCAACATGTGGCCCCGGCGGTTACTGATATTGATACACATTCAACACGTTTAGTTGCCCTTAATGAACGAGTTGTGGGCTTTGACAGCACCGTTACTAGTAATTAAGGTCGTCCGATCGTGAGTCATTAATATGGTATTAATGACACTTAATCGGGTCTTGAAGTCCTTGATTCCCCTTTGAAGATCCGAACCGTTATGGAGTCTTCCGGAGGTTAGAGGCTGAAGATCTGACGGTTGGACACGTGGCAGCTCTGGAGCATAATGTGGGAAACAGATAGGTCCGGAGCTACCTGACATGTGTCAGTTCTAGAGCTTCCCTCGGTCTGGGTTAGGTACGGGGGTGCTATTTCGGTACTCAGCTCGGAGCTTCCCCCTTGTGGGCGGTAGCTCCGGTTTGATAGTACACGTGGCGACCCTGGGACTAACCATGTTGGAGAAGCGAGTCAGGTTATGTCTGACATGTGGGCCTCCGAAGGTCTTCAAATCAAGTAGATGACATTCCCTTGAGATCTTTGCAATCCCAAGGAGTATATGGTACCCAGGGTACCGATAGTGGCCCCCTGGGCCCACCTCTGGGGAAGACCCCTTGGGTGAAGTCATTCCGCTGGAGGTGGGTCCATCCTTCGACTTTTGAACCGAGTCTTCAAAGGTCTTCAGATGTGCCGTTGGCGATAGTTTGGAGTTAAATCCTTGCCGCGTGGCATATCCCGTGTGCGGCAAATGAGATCTTTGGCGTGCGGATCTCACGCAATTGAAGGTCGCCAGTTCCTGATACGAAAATCATATCGGTTCCGCGCGCCTTGTTAGGCTGCCGCCTTCGGGCTTCCCGCCTCATGATGACAACCGTTCGCCTGGGTAAGAACCTCGACTTGATCGTCGGGGTGGTCCCGGGTCCTCTTGTCATCGGCTGGGTGGAATTTTTGAGTAGTATCTTCGACTTCCTTGCGGTTTCCATCCAAGCGTTGCGAGGGCTTACTTAAGGAGGAAAGCGCGCACCGTCTAGAGTTCTTTACGCCTCTCATCTGATCTTGCGCTCAAACTCCCAACTTGTGCTTGCTTTTCCTCTCTTGCCTTGCTGTGCTGCGATGGAGTTGGGTCTCCGCGAGAGTCGTTTGAAGACCGAAGGTGACTTGAAGAAGGTCCGGGCCCTCATGGGATGGTCCCCAGACTTCTTCAACTGTTTGGTCTGCGCCGGAGGAGAGCTCCTGTTCGAGAAGGAGCACGCCGGCGAGATGGTGTACTTCTCTTCGTACGCTTTGGTTGGGTT
The DNA here is from genome assembly GCA_036927565.1 of Tuctoria greenei. Taxonomy (NCBI): domain Eukaryota; kingdom Viridiplantae; phylum Streptophyta; class Magnoliopsida; order Poales; family Poaceae; genus Tuctoria; species Tuctoria greenei. Next base: position 84,643,386 of record JAYESD010000010.1, read on the forward strand.
GATCCCACCTTTTTCCTCCTTTTTCTTGATGCTGCTAGACTTCTATGGTCTGCAGCTGTACCACCTTGGCCCCCACTCCATTCTTCTTGTGTCCGTCTTCGTCCACTTCTGTGAGATGTGGGTGGGCATCCCCCCCTGCATTGAACTCTTCCGGACCTTCTTCACCATCCATACCACCGGTAGGAGCAATGAGTACCTTGGCTTCTACTACTTCGTGAAGCGCAAGAAGTGCCCATTCAAGTACCTCCGGTCGTTTCCCTCTGGGAAGTGGGATGATTGGAAGAAGGACTGGATAGTCATCCGGGTGGAGGAGCACGAGAAGCTGGAGCTGCCTGAAGGCCTCCCCACCATTGACACTACAGTCTGGAGTGAAGCTCCAGTGCTGGCGGACGCCTTCAACCCTGCTCTGACCAGGATCCGCCAGTGCGTGGAGGGAGGATTAACCCCTCAGGCGGTGTTTTGCAAATTCCTGGTCACCAGGTGGGCACCGCTGAAGAGGAGAGAAAAACTCGCTTGGGCCCTCAACAGTGTGATGGACGACTGTAGGATCGAAAAGCACGTGAAAAGCTACCAGAGGGGGGGGGGGGTGAATGGTAGATTTAAAAATCTTACGCAGCGGAAACAATTAAACCCCAAACCCTTTCGGCAGAAAAACGATCTGTTAAAGAAATCGTGTGTGAGACTAATCTAAACGTCTTTCACCGTGACAAAAGTGATAGATATCAGAGAGAATCAAGTCACAAAGACAACACAAAAAGAATCTCTCAAATCCGTCGAGAAAAACTCAAGTTATGATCGAAAGATCAAACAATAGTCAATCTGCCCTCCCCGAGAAAAAACAATTCTGGAACGCTGCAAAGAAACTCGTGTAGATCATAGACCACAAATCCAATGACCGTGAAATTTTAACATATGATAGATAATCAAGTTGGGAAGACAACCCAAAAAGAATCACGTCAATTGGATCTGTAAAAGTCGAGTTATGATAAAACCACCGACGGAAGGTAGTGCTGTCCAGAAACTCGACGAGTAAAACTTGTCTGGAACAAGTCGGACGAACAAGGCGCAAAAGTTCCTTCAAACTACGAATTTTATTCAATAGAAAACAAGAGGAACAGCACCAAAGTCGTCTACAACGAGCTCTGGGCTCCCTTGCTTATATAATCAGCCCTTAGGCCAACCCAATATCAACTAGGACTCCAATCCTACTCAGATCACGAATCGTAACTTTCCATAACTGATCAAGATTCTTCTATACGCAGATAGAAGCAATCTTAAGACTTCCAAACACCTTAGGAACGTATCCCACATTCCTAAACAACTCAAATTCGTGACCCACACGAAATCCTAACATAACCAACATAAATATTTCCATATTTGAGTCAAACCGACTCCGCCGCAGCCAAAGTCATCAACCGGTACGATCCGATCCTTCCAACCAGATCTTCCCTTCCTTATCCCATCTTCGGAACTATGTTGCCACATCAAGCACCGCATGCATACGTGCGAACACCTTCCGTCGACATTCAGTAACCTTCATATGCACTGCCCTTGATTCAATCATCCTGTGCGACCTCCTGATCAGCTCAACCACAGTTCCTCCCGAACTTGGTCGTTGGAACCTCATCTCCTCCCTGAGACTAGTCCAATGGATCCCGTCACCAGCCATGACTTGAACTCAACACCTGCACATGAATAAACAACCAATCCATACGAGCCCAAGTCCTCGACTTGACTCAAGTTAGTTCCGAACACAACACCCTACGTGAGAACCTCACATAAGCATGTTGCAAAACCACAGTAACACGATATCATCCATATCATCCAAAACGCACCAAAAACTTAGCAAATGAATACTAAGCAATCTTTCCAACAATGTAAAGCATGTACAAAACATTACAAATGAAAAGCAGAAGCACTGCGGTCAAGTTCCGGACCTTGCCAGAGCAACCCGAAGCTTGAGCCGGAGCTAACAAAACCTAGTAGAACCTAGCGCTGGAGCTTACAAAACTAGTACAACCAAGCTCCTGCTGGAGCTTACAAAACTAGCAGGACCTGGCGCTAGAGCTAACCAGAACTAGTCGGAACTAGTAATCCCAAAAGCCGGAGCTAGAAAAATCAACTCGGAGCTTAGCAAAAACACGTCGAAGCTATCAAAGACATGTCGGAGCTAAAGACAAAACTCACCGGAGCTGACCAAAGCTAGTCGGACCTAGCATCGAACGTAACCGGAGCTACCCAAAACAAGCCGGACCTATGGTCAGACCTTGCTGTAGCTCAGAGCTAGAGTCGGACCTTGATAAAAAGGTGTTTTGGTGATATTAAAAACATTTATCATCAAAGCCAAGTGTATTCACTACAAGACAATGTATTCAGCACACATAGGTCTTACAACGACGACCGGGTCAAGACCGGGCTGAAGTCCAACATGGCGGGGGCAACCTTAGAGTTTCATCTCAAGAAGTTCCAGCACGGCATCGACATCGTGGGTGACGACTTGACTCTGCCATCAGCTTTTCTCCCTCTGAACGTGGAAGTAGAGTTCAGCAGGGAGCTCCGGTGGAAGATGCGTGTGCTTGACGACCTTGGTGTCGTCGAGAGAAAATCGACCTCCAGGGTGGTGATCCCTGGGGCTTCCGAAGGTGGCTTCGACCCTGCCACAAAGCCAAGGATCGAAATCGTCGGCAAGGGCAAGGAGCCGACGGACGAACCTTTGAGCCGGAAGAGGAAACTGCAGCATGCCGACGGAAGGTCCGTCAGGCCTGCAACCTCTGCATCAGCTCCTTCTCCCCGGAGGGGGAGGTCTTCTACAACCACGACGACTATACCCGCAGCGGCGTCCTCCCGGGGTGCTAGCTCCGGGCATGCAACTCCAGCACCAGGGCCGGTTGAGGCCTCTAGGTCCGGAGGTTCTTCCCGATCGAGGGGGGCCTCGACTAGGGAAATGCCCGTGGTTGCAACAAGTTCCGGGGGGCCTTCCAGAGCTTCCACGCCGACGGCGGCTATGGTCAGCCCAGAACGCCTGGGAAAGAGGTTCCGCGCAAGCTGGTGTGGAAGCCTCCCAAGGTAATTTTTAATATTTACCTCAGACAGCTGTTTTGTTGTAGTAACTGTTTTTTAAGTTTCTTCATCCATCATCTTCAGCGTTCCCAAGAAGAGGAGTGAGGCTCCACCCTCAGCCATAGCAGCTGAAGATGTGAGGGCGGAAGCTTCTGCTCCTGTTCCGGTGCCGCCCCAAGTGGTGGCTGAAGCTGCGATAGCTCCGGCGCCAGCGGTCGTGGTCATGGACTTCGACTCATCCCCAGAGACTCCCGTGGTAGTGCCGGACCGCGGGAGAGAAGATGCGCCACCGACACCTGCCCCGGAGGTTGAAGCTCCGGGTCCTGGTGCAGAGATGATGGAAGCTCCGGTCGTTGAGCCGGAGGAAGCAGTAATTCCGGCCCCAGAGCCAAAAATTGTCAAAGCTCCGGCGGTTGAGCCGGAGGTAATTAAAGTGTCGGCGTGCGCACCGGATGTTGATGAAGTCCTGACGGTTGGGCCGGCTACCTCTGAAGCACCGGCCGCAGAGCCGGTCGTTGTTGGAGCTCCGGCCGCAGGGCCGGTTGATGTTGAAGACCTTCTAGCTCCCGAGCCGGTTGTTGCAGAAGCGTTGGCGCTCGAGCCCCCAGTAGAGGAGGTGCCCAGGCCGGAGCCAGAAGCAGCCGCTGCTCCGAGAATGACGACGCCGGAGGTTCCCGCGGCTGAGCCGGAGTGCCCAGAAGAGGTTGCTGGCCCCCTGCCTAAGGGGGCAAATGAAGACCTGGCGGCGGGGCCTTCGGAACCACTTTCGGAGGTCGGAACTTCATCAGCGGGACCTTCCTCGATGGCAACTGAGGCCATCCCGGAGGACGGCCCTAGTGCCATAGAGGCTCAGGGGACCCCTCTTGTGGAGTGGGACCCAATTTTTGTAACTAAAAACCTGCTGGAACCAGCGGAGGAGACCCCAGCAGGTCCGGAACCTATCCCGTTGTCATTATCTATTGACAACACCTGCTCCAGTCTGCGTCAAGTTCAGCTGGCATTCTTCCACGACAGCAAGGCTCTTGAAGAGGAGCGCCAAACCCTTAGAAGGTGGCATAATCGGCTCTACTTCGAGACCAAGATGGCGCGGTCAAGGCTGGCAGATGACAAAGAATGGATCATGCAGGAGAAGGTCCGCATGGAGTACTGGGGCAAGTTATTGGATGACAGGGAGAGCTTGACTCGCACCCTCGACGCTCAATCCTGGGCCATTTATGAGCAGACCAAAGCAGCTAATAGTGCGGCTGATGAACGCCAAGAAAGGCTTGAAGCCATTAACACTACTCTCATCAAGCGCCGGGAGGCACTTGAGGAGAGGGAGAAGAGGCTCGAAGATGAAGAGCAGAAACTCCTTGAGCTGCGGGATGACGTCTTGAGGAGGGAGGAGGAGCTCACCGAAAAGGTGGCTCTGGTTGACAAGGGCCTCGAAGAACGCGCTAAGAAATTGGAAGAGCACTGCGCTGAGGAGAAGGAGAAGTCCTGGGTGCGAGGGCAGGAACTCTACGAGCAAGAGTGTGCCATCGCATCCAGGGAGAAGAAAGTGAGGGGCAGGGAGAAGGACCTGGTTGACCGCCGGAACAAGATCTACCACCGGGAGGAGGAGCTCGGAAAACTCGAGAAGCGAGTTGCTGAAAAGATTCAGCAAAACGCCAAAGAAGTTGAGCGCCTCGCTCGCGAGAATTCTGAACTGGTGGCAGCCAAAAGATCCTTGGAAGAACTGAAGGGCATGAGGGCTGCGGACTCCCTATAGGTTTGGGAGTTCCTGGTCAAGGCCAACGACGCGCTGACATCGATGGGCTTCAGTCCCATGCGTCCGGATTATCCGGAGCCGGAGCCAGACCTGGCGTTGCAAGCGCTGAGCTTGGCGGGTAGCAAACTCTCCAAGGTGGGCCACGTCATCGCGGACCAGTTGGAGGTTGAGGGGCAATCCCTGGCGAAGAACATCGCAGAGTATGTGCTGACGTGCTACACCAGCCGGAATCCCCAATTCCCCTTGGACCCGGTGCTTGAAGGTCCCGTCGAAGGAGAAGGTGAAGCCGCCCGAGCCAACGTGTCGGAGGTTGCTCAGAAGGTCGCCCAGTTCTTCCATAGGGTCTAGGACCATCTCCGTAGCTCCCACTTGTATTCTCTCCTTTTCTTCCTCAACTTTGTAATCCCTTGTCTCCACATGAATGAAATCCCCAAATTTTTGTGAATTTCAGTTTCTGTCTTCAACACTTTTGTCTTCACTTGGCCCCCTGGTAGATGTACACAATTTGATTGTGAACATGTACCAAGAGGATATTGTGTTTTGTTGAAGATCATTTGCTTCGAGCTTGTAGAGTGTAGGTCCAAAGTCTTCGATAGTGAAGGCCCCCTGAGGTTGCTGGAGCTTAGAAGCTCCGGCATTGTCTATCGTCGGAGCTTAGTAGCTCCGGCGATAGTCCCTATCAACGCGTAGAGCATCGATAGTTAGTCCTCCGGGGTGTCGAAGCTTAGTAGTTCCAGTAGTGACCTTTACCAACGTGTAGTTTGTTGGTAGCAGACTCCGCTTGCGGGGTCTTCTCACCATCATTTATTTTTGCGTCGACGGCTAGCCCCCATAGCTTTACCGGAGCTTGGTTGCTTCGGTGATGCTCGTTTTCAATGCTTAACATCGATTACAAGCCATCTAGGGGAGTCGGAGCTTTGATAGCTCCGGCTTTTCTCCATCAACGTGGATTTTTTATTTTTCCTGCACACTGTAAGCCAAGAAAAATAGTAAAATTCGTTTCTTGCCTATAACTTCATCGCGGCTTACGATTCTCAAGGAAATTTTAGGTCAAACGCAATTCTAAATACAACCGAATGCGTTGTCTTTTCTTCCAGATCCAATTGTACTTGGACTCACCTTACTTCGGCCTGCCAGGGTGTAGGTAGAGTGGCGTACTTAGGGTGCTTGACCAGGCTAAGTTGATAGCACACTCCGGCCCTAGATTGGCTTGGCGGCATTCAGGCGAGTGGGCCATGAACAATGTTTGAATCCAAAAGAATTGACAATACAACTCAAATCATATATGAACCAGTCAAACTAAAATTTCTTAAGAATTGCACGTCTTTGTTATAGACAAGAAAGAGAAAAATAAAAAATGTTGAGCCTGTACAAAATAAATGCACGTGGAGTCTTTTTCACATGAAGAAGTCTTTCATTATAGGTCCAGAGTACAGCGGAAAGAGTACACTCTTAGGGCACGGAACCAGGCTAAGCGTGTTTAATTTCTCGTTTGACCCAGGGTAGCTAGCCACACTTTTAGTCCTGAGACTGCGACAAGTGTTGCATGAACTTTGCGGACCTTCCGAGAAAGGTTCGGCTGTTCTCCCGGAGGAACTACCCGACTCTGTACAATGACTCTATAACATACACCTCAAGTTACTACAGACTCACCTCCGTGATATTAAGTGTAGAACTTACGGAGGTGCTCAATGTTCCAAGGATTTGGGAGAGGTGTCCCATCCTCGGTAGCCAAGCGAACGCTTCCGGGACGGGATACTTTAATCACTCAGAACGGTCCCTCCCATCCGGGGGAGAGTTTGTTTAACCCTTCTCAGGATTGTATTCTCCGTAGCACCAGATCACCTTCCTCGAGTTGTCGGTTGTGTACATGCCGCTGATGATAGCGCCGAAGGGCTTGGCGGTATCGGGCATTCTGAAAAGCTGCTTGACACCTTCCCTCCTCAAGGAGGTCTAGGTCTTCACGCCGGAGCTAGTCCTGCGTGGCTTCGTCGAAGGTCCGGACCCGGAGTGACTCCAAGGTGATTTCCGGAGGAAGGATTGCTTCAGCTCCATACACCAGGAAGAAGGGTGTCTCTCCAGTTGACCAGTTTGGAGTTGTCCTATTGGCCCATAAAGTCGGCGGAAGTTCTTCAATCTAGTTGGCTCCATGTTTTTTCAAGCGCTCATAGGTGCGCATTTTGAGTCCTTTAAGGATTTCAACATTTGCTCTCTCGGCCTGGCCATTGATTATCGGGTGAGCCACGGAGGCGTAGCAAACTTGAATGCCGAGGTCTTCGCGATATCCTTGAAATGCAGAGCTTGTGAATTGGGTCCCATTATCAGTGATGATTTTGTTTGGGACTCCAAATATGCATACAATGGACTGCAAAAAGTTGATAGCATATTGCTTGTTGATTGTCACAACTGGAGTTGCTTCCGGCCACTTGGTGAACTTGTCAATGGCAACCTACAGGAACTTGTAACCTCCGACGGCTCTTGGGAAAGGTCCCAAGATGTCCATCCCCCACACAGCGAAGGGCCATGTAGGAGGTATCATTTGTAAGGGATGAGCTGGTTTGTGAATTTGCTTTGCATGAAATTGACATGCTTCGCATTTCTTCACCAGCTCAGTTGCATCCTGGAGTGCTGTAGGCCAGTAGAAGTCATGCCGAAAGGCTTTACCAACCAGTGTGTGGGAAGACGTGTGGTTCCCACACTCGCCTCCATGGATTTCTACGAGGATATCGCAGCCTTCTTCCCTTGTGATGCACCGCATTAGGATGCCATTGGCACCGCGCCGGTAGAGATCCCCTTCTACCAACGTGTATCTTTTAGCCAATCTGACTACCCGTATAGCGGATACATCATCGTCAGGAAGGATGTTGTCTTTCAAGTAGTTCCGGATCTCTGAGATCCATGCATGGGAACTAACTTGAGCATTTGAGTCTTGCATGTTGGGTTGCTCGGAGCTTCCGGCAGCACCTACGACCCTTGATGGCTGCCATGGTAACAGGGCCATCGGGACCGTCAGCTTCGGGATGCTGATCTCGCCCCCTTCTCTCAGTTCAGCAGGCTGAGCTGTGGGTTTTGACAACCTTCGGACAAAAGTTCCGTCAGGAGCCGGAGCTCCGGTTGACGCTTTCATCGAGAGTTGGTCGGCTTCAGCGTTGTGGGCATGCTGGACATGGTGGAGATCTAGGACTTCAAAGTCCTTCTGAAGCCTCTGGACTTCAAGGAGGTAAGCAGCTAGCTGGAGATTGTTGCAGGAGCATTCACCCTTCACTATCTTAATGATGAGCTGTGAATCTCCCTTGACTAGTAGCTGCTTGACACCGTATGATAGTGCCACCTTTAGTCCGTAGATGAGTGCTTCGTACTCCGCCATGTTGTTGGTCGCCTTGAAGTCAAGGTGTACCATGTATTTTACCTTCTCCCCGGTTGGTGCGAGGAGAAGGATTCCAGCTCCGGCCCCCTGCTTTTTCATGGAGCCGTCGAAGTTGAGGGTCCAGTGAGGCTCGGTGAAGACTGGAGCCTTGTGTTCTGGCTTCTGCTCGCTGGGGCCCCCAGGGTTTGATGGAGAGGGAGTCCATTCCGCCATGAAGTCTGCCAATGCTTGACTCTTGATTGCTTTCCTTGAAATGAATTCGAGATCGAATTCGTCCAATTTCGCTGCCCACTTTGCAATATTCCCAGTTGAGTTGGGATTATGCAAGATTGCTCGAAGTGGGTAAGAAGTCACCACTGAGATCTTGTGAGCTTGGAAATAATGGCGAAGCTTCCTGGAGGCAATAAGAACTGCATAGAGCAGCTTATGCACCTCTAGGTATTGAGTCTTGGCGTCATGAAGTACTTCACTAATGAAGTACACTGGGTGCTGGATGGTCCGGACCCTCCCGGAGGGGCCCGGAGCTTCCTCTTCATTGATCCGGGTCCTCCCGGAGGGGTCCAGATTTTCTTCGGGGACTTCCGGGTCCTTGCTGGGGGAACCCGGAGCTTCTTCAGAAGCGACCTGGACCCTCCCGGAGGGGTCTGGGTCTTCTGAAGTAACTTCTTGTTGATTCAAGTCTGAGAGCCGGGACCCAGACTCGCTTTCAGGAACCTCCAGACCCTCCTAAAGGGGTCTGGACTCCTAAGTATGGGATGGTTGTGGTCTCTCCGCAACCAGGACCATAATGACGACTTCGTCAGTGGATGAAATGTAAAGCAGCAAAGGCTCACCAAGGTTCGGAGCTACCAGAATTGGTAGGGTGGTGAGGAGTTGTTTTAGCTCCTGGAACGCCTTTTCTGCTTCTTCAGACCATTGGAATGGTCCGGACTTCCTTAATAACTTGAAGAAGGGGAGTGCCCGTTCCGCCAGTCTTGAAATGAACCGGCTGAGGGCTGCTAGACATCCAGTTAGCTTTTGGACATCTTTGATGCGGGCTGGTGGCCGCATGTCTTCAATGGCTTTGATCTTCGCCGGATTAGCTTCTATGCCCCGGTGACTTACCATGAAACCAAGAAGTTTTCCAGAGCTAACCCCGAAGACACACTTGTCTGGATTTAGCTTTGTGCGGGTGACCCACAGCTTGTCGAAGACAGCCTGCAAGGTGTCAAGGAGTGACTCCTTGTTCTTGACCTTGACCACGATGTCGTCGACATACACTTCCACTATGTCTCTAATGAATTCTTCAAAGGTTTTGTAAATAGATCATACAAAGGTTGAAGCTGCATTATTGAGACCAAATGGCATGGTTGTATAACAGTACAATCCATCTACTGTGATGAAAGTGGTATGCTCTTCATCTTCCCTAGACATTCTGATTTGATGATACCCAGAATATGCGTCTAGGAAACACATTAATTCACACCCGGAGGTGGAATCCACCATCTGATCTATTCTAGGTAATGGGAATGGATCTTTTGGACATTCCTTATTTAGTGTTGTGTAGTTGATACACATCCGAAGCTTCCCGCCGGCCTTGGGCACAACGACTGGGTTTGCCAGCCATTTTGGATGGAAGACTTCTCGGATGAATCCAGCTTCGAGCAACTTCTTCACTTCTTGTCGAATGAAGTTCTATCGCTCTACGGATTGCTTCCGAGGCTTCTGATACACAGGCCGGGCATCGGGGTAGATCTTCAGATTGTGCTCAATCACTTCCCTGGGGATCCCAGGCATTTGTGACGGTTGCCAGGCAAACACATCGACATTAGCCCGGAGGAAAGCGATGAGCACGAGTTCCTATTCGTCGTTCAATCCCCCCGATATACGGGTGGTCTGAGTGGCATCGGAACCGATTGGGACGACTTTGACGAGAATGTCGGTGTCGCCGCTTGGCTGCACACGAGGTGCAGAATTCAAGCCTCGCTGACGAATTCTCGGGGGTTTTGGAGCTTGCTCCTTCCTGGAGTCCTCCTCTTGCGCCGTAGTAAGCGCATGGAGCTCTTCCAGAGCAGTTACTCCGGCAGTACGATCTCCGCGGATTCGGAGAATGCCAACTGGTGTTGGCATCTTTAACACCAGGTAACCATAATGAGCAGCTTCCATGAATTTGTACAAGGCAGGCCTACCCAAGATGGCATTGAAGGGTAAGTTGATCTGAGCAACATCAAAGACCAACTTATCGGAGCGATACTTCTCCTGGGTTCCGAAGGTAACGGGGAGGGTAATAGCTCCGAGTGGGGTAATGGCTCCCGGACCTACTCCGGAGAGAGGTCGGGAGGGGTGGAGATCTGAAGGTCAGAGCTGAAGCTTGGTAAAAGCTTCGAAGCTTATGAGGTTGAGCCCCGAACATCCGTCTACCATGACATGGTGGAGCTGGATGTTATTGATGGTAGGAGATACCATCAAAGGTAGCTGACCTACTCCAACCATGCTTCGAGGGCAGTTTGAAGCATCAAAAGTGATGGCTGTGTCCATCCACTTCCGATGAGGCTCCGCCCTGGCTGTAGGAGCTACAGCAGACATGTCCCGACGCATAGTCTTGATGACGCGGCGGGAGGTGATGTCCCATGATCCACCAAAAATGGTGTTCATGGTCTTCCGATGATCGTTGTCAGAGATGTCGGAATCGTCGTCGACGGAGGTGTAGACAGCCTTCAGGACCTTTTTGGGATCCTGAAAACCTAACTCCTCTTCAGCCGGAGATTCTTCAACTTTTTGTTTTCCTTCCCTCTGTCGGAAAGGAGCTTCTTCCCGGCGCTCGTTGTAGCGCTCGGCAAGGTTTTGGACCTCTCGGCAGTCTTCCAAACTGTGGTTGTCCGTTTTGTGAATTGGACACCACACCTTGGGTTTGCCACCGTCTTCAGAAGACGGTCGAGGTCGCTTCTCGGGGCGTGGTCCCCGGCCACCCGGAGCTGCAGCAGCTGCAGCATTGGATGCACCGGCCGACGACTTCTTCTTGTCGTTGGTCTTTTTCTTCTTCTTGCCACTCCCGGAGGTAGCGGCTTCTCCTTTGGAGGATTTTTTGTGATCCTTCGGAGGTGGTTTGGAGTGCATTTCACGGCCCTCCGCAGCTCAGGCACATTTGTCGGCCAAACTGAAGAGTTCCGTGACACTGGTGATCTCCTTGATCGCCAGTTTCTCCAACATCTTCTTATCCTGTACACCCTGTTTGAATGCCACAATGACAGAAGCGCTACAGATAGAAGGGATAGTGTTTCGTACCTGAAAGAATCTCTGGATGAATGATCGCAGGGATTCTCCTCCTTTTTGCACAACTGCAAAAAGGTCCAGTTCGGTGCCTGGTCGGGTGTAAGAACTCCCGAAGTTGGCGGTGAACTGCCGGCACAACTCCTCCCAACTGCTGATGGATTTGGGTGGAAGGCTCATAAACCAGGACCTGGCGGTCCCAGTTAAAGCCACTGGGAAATAATTGGCCATTACGGCCTCATTTCCTCCAGCTGCCAAGATAGCAGTGGAGTAAATCTGAAGAAATTCGACAGGATTAACGGTCCCGTCGAACTTCTCCTGCAGGTGAGTCTGGAACTTCTATGGCCACCTGACCATACACAGATGCATGGCCAGGGCTGAAAAGCCTCCTCCTACTCCTTCAGGAGCAGGAATGTCTTGAGCTTCTCATCTTTCACGAGCACGCTCAATATGGACTCGGCTATCTTGTTGGCGATATCGGCGATCAAGCTCCGCCAGGAGGTCATGAGTTGAAAGCCTTGATACCATGTCAGTGCGTTGTGCCCCGGAGGGCAACAACGTCACCTGCTGTGATGCAGCACGTCTCCTGTTGTTGGAAACATGCGAACCAAGTCTGCCAGACAAGGTCCGTCACTGCGACAGGGCCCGTCCTGAAGGAGGAGGACCCTAGTTGCGGATGCGGTCGGCTGCTGCTGCAACCAAGTGTTCCACATCGGCCCTCCACTGCTCCAATGCATCCCGGGATGCGTCCGGAGGTGGTGGGCGCTGAAGAAGAGCACGTGCTGCATGAAGCGCGTGTTCCAGGTTGTCAAGATTCACCGACGCAGTGATTGACGCCGGTGCACCATCGCGTTGTCCAGCTTGATTTGCTGGTGAAGGCGGCGGTGGTGGAAGTGTGACTCCTGCTGGAACCGTGGTTCCTGCTGGTGGCTGCATATTGGAGGGATTACCCCCAACAGCTTGAACAGCAGGATGACCATTGGATGATCCAGTGGCTGAGTTCACCATTCTTGAAATCTCCGGTCCCCCTACCTGGCGTGCCAACTGTTGGTGGTTTTGAACCGGCAGATCTCCCGACACTACTAAAGTGTTAGAGGAGTTTGAGGTTCAATGTGGGCGCGCGGAGATTCAAGAAGGTGAAGTGTAAATGACACAGTAGACATGAAGATTTACGTGGTTCGGACCGCCTGAGCGTAATACCCTACTCCACGGGATGTGTTGGTGTTGTATTGGTTGTATGAGCTCAAAGTGAGTTTAGGGTGTAGAGTGAGCGCATCGCGTCTATGTGTTCCCAGAGTGTCCTATGTATCGTCGGCCTGTCATTTTATAGTACAAGGGCAGGCTGTTACAAGTTAGCCTGGCCCGACATGTGGCCCCGGCGGTTACTGATATTGATACACATTCAACACGTTTAATTGCCCTTAATGACCGAGTTGTGGGCTTTGACAGCACCGTTACTAGTAATTAAGGTCGTCCGATTGTGTGTCATTAATATGGTATTAATGACACTTAATCGGGTCTTGAAGTCCTTGATTCCCCTTTGAAGATCCGGACCGTTATGGAGTCTTCCGGAGGTTAGAGGCTGAAGATCTGACAGTTGGACACGTGGCAGCTCCGGAGCATGCTATGGGAAATAGATAGGTCTGGAGCTACTTGACACGTGTCAGTTCCGGAACTTCCCTCGGTCTGGGGTTAGGTCCGAGGGTGCTATTTCGGTACATAGCCCGGAGCTTCCCCCTTGTGGGCGGTAGCTCCGGTTTGATAGTACACGTGGCGACCCTGGGACTAACCATGTTGGAGAAGCGGGTCCGGTTATGTCTGACATGTGGGCCTCCGAAGGTCTTCAAATCAAGTAGATGACATTCCCTTGAGATCTTTGCAATCCCAAGGAGTATATGGTACCCAGGGTACCGACAAAAGCCATTGTATGCAGATTTGCAGGTGTAAGAGCTTATTTACGTAACCTATCAGACATCATGATGAGATACCTATTCTTGCAAGTTAAAACCGTTGACTAACTCCATACATCTAATAATCCATAGGAGCACGCGGTTTTACAGGTCCATAATATGTTGGACCAATTACATTATGGAATATGCATGAGGAATGTGTGTTACACAAGACAATGGTGCATAAGGCGATGAAATTTGGAGCAATTTCTTGTATGATATGGCTATCAAGTCATCAACTTAACTTCTATTAAATCTTGGTGTTATGCTAAAACTGAATGAGCATATGGATCATAAACTTCCATGCACATGTTGTAACACATCAACCTTTATACATTTACAAATAGAAGAACAAAACCTTTAGTATTTAGGCTTGCAGTATGATCAAACCGATTTAGTTGTAGTTAAACTTCTAACAAAAGGTACCGCACGAAAACATTGTCCATGTCGACACTACAGGAAACGCTAACACTTACGTCGGCCAACTTAATTTACGTCGGTTGGCCGACGTAAATAAACTAACTTACGTTGGCCAGATAAACCGACGTATGTTAGCTAACTTACGTCGGCGGCCGACGTGAGTTAGTAGACCGACAACAATAAATGTAAACGTACATCGGCCTGGACTACTAGCCGACGTGAATAAAGCAGCCGACGTAAGTAAGGCTTAACTTACGTCGGCTGGAAGATTGTCCGACGTAAGTTACGTAGGCCGACGTCATTTAACTATTTAGCTGACATAAGTTAAGTATTTTAACCTACACTGCGCGCCTTCACTTTTCCCTTCCTTACCCGCGCGTGCCCCTTTGCTTCAACCGCCGCCTCTTTGCTGAACCCATCGCCGCCGCCGTCTGACACCGTCACCGCCAGGTATAATCCTCCCCTCCCCTCCTCCCCCTCCCTCCTCCCCTCACCGACCACCGACCCGCCCCCCCCCCCAGCGCTGCCTCGCCCTCCCCGGCCGACGGCCGCCGTCCGGCCCTCTCTCCCCCTCCACCTCCCCCTCCACCTCCCCTCCCCCTCCCCTCCACGGCCGAGCGCTGCCCCCCTCCCACTCCCCCCGGCCCCCCTCCACCTCCCCTCCCCGGCCCCCCTCCCCCTACCCTCTGCAGCCGAGTGTCACCCCACCTCCCCCTCCTCTCCCCAGCCCCCCTCCCACTCCCGTCCCCTGCAGAGCTCCCCCACCCTCCCCCTCCACTACATAGACCCCCCACCCCCTACCCTCAACTGACTGCCCCCACCCCCACCCTCTCCCTTCAACAGACCCCCCTCCCCTCCATTGAAATTTTAATTTAATTGGTTTAAATTTGATTTGAATTGATTTGAATTGATTTTAATTGAATTGTTCAAATTTGAAATTGAATTGAATTGAATTGTTTAAATTATGCTTAAATTGCTTAACTGTTTATTTAATTATGCTTAATTAGTTATTTTGCTTACTTTAGATTATGTTTATTTAATTATGCTTAAGTGGTTAGTTGCATAATTGTGCTTAATTTTCTTAGTGTAGATTATGCTTAATTAGTGTAGTGTAAATTATGCTTAATTGGTTTTTGTCGAGGACGGCGTTGGGGGGTCGGCTTTCGGGGCACATAGGTTCTGTTGTGGCTATAGATGGACAATGGGTTGTGCCGGGTCGGCCCGACACCAGCCTGGCCGATCTCGTGCATGAAAACATTAGGCTTGGCGCGGCCCACAAATTTGCCATGCCGGGCCGGGCTGACATGACAGGCCATAAGCCAAGGCCAAGCACGACAGATCCCATTTTCGCCTATCTGTCCGTGCCGGGCCCATTTGCGAGCTGGGCGTGTCGTGCCAGCCCAAAGCCTAGCTGAGTCGTGGTATATATGTAGCATATATATGGCCCATCGGGCCCAACACTAGCGTATATAGGCAGTGTGGGTCACGATCGTGACCCGTGACTAGTGACATGAGGTGAATTGTTAGGGTTAAGTGTATATGGGTTGGGCGGCCCATTACTAACCCTAAAAGTCTGTAGCTAGGTATCTCTTCGCTGCAAGACCCCCCGTACGTTCACATCGGGGTGTTTGTGGGTACGTATAAGTCCATAAAAACTCCAAAAACGTATGTTGCCAGTATTTGTCCTTGACTCACAAGATCCGTAAGGCAACAAGTTTCCGAGCTAACCAGTTGCGCCCCATTGTACTTTAAGAACTGCACTGGATAGGAGAGTGTAGTGTTAAATATGCGACGTTATGCTACCAAAATTTCTTGATTTTTGAGACGGATGATAATCAAACATTGATGAATCGTTAGGGTTAAGTGACCAACCCAGATGGGCACGACAAGCAATATGTGTGATCGTTCCATGTAGACCATTGTAGTCGTGGCCTCCTCCACAGCTTCTTTGCCAACAGTTTCGTCGTCTCGCTGGGGTCCTCACCTCGGCTCCTCTGGACGAGAGTCTAGGAGTCGTCGCTCGTTGGGCTCGCCTCGCATCCTCATATGTTCGTGGAAGATTCGGGCTGGGCATCGCAGATGGCGGGCGGCGGCCGGAGACTCAATACAAGGCGAGGGAGCCGAGGGCGGCCGAGCGGGGTCTGAGGTCAAGCCTGAGTATGGCCCGTGTTGGGCTTCGAACTGGCACGGACCTAGTTCACTGTCTCTCTTATTATTTCCTCTATCATGCATAAATTAATGAGAAACTAATGGTAATTTGTCCAGCTATTAATTGCAGAGTCAAGCTTGGGCAAAGATCGTAGTTGGATGTACACTGGTTGGAAGAGCAGAACTGGTAGTCACTCAGATGAGTAGTATGCCAAGACAGAAGCTTTTGTGGAACGAGCTTTTCGTTGTCAAATAGCGATAAGGCACGGTGCCCATGTACAAAATGCCGAAACGGAACGTTTTTGGATAAAGTGGAACTTACGATGCACTTGTGTCAAAACGGTTACGTGTCACATTATGAGTTGTGGAACTTCCACGGCGAGACAACGTCTCGAGTTGTACAAGAAGTGGAAGCAGACAATGATGATGCCGCAGAGGTTGATATGATGGATGAGATGCTGGAAGCTATATGACCAGAGCTTACAGAAGATCCTTAAACAACAGAGATTAAAGAGTTCTTCAAACGTCTCAAAGATTCAGAAGAGGCATTGCATGGACACACTAAAATGTCAATTCTCAATTTTGTGACCAGACTTATGGCAATTAAGTCTATGTTCTTCTTTTCTAACTATTGTTACAACATGCTCATCGATTTGTTCAAAGATTCCCCTCCACAACCCAACAAAGTGCCCAAATATATGTACAACTCGTAGAAAATTCTTTTCATTCTCTGTATGAAGCACGAGAGAATTGATGTGTGTCTGGACAACTGCATGCTTTTCTGGAGAGAGCATGCCAATGAGAACAAATGTTTTAAATGTGGTCAACCGAGGTTTGTCGAAGTTGTTAATAACTATGGTAATACATTGACGATTGATGTCGCATGTAAGCAGCTTCGTTACTTACCTATGACACAGAGGTTGAAGTGGCTGTTCCTTTCAAAAAAAAACGGCCAGACACATGAGATGGCACAAAGAAGGTGACCGTGTGAACAAAGGAGTCATGACGCACCCGTCCGATGGTGAGCATTGGAAGGCGCTAGACCGGATCGACCCAGAATTCGCTTGTGAAGCGAGAAATGTTCACATCGGATTGGCGACATATGGGTTCACGCCATTCAGCACAAACGCCGCACCATGCTCCTGTTGGCCCGTCTTTTTCATTCCGTACAATCTTCCACCGGCTTTTTGCATGAAGAATGAGTTTATGTTTCTTAGCCTCATTGTACCTGGGCCAGATCATCCTGGGTCACGTGTCAACATGATGTTGAAACTGTTGATCGAAGAGTTGAAAATGTTGTGGACAGGAGTAGAAGCGTACAATTGTTACAAGAAGCAGAAATTCAACCTCCGAGCTGCTTATTTGTGGTCCGTTCATGATTTTCCAGCATACGGCATGTTTTCTGGATGGAGCACTCATGGTCGGTTGACGTGTCCGATATGTGCCTCAGATACTGATTGCTTTTGACTTACCCATGGAGGCCAGATATCTTACTTCGATTGTCATAGACGTTGGTTTCCTCCAAGTCACTTGTTTAGACAACAAAGGAATGTCTTCAGAAAGAACACCATTCTCACTAAAGGACCACCGAAATGTCTTAACGGGTCAGAAATATCTGATATGTTGGACAAATTGGTGCCATATGAAGGTCGTCCTGGATATTTCGAAGGTTACAGAGACAAACACAATTGGACTCACATATGTGGACTTTGGGAGCTACCGTATGTGAAGTCGTTTATTCTAATGCACAACATTGATGTTAGGCATCAAGAGCGTAACATGGACGAATGTATAATAAGCACATGCATGGACATGACGGGCAAAACAAAAGACAATTTAAAGGATCGAAAGGATCTTGTCGAGCTTTGTAACCGTCAAACTCTTGAGCTCTCTGAAAATGGTGGTAAACCACGCGGTCCTTTCTGTCTTCAGCCTAAAGAAAAAAATAAGATGTTCTCGAAAGATTGCAAAGGTTGAAATTCCCAGATGGTTATGCAGCTAGTTTGAGACGAGCCATGAATGTGAAAACGGGAAAGCTCATTGGGTTGAAGAGTCATGATTATCACATAATCATGGAAAGACTTGTGCCTGTTATGTTTTGAGGCTATTTTGACGATGTAGTGTGGAAGCTGTTAGCCGAGCTTAGCCACTTCTAGAGGCAACTCTGTGCTAAATAAATCACGTCAGAGATGATGACTAAATTGGAAAAGGAGATTCCGGTACTTTTGTGTAAGATGGAAAAAAATTACTCCAGGATTTTTCAATCCAATGCAACATCTCTTAATTCATCTTCGATTTGAAGCGATAGTGGGCGGTCCCATGCCATATAGGTGGATGTATCATCTTGAAAGATCACTTAGATATCTGAAACCAATGGTTGGTAACAGGGCAAGGGTTGAAGGTTGCATCGCCGAAGCTTTTACACTTAAGGAAGTAGGATACTTCTCAAGTGTTTACTTTGCAAAGGAACACAATGTTAATACTTTGGTAATGTGGTACAATATGGATGAGCAACCTCCTTGTAGCGATCTATCCATTTTTGCAACAAGAGGCACTACTGTTGGTAGTTACACTTCCTACGATGTTAGCGAAAAAGAAAGGCGTGCTTCTTTCTTCTACATGTACGCTAATATGGAAGAAATGAATGAATATTTCAAGTAAATGTTTCTCCTACACTTATGATTTTCACCATCTTTTCCAACACATGTATTCTAAAAGGTTCTATTTTTCGTGTAGTATGTTCGACAAGCAGAATTGGAGACATAGACATCAACCTATGAGGAAGCAAATAGAACAGATTCAATGAAAAGGAATAAACGGGGGATCTAATTTTCTCTCCTGGTTTCGAGATCATGTAACGTTCTCGATAACTAATCAATGTTAACAATGTTTTCTTATAAGAATGCTTACATTTTCTAATAACTCCATATATCTTAGACAGTGCCAAAAAGATGCCAACGTCCATGAAGATTTGTGACAACTATCCCGTGGAGTGGTTAATGTTAGATGCTATGGTCGATATGAAGTCAACGTCTTTCGATTCCGTACAACTCAATTTGAATCTCTTCGTCCTCTCGCGGCAACATGTAATACCGGAGTTGTGATGAGGGCAATCGATTCGCAAGATCATGAAACGCAGTACTACGGGATTATTAAAAAAATCCTTGAATTAACTTTTGTCGCAAACAAACCAATTCAAGCGGTATTCTTTGACTGCGAATGGTTTGATTCCATTCGTGGAATTCGAGTAAACAAATTTGGCATGGTCGAAGTAAAACACAAGGAACGGTTGAAAGGATTCGATTCATTAGTTCTTGCACACCAAGTCGAGCAAGTGTACTATCTACCTTATCCATGCAATAAATTCAAAGCCTTGTGGCTGGTACATAAGGTGAATCCTCATGAGCGGTTATACGCTCCAAGAGATGGTGATTACCACGACGAAGCTAAGGTTGATTGTGTCTACCAAGAGGAAGAGTTGCCAGAATCCTTCTCAGGCGAGCCCAGTGTAGGACTCGATGACTTAGTTGGAGACGCTCAAGATATCGACACTGGCACGGAAGCAAAAACAGAATCAGAATCGGAAACTGAAGATATCGATGACATAGTCGAACCTGATGATTTACGCAAACAAAAACGATATGCGAAAGAAGAAGATCGATGGGCTGGTTTAAGGAGTAGGGTGCTTGATTGTGATGTTGATGAATTTTGAAGTAATGTTTTATTCACTAATTTAACATTAATTTTGAATATTATCTTTGCATATTAATCATTTATTCCTTGCAAAAGGATGTCGTCAAAGGGGAAGGGGAAGGGGAAGCCAGTGAGAGGGTTGGAGCCGCCACGAGACCCTTGCTCAGGGACCTCGTTACCTTCGAGCCAATGTTCCCTCTTTCTGGTGCACGCTCCACCCTTAGCTGTCGTGTGCTTTAAGCAGACGGAGGAAAAATTAGTTTACAATAAAGTTATTTTAGAAATTGCAGTTGTTAATAATTATTTATTGTCAATCTTTTCCTTTTGTGCAATCTAACTCAAAGACTTCTGAGTCTGAGTAAGAGTCATAGGCTAGGGGGCCGCAACAGGAGTCCGAGTCAGAGGCTAGGGGGCCACTACAGGAGCCCTCTAGCGCTAGCCTCCCTTCGGAGCCGGCTAGCGCTAGCCTCCCTATGCACCCACTACCACTATCATTACTTTGGACTCCGGTGGTTCCGCAAAGCCTTCAAGATCATAGGATGTGGCAGCGTCGCAGCCGAGGCGACGGACGAGGAGGACACACTTTGTAGCTCCTCCTCCGGTTACTACTCAGCGGACCACGAACGGTCCTGTTAGAGACAGGTAAAAACTATATACAGTATATTAAATATTAGATGTTGTTTTCCTTTACTTAATGATTTAATATATTTTGTAAATGTTGGTACGACTTTTCGTTCACGGGGGCTGAGAAGCACCACAGGCAGGTTAACAGTGTCCTGGGTGCTATCGTGAAGTTACACTACCCCGGTGTCATTAACGATTTCCCTACCTTGTCGTGGGACGACTACGATCGTGTCTCTCACCCGGTCCACGACACGGTTTAGGGAGCTGTGTGGCACGATTTTATGGTAAGTTTAACTGTTTCATTTTTTCAACTCGTTTGAATTGTTAATGCATATCACTTAAATATTTGTTTGCTTAAAGCTGATGTACCAAGTATAGGAACCGGGCAAGGAGGACCACGCGAGACGCGTGTTCTGTTACAACGCTCGGAAGCTCATGACGGCGGCATTGTCATACGTCCGGATTCAGGCCGTCAAAGCGTACTACAAGCGGCACCCCCAGGAGTAGGAGCGGGAGCAGCAAAGGGGTGTATTTAGGAAGGACTCCGACTCGTACTTGACAGAGGAGCAGTACGCGGAGGTATGGTTTTAATATTGTTAAATATTTACAATATCTACGTATGTTAACTGCGTTGATGAAAAATGAAATATGTGCAGGTTAGTATTTCCTGGTCACAGGGTAACATCGAGGCGTACTTAGCTCTCTGTCGGTACAAGGCTAGCGACGCTTTCATCAATAAGTCCACAAAGGCTAGACAGTGCCGCATGGGGTCCGAGGGCAAGCACAACTATGGCGGCGACGGCTACATGCGTTTGGCTAAACGCATGGTATGTACCTTTTCAATTTATTTATGTGTTGCTAATATATTATTTATCTCACTAACACGGCTGTACAGGAGCGAGAGATGGGTCAAGAGCCGACCCCAACCCAGGTTTGGAAGAGAGGTCACGAGGGAAGTGGCCCTTCTAAGCCAGAGCAGTGTAGTCAGGTCGCAGTCGACCGATTGGTAAGTTTTCGAAATTTATCAATTTCATTATAACTAATATTATTATTGACATGCTTATAAGATTTATTTGTTTTGTAGGCAAAGTACGCAGAGGAGGTAGCGAAGATACACGGTGCGGATTACGATTGGGAAAGTGTGTCGATCGACCCCCAAGCCGCGTACGAAAGCGGAGGTGGGATGGACCATGGACGGTGAGTTCTTCATGTGTTTAGGCCTTAATTACGTCGGCCTTGGCTGATGTAATTGATCGATATTCTAGTAGTGGTCATTCACCTAAATACCAACTTTGCATAGACGTCATTTGGTTGAATCAAGGGGACTGTGAAAACTGGAAATTTAATTCTTCTACTTTTGTGTTATCATGGCTCATGTGACCACCATATGCTTTTCATGAGATGATTGTAGCAGAACAAAGGTTGCATTTGTACAAATGACAGAGGTGTGGTCAAACTTCAATAGTAGATCCTAGGGTAGGTTAGACAATATCATCAGATGTTCTAGTTGGATCACTAGTAGGTACAGGTACCTCCTTTTCTACAATAGATGATATTGGGATCTGATCAGTATTGAAAGTTGGAACAATTCCTCCTGCAGCACGTAATTTGATGTATGTCTGCTGCTCATTATGTTGAAGAATATAAAAAACGAAAGTGGAAAATAAACCTTGAAATAAAATGCAAGTTAGGGTGCTTAAAGGCTGGACCTTGGTCCATTACTCCATAGGTGCTAAAGTAAGCATGAAGAATGGCAGTTGGGTCCCCTAGAGCATCAACATGACTGATGGGCTGCATATATAGGTCTTGCTACCGAATGGATAAGTCTAAGTACTTACCCAACAAGGGTGGTCGGGAACCCAGGCTACAATATCAAATTATCTTGCGCTTTGCTAGCTGGATTTGATGTGAGTTCCAGTTTTTGTAAACGTGTTTAGCTGGTAGTGCAGAAGTAAGATTCGGCTTATCTTATTCTAGTGGAGCCCCCATGTGTATTATATATAGGGAGAGGTTACCGGTTTTAGTGGGTAATGGTAACTAGTTTCGATGATATTGGGTTTCTATAGGGGGTGACCTACATCCATGTGTATTTTGAGATCAATTTTCGATAAAAAAGTAGTGTCACACTGAATGATTATTATTTTCATGTTGGGGGTAGTTACTATTCATGGGTCTTGAAACATTAATAAACAATCTTACAATATTTGTACACCAAGAATAATTAAATGCTTCACTTCAACAAAGTTTCCTATCTATGTTGTTCGGCATAAACTATGCTGGACTTTGACAGTCCATAAATCGTAGTATATTTAACAAATGGAGGTGTATTGTACATCGTCGGAAAGATGTGCCAGTCTTATAAAATTTTGCTGGAAATAGTTTTTTTTCTTTTTAGTATTTCCATCATAACTCTCCGTAGAAAAATCACTAATGTACATATGATACATTTTTTAAAACCTATGTTAGATATGTTACAACTTTTTAATTCATGATTTGTTCAAATTTTGACTATAAGTTTCTGGAATTGTTGGTTCGAATCAGCCAGTATCAAAGGAGGTGTTATTGAAATTTTCCAAAAAGTCTGTCAAATTTTCAAATACATATCTCTTAAACCATCTCTCATCTGGGTGCAAATAAATAATTTCTAAAAAAGGTATCGAACACTACAGGAAAATCGGAACATTACGTCGGCCTACGTAACTTATGTCGGCCGCGACATGCCGACATAAGTCGAATAACTTACGTCGGCTACAGGCCCGTAACCGACGTAAGTACTTGGACCGACGGCATTTAACCCTAAACTTACGTCGGTCGGGCTCAGGCCAACGTAAATAACTGGGCCGATGGAATTTAACTCACAACTTACATCGGCTCATCCCTAGGCTGACGTAAGTCATGCGCCGACGTGGGTTAGGGACTTAACCCTACCCCGCGCGGGCCACGCTGGCCCATTCCATGCATGTGTCGACACTTTGTCACTCATTCCGCAGTCGCGCCCGCCTTGCGGAGCTTCCGCCGCCGCCGCGCCTGTAAGCACAGCTTCTCCACCTCGACTCGTGCCAGTGCTTCACCGCCTCCCCGAGCGTCGCCACCTCCCTGATCTTCCTGGGCGGCCACCTCCCCGAGCTTACTGGGTCGCCGCCTCCCCGAGCTTTCCGGGTCGCTGCCTCCCCGAGCTCCAAAGGCCGGCGCCTCTCCGAGCAACCGGGGACCGCTCATCCTCCTCCCCGATGCCGCACCTCCTCCCCAAGCGTAGCCACCCTCGAGCCCGAGCCCGGTCGGCTGCCTACACCGAGGTGGGCACGCCCTTTTGCCAATTTTTTGCAATTATTTGTCAATTTCTGGGTAGCACACTTAGGGTTAATTAGAATTAAGTGTGGTTGCTTTCTAAATTGTGCACCGAGTTCAGTTTGGATTAATTAGAATAAGTGTGGTTGCTTGCTAAATCAAATAGAATTAACAAATAGAATAAGTGGTTGAGTTCAAAGGGGGGCCAGCACAAAATCTGACAACGTGGGTAGTCAATCAAATCGACGACGTTGTTGTTTTTGCATTGTCTTTTGAGGTTATTTTGTGCCTGGTCGGGGAGCCACGTGGAGAGCTGCACCATCTCTGCCTTGTCCTCCTCATCAGCTTTGTAGGTAGCACTTGGTAGGAAGCAACGAAGTTATTGATCCTGGTCCCATTTCTGCGTCCAGCGAGGTCCGACAATGCTCCCCCAACTTGGTGGTTCCATTGACCTGTCCAACGGCAGGTTATTGATCGTGCTTACTCCCCGCTTGATCATTCTTGTGTTGCACCACTTTCGAGTCCTCATCTCATCTCCTAATAAATTGTGAATGGTGTTTTGGTTAACTGGGATTCTCATATGGTAACTGCATTGTATGGTAAGTTTGGCAGATCGAGCCAACTTTAATCAGTTGCAAGCATTGTGCAGAATTATCAAGTATTGCAACTGAGGAAAGTCAGTTGAATTCAGATTTTCATCTTACGTGGCCAGATATTCTTTTGTTCTCTTTGGCACCTTTTTAGAGGAGCAGTACGCGGAGGCAAGTTGTTATTGTTAAATATTTACAATACCTTCGTATGTTAACTGCATTTATAAATATGAAATATTGTAGGTTAGTATTTCCTGGTTACAGGTTCGACCCCAGGAGTACCGAGCTCTATGTCGGCACTGGGCTAGTGATGCTTTCATCGCTAAGTACATAAAAGCAAGATAGTGCCGCCGGGGGTCCGAAAGCAAGCACAACTACTTCAGCGATGGCTACATGGGTTTGGCTAAACTCATGGTAAGTACATTTTAAGTTCATTTATGTGTCCATAATATATTTGTCTCACTAAAACGGCTATACAGTTTACTAGTTTTAGTGAGGAATCGTAACTAGTTTCCACGATATTGGGTTTCTATAGGGTGTGACCTACATCCATGTGTATTTTGAGATTAATTTTTGATAAAAAAAAAAGTATAGTCACACTGCATGATTATTATTTTTCTTGTTGGGGGTAGATACAATTCACGAGTCTTGTAATATTAATGAACAATCTTACAATATTTCTACTCCACGAATAATTAAATGCTTCACTTTAATGTAGTTCCCTATCTATATATGTTGTCAGGCATAAAATATGATGGGCTTTGATAGTCCATAAATCTTAGTATATTTAACAAATGGAGGTGTATTATACATTGTTGGAAAGATATGGCAGTCATATAAAATTTTGCTGGAAATAGTTTTCATTTTCTCAGTATTTCGACCATAACTCTCCATAGAAAAATCACTAATGGACATATGCTGCATTTTTGGAAACCCATGTGAGATATGTCACAACTCTCTAATTAATGATTTGTACAAATTTTGATTATAAGTTTGAATTGCGGGTTCGAATCAGCCACTTTCAAAGGAGTTTCTATTGAAATGTTGCAGAAAATCGGTCAAATTTTCAAAGACATCTCTTAAAACAGCTCTAGTCTGGGTGCAAATAAATATTTTCTAGAAAAGGTATTGAAGTTAATTGTATCTTTGTTATTCACCTCCTGACAGGATTTTGCATCTACCTGAATTAAAATCTGATTGTATCCAATTTGGTCAGTTTGGACAGTGGAGTGAGCAGTGAACCAGTTTTAAAATTTTATTGTCATTTAACATGGTTTCACTTTCATGATTCTATTAACACACACACACACACACACACACACACACACACACACACATATATATATATATATATATATATATATAGTATCACGGATTATTATCATGAACAGTAAACCTGTTTGTCCCAGCAGGACCCACAAATCTCAGATGCGTTCCATTCACTGTCATGGCGTCAGGACGGCGTTTGGAGAATACGTGGTCCATGACAGCTTGTGCGACCATCACTCGATTTTGCAAGGTGCATTATAAAGAGATGGCAAAGACACCGTTAACTCTATTTCCAATCATCAGTTTGGCTGCTCTTGCATGGCAGCAGCAAATGGTCAAGTTGTATCAACCATTTATGGATACGACTACGAGTAATCTTGGCTCCTATGACTCTTCATCTCACATGGTGATTGATGTGCAAGGTGGTATACAGCAGGACAGTACACTCGGCAATATAATATGGTAATATTACCACATGTGGAATTTTTGTACAACTGTGCAGTACAGTTAGGAACAAAAATTTTTACATTCATGATAGTTTACGTTTTCAAACCCAATGCTCCCATCGATCTTTTGCCTTTCCCTTTGCAGAAAGTCAAGAAATCTGATGCAAGTAAGCATGCTGAATTTGACTAGAAACTTCATCTTTATGTGCAGACAAACATAGAGAAAAATCACAAAGATCTATGAGAGGTGTGCCAACAAGGGTCCCAAGAAAGTAGAATTTCAAACAAAGGACTTGGTTTGGGTGCATTTACACAAGGAACAATTCTCGGGCAACACAAGTCCAAATTTCCATCATTAGCCGATGGACCTTTCAAAGTACATCAAAAGATCAATGATAATGCAGGGACATCACGTCCAAATTTGCAGTTATTGATTAATCTCTCAAAACTATAGAGTGCACCACTTGCCTTGGTGAAAAGTGAGATAGTTATTATATGTAAAAGAAGTACAAACGGATCACCTCCTCTCACCCTCTCACTCATAAATGGCAAAGTCTTCTCTTGCCAACTTCAATGATTCAAGGGCAAACATCATGGCGGATCCTACTCGCTTCATTCCTCAAATCAAGTTCAATGTTGAAGATGGTGGGGACACTACGTAAGAAAGCCTCATACGAGACGTGTCCAAACGAAGAAGGGAGACGAACAAACTGTGTGTCTCCGTCGTCGCGTCTCGCATTACGTTATCATCAAAGACGGGCGGCAAGGCACGTCGCCGATCTTACAAGGGGTGTGACATGCTCAAAAGTAGCGCATCTCTCTTCGATGAGTCATAACAGACGGGCTTTGCAAGGTCATTGGAGACACGCATGGTGTGCGTCGCCCATCATTCTGAATGAGAGACACACTCTTATGAAGCGCGTCGCAGATATGTTGAATGATCCAATGCGATCTTTATTACAGCACGTCGCACATTCGTTGACTTATCTAAGACGAGCTATTAAAAAGCTTGTCTCGTTTTTTTAGGTAATCCAAGACATCCTCTGTTAGAGCGCGTCGCAGATTGTTTACAGGCAACTTCAATGTGGTACTCACAGGAGATGCTCCCTGCTAGATGCACGTCTCCTATTAGGTGCCCCCACCCCTGATTAAGCTAGTTCCCGGCTGCATCCTGGAGCTAGCCAGGATTTCGTAGCCACATTGCTTGTGTCAGCATCATACACATATAGAAACATATGTAGCCAAATGTCTCTTGTTCATCCAGCTTAACATGTAATTAATCAAATATTAACACACATTGACCAATCAATTATTAACATGTGTAAATCGTGGTTACCAAGTAACTATTTACACAGAATTCCCCCATTCATCAAACTACATGTAACTAATTTACACAAAGATTAACTACCACCTAATCATATATTGGGTAATGAAATTCTCCATTTGAATTAATGATTTTAGAAACGATAAACCTACATAGGACGTCTCTAACTTGCTCAAGGCTAGGACCTTTAGCGTTCCCGAAGGCGGGTCTGTAGTCCTGCCACAAGATAAAATGAGATTTAGCAAAAGGTTACTAATAAAGTAAAATAAATGCACTTACACATACATTGCAATTAGGTTGCTCTCCAAATAAAGTCATGTGTAAGCAGACGTGACAGCCGCTCGTGTTGCCCAGAGCTTGTTGTTGGACGTCGAATGCAGTATGATGTGCTAGATATCATCGTTTTCCTTTTACTTGCACAAAAGCCCTAAACAAAATCATTCACAGTTAATGTAAAATTATCGTGCAAGAAAACTAAAGTGAAGAAGGAACTTATTCGTCAATAATGAAAGAGATATCATTCCATGACTGGGTCTGTCACTTGCCAGTTTTTTCATCTGTTGGCCTTGAGGGGTCACAGTACCAGACCTGGTCGTACCGTGTAGATATTGCTATGGTTATCCAAATGGTTACCCATGTTGAACGTTAGGACTAGGTGATCCTTATCACTGTACTGTTTCATTGCCTTCACCAAATATTGAATAACCTCTTTTCTGAAGCTCGACATTTGCATAAGTGCTGGTACTTGCGGGTCAAGATATGCAGCAGACATGTTTCGCGTGTTATGACGAGCATGTTGTTGCTGGTGCCTACATGCAAAATTCCAATTTTGTCACATATAACACTTGTATTGAGTATGTATTGAAGAACCTAGTTTTTTAAGAGACTTACAATGCGAAGCAATGTATTAGGGAGATATCCAACGCGTCGAGGTTGAAAAAGTCGTAGAGGTCGGACCATGCAATGACAAAAGTGTCATCACCTGATAGAAAGTGTTTATCCTTAAATGACACTAGTATGGTATCACACTTATTGCAATTTTCCATGTAGTATTGATGAAGCTGAATACAAGGTTTAGAAACTTGTTTGAGTGCGGTCGCAGTTAACATCGACTTTCCCTTTTCATACTTCGGGTTTGCATGCGTCATAGCTTTTGGCACCCTCAGGTTAGGTTCCGACTGTTTCACTGGTTTCATCCAACCTTCCTTCGTCGGTACTCGCAGATGCGGCACACCCTTTTTGTTGGCATGCTTTGCCGATGGCTAATCAGGTGTAGGGTGCAGGGCACTTCGATTGCGAGGTGGAGACCGATGCGGCTGCTCTTCAAGTGGAGAGTTCTGCAGCAGCTCTACTGTTGGAGACAAATGCGGGTTCTTTGTGACTAGATGCAACTGCTCCAATTGGAGACTTCTGCTGCTTCTCTATAACTGGAGGCAACAATAGCTCTGGAATTGGAGACAGCATCATCTGTTCTAGATTTGGATGCAGAAGCAGACGTGCCATAGGAGACATTGAAGCGGTCGATGTGGAAGCTGCTGCTAAGTCAACAACAATAAGGCTCTGTCTCCACTGAACCTTTCTTGTAACTGCATCCCGCATAGTCAGCGTTGTATCATCCGGTGGCACTTCGAGCTAAAGGTTATTTGTATTTTCATGCACCATGTCCACCTTGACCATAGCATAGGATGTTGTGTCCACCTGAATGTTGTCAAGCATGGTCTGATCGGGATACACTAGCCATCTCCCGACCTCCATTTGAGCGATTCCTTCGACCATTAGCAGAAGGTTGCATGTTGTTGGCCGAGCCAAGTTATCTATCGCGTCCGGCTCAATTGAAGGTCCATATGTTGGTGCCTTAAGATCCTCCCGTGGTTGTCCACCCCCAGCTGCTGTAGAAGCAAAGCTGCTCCTACGCTCGTCGTTGTTGAATAACGCGTTAGGGATTGGTATACCTGCTTCCTCCAGCATTTGCTTAATGTCTCCTAGGAGCTCCCTTCTCAGCTGTGTTTTCACCTCCTCGATGTCAACCTGTGATTTTGAGGCTGTTTTCTGCTTCCGATAAGTAGATTTGTGTTCCGGAAAACACTCCCTCCAGGTCAACTTACTGGAAACACCACGAACGCGGCCTCGTTGCTCCGGTCTTTGTAGGGCCTTGGTGAGGGCATCATTTTCCATCTCAACATTTGACTCTTCACTGCTCAGGTTCCAGGCTCTTTGAGAGACGTTTGCAGTGCTCGGGCTGTAGAAGATGATACCACATGAGTCAGACAGCTATGAACGAGCACGCTTAAATGGTTTTAGCCGTCCACTAAAACTGTCATATGGATTTTGATAACCTAGCTCGGCCAATGTTGAATCCTGTTGTTCCCAAATCCTTTTTTTACCGGCATAACCGGTGTTGCCGAGGTGGTGGTCAAGCTCGTTTTGTGATTCGCTCCTCTTGGCAAATTCTTGTGATTCGCACGTTTCAACAAATCTTGTCCAGTCCTCTTCTGACACATGTGGATACTTATGGAAGGGGGTTTCACGATTCTTCATAAACTCGCAAAGCTTAGTTTTGTAGGTCCTCCATGCATGAGAGATCATCTTTATAGCTAACTTCTTCCCCTTCTATTTCATATGTTCCAGATATTAAACTTATGGTTGGATAGAGCTTTCGAACAGTTCATCCTTTTCATTTTCGGTCAAGCGATCGAATCTCTGTAGGTTTAGCGGCACCCTTTCCCGAGCAGCTAGACCACAAATTCTGAATAGTCTTGTATTCACATCATGGTCCAGAGGTACGCCTTCATCATTGGACTCATCAACAGTAACAATGTCTGTCGCCCCGTCGTCCGCGACTTTTTTTTCTTGTGTTACCAGAGGCATATGCATCATCTTCATGTGTCTGCTGTTGGGCCTCCTCTTCAATATGTTGCTGATGCTCCAACTGAAACATCTTCAAATTCACGAAAAACACTGAAATCTTGTAAAACATTATCAAATTTCAGTCACAATCGCACAAACGATCACATAAGGGAGCAAATTCTCTCATGGCATTTGTACCAAAGCGTGATTTCAACCCGAACCGAAGCGCGAACAAACCTTACTAGGATAGTCTCGAGCTGGTCGATGGGGAGTCGAGGGTCAACAACGGTAGTGCGACAATGATCAAGAAGGTAGTGTCAAGGCAGCGACAAGCTCTGGGGAAGGAGACCAACATGGCGGCGTGCTCCGGGCAAGGGGACGACATGGTGGCGTGCTCTGGGGAAGGGGACGACACGGCGGCGGTTTCTAGGCCGAGAAGTGACCAGCGCGCGCGAAAAGTGAAAAGTTGTGCTAAGTGATGCGAAGAGAGCGTGTGAAAGAGCTAAAAGTACCTGTCAAGGCGGCGATGAGCTCCGAGGAGGCGGACCGATGCGACAGCATGTTACGGGGAAGGGGACGATGCAGCGGTGGTTTCTACGGCGAGAAGTGATAAGTGTGCGGCGTAAAAAGTCGTGCTAAGTGTTTGTTGGTATTTCTTAACACCACAGAGTTATCCGCAAGCGCACGGAAATATCGTTGTAGCACTTCCCCTTAAGGAGTATTCCCAATGGTATCAAATCCAAAGAACGTTTTTGCTAATCTTTCAAACTAGCTCATCCAAGGACATAAAGTTGTTTGGTAGGCAAGGAACAGAGAGGAATTCAAAGTATTGATCCTAATTCAAGGTAGTTTGCAGTAGATGCTTGCTTCGGGCATGGGCTTACTCCTAGCAATACTAGGACGACTCCCGCCAAGAGCCTATGGCATAGCCGAACATGGACGATTACGAAGGACTTCAATCCGTGGGTCTACGAGATATCCAATGATGATTTATAACCTATGCACCACTCTTACGTTCTAAATCACTACTCTAGTTGTTTCATACACAAAGCTACAACTAGAGCCTCTAATGAATTAAAGCAGTGAACCCACAAGTAACTACTTGTGCAAACTACTAAGAATAAAAGATCAAACCTGTATTGAATTCACAAAGGCTTACTTGATTTAGTAAAACTTTTGTAGGGGTACAAGTGTAGATGAGGGACTTGACTAGCCCAAGCCTTCTTCTCCTAGACTCTTCACCACACTCTCCATCTTTTTTGGTAGCCTGTAGGACTACTCTAAACCTTTAGAGTGTAGCACTATTATTACCTTTTGGTGTGTCTATTTATTGGCGGAGAAGGGTCGGTTCCCGTCACAATTTATGCGCGAATCAGTCACCATTGACTCCAGGGAGTCGGGAGGAGCCAACACGTGTCATTTGACCGAGTTCGGTGTCAGGAAGAGGTCGACCGAACCCCTGGTTCGGTCGACCTGATCAAGGCTCCCCTCGGGGAGTGCTTCCTCCAGGTGGCTTTCAGATGGGCCCCTTTGATATATATGGGTGCAACACCATTGGATCTCCTCGTATTCTTCTGTTTGTGGGCCATTTGATCCATGTGTTGCCATGTGTCATCGCCTCATTCATTGAAATCCATTTTCATGGATTCATCCCTGCATGTTTTGGTATTTTGGATAATAATTCACCTACATACAAATAGACACCAACACTTGTGGAATTGGGTTAGTGTATAACCCTACCACTATGTTTGGTGTTTCTTTTATGCACATTATGAGGTGAATTGACGGTCAAAATATGGTACTTAAGGACTGTCAACAAACTCCCCCGCACTTAGTCCTTTGCTCGTCCTCAAATGAAGGCAAGAAGAACTAGAGTGTTATCATGAATTTGCTATATGGTAGAAAATAAGGATACTAGATATTTCAACTTATACCTTAATTCATGGATCCCCTTTTGTGTATGTGGCTACCACATCAATCATTGGTGTTTGAAAAGCGGAACGGTTAGAATGAAGTTCCCTTGGATCATTCTCTGCTGAAATGATTTGGCAATTGCTATATTTGAAAGTCATAGGAACTTTTGCCCTTGCCTTCTCGATTGGAATCTCTCAAATCTCTCAAAATGTTTGAATCCTCACCATGGCATGTTTTGCCAATTCTTGTCCCTATACTAAAAGTGGCTATATCTGGAGCTTGGTAGGGATGAATGTGACACACATTTGCAATTCATATGATACTAAGTCAAAAACATGATCCTATGAGAGACTTATGCAATAAACAAAGTGGAGGGAAAATTCTTGTGCACATGAATGGAATGAAGGGGTGAGGTGATAACTCCCTTGAATTTGCTCTCTTTTAAGGATGAAACATGGCTACTTTTTTTAGCATTCTTACACTTTCTCAAGAGTGGATGCTTTTTCTTTTTCTTGTAGCCATGTCTTCTACTCCTTTTTAATTTTTTAGAAAGGCTTTCATTTGTATTGTATGGAGTTTCTTTTTGGTGGATGGGTAATCGATGGATGCAAACTCTCAATGTGAGAAATTTTGCATGAATGGAGTGCACAAGAGTTTTCAACTCAAAAAGTTCATGCATGTCACTCAATTGGGTCACAGGTTTGACGAAGTTCAATGAAAAGCAAAGTGGCATATGCTTGTGGTTTTCAATGAATATATCATATGGCCTTGGTGGGTATATAAATTTCCAATGAGAGATTTAGGCAAAGTTCAAGACTTCAAATAGTTACAAATGTCAAAATCAATTTCAAGCAAAAGGATGATTTCTAAAGAACTCATTTACCATATCACACAAGTCAAATACCCAGATGATGTGTTTTTCCTATTGAATTATGGGAATCATAAACAAGGTAATGAATTGAAATATAAAGTATTCAAATTTTCAGTTTAAGCAGATTCTTGACTACCAAATTTTATTTCAATTTGTTGAGTTGATTCATTTTAGATATGCAATGAAAAATATGAAATCAACTCAAACAGCAGGGTAGCGTATAAAAGTGGGGATAGGAAATCCAAACCAATTTTTGGAGCGAAACAGAGTCGTATGAAGCAGAAAACAGGTCGACCAACCAGAGGGTTCGACCGACCTCCTGTTGGCTCTTCTGTGGCTCTGTTTCATCGGGTCGTTTTATTCATTCGGTCGCGACGTGTTTTGATATGCAACGTTAATTTTTCACGTTGGGATTTTGTGACTTGGGGCATGTTTCCCCCACACTTGTTTCCTAAATTCTTTAGGTAGGCGGGGAACGACGCGTTCCACCTAGGATTTTGTGGAGGATATCGAGGAGGATCAACAAGAGAAAACAGAACGCGAACGGCGTGAAGGGAGAGTCGGCCGACCCTAGGGTTCGGCCGGACCCCTTCTGGCTCCGTTCGGACCACATTTTCTTGGGTCGATTAAATGGGCCTTCTAGAAGAAGAATTGAATGGGCCCATTAGTTGGACGGGGAGAATTTAAATAGAATTGAAAGAAATGGCATGGAAATCTATTAGATTTACCGTGTCACTATTCTGGATTAAGAGACATAACTATCCAAACTTAACAGTTGAACTGACTGGTTTGCACTAGCAGTCCTGTAGTTCACTGTGTTGACTTCCCAATTTGGTTTAACTCCAACCCAAATCAGGAAAAATCTCCAATAACAAACTTGTAAAGCTCCTCCGACCCTTACCAAACATGTGACACAATAAGGCAGTGGATTTTTCTACAGAATGTTATGGCAAAAATACAGAGACTGGTCCAATGGTAAGGTCATCTGGAGCAGTTACAATACACCCCAGATTTCAACAGATTATCAATATTTTCTGTCTTTATGGTCAACAGAAAAGTTGTAGAAATTTTCATGAGCTTTCCATCCATATATGATACTCCTATACTATCTATTAAATAACCAAGATTACAATCCGGCAAAGTCGAGCCAACTTCTGCCAGAAATCAAGAATCTTGATTCTATAAACTCTACCGAGTCGGAACCCTTCTTGTGGAGTCCAAACCTACCAGCACCTAATAGTCGGACTTTCCAAAAAAATACAGCCATTCTGTTGGTGGGGATGGTCTAGTATTATGTTTGATACCGATGGTACTACGTGCCTCACGAACGAAAATTCTATCCTGTATATCCGGTTACGCCTATAGGTGGTTCCTATATCGTTCTCTCGCAAACGGCTTCTACACGGTCTTCTACTGTAATTAATGCTGCAAAAGACAAACAATCCCCTTTCACACATTCACACATCAAAGGTGGTATGGGGAAACACGACAGGCAGTCACAATAATATATATGAAAATAAATGCATATGACTCTGGTGTGAGTCGCCCTCGAGCGAGGTCATGTCTCGAGGCACATGGCTGTAAATACGTCTGTACGGCAAAGACTCCCGTACGATACGGCTTATACATGCTCGGGCATACGGGTTTTGCGTGCTCCCATAGAACATGAATAGTTCTAGAGAGGCATACTATCGGGTTATACACCACCCGATGGGGGCTTCCACTAACTTTGAAGCATGTTGGGGTACCGCGTGTCATAGGTTCTCAGAAACATTGAGAGCTTCAGAGACTACTATTAACTTCCCGTGCTAAGCCATGGAAATTTCACATACCACTCCTCGTATGCTGAGCTTACCGAGATTGACCCGCTCTCTGTGGCAGCGTACCTTACCTCTTACCTGACGTCGGGGCATCGTTACAGAATATAATAACACATAGTTAGTTTACCACCTTTATACCTTATACTAATAATACTCCTTATAAAGGCATATAGCTAATTCCTCACTGAAGTCCTAATTTTTGAAAATATGTTCTTTTCAAGTACACTGTTCCTAATGATGCTCTGATACCACGTCTGTGGGGACCGGAATCCCGACATCCGAGGATCTCATTGGGTGGTGTGGTGCGATGCGACACCCAATAGTATACAAGAATAGAACCTGAATAAGTACAAGACGAAGTC
This sequence comes from Tuctoria greenei, assembly GCA_036927565.1. NCBI lineage: Eukaryota > Viridiplantae > Streptophyta > Magnoliopsida > Poales > Poaceae > Tuctoria > Tuctoria greenei. Next base: position 84,678,377 of record JAYESD010000010.1, read on the forward strand.
TTTTATTTATCATACAGCTGAAGTTTTACAATACTAGCGTAAGGAAAGAAACATATATATCATAGCTACGCTCTCAGCACTAGCTATGCAAAAGCAAAGTTATACACGCCTTGGATACTTTGCACTAGCAACACTCAATTACGGCAGCGTGCAGGGTTCCCATTTGGATGTACACCCTGGAGGGGGTGCAGCCTCATCATCAAACCCTTCATCAATTGTATAACCTGCAAAAACTCGTTAACTGCAAATGTAAGCATAAGGCTCAGCAAGACTAACCCGTCTCACTAGACATATGCAAAGGGGACACTAAACATAGGTAAGGTGAAGCATAAATGACTCGCCTACAAGTGGGTCCTTATAATCAAGTTTTATGTAGCAAATGACATTCTCCAGGCACGGCACATCATGGGTTCCACAATCAAACAAGAAATGCTTTGCCGATGATATGACATGGCCAGAGCACATAATGCTATTACAACTAAGGTATGGGAAACTATAAACTTTAATGTGACTATCTCTAAATCATACAAAGTTGCAAAACAATTATACTTTAATACAATTTATTTCTCTTACTTCTTCAGTATTTACTACGTCACAGCGCAATGAACAAGTGGTACTCTATTACTGCGAGGGATGGTGATTGCAATCAGAACACACCCGGACAACAAGACACATACGCACTTTCGAAAATGCCAGCGAGTACTTTGTGCAGTACCTACGTAGCACTTCAGTACTAGTCGTATATGGAAACCTTTCGCGAGACACTCAAATGCCGAACCGGTCGATCTATCACGAGAAGGAGGTCCTTGTGTGGGGCGTACTCTGATGTGCCCACCAGCGGATTTACACCTTGCTGCCCTCAACCCACACCTATAAAAGGGAACGGTATGCCTCGACACCCAAGTCACCAAGCTACGTCAGTTTACTGGAGCCCATATATCCATTATGTTGCCGGTACAAGTCAAGCTTGTCTGAAGGGGCCGCATACAGACGGGCCTTAATCGACACAGGCAGGGCTATGCGACCAAGACTCAATTCTCGCCGCTTCCTATCCATTCCCTACCCAGTCTCAGTTTCATTATATTATGTCATTTTCTATCTAACCAATCTTGTGAGATATGTCCTACATCTCTTGCCAGTAGATTCCAACTACTTGACTTCTACCGGATTTCCTATGCATTAGCAAAGCAGTTACTACAGGTCAAATTGTAAATCGTTCCAACCAATCCCTGGGATTTTTGGTCATGCATGTGGAGTATCAATCATCCTGAATGTAATGCACATTTCATATGCTAATCATCATAGTGATAAAGTAAAATTTTATAAACGATTTAAATGCAAACTGGGGCTTGCCTGGATGCAGGTCCGAGTCGGGGTTAGTATCAGGAAGGTACACTTCCAAAGCCTCCGGTGCCTCCTCGACTTCGGTCACTACACGTCATGCATATAATATGGCATATGAATGATTTTGAAACAATAACTATAAAAAGTATAGAAATTAACATCTAAGGATCATAGCAAGTGATGATCTTAATTGGCTTTGGGACTTTCTTGAGACATACTAATGACTATGATAGAGATTTTTGGCAAGGATCAAAAGATAATCAAAGTGGTTAAGCCCTTTGGCAATTATTTACTAATTGAATAAGCTTAACCAATTATCTTTCAGTTTAGGAACTGAATTGGGCCTAGAAGATTAGGTCACATAATTTTCAAATTTTTACAGGAGCTATTACATGACTAAAGGAATGTTCATTCCAAATTTGGGGTATAACAAAGCAACTGAACATCTGGGATAATTCAATCAAGGAAAAAAATGATTGAATTAAAAAGGATGTTATACTGGGTTTCATACCAATCCAACTGTACAGCCTGTTTGCTTCGGGTGTAAGGATCATACAGGATTTTATTTGGGATTTTTACTGCAATTCTTCTGGGAGAAACTGAATTTAGAAAAGGATACTATTTTCTGAATACAGTTTTGGAAGAAAACTGAACCAGCACGAAAGAATTGGAAATCTGTCCAAGCTAGACAGGTTTAATGGCTCCCAAACATTTTATGGTAACTAAGAATAGGTAAAGGTATTTTATATGAATTTTGGAGATTTTTCCAGTGGAAGGTTCTTCTGGAAAAATTGAGTTTGTGTTTGGAAAGATTATTTTGTACAGAAATTTAAAATTAAGTTTCACAGAACCTCTCTGGTACTAAAAGAAACTAAAGCTCAAGGACTTTCAAACAAAATTTGTTTGATGACTTTTGGAGTAGTCTACAGAGAGATATTCAACTTAGAAGTTTGAACAATTTTCTGGAATGAATTTAATAAAATATTGGCGCCAGAATTCAAATTCAATTGGTTGGGTCCCATGGGCCACATGGCGTGCTCTGGTCAATGCAACACCGTGGTCCACAGATTTATTCGCGCGCAGCCGCACGGAATCCCAGCCGCACCGTGATCCTGCAGCCACTGGCAGGTGGGGCCCCACGGGGTTGTCTTCTACCTCGGGTCAATGCCCGCGCGAGGCGGCGCCCGCAGCGGTGACTCGCCGGCGAGCACGCCGCCGGCTAAACCGACGGGCCAAACTTGCCCAAACTCGCCGCCTGGGGGTTTTTGGAGTCGCTGAGCACGACGGTGAAGTCGATGGGACCAGAAACTCGCCGGAAATGGTTGTGCGACGGCGGCGGCGGCGGTGAGCGCTAGGGCAACAAAACCTTCCTGGGACGATGCAGATCAAGGAAATGGACGTGGGAGAGGAAGAAACAATCGGAAACTATGAGCTCGACGGCAAACCGAGGTTTCCTCACCGGCGGCGAGCAAAACTCGATTTCCTCGGCCGTTGCTCGATAACTTTTAGGGGTTTTTTCTCAGGTAGGAGCGCTAGGACCTATAGAAACTATCTCTAAGCAATTGCATAGAATAATTACTCTTAGAAATGGAATTGAAACGGAAACCGAGCGAGCTTCCTCACATCAGCGGAAAGAAGTCGACTGATAACTTGCTCATTTCTCAATGAAAAGGGAAACAGTTTGCACCGATCGTGGCTTGAAACTGCGCGAAACGGTGGCGCACCACAGAACATAGGTAAAAGACGACGATGGCGCGCGGCGGAGAAGAAACAGCGAGAGGTGGAACACCGATCGGGGAAGGGGAAATACCGGAGCGGCGGCCGCCTTTTTATAGCACCGCGGCAAGAAAGCAAGCAGCTCGCTGGAGCTTGCATGTGCGCGCGCTGTCGAGCGGGCAAGCGCCGGTGCAGAGATGGCAGGCAGCCGAGCTGATCCGTTCAGCAGAGGCTGACCTGTGGGGCCCACAGGTCAGTCACACCCCAACAGTAAAGTTAAAAATTCATTTAAAAATAGAAGATCAACTCCAAAAATCATGAAATTTTGTGGAGATGGTAAATGAATTATTCTGAACACAATGGTGAACTCAAATATTATGTTCAAAGAAGTTGGAAAAGAATTTAAAATTCAGATTTGAATTTGATTCAGTTGCTAAGCGCCTAGAATAAAATAGCAAATGAGTTCCTAAAATCTTGAAATTTTGCAGGCAAGCTATTGAGAATATTAGAAGGTCAAGGAAAAATTTAGATCCTCTAATTTGAATATTTTTGGCATGGCCAATTAGTACTGCACTTTAAATTGCCTTAAAAAACATCATCCAAATAATGCTAAAATTTGAAGAGGGGTGAATAGAATCATTCTAGAATTAGTGGTGAAGTCCAATACTCATGTTAATAAAATTTAACCATGAGTGCAAGAAAGGTTTGGATGGTATTAAGTTCATGTGTACCACTATATTGGATCTTTAATATAGTTGATCACAAAACTCATATGTGAATTCACATGCCATAAAAGTGGGGTTTTACAGCTTTGATTAATGTTTAGTGGACAGGTCGGTAGAAGTCGAGTAGTTGGAATCTACTTGCAAGAGTCGTCTCATTTTATTGACCTCAAGTCAAGTAGTTGAAATCTACTTGCGAAATAAGTCGAGTGAGGCAAACCTACTCGTGCGATATCATCACAATCATCGCTCTTAAAAGTGAGATGATGACGGGGATTTTTGTATAATGGGACGCACAAGGTTGATCTTGACCCGAAGGGTGGGCAAATGCTTGTGACCAAATCGTAATCGTGTTGGTAATGACGAGGCAGATGTGGAGGTTGGGTGGTAGGCCCATCTGTGTTTGTTAAGGACCATGCCGTCTGCGGCCTTGCTTGGCAAGTTTGAGCTGTCACAGATGCATATTGTTATATGGGACCAAGGAAACTAACGTAACTCATAGACCTTGGTGTGGAAACTTTTTCGCTATCTTTGAATGGAGATGCGAAGGCATAAAGGTGTAAATCTTATAGTGGGCAACTTTGATGTGTCCGTGTAGGGGACCTTTTGCTCCGGATGGAGAGTTGATTCCATATTAAGGCCTCTTGTGAAAAGTGGTTGTGTGCGACATAGAGAGAAGCACACTAACGTGGCTTCATTGCGGGTGTACGTGCTGTGCATTCCGTATTGTTATTGATTTGAATCACTGTTGCTCGCAGTTATGGACTGAGTATACTTGTTCACTGAGTCGTGATGTAGTAATAAAGAGTAGTTGGATTATTATGAATCTGCTGCAATGATTATAATAATTGTACTGCAACTTGTGTGGCTTAGCAGTAGCACTATTAAATGTACAATTCCCAAAGATTTAACTTGTATGCTGCTTATGCAACTTTGGGCATCAAAGACTAAGCGTTTCTTGTTTGATTGTGGAAGCGTTTCTTGTTTGATTGTGATGTGCCATGCACATGGACTGCAGATCGGCAACTTAAAATCTGAAAATAATGATTTACTCTCAGGCAAGTCCCTTATGCAATTCAACTTTCACATGTATGGAGTTCCTGCATGTAGAGTTTCATGTTTATGTGAGACGGTTAAGTCTTGATGGGCCATCATTCTCACTGTTGCTATATATGTAGTTTTGCAGGTAATAGTTTAAATGCTTCTATTGTGGTTGCTCGTGAGACCTCAGACCTTCCAAGGTGTATGGCCCACGAGAGTGAATGTAGCCTAGAGGGGGGTGAATAGGATTTATGAACATTTGTCGGGCCCTGAAACACTTAACAGATGAATCAAATACGGGGAGGCTGGACTAGTCCTGTTTAGTGCGGACTAGTCCGTTGTGCACGAACTAAAAGATCAAGTAAATTGACAATTCTACTTGCAGCACACTATGCAGCAGAAATCAGATTACAAGTAAAGTGTATTGAGCCAATGAACCAATATATTGCAATGATCAAGTATGATACAATGTTTCAATATTAGTTTTACAATACTAAGCGAAAATTAAATTATGATGAAAAGTAAACATGAATACGCAAGACAAAGTTTTATCCCGAGGTTCAATTCCACAGAGGAATTTACATCCCCGTTGAGGAGTCCACGAAGGACCGGGTCTTCACTAACCCTTCCCTCGTTGAATCGCCACGGAGGTCGATTCTCTTCCACTAACCACAAAGGGGAAAATAACTTATTCAAGGGGCTTTCTCACAAGTTGAGGGCTCCCCAAGAATTACGGCGATGAACACCACCAAACACACTCAAAAGATATAGAATAAAACAATTAGAGTGTGCGAGAGATCAAACCCAAGGGCTCAAGATTGTGTGAAATAATTCTCTCCTATGTCCAATCTCTAATCCTCAAAGATTTGATCCTTTTAGGTTTAGAATGAGTGGAGAGATGTATTTTTGGGCTCTTGGGAGGTGTGGCGGCACAAGGAGTCGAGAGTGTTACTTGTGTGGTCGTATACGTGTATTTATACTAAAAGATCAAGTAAATTGACAATTCTGCTTCCAGCACACAATGCAGCGGAAATCAGATTACGAGTAAAGTGTATTGAGCCAATGAATCAATATATTGCAATGATCAAGTATGATACAATGTTTCAATATGAATTTTACAATACTAAGCAAAACCTAAATTATGATGAAAAGTAAACAAGAATACGCAAGACAAAGTTTTATTCTGGGGTTCAATTCCACAGAGGAATTTACATCCCTGTTGTGGAGTCCACCGAGGACCGGGTCTTCACTAACCCTTCCCTCGTTGAATCGCCACAGAGGCCGATTCTCTTCCACTAACAACAAAGGGGCAAATAACTTGTTCAAGGGACCTTCTCACAAGTCGAGGGCTCCCCATGAATTACAGCGATGAACATCACCAAACACACTCAAAAGATATACAATAAAACAATTAGAGTGTGCGAGAGATCAAACCCAGGACCTCAAGAACGTGTGGATCAATTCTCTCCTTTGTCCAATCTCTAGTCCTCGAAGATTTGATCCTTTTAGGTTTAGAATGAGTGGAGAGATGTATTTTTGGGCTCTTGGGAGGTGTAACTGTGCAGGGAGTCGAGAGTATTAGTTGTGTGGCCGTACATCTCTATTTATACTAGGGTTTCCAAAAGTTACCGTTGGGGTTTGCGATGCCTGGACTAGTCAGTGGTGGACACCGGACTAGCCCGGTGTGCATGTGTGTGAGAAACCCTAAGTGTTGATGGATATTGGACTAGTCTGTTAAGGTGCACACTAGTCCGATCTGGACACAGAAACTTTTTGGACTAGTCCGATTGATATCGAACTAGTCTGGTGTGGTGAACACCGTGTAGGACTAAGGACAAGTCCGCACTTGGAGGGACTTGCCCGATTTTAGTCAGAGAGTTTTTGGACTAGTCTGGTGAATATTGGACTTGTCAGGTGTAGTGAAAAATTGTAGGGCTAAGGGCAAGTCCGAACCTGGAGGACTTGTCTGATTTTAGTCAGATAAGGTGCTGTGTAAATGTGGAGTGCTACGGAGAAGTTTGCACTGTGGAGACTTGTCCGTTTTTAGTCAGAGAGATATCAGACTAGTACGGTGTAGATCGGACTAGTCCGCACATGTTGATTTCTGTGCAGTGAGTGTAATATCTTTCACTTGAGCTCTTGTGGTGTGTTTCTCCCACACGCTCCTTAGAAAATAAGTATTCTTTTTTTGTCTTGAGCTCCTTTTCTTTTAGATCCTCATTCTCCTTTCTTTTTGAGATTTCCTTATAATTTCTTTAAAACCTGCACTCATCTCAACAATTTTGTTAGATCTCATTTGTTTGTCATTAATCAACTTAAACCCACAAGAGATGCCTAGATGCACTTTCAATCTCCCCCTTTTTGGTGATTGATGACCACCAATTGAGATTACACAAATAAGATTCAAAATTCAGATTTTCATAAAGTGTACACATATGAATTTTGAAAATAATAGTAAAAGTTGAATTAACATTCATATGTGTACTCTTTATGGTGGGGTGTGAAACTATGTGTATGTGAGCAATAATCTTGATGTGAATAAGATAAAAACATAATCCTAACAACATCTAGATTATCAAGCATGTATCCAAAGGCATAACCATAACATCATAATACATATCCAAAGGCATAATGAGAACATATATAATATAATTCTTACAAAACCTATGACCTAGGACTCCACCTCAATCTCTCCCCCTTTGGCATCCAGGCACCAAAAATAAGGAGAAGAGCGATCTACTCTTCGTTGTCGGCTCACTCTGCGCTATCAGTCCTTTCATCATCTTCATCGTAAGCCTGAGGGGGAGGAGGAGAGGAACCACTTGTTGTGCCCCTAAGGCCAAAGTAGGCAAGCTCGAAAGGAGAGAGAGGTGGAAGCTCCAAAAAGTCAGAGTCAGAGGCTTCCAAAATGACTGGGATCCAATAAGCTTTTGGCATATTGTTTTGACATTGTCCTTCATGTATTTCATTTCCTCTTTTATTGCCTTGTTTATCTTATGATGCTTCACCTCAGCTTTGCGACAAGAGCCAAAGATAGCAGCCAAATACTTCATGATCCCACTAGCGGACCCTTTTGAGATGGAGGGGCCCTAGTGCCAGAGGAAGGCCTTGTATCTTCTTGAGCTCTCTACGGGTGTTCCTCACTTGAAGCAGGTTAGGGAGCATTTGAGAGAGAGGCTTGATGAGGCTTATGAGGCCATAGAGCAGCATGCTCCACATCCATCACAAAATCAATTTTTGTGACCTTTTCAATCATGAACATCAAGTATGGTGCATAGCCACAGGAGCGGTTTGGTGTGCATGAGATGTTCACCATGTCATTCTAGATTTAGTTATATACATCAAATCTTCTCTTATTGCTAATCACCTTCATCAGGGTTCTCCGATAACCTTGGACATTGCCTGCATCCCCATCCTTAGGAGAAATTGTCTTCCGAAGCACTCGGTTTAGGACAATGAAGAATGGATTCGTGTTCCTGGTTGATGGGGGATTGTAGCGGAGGCGAGTGTCATAGAGAAAGTCCATCTTGTCCTTCTCCAAAGTACTGTCATTGTGGGTGACTATCACATGGTCCCTGCTATCCTCAAGATGTAGCAGCCTCGCAAAGTTAGTGTAGGTGATGGAGTAAATAGAGCCATGAGTCATCAAAGTTACTCTTTCTTCACCTTCTTGGGAAAAGTAGCATGTAGAGTAAAATTGGGCTATCACTTCATCATTCTAGTTTCATCTAAAGGATAGCATATCCTTTAGCCCACGCCTCTCTATTGCAGCCACCATATCATCAAATGCACCACATGGCTTCCTCTCGATGTAGCCCCAATCTATCAACTGGCTGCGCACCACTGGTGTCCTCATTTGAGGTAGACGCTATTGTAGTAATATGAGTGAAAGTCACTCCAAAATCTCGGATCAGCAGCCACCTTCCCACTGTTGTAGGCATCCATCTTCCTGTATTTCCATGCCACATCGCTGCCTTTTCCATTAAATTTTTCCTTTGAAGAGCTTTTGTTCCTTTGTCTTGGAGCTGCCATTTTGAGGGGGCCAATCGGGCCAGGGGCAATTCCTTTGCCTTGTCCCTTAGCTTGGCGAGGAGCCGCCGAGCTAGGACTAACCATATCTTTCGCTTTTGAAGCTGGTTTCTTGGCCGGAACCTTTTGCCGCACCCAAGGTGGAGTGGGCGAAGATTCAGCGACACAGTCTTGCCGTTTCTTGGTTTGGCCGGTCGAAGCATGAGGCAACGCCTCTTGATCCAATTCGGCTTAGAAGTCAGAGAGATGCTCATCCGAGTTCGACATTGTCCTGACAAAGTGATGATATAAGAAATGGATAATAATTGGTTGCAAGGCAAAGCATCGAGTTTAAGTATGTTAGGCTTTAATTCAGCAAACACCGGATTTGTCCATTGCATAGGCGCTGACTAGTCCAAGGTACCGGACTTGTCCGCACTGATAATGGACTAGTCCTTTATGCAGCTGTTCAAACCCTAGACAACGAAGTAATGGGATTCCTCAGTGCACAAGTGGAGTATTGTAGTTGTAATACAAACAGGTAGCCATGTATTGAAAGGAGGAGCTAAGCTATTTGAGCAATATCAAGGAAAATTCAAGAATTAGGGTTTGGTGAGAAAAATTATCAAATCCTTCAATTCAAGGGGCTTGAGGAGTTTTTAGAGCAGATTAGTGCGGGGTCTTCGATCTCATTGCAATGTAGATCGATTCCAGCGGAGATTTGAGGGGATATGATGGAGGATTTGAAAAATCGCCTTGGGAGCACTTGTGTGAGGAGAGAGAACATAAGGGGAGTTGTAAGGAGGAAGAAGACAGGTCTGCACAGCCTAAGAGGATGAGGACTCGATATACTGGACTAGTCCGTGGTCGGACCAGGCTAGTCCAGACTAGCGAACACAGTGCGGACTAGTCTGCAATGTGCGGACTAGTCCAGGGAGATCACGGACTAGTCCGTGGTCCCCTGAATAGAAAAGTACAAAACTCTTCGTATATATATCCAAAAATTCCTAATAAGGAATAGGGGGCAAAGAAACATAAATATTCTTGATGAATATGATTAGTAAACATAGAACAATCAAACTATGATCATAATTCACCAAGATCAAGTAATTAAAATAGTTTTTTGGAGAAAAATAGAGAGAGATGATTTTTCAACACAATCAACATGATTTTGAAGATGGCATACAGGTATGCAATTTTTCCAGCCACGTTCCGAGCATCAAGGATATTTAGTTCACTTCGGAGCTCACATAAGCGTTTTTCATCAAGTGGCTTGGTAAAGATATCAGCTAGTTGTTTTTTAGTGTTGAAATGGGAAATGGCTATGTCTCCTTTCATTTAGTGATCTCTCAAAAGTGATGCCGGATGTCTATGTGTTTGGGTCTAGATTGCTCAACAGTGTTATGGACAATTTTAATGGCACTCCCATTATCACAAAGGAGAGGAATACAACTCATATTGTAACTGTAATCCCTTAGAGTTTGTTGCATCCAAAGGAGTTGTACACAACAAATCCCGGCTGCAACATACCCCGCTTCGGTTGTGGATAAAGGCAATGTAATTTTGTTTCTTGGAGGACCATGAAACTAGGGATCTACCTAGGAATTGGCAAGTACCGGAGGTACTTTTTCTATCTACCTTGCATCCAACATAATTTGCATTTGAGTATCCAATGAGATTGAATTTTGAACCTTTGGGATACAAAAGGAAGAGGTTACGTGTATGAACTAAATATCTAAGGATCCTTTTAATGGCTGTCAAATGACATTCCTTAGGATTGGCTTGAAACCATGCACACAAACATACACTCAACATAATATTTGGCCTAGAAGCACATAAATATAGTAAAGAGCCAATCATGGAACGTTATACCTTTTGATCCATGTTTGGTCCGTCTTCATTGAGATCCAAGTGTCCATTTGTCGCCATGGGAGTCTTTATGGGCTTCGCTTTGTCTGTTCCAAACTTCTTGAGAATGTCTTCAGTGTACTTTATTTGGCTTATGAACGTCCCTTCCTTTTGTTGCTTCACTTGAAATCCCCAAAAGTATCTCAACTCTCCCATCTTGACATATCAAATCTATCTGTCATGATCTTACTAAATTCTTGACAAAAAGATTTGTTAGTTGAACCAAATATGATGTCATCTACATTGATTTGGCAAACAAAGAGGTCATCATCAATACGTTTGGTAAATAAGGTATAATCAGCTTTACCAATTTTGAAGCCATTCTCATCCAAAAAATCTCTAAGGCACTCATACAAAGCTCTAGGAGCTTGTTTGAGGCCATAGAGAGCCTTACGCAGTTTGTACACATGGTCGGGGTACTCTTGATCTTCAAAACCGGGCGGTTGCTTCACGTACACCTCGTCCTTGATCGGTCCGTTGAGGAAGGCGCTTTTCACGTCCATTTGATAATGCTTGAAACCATGGTGAGTAGCATATGCAAGTAATATACGAATTGATTCAAGCCTAGCTACGGTAGCAAAAGTCTCGTCGAAATCAAAACCTTCGATTTGTGAATACCCTTTGGCCACAAGTCATGCCTTGTTCCTTGTTACCACTCCATGTTCATCTTGCTTGTTGGAAAGACCCATTTAGTGTCGACGACGTTGGACTTGGTTCTTTCAACAAGCTCCCACACTTCATTCCTTTTGAAGTTGTTCAATTCTTCATGCATCGCCATCACCCAATCCCAATATTTTAATGCATCTTCAACCCTGTATGGTTATAAAGAGGATACAAAAGAATAGTGTTAAAAAAAATTAGCTATGCAAGATCGAGTTATTACTCCCTTTTGGATGTCACCGATAATGTTGTCGACGGGGTGATCTCTTTGGATGCTTTGGTGTACTCTTGGGTGTGGCACTTGTTGTCTTGAATCTTCATGACTATCATCTTCTTCTCCCCCCTGGATATTTGCCCTCACGGATGTTTGATCACCATGATCTTCTTGAGGTTGATCTTGTGTGGAAGCCCCCCCCCCCCCCCCCCCGGTGATCATTTTCCTTTACTTGCGGTTCATCTTCTTCATTCGCATTTGGAGGTGGTGCTTGTGCTCAAATATCACCCAGTGCCATTCTTCTCAATGCTTGACATGGAGCTTCTTCTTGATCTAGCACACATATATCAACTTGCTCTTCTTGAGAGCCTTTAGTTTCATTGAACACTACGTCATGTGCCACTTCAACAAGTCTGGAGGCCTTGTTGAAGACACGATAGGCGTAGGAGTTCCAATCATAGCCAAGTAAGAAACCTTCATTGGACTTTGAAGTGAACTTCGAAGCCCTAGGCTTCTTGTTTAAAATATAACATTTTGAACCAAAGACTCGAAAATATGAAATATTTGGTTTGTTACCCATCAGTAGTTCATATGAAGTTTTCTTGAGCAACCAATGAAGATATAGTCGGTTTATGGCGTGACAAGCGATGTTACCCGCTTCAGCCCAAAACCTGTCCAAAGTCTTGTATTCATCGAGCATTGTCCTCGCCATCTCAATGAGTGTTCAGTTCTTCCTTTCAGCTACTCCGTTTTGTTGAGGAGAGTATGGTGCTAAAAATTCATATTTATTCCTTCCTCATCTAGATACTCCTCAACTTGAGTATTCTTGAATTTCGTCCCATTGTCACTTCGTATGTTCTTGATCTTTAGTGAGAATTCGTTTTGGGCACGCTTGATGAACTTCTTGAGGGTTCCTTGAGTTTCTATCTTATCATGCAAAAATAAAACCCACGTGAAGTGTGAAAAATCATCGGCAATGACTAAACCATACTTATTACCGCTGATGCTTATGTAAGCAATTGGACCAAATAGATCCATGTGGAGGAGCTCAAGAGGCCTTGTTGTAGTCATGACTTTCTTCGCGGGACGGGGTGCTCCTACTTGCTTCCCGGCTTGGCACGCTCTACAAGGCCCATCTTTCTATAAAATAACATCTTTTAAACCTCGGATGTGATCTCCTTTAAGGAGTTTTTGAATATTCCTCATACCAATATGTGCTAGCCGTCTATGCCACAGCCAACCCATGTTGGTCCTTGCAATCAAGCAAGTGTAAAGTTCGGCTTTATCTTTGTTGAAGTCAACTATATAAAGTTTTCCCTTTAACACACCCTTGAATGCAACTGAGTTATCACTCCTAGAAACGGTCATACCTTCATTAGTGAATAAACAATTATAACCTTTGTCACATAATTGAGATATGGATAAAAAGTTATAATCCAAGGAGTCAACATGTAAAATATGAGAAAGAGTATGTTGTGATGAAATTACAATTTAACTAGTACCAAGCACCCTTCCCTGACTATTATCACCAATATAAATGCCTTCGCTTGGGTCTTCATTTTCCTCATAATGCACGAACATTCTTCTTTGTCTGGTCATGTGATTGGTGCATCCACTATCTAGCACCCATTTTGCTCCACCGGATGAATAAGCCTGCAAAAAACAAGCTATGTCTTGGTCTTAGGTACCCAAGCTTGCTTGGGTTCATCGAAATTAGTCACAAGTGATTTGGGCACCCACACACGAGACTTGGTGTTCTCATGGCGTGGCCCAACATATTTAGCATAAACTATTCCATAAGCAGTTCTCGTAAGTACATATGAAGCATCAAAGGTTTTGAATAAAATATGTTGCTTATATGAGTTTACAATGTTCATTTTATCAAAGTTAGTATGTTTTACAACTTGAGAAGGAAAGAGTTCCTTTGATAAGAGCAATGGGTATTTGTTATTCTTGTGGCTTCTTGAATTTTGCTTTTCACCATAAGAATACCCAATGCCATATTTAACATTTGGAGGTCTTGTGACCATGTATGCACTATATTCATACTTGACTTTCTCCTTGTCAAATATGCCACTTTGGCTGGGGTGCTTTCCTTTTGTCAATTTGGAATTTTCATCGAAGTTAATATCATTTTTAGCACATAAGCAAGTAAAAAAAGTTTCAGACTTGATGTGTTGAGAAGGTGTGCTTGAAAAGGATGAAGACCCACTTTGCTTGAGTGACTCAACCTGTGTTTCAAGGATCTTGTTAACTTTGGTTAAGTTAGCAAGTTCTTCATTGATGCACACATTTGAGTCTTTTAACTTCAAACAAGCTTCCTTTCTTGAAGCTAACTCAAGTTCTAGTGATTCACTTCACTCCTTTTCAAGTTCAAGGAGCTTTTCAATCTTAAGATATTTCTCGTTCTGGAGAATGATCATATCTTCTTGTTGATTGACTAGCTCCTCCTTATAAACAATCTTATCCATTAAAAAATTCATTTTAGAAGCTGCTTTTCTATCTAAACCAATGAGCATGTTTTCTTCATCATTATAAACATCAATATCACTATCAAAATAAAGCGAGGGGAAGGTTTAGTTGTGACCTTTACTTTTCCTTCCTTGGCCATTAGACACGTGTGGTCGGTGTCCTTCCATGCGACCATGGTTGGAACGAGGGTGGATTTCTTAGTAGGCTTCTTGATGGCTATCGTGGACATCTCCTCTTCTTCTTTAGATGAGGACTCATCATTGGAGTCCCACTCCTTCCGTAGATGCGCTTGGCCATATTGCCTCTTCTTCTTGAATATTTTCTTCGGTTGAGGCTTGTAGTCTTTACTCTTCCTCTTATTTTCTTCATGTGGACAATCTACTATGAAGTGGTCATATTCTATGCAATTGTAGCATGCCTATTTCATATTGGGTCTTTGTTTGTCCCTGTGCCTTCCTTCGGTTGAGCTATTACCTTTTCTTCTTCTCATCGTCTTCTTGAACTTTTTCATGAATAAGATCATGTCTTCATCATTGATGACACTGCTATCATCATCACTATCATAATCTTCAATAGCTTCCCAAGCTTCTTTTGATGCGGGTTTACAAGTTGACTTCAACGCAACTCCTTTATTCTTTGTCGAGGTAAGGTCATAAAGTTCCTTGACGTGGTTGGCTTGCTTCTCCATCATTTCAAAGTTGATAATCTTGCCAAGAAGTTCGTCAGGGGTCATATTCAGATACCCGAGGCTTTCTCTAATCATAGAGCAAAGAGTCACAATGCAAGGTATGAATGCTCTAAGAATCAACTTCAGAACCTCATGATCATTCCACTTCTTGCTGCCATAAGCTCGGACTTTGTTGATATGATTCTTGAGTCTATTGTACATGTCTTGAGGAGATTCACCATCTTCTATAGTGAATATTCCCAATTAAGCTTCGATCATATCTATCTTTGCTTCGCGTTCATGACGGTCACCTTCATGTGCGGTTTCTAGAGTGTCCCATACCTCTTTGGTAATTTAGAGTCCATCCACCTTGGTGATCTCGTCTCGGCTCAACGAAGAAGTGATCACAGCTGTAGCTTGAGAATTCCAATGAATTGCTCGTTCTTGACTTTGTGTCAACTCTTCATCATTGTCCGGAATGTCTATACCTCTACAGACTATATGCCACAAACTTGGTTTAAGAGATATAAGGTGCAGTTTCATATTTTGTATTCACATTGAATAGTCATTTCCATCAAAGTAAGGTGCTTTGCCTAAAGGAGTTGATAGGTAATGACTATTATTAGAATTTAAGCGTTCATGGTCAAAAGGATATCGGGAGTAGTCAGTGTGACTACTCCCATTCATCTTCTTATCTTGAGTCTTCTTCTTTCCTTTTGGAGATAGTGCCTTGTTCTGGAGAAGAGCCTTGAGTTGAAGCATTTCCTCATCATCGTCCTCATTTAACAGATGGTGCCTTGTTCTGGAGAAGAGCCTTGATTTTTGAAGCATTTCCTCATCATCATCTTCTGGAGAAGAGGATGATGGTGAATAGGATTTTTGAACTTTTGTTGGGCAATGCAACATTTACCAGATGAATCAAATACGGGGAGGCCAGACTAGTCTTGTCTGTTGTGGACTAGTCCGGTGTGCGCGGACTAAAAGATCAAGTAAATTGACAATTCTGCTTCCAGCACACAATGCAGCGGAAATCAGATTACAAGTAAAGTGTATTGAGCCAATGAATCAATATATTGCAATGATCAAGTATGATACAATGTCTCAATATGAATTTTACAACATTAAGCAAAACCTAAAGTATGATGAAAACTAAACAAGAATACGCAAGACAAAGTTTTATTCTAAGGTTCAATTCCACAGAGGAATTTACATCCCTGTTGTGGAGTCCACGGAGGACCGGGTCTTCACTAACCCTTCCCTCGTTGAATCGCCACGGAGGCCGATTCTCTTCCACTAACCACAAAGGGGCAAATAACTTGTTCAAGGGTCCTTCTCACAAGTTGAGGGCTCCCCAAGAATTACAGCGATGAACATCACCAAACACAATCAAAATATATACAATAAAACAATTAGAGTGTGCGAGAGATCAAACCCAGGACCTCAAGAATGTGTGGATCAATTATCTCCTTTATCCAATCTCTAATCCTCGAAGATTTGATCCTTCTAGGTTTATAATGAGTGGAGAGATGTATTTTTGGGCTCTTGTGAGGTGTGACCGTGCAGGGAGTCGAGAGTGTTAGTTGTCTGGCCGTACACCTCTATTTATACTAGGGTTTCCAAAAGTTACCGTTGGGGTTTGCGATGCCTGGACTAGTCAGTGGTGGACACCGGACTAGCCCGGTGTGCATGTGTGCGAGAAACCCTAAGTGTTGATGGATACGGACTAGTCCGTTAAGGTGCGGACTAGTTCGATCTAGAAACAAAATTTTTTTTGGACTAGTCCAGTTGATATTGGACTAGTCTAGTTGATATCGGACTAGTTCAGTGTTGTGAACACTGTGTAGGACTAAGGTCAAGTCCACACTTGGAGGGACTTGTCGATTTTAGTCAGAGAGTTTTCGGGCTAGTCCGGTCAATGTCGGACTTGTCAGGTGTAGTGCAAATTTGTAGGGCTAAGGACAAGTCCAGACTTGGAGGACTTGTCCAAATTTAGTCAGAGGATTATCAGACTAGTCCGGTAGATATCGGACTAGTCCGTTTCTGTGTAAAGGTGGAGTGTTGCGGACAAGTCCGCACTGTGGAGACTTGTCCATTTTTCGTCAGAGAGATATCGGACTAGTCCTGTGTATATCGGACTAGTCCGCACATGTTGATTTATGTGCAGTCACTGTAATCTATTTCACATTAGCTCTTGTGGTGTGTTTCTCCCACACACTCCTTACAAAATAAGTATTCTTTTCATGTATTGAGCTCCTTTTCTTTTAGATCCTCATTCTCCTTTCTTTTTGAGATTTTCTTCTAAATTCTTTAAAACCTGCGCTCATCTCAACAATTTTGTTAGAATCTCATTTGTTTGTCATTAATCAATCAAAACCCACAAGGGATGCCTAGATGCACTTTCAAAAAGACTTTACCGCTGCTTTATCTTCTTTGTGGTGCTAGTGAGAAGCGTCCACGGCTATGGACGTCTTCTCTCATGCTTAGATAGGTTGAAAGTTCGAGTATATTCTTTCTGCTGCGTATGTACTCTTTATGTACATTATGTTGTAAACTCAAATATCTTGTGAAATGACAATTTTTTATGTTTCACGTATTCTTTTCGTGTGTGTTGTTGGGTGTCGCATCGCACGGCACCACCCAATGTGATTCTCGGAATGTCGGGACCCCGATCCTCACATGTTGTGGGTTTAAATATCGGGGACAATTTTTGGTCGAAGGAAAAGAAGTTTAGGAATTATCAACCTCATAAATCATAAAGAAGCCTTACTTACAGAGCATTTAGATAAATTTTAGGATAATCAAGAGACGCCTTGGATCAACCTCATCTGATCCACATATTACTTTAATGGAGTTGTCCCACATGTAGTTGGTAAAAGAGGTTAATTGTGGTGGTGATTTTATAGCTAATAACAAGATACGTAGGAATTGCAACCTGTAAAACGAGAGATGGAAGTACATTTATGTTTCGTAAAGATACGTGGAATGATCACCACATCAAAACTGAATTCTGAAATCTATATTGCTTTGTCAACTAGAAAACAAATTCAGTGAAAAAGTTCATGAATGAAACAACGTTGAATGAATTATGCCAATTGCCATTATCAGTGCAGGCATACGAAGGGCTCAAAAGTTTCAAAGACATCTTATTTAATCTGCAAGTGCAAAATAAGTATAGGTGGATTTATCAACGGTGACCTGCAAAACACAATTGACCCGAAAAACAGTTCAGCAGGTGTGTACTTCAAAGTGCAACAGAAAGTTGGAATCTTCCATTAGCTATTTTTTATTGGCAGACTTGATACTAGAAAAATGTTCAAATGAAAAACTTATTCAAGATAATAATTATATTTGTGTTCTGTGTACGAAGCGCGGAGAGGAACCCCTATACATCTTTTCTTCAATTGTTCTTTCAGTTCTCAGTCTAGAGTGGGATTGGGATTCACTGGAACATGTGAATCCATTTATTGAGATGACTTGGCTGGCAAGAGAAATTTTGCATGTAATTTTTTCATGGAAACACTTAAAATTGCATGATTGTCCATTTTGCTTCAAAGAAATAATAATATATTTAGAAATCTGACTCCAAGTATAATGAATTGTGTGCATGTTTTTAGAATGAAGGTAGACTCCAAGCTTGTAGATTTAAGGAGTCAGATAGAGTAATATGTGGAGGGTGTATTGATAAACATGTTTAGAATTCCAGATTAGTCAATTTCCTTGTATATTTTATTGTATATTTTTTTAATAATTTTAGCAGTAGGAACTTCCTGCTGTTTTCCTTTAAAAATGAGATGTTGAACTCGAGAGTTTTTTCTCTGTCATAAATTTGTATTATCTCGATGTAACTATCAAGAAAATAAAATTTCCTCATTAGAAATAAATACTTGTGTTTCCAGATATACTAAGTAGTTAATTTGGTCAATGAGTTTAACTTCCTTGCACAAGCATTCTGATAAGCAAATCTCTGTGGTTAGGGAGCTAAGAAACATGATATCATGGTATTTTGGACGGATTCTTTAGCCTGAGAACATATATGACAGATAGCAAGGAGTGGAATGAATTCTCTTAGCCAGGCGATCTGTTGTTCAGAGGATATGTTTTGCACAGCAAGGCCTAAGAAAAAGCTGCATTTCAGCGGGGACCGTGTCTTCCAGAATAACCTATATGCCCAAGTCCCACTGATCCATCTTGAGGTTGCTCATATTAGAGTCAGGTTTGAGAGACATGACTGACACAGTAACCTATGGGAAAGAAATTTTTACCGCATTTGTTGGATTATGATACTAGGCTTCCCGCTGGTTTACATGACACTAGAGTGCCTTGTCCTAGTGGTTCCTCAATTGGGAGGTTGATCCATCGGAACAACAATCCTAGTGCCCTTGGGTTTGTTTTAGGGAATTTATTTTATTTAAGGTGGTCCAAGGGCTTATTGGTATGTTCTAAACTCACCTTCCAGATCTTTGAATGTAAACATTGATACTAATGATGAATAAACCGTATTGTGTTTTATGTTGGTTGGATGTTTCAAATTGAGGTCTAGGATCGTCTCCTACTTCATCCACCTCCCTCCCTTTGCCACTATTGCCCATGTCATGTCATGAGAACTGGAATCAAATGGAAGTTTCATGTCAACTTAACATTGAAACAAAGAATGTTTGTGTTGATGCAAGTAATGAACCAAGAATGTTTTGGATCAACCTCACAGAGACAAAAACATAACTGAAAAAATCATCTCAAAAAAACAGAAAAGTTAAAAAACAACATTCAAGTTAAGCGATGGTTGGAAGAACAAGGAGAAGGTTCTCCCCAGGATCTGAAGAAAATGTTTCAAGTAGAAGGCATTCCAAATTAAAAGGTTCAATATTTTTATGAAAGATTTCATCTCTAATATAAGTTCACTTCAAGGAAAACTAAAAATACTTAATGACTTACATCACATGATGCTGTAATGATTGCCATGGAAAAAATGGTTTGATGATAGTGCAGACGCAGAATGCTCACTATTTCCTCCCTAGTACTACGGTCATGGTGCAAGAGGGTTCGGGCACTGCGGGTGGCATGTCACCGGGGCACATAAGATCTTTTGAAGGAAGATCAGCTCAAGGGACCGTAGATTGGGTGGGAACGAACAAGCTGCCAGCCAAAGGTAATGAATGGAGTCAATGAGAAAAAATGATGAAAAACTGAACCGTAGCAAAACACCAATTAGAAAATATAAAAAGTTTAATGTTTCTATTTCTGCTGTTGTTCACACTTTGGGCTTATCTATATGGTAGGCTTCTATTTTTTTATTATGACTTGCTTGGGCAAGCATATGATGAGACCAGGGAAAACTAGGGTGAACATCACGAACATAAGTATGGAAGGTACAAGACTGTATATACTGTAGAAAATGGGTTGCCCTCGAGTGTTTCCTTGGCCTAATCAGCAAAACTACTATTTTGGTGCATTAACATTGTGTTACACATCCAGGAGGGTTAGTTCTCAAATATAGTTGGATAGAATAGTCCCTACATGTTGACATATCAACAAACTACACTTGGTAGATGATTGGCTCTCACAATACCTTTTCTATTGGTTGTCACAATCCGTAGAGCTGGTGACTCAAAAGGTAAGATTCTGATATTCCTTGTAAAAATTCAAATCTTGGAGTACTTGTAGGTGAAAGGTACATCGATGCCTTTGCATTTACGGATAGTTATTTGATCCTTGGGGTTAACAACATCCATTTGTTGGAAATACCAGACTTGTCCGGTAGAGACCGGACTAGTCCAGTTGCTGTCCAGTAAGGGTAACCGGACTAGTCCGGACCCTTATAGGACTAGTCCGATATTGTCTGTAAGGATATCAGACTAGTCCGGACCCCATACGGACTAGTCCGATAATTTCAGTATCTGTCAGTTTGAACACGAAATTGACATGCGTTCTAATTGAAAGGACACAACCCACCGAATTTTGAGTCTCTGATCGGGAGACTCAATGATTCCTAAGGTTGGGAGGCCCCCTCTTGTGTCTCTTGGTCAACTATAAGAAGAGGGTCAAGTGTATGATCAAGGAATGCCAAGGAATACACACATACACACTTGAACACTCTAACCCACTCAGAATCCGATCAACATACCAAGAGAAGAACAAGGGGAAACGCCTCTCGTCATCGTTCTTCTTGCAGCCTCGCCTTATTGGCTAGTTGGTCGCATCGTCAAGCAACAACAAAGATGGAGGAGAAGGTATTATCAGGCCATGTGCGGACTAGTCCGTGCTATACAATTAAGATTGCTTATTTATTTAAGCTTCCGCTGTGAATTAAGTTAATATTGTCATAGCAATTTGGTCGAGTAACCAAATCGAAAGATAATTTGCTATGTCAATTTAAGTTGCATGGAATTCTATTGAGTAACCAAAGTGAAAATTTGAATTTTCATGTTTTTAAGCTGTATTGATGTCATTATTGGTCAAGTAACCAAAGCAAAAGGCATTAATGGCATTTTTCTTTCTAAGTACATAGTAATTTGGTCGAGTAACCAAAGCGAAAGATAAATTACTATGTATTTCAGTTGCTCTTCAATGTTAAGTTTTAATGTCATTATTGGCTGAGTAACCAAAGCAAAAGGCTTTAATGACATTCTTTTGTAAGAACATAGTAATTTGGTCGAGTAACCAAAGCGAAAGATAAATTACTATGTCGATTTTCAGTTATTCTCTAATGTTGAGTTTTGATCGAGTAACCAAATTGAAACATAAAACTCATCATTTTCTTGTGGTTAACATCTATGCATTCTTGTAGATTTTGGTTTTTGATTATGAAGGTTCCTCCAATGCAAATTCAACACTGAGTTTCATCACCTCTATTGATCCACTCAATGGAAGCAATTATGGGAGATGGAGAGAGAAGTTGGAGATTGATTTAGCAGTCTTTGAGATAGACTTGGCTCTCACTACTCCATATCCTGTTGCACCGATTGAACCAGTAAGAGATGCTGATAAAAATCAGGAAGCCTTTGTTGTGAGGACAAAGGAATATACTACTATTTTATTGGCTTATGACATAGATTGTTATAAGTGGAAGAAATCCAAACAAGAAACGTTTGGTAGTAATTAAGGGCACTATCACTGAGGCCATTCGGGGAACAATCCCTGAATGTGAAACTGTTGTTGAATACCTCCAAAGGATAGAGAATCAGTTTACTAGTTCTTCTAAGGCCACTAGAAGCACTCTTATCAAGAGGCTTGTTACTAAAAAGTATTATGGCAGTGGTGTGCGTCAGCACATCTTAAGGATGACAAATATGGCTGCAAAGCTTAATCCTATGGATTTGGGGATTAAAGATGAGTTCATTGTGCATCTCATCATTGCCTCACTTCCTAAGGAATTTGATACTTTTGTCCTCAATTACAACTCTCAACCTGAACTATAGAACATAGAAAAACTCATGGCTATGTGTGTTCAGGAGGAAGAGAGGATTAAGTCCCTTCACGGTTGTGATGCTACTAATTATGTGAAGGGAAAAGGTAAGGCTAAGAAGAATTATTCTTCTAATCAATATTTTAAGTATCATGGTTCTTCTCACCATGATAAAGATAAGGGTAAGTTTCCACAAAGCCATCCTTACAATAAGGATGTGAAAGTGGATAATGATAAGTCCCACTTTTGTTTAGAGAAAGGTCACCATCAGAAGGATTGCATAGGCTTCCTTAAATGGTGTTGCAAAAATGGGGTTAAATATGAGGAGGACCCTAGAAAGAGGGGAAAGGGCCATTAAAGTTGCTGATGACCATGAAGCTAAAGTGAAAGCCATTGGAGATTATCCATTAGTATTAAGAAATGGCTTTGTACTTACACTTCAGGATGTGTTATATGTACCCTCTTTAAGTAGAAATCTCATCTCAGTATCATGCTTAGATGATGGTGGTTATGTTTGCCAATTTGGCAAAGACGGATGTGTAATTAAGTGTGATAATAAGATTGTTGGTGTTGCCATATGACAAGGCATGCTATACTTATTATCTATGCATGATGATGTTAATGTTGTAAGCGACAATCATTTTTCCTCACGTCAGGGTAAGCGTAAGAGAATTGATTCTGAAATGTCTTTGAAATTATGACATTGTCTCTTAGGCCATATTTCGAGGGGGAGAATTGAACAATTGATTTCACAATCAATTCTTCCCCATTTGGATTTTCGGATTCAGAAGAATGCATGGACTGCATTAAGGGAAAATTTTGTTAAGAAAATTAAGAAAGGTGCCATACGTAGTGCGGGAATTTTGAAATTAATCCATACGGACATTTGTAATCCATTTCCGGTAGTATTTGTTGATGGTTTTGATTCGTTCATAACCTTCACGGATGACTATTATCGCTATGGCTATATATATCCGATTAAAGAATGCTCTGAAGAGTTGGATAAATTTATGATATTTAAGGCTGAAGTTGAAAATCAGCACAATATTAAGATTAAAGTGGTAAGATACAATTGTGGTGGTGAGTACTATGGTTGTTATACCCATATAGCCAAGTTCCTAGACCACTTGCTCAATTCTTACAGGAAAATGGCATAGTCGCTCAGTATTCCACACCGGGTGAGCCTCAGCAAAATGGAGTAGCGGAATGGCGCAGCCATACGCTAATTGATATGGTTAGGTCCATGTTAAGTCAATCAGATTTGCCGGTTAGCTTATGGATGGAGGCATTAAAAACTGCCATTCATGTGCTAAATCGGGTCCTACTAAGTCGGTACCCAAAACACCGTATGAGTTGTGGACACGACGTAAGCCCTCATTAAGTTATATGCATATATGGGGCTGTCCCGCTCAGGCAAAAATGTTTAACCCAAACATTGGTAAGTTGGATGGTAAGACAATAAGTTGCCATTTTATTGGCTATGCAGAAAAGAGTAAGGGATATCGTTTCTATTGTCCAGAACGATATACTAAGTTTGTAGAAACAAGGCATGCCGTCTTTTTACAGGATGCCATGATCAGGGGGTACGATAAGACGAGAAATTAATCTTGAAGAGAAGCGGGTTTATGTAACCACTCCTATGATTCAAGAACCATATTTATCATAACCTACTGCTGTTGAATCATCAGTGCCTATTGGTAATTATTCAACACCTGTTGTTAGTTCTCCATTGACAATGGAATTAATAAGAGAGGTTGAGCATTTTCAGGTCGTTGTCACTAATAATGAAGAGCAACAACAACCTCAAAATGAGGATAATGTGCAATTAAGAAGATCTCAATGAGAAAGAAAATCTCCCATTCCGGACGATAACGAGATCTATTTGAGTGAGGCAGTTTAAATGGAGGGTGATCCCACCACATTTGAAGAAGCTATGAGAAGTTATCAAGCATTTGAATGGTGTAGAGCAATGGAGTATGAAATGAGGTCTATGGAAACAAACAAAGTCTGGGATTTAGTTGAGATTCCCAATGGAGCCAAAACAGTAGGCTGTAAATGGGTCTACAAAATCAAACGTGACTCCAAAGGGAATATTGATAAGTTTAAGGCCAGACTTGTTTCAAAAGGCTTCATTCAAAGAGAAGGGATTGATTATAATGAGACATTTTCACCCGTCCCGAGTAAGGATTCATTCAGAATCATTATGGCATTAGTTGCACATTACAATTTAGAATTACATCAGATGGATGTAAAGATGTCATTTCTCAATGGTGATCTATATGAGAACGTCTATATGAAAAAACCGAAAGGTTTTGTTGTTAAGGGTAAGGAACATATGGGATGCCACTTAAGAAAGTCCATTTATGGACTTAAACAAGCAGGCAATGGTATCTCAAGTTCGATGAGACAATAAGAAAGTTTGGGTTTAAAGAAAATGAGGAGGACAATTGCATTTATGCTAAGTTTAAGAGCGGGAAATTTATTTTCCTCGTGCTTTATGTAGATGATATACTACTTGCAAGTAGTGATATCAATCTACTATCACAAACTAAGAAGTTTTTGTCCTCTAATTTTGATATGAATGATCTTTGTGAATCGTCCTATGTATTGGGCATAGAAATTCACCGAGAAAGAAATAAAGGGGTCTTAGGCTTATCACAAAAGGCATACTCAGGGAATGTACTGAGAAAGTACAGTATGCATATGAGTAAGACTTTGCCTGCTCCGATTGTCGAGGGTGATAAGTTTGGGAACTTTCAGTGTCCCTGAAACCCATATGAGATCGATCAAATGAAATCGGTTCCATATGCTTCTGTTGTCGAAAGCCTTATGTATGCTCAAGTCTGTACTCGCCCTGACTTAGCTTATGTGACCGGAATGCTTGGCAGATATCAGGCCAATATAGGAATTGATCATTGTAAGGTAGTTAAGAAAGCATTAAGATATGTGCAAGGCACAAAAGGCCACATGTTAACGT
The DNA here is from genome assembly GCA_036927565.1 of Tuctoria greenei. Lineage (NCBI taxonomy): Eukaryota > Viridiplantae > Streptophyta > Magnoliopsida > Poales > Poaceae > Tuctoria > Tuctoria greenei. Next base: position 84,703,508 of record JAYESD010000010.1, read on the forward strand.
ATAGTAAGTCAGACCCACTTGAAGTAGTGGGATATTCAGATTCAGATTTCACGGGTTGTGTGGATACTAAGAAATCCACGTCAGGTTATATATTCACCCTCGCGAATGGAGCAATTTCGTGCAAAAGCTCCAAACAAACCGTCACTGCATAGTCCACAATGCATGCCGAGTTTGTTGCATGTTATGTGGCCACCGGGCAGACTGTTTGGCTTAAGAAATTTTTACTCGGTCTTAGAGTGGTTGACAGCATTGAAAAACAACTAAAGTTATATTGTGATAATGAGCGTGCAGTATTTTACTCTCACAACAATAAGTCGAGTGGCGCTGCCAAACACATCAACATTAAGTTTTATGTTATGAAAGATTGAATCCAGGATCATACCATAAGTGTTGAGGATATAACTACCAAGCGTGTGCTTGCGGATCCGCTAACAAAAGGTCTTCCACCCAGCGTGTTCAGTGAACATGTAGCCGACATGGGTTTAAGGGAGAACCTATGATCACTGGATATTTAGGGGCCAAGTAAGAGTAAGGTTCATTTTTAAGTGTGAGATGTATTGTGGTCTTCGAGTCCAACAATACGTAAATGGTTGTTGTGATGCGTCGTGCCCTATATGTCAAGCATGAGAAAATGGACACTAAGTTTAGTATTAAGTAAGTTGGTAAGTTTCAGATTCGAGTTCAAGGGGGTGAATGTTGGAAATACCAGACTTGTCAGGTAGAGACCGGACTAGTCCGATATTGTCCAGTAAGGATATCGGACTAGTCCGGACCCTTATAGTACTAGTCCAATATTGTCCAATAAGGATATCGGACTAGTCCGGACCCCATACGGACTAGTCCAATAATTTTTGTAACTGTCAGTTTAAACTCGAAATTGACATGTGTTCTAATTGAAAGGACACAACCCATCGAGTTTTGAGTCTCTGATCGGGAGACTCAATGATTCATAAGGGTGGGAGGCCCTGTCTTGTGTCTCATGATCAACTATAAGAAGTGGGTAAAGTGTATGATCAAGGAATGCCAAGGCATAAACACATACACACTTGAACACTCTAACCCACTTGGAATCCGATCAACATACCAAGAAAAGAACAAGGGGAAACGCCTCTCATCGTCGTTCTTCTTGCGGCCTCGCCTTATTGGCTAGATGGCCGCATCGTCAAGCAACAACAAAAATGGAGGGGAAGGTATTATTAATGTTCTTGTGCTATTTGAAAGATAGCACTTGGTGTTGATCTTGTAATCAGATTTCTCCATGTAATTCGAAGTGATTTAGTGGCTATTTGATCTTTAGCCTCCCTCTTTATTTCTAAGACCATTGGCATCACGGTGAAATTGAATAAGAAGGTGGACTGAATCAGGTACAAAATGAGTATGAGAAATAATGTGTTGTTGGATATAAAGATGAACGATGGATGATCATCTGTTTATCTCTATCATTTTTAGCTCTTGATGCTAAAGATATAAAAAATTGTTTAAGGTAACTTGTGTTGTCTCATAACAATTACCATTCATAATTCCACTTTACAATAGAAACAATCATTCGTACTTGCCCAAATTGGTTCAAAAGTATTGTAAGGATCGGTTCTAAACATCCGCGGCCGCATGGCAATTGCGACATGAAGAACCAGTATAGAAAGTTTGTATCAATAACCATTCTTAGCTGAAAACAGTCCTGAAACAAAGCACACTTTCTACAACAGTTCCAGTTTAGAAATGGTATATATATGTGTAATAAATAAGAATTTGTCCTCTACTGGAACTGGTACTCACAATAAGCATAATATCCCTGTCTAGTGTTGCTACAAAAGTACATAAAAAAATTATTTGTAATAGTTCCAATCGTGCACTGGTACATTTATTGGGTGGGGATAAAATTTGTCTTATTGGTTCTCGACGATATGCAAGAAGGGACATCAGTTTGACTTTTCTAGATGTTGATTAATCTCGCATAACTTTAGAGGGCACAAATTGCCTCGGCAAACCGGAGATAGTTATTACAAGTACAAGATTACAAACGATCCACCTCCTCTCACCCTCTTTCTCCCAACTTGCAAAACTCCTCTCTTGCCAACTCCAAAGATTCAAGGGCCAATTGTCTAGTTCATCCTTCCCACTTCATTCCTCACATCTAGTTCACATTGAAGATTGTGGGGAGGATAGAGTTCTTGGGACATTGGTTTTCTGCCACATGGGATACAACACATCTGAATGAGGAGTATGTTGTAGCAGTAGATTCTCAAGGGATCCTGATCAACATGTTCATGAACACTTGATTGATGAACTCAACTTGATACTCAAG